>JAZGTH010000009.1:2447500-3050000 GCA_036877525.1 Chromobotia macracanthus
GAGAGCTGGGCCGACTCAGGGAGGCCTATGAGTGTGGCACTGGATGTCTGCTAACTGCTCCTCATGTATGTCTTCATGGAACAATACCTTGCAATTTCTGAAATCGACATACATTCATACTGTATATTATGTATAATGTGCTAGATAGATGTATATACATATGGTTGGGTTGTTTGCTTGCTTTATTAAACACAGGACAGGCAAGTCAGTGAGCTCGCACAGGATCTAGCCAACAAACTTGGTCTGAAAATCCGTAAAGCCTACGTCAGCGGTCAGGTTTGTTCTCCAGCTTAAATGTTATGAGGTTGGAAAATATGAATTTCTACTTTTTAACTTTATAGTTTACCTGACTTACACTTTTTCTTAATTTCAGCTTGATTCCACATCATCTGGTACGGACAGCAATGGTGAAACTAACACTCCTACAGGGGAGGTAGGTAATAATCAGCTTGTTAAGAAACCACCTTATCTACAATGAGAAGCACATGCTTTACACTCAGGTGGCAAACCTTCCTGTTTTTCATTTCAGACCTCATCAAATGGTCTTGACTCTTTGAATGATATCGGATCAGGTATTTCTGTTCTCCAATATTCTGATACATACATTCCTGTGTGTAAAATTAGGATTGAAAAGATGAGTACTTTGAGCATATTCATGTAGCGGATATGAATAGTTGAGTCAGTGATCTGTTTATCTTGTAGACTTATCAAGTGCCCAGTGCATCCCTGCCCCCCTGGCCACACCCATCCCAGTCAGTGATGACCCACAGATGCCCTCACTGAGCCCAGTTGGGCCCAAAGACATGCCAGAGAGTCCGAGCCAGGAGCCGCCGGGGCGGGTACCATACTCTGTGCCTGTATCTGAACACATGAGTGAATGTGTGATGAAGGAGGAATGTTTAGACACCCTGTTGGACAGTATTCCTAAAGGAGCTGAGGTCAGTGTGGTAAGTGATATGGAGACATTGGCACAATTTACATCTCGTACCGTCTGTTAGCGCTTGTGTTACCAAGACATTTCACCAAGGCTGTGTAATCAGCCGTACAGTGGAACATGAAACCATATCTGTAACGGCTGGGCCAGAACGGCATGGAATAAAATAGTTAAGGAGAACAGTTTGGCCTGACAGTGGAAAAGTGACTATTATAAGACAGCAGAAGAAGAATTTGTGTAGCTCTAATATCTGAAGGTTTTGATGATAGGCCATTCTGAAACTGTGGTTTTATTTTGTTTGAAATGGGAAAACTTCATTATTGTTTCTCCATCAGAATCCAGTTCAGGGAGCCATCCCCACTAACCTCCCAAACACAGCTGTGGCTCTGCGGCCTCCATACTCCCCCGGGCTCCCAGCTTCCTCCTCTCAGCTCACAACTCCGTATTTCAACTCTGTCAGTCCACTCAGCCCACTGGACTCCTTCTCAGTCCTGGGACAAAGTGAAGCCTCTTCCCAGACGATGGACTCACTCGGCTCCTTCAGCTCTGGGGCTGGAACAGGGGACACCACTGGAAAATCTGGATCTGGATCCATGAGCATGGGTGGATTGGATTCCCTCTCTGAGTACACACTTCCTGGTAAGGAAGTTTTCATTTGACATGGTACAGGATATACTTGTGTTCAAACTGTGTATTTTTAATAAATGTAATAAAATGCCTCCAGGTGACAATAGCCATAATATTTATTGTATGATTATTGCAAATGTAAACCATCAGCATTAAGAATGAATGAAAAAATGTATTGTGTCATAATTTTTCCCTGCACATGCAGACTTAATCTTTTTGTTCTAATGTAATTGCATTATTTAAATAATAATAAAAGCAATCAGTGTTAGACAAAAGATTGTTTTTGTAATGTTAGTATCAGTAAAACAAACCCAGATCAGTGGTTTACTAATACATCAAATTCTTTCATGACAAACTCAGCACACATGATGTCATCATCTCATTCACTTTTTTTCTGACAATCTTAGGTGGACGATTCTCTCACAGTTTTATCCCTGCTTTGCGTAATCATAATACCACCGGTGCAGTGAGTGTTATTTGTTCTCTATATACTGCAGTTTTTCTTCTGATGTCGCACACAGTCTCGATCTCTTGCTCATTAACAGTTCTGTGTATTACTTTAAATATCTGTTTTAATTTTGCCTTTATATGGTGAGAGAACTGTGCTTTGCTCCACACAGAACAGCCCAGCGGGTACCAACCTGTCCCTGCTGTCCCGAAATCCTCTGGCAACCACACATGAGTTTAGACAGGCCTGTAATGCTTGCTACAGTCGCATAGGTAACATGTTAATGTGATACATCACAGCTGATCCTGTAAAAATGTGATATCTGGCTTGAGGATGTCTGTGTTTTCTCATTCAGGTCCTCGGGTCATGGACTACAACTATCAGCCTGATGCAGCTCATCGCTGTAAGAGAGACGTGCTGCTCTGTCGCCTCAAAGCGTCAGACGACCCCACCTGGAAGAGGGTGCGACCCCGGCCCGCTCGTAATAACTTCCTTGGGGCGTTTGTTCTGTGCAAAGGTATTGATTCTGATTCAGATACATGATGTGACTAGATTAGATGGATACGTTGACTGTCTCTGTATGTTTATTTGTTTTTGAATTACTTTATTGGCTTGTGTTGGGTTCCTGCTCACTCTGTTAGGGTTTCATTTTAGATCATGACCAACTGACTGCATTTTTTAATAAGGGATTCCTTTAACCTGGGCAGGAAAAGCTTTTTGGTACTACTAAATGGTCTTTACTACATAATATTAAGCTCTTGACTGAAGGTTCATTGTTTCCACACTTTTCAGAGTATAGCTTTATTATATTGGCTGTCACATCAGCTGTTTCTTCCATCCCAATAAATGAATTCACATTTGTAAAAAGCTTTAAAACTTAAAATATCAATGTATTGTTGTCACCTTTTGCTGATGTTTTGTTAGTCTGTAGCTGTATGCTGATTTCTGTGTGTTTAAAATTCTCTCATTGCAGAGGTTCAGGAGCGTCAGGAGTGTCAGTACGGTGAAAACTGCACTTTCGCTTACTGTCAGGAGGAGATAGATGTGTGGACCCAGGAGAGGAAGGGAGCTCTGAGTCGCGAGCTGCTGTTCGACCCTCTGGGCACTAATGAACGACGAGCCCTGAGCGTCACCCGTCTGCTTCAGCTCCATATGGGCATGTTTATGTTCCTCTGTGAGGTAAAAGCCAACTGTCACTTGTCACCCTTCATAATTAATGACTGTCTCACATTTGACTGTAGCTGTGTGATGTAGCTGTTGTTTCTCTCTGCTGTAGGAATGTTTTGACAGTAAGCCTCGCATCATTAGCAAGCGAAGCAAAGAGAATCTCGCCGTGTGTTCAAATCTGACTGCACGACATCCTTTTGACGATAACAAGTGAGTCATGCTCTTCTGTCTTTTATTCTATTCACGTTAATGCATTTAGCAGACACTTTATCCAAAGCGACTTACTTTGCCATTGCATAACAATTATTTCTAAAATGATTCTGTAGTGATTGTAACTTCTTAAAACATTCGAATCGATTCTGCATCCAATTCAAAGCACAGCTGAACATGTGCTGGTGTTGTGCTGAAATTCGTCTCCCTGTGAGATTTCCACTCCCCTGATTTTGATTGACATCATAAAGACGCTTTTGTTTCTCAATGCTCTGGGTGGAATTGTTCTTCTTTTCAATCCTTGGAAATGTTTCTTCATGGTAGTTGTGTTCTGAAATATATGAACGTAGAATCAATTCTGAATTTTTAAGAATCGATTAATTCAGTGCTCTTAATCATTGACTCTTGTCACATGTGCAGTTCTTGTTGTTTCACGCTCTAACCCAACAGGTGCCTGGTGCACGTGGTTCGCTCAGCAAACGTGCGCTACAGTAAAATACGTCCCCTTCACCCACTCTGTCAGTTTGACGTGTGCAGACATGAGGTGCGATACGGCTGCCAGAGAGAGGATAGCTGCTCCTTTGCACATTCTGTCATAGAGCTCAAGTGTTGGGTGCTTCAGCAGGACACGGGTACATAAGACTCCTTCAACTATTTGAATGCATTATATAGGCAATCATTTTAAGGTAGTACATATGTTTGTGTTTTGTTTTATTTTGTTCGTCAGGTATTACCCATGAGGAGATGGTGCAGGAGTCTAAGAGACACTGGCACAGATTGGAACAGAATGCACAAAGACAAAAGGTGAGGTTACAAAGACCCCAATCCAAAATGGACAAACGACTGTGCAGCCTTTTCACAGACATACACCTGCCCACATCTGATCCATCTCCTTGGTTGCTCCTGCAGTAGATTTAAAGGTGTCTGATATATCATTTAAAATTGCTAAAATAATGATTTTCATTTCCTGTCGCATTCAGCCCCTGCTCGGACCCCACCAGCCCACCAGTAGCAGCAACAGCAGTCCTGTCAGCAGTAGTGCTGTGGTCTCTGGGGGTGTGGTCAGTGGGGGCGGAGACAGCATTGGGGGCGGAGGCCCAGGAGGAGGATTGGTAGGATGCGGCCGAGGGCGTGGCCTGAATCTCAAGATGAAGTTTGTGTGTGGACAGTGTTGGAGGGAGGGCCAGGTCAACGAACCAGATAAATCACTGAAGTACTGCACTGCCAAAGCCAGACACAGGTTAGCCTCCTTTATATATGTAGGGATAGTGTTTCCATCAGGGTGCTTGATACATTCTCATCAAAGATTTACATGACTGTAGTGTTTACTGGAATGGTTATAATGTAACTGCTTTTATTGGACACAATAGAGACGATTACTTACGAGAAAATCATATATAATGGTTCCTTCTGTTGTTTCTGTTGGGACCCGCAGCTGGACAAAAGAGCGCAGGGTGTTGCTAGTGAAATCATTTGAGAAGAAGAAGTGGGTGGTAGTGCGACCGCTGCCCTTTTCCCGTACCTACCCTCAACAGTATGATGTAAGTCTTTTTTTACAGAGACTGACACTGGATTCACTGTGAACCGTTTTAAGTAGCAAGTCATGTTCAGTCAGAGAAAGGACCCCTGTGTGACACAGAAAGGTCTTGAAGGATTTTTAAGGGCTTTATTTTGCAAATAATGACTGGTTGACTGTACATGGGTTTACTAATTACAACTACCTGCCAAATAAACATAAAGCGGGTTGAATTAGCACAATGTAGACGCTTGGTTGCCAGGATCAGTGGTCAGGTTTACTTTTTAGTGGTCATTATACGAAACTATTGGCCTGCATAATGCTGTGATTTCAGAAAAAGGGTTGTAACTTACGATGAAGATGGACAATTGCATTTCCTTTATAATGGCTTTTACATTTTTGTTGTTGTTGATGGTTATGTAATCCTCACACCATTTTGGTTTATACTGTTTAATGGATTCTTTATTTGACCATTTCTTTGTTTCTGCAGATGTGTGTTCATGTCATGAAACAAAAGAAGTGCCATTATATTGGGAACTGTTCTTTTGCACACAGTTTGGAGGAGAGGGATGTGTGGACCTATATGAAAAACAACAGTTGTGAGCATCTGCTTCAATGAAATGCATAATATAGCTGACATTCTTTAATGCATTTCTTCTGTTTTGGATTTGATCCAGACGAATCCTTAATGGTCTATTGATATATGTTTTTAATGTGAGCGCTGTATCTGTTTTCACTCAGTGAGAGACATGCAGCAGATGTACGATATGTGGCTATCATTGACCAATCAGAATCGGCGTGCGGATGGCACCCTAATGACTCCGCCCCCAGAAGAAAAACAGATCGCCATGCCAACTGACTATTCTGAGTCAATGGTGGGTGGCTGGAAAAGTGATTTTGTTTTTTGTGTGATTACGTGGGTAAAGCATCCTGGAAATGGAAAGATAACAAGGTTTCAGAAACATCCTCTTGGTCTTTCTTGTTTTTGAGCTGCATCATCAAATTAGTCTGTGTTTTTTCGACAGGTTGGCCGGCGGCTCTCTGGAGGTGGAGATCTGTGACCTGGGCCAAAATGTGCAGTTACCCGTGACATGGTCGTCTGGATGAGACTTCCTGTTCAGATGTCAGTTTTTAAAGCCCTTCCCCAGTTTTTCAGTGCCACTCTGGGAACTACCAGGTTCTGCTGCCCTAAAGAGCAAAGTGTCTGACTGTAGAACTAACAGTGATTGCCACATACACACGCTCACACACACCACATGCTTTATCACTCATTAACAAACACATCTGCACACTCACTGACATGACACTCGACACAGACTCATGGGTGTCATGTGTGAAAGTGCACACTGGTACTTTTGCATCGAAGTTAAGAGCAGATTTATAGTTTTATGGGTTGCAGATCAGTTTCCTCAAATCTCACTGTTCCCTTAGCGCTTTACAGAGTCTTGCACAGGAAGAACTGATTCCCACTGATGAATTAAAGCACCAGTCGAGAGGCCACTTCTGTTTCAGTCTGGTATGTGGTATCAGATTTCTGAAGTGCTTAACTTTGTGTTTCTGCCATATTGATAGAGGAGCTTGAATGTATAGCCAACAGTGGCCATTTACAAGAAAATTGAGATTTGTCAGATGTAGAATGTATTTGATACACAAGGCAACTAGTTATGTATAACTTTAATAACCAGCCCCAGTGACTCCTGATCCTTCAGCATCAATGCTTCCAGAATGCCAGTCACATATCTTGCGCTGACATGCCTTCATTTCCTAATTTCTTTGATTTGCACTGGGTGACAGTGGGGCAGCGTTTAGTAGTGAAGAACAGAACACAGTGAAAGGCTGTTTACATTAGAGTACAGCCCCAGTTCACCACAAGCTATTTGGGTTAAAACAGTTTGGTTCCAGGTCAGCTGTGATTGTTTTTGCTTGATAAATTGGCTTTGAGATGGATGATTGATGGTTGAAATTTATTTCCGTAATGTCTTGTTTGAGCTTATAGATCGGGGCATCATCTAATCCATAAACACACTCTGAAGCCTGAAGTTCAAAGTGGGCCAGTAGCTCAGAAGGTCTCCATATGTAACATTTATTGATGTCAAATTAAGAGCACGAATGGAGATGAATTAGATAGAAAATAGGCCAAAGAGCTTTACTTGCCTGGGCCTATGCAGTTATATTCCCTATAATAACAGTCCCTATCCTTTATACTGTCCAGACATGCTGTGCTACCCTTGGTAAGCCTTGTCCTTACTTTCAGTGGACATTATATATATATATATATATACACACACACACACACACACATAAATATATATCCACTATATTGGTATACTACTAATGATTATTGATAACTTAGCAGTTAAGCTTAATTAAGTATAACCTTACCTTGTATTGATTACATAGAACTTCCTGTTATTGAGCTATGCTATATGACATGTATTGCTGATTAGATGGTTAGTGATTTTTTTTTCCTTATAAGTCATTCCAGGAATGTCAGTTCTGTAAGATCAAGATGGGAATTTGCTGTCCTGAACTGCCTAATGCTTTAGGAAAGTGATCGATTTATGTGCTGTAAACAGCGAGAAGACAATGTGCTAAAGAGAACACAATGAAGCACATTGATTTGGTAGCAGTAGAAGATATGGATGGCAGCAATATGACAGTACAGCAGTTGATTCTAACTGAACAGGACACAAGAAGGACATTCTGGAGTGACCTAGTTGTACGCTTTACTGAGGGATCATATTATTACTACCGCTATTATTATGATGATGACAGTAATGATAATGATTACCATTATAACTACTTCTATCCTCTTATATGCTATTGATATATGTATATGTTAATTGCTATGTATAACACTTTAAATATATGTATCCATGTACGAATATAATACTTAACAGTGAAATATGTCTATTTATGCTTAGTGAACTGTCCAGAATAGAGGAATTGGATTATATTGTGTTACCTGCTTGGGATTCTAGGCTACAACATGAAGCTAAGTGAAAAGAGACAGCATTTTGGGTGTGGGAGGAAGTCATGATTTTGTGAGATGCGTGTGGTTTGTTTTTGAATTTGTCTATGTTTTGTATGAGAATTAACTATTCATTTGAAAGGTGTCTGTTTATAGAGTGACATCCTTGAAAACTACATGCCTTAGCAAATATCTTTTCCGCTACTCAATTTTTGTGAGATTCTCATATAGCTATACTGTGACGGAACACCAAGCATACATGGATATTTATGTTTGTCTGCATAGCGCCTTATACAACTTATATACAACATTTATATACAATTATAAATACCTTAACACATAATCCTACTCTTTCAGTATAATGATATATACACCGTTAGACAAGAAAATAGATTTAAGGGAATGAACGTGTGTTGTTAATTTTCCCTGGTTGTTTTGTGATAAGACTAGAGTAATGGGTTTTGCACACAACTCTAATTCTGTATTCTGAGGAGTTGTTAGCCTCCATTCTAGGCTACGGTTGGTACAGACAGTATTGTGCTTAACTGTGGAGAGAAAAACACAAACTGAGAAGCTCAGCTGACAGTCTCTGTTGCCAAACATGAGATGGGGTTTGCAATCAGTCATACTCATATCAGAGAGTTAGTACTCCAGGCTGTTAACTGTGTAAGGGCTGGAGCAATGGACATCTATTCACCACAACCTCAGTTCTCTGTTTGAGTTAATGTTATCACAAAACTGGTATTTGAGCTTCCTGAACTAAGAACAAAAAAGATGGCCATTTTTAAATAACCATTGTGTTTCAAACTTTCTGGTTGGAGATGTTAATAATAATCCATAAGGCCAAAAGGCAATATAAGATTTAACAAACAACAAACGCTGGTCATTCTATGTTAAGATGGGTTTATTTTTCATCTGCTTAACCAGACAACGAGTAAATATCAGGGTTTTGAACAAAAGAAAGGAAAAACAATGCCTGTTTTTGTACTGTATTTTTACATTTGTTTGTTCTGTTTCTCCTTTTCCTCCCTGGTTGGAAGTGAAATATGATTACAGTGGACCAAATCTCATGAACATGTTTAACAATAAATAGACTGTTTTAGAAAACAAGCGTGATTTTGACTTTATTTGAATTACTTGCATGAACTATTTTTCTTGCTTTGTTCAATACTTAAAGCTAGAATCTGTAACCTTTCGATTAAAAATAAACAGTTATTGACCAAGTACATAACAGATCAGTGTTCAAACGGGTCGTCTGACCCTACCCTGATTCACAACAGTATGTTTATAATAATTTAATATAATAATTTATAATTTGAGCTGTTGGGTCCAATTTCTAGAAAAATG
Source organism: Chromobotia macracanthus (assembly GCA_036877525.1). Taxonomy (NCBI): domain Eukaryota; kingdom Metazoa; phylum Chordata; class Actinopteri; order Cypriniformes; family Botiidae; genus Chromobotia; species Chromobotia macracanthus. The sequence continues at coordinate 2,456,721 of JAZGTH010000009.1, forward strand.
TAAGTTTGTAAGCTTCATTTGACTAACCTGAAAGTAAACTTACCTACAGTTTTGTTTCAAACAGACAGGGAGGCAAAAATTACAATTGCATCTTTAAATTGCAACCACATACTGCAACTAATAAGCTGTTGTGAGAGATTGCTTTGTGCAGTCTGTAGGCAGGGATGCACTATGACTTACACTCACTTTCGAGTGCATAAACTGATGCAGTTGAAGACACCCTTCAAGAGTATTGCTGCATAACCCACAAAGCTCCTGATATTCTGTTTCAAATGCATGCATCGTCTAATTTATCTGAAAATGTCATTTAATTCAGCTGTAATATCACATTGTACTTCACTGCCCAATAAAAGACTTCCGCAACACAGACATGCGCAGATGTTTTGGTCTGGCTTAGATAACTGCCTTTATTCTTATTGGCTAGCAGGCGGAAACGGTACAGCTCGATTGGCCAATGAAACCCCGCGTTATTGACTATTAAAGAGAATGCAAATGTGTTTGAATATTAAATAAAATAAATAAAATATCTTTATTTATGTATGCACAAGACGGTCTAAATGTAATTAGTTGAACCTGAGCGCTCTCCTCTGGTTTTTATTTCCTTTAACATTTATGTATAGTCAAATATTACCGCAGTAAATATGGTTTATAAATAATCAATTTCATTATTTAGCAATGAATAATATTTAATAATATTAATAAAAAATGGCATTAACCCTACATAGGGTTTGCTGTATTTGGGCATGAGCCCTGCAAACAATGGATTAGATGACTGAAGAAGTGCCAAACTTGTGGGCAACATGAGAAGTAACGCAGGTACGTATAGGGAGGAACATCAAGGAATAACATCACGCCCAATGAACGCATTTACACATGAAACGTGAAGCCCAAGTAAACCATTATCTGTAAACACTCACAATAAGCCATCAGACAATTGATTTAAGGCGACATTGACTATTTGCAGTTCTCTATTGTTATGGAAAATGACCTGCATGAATGAGGCCCGCTCTTATTTATTAGTTTAGTTTCATGTTTTATAAATAAATGTTTATTTATAAAGGCGTTTGAGGAGATGGATGTTGCATTAGACTGAAGTTCACCATCATCATCATCATCATCATCTGATGCAGCGGCGCCATTATCGCCACGCCCACTGGGCGCGTCATCACCGCACGCGCGAGGCCATGTGCGCTGTAATGAAATACAATGACGAAGCGTTTTGTTGTTTTAATCGCAAACGCGGTTTTGTTATTGAAAGTAAATTAAACCCTGACGAAATAAAAACGAGCTTGGAGGTCGGATCGTGTAATGAAACGTTTTTCGATAAATTGGTTTGTGGCAGATTACGCGTAGTTTTCAAGGTCTCTGCGGCACATAAACGACGACCTCCAAAAGCACAAACTGTGTCAATATTTAATATATATATATATATATATATATATATGTTAAATATATATTACTTATATTACTGAAAACGTAAACGACAGGTTTAACCGACCAATCAGGAGTCGCCCCTGCAAGGCAACGTCGCTTCGTTAAACGCTCTACCACGCCTCCTAATATATTATTCATGAGAGAAAAGGCCAGCTAGCCTATCCGCGTCCGAAATCCATCTCCCCCCTCCCAAAAGGGGGTGTGGCTTACATGAATATTAAAACTGTGTGCCGTAGACGACCGAGAAATCGGGTCTGGATCGCAGTCTGCAAAACGAGCGGAGAGCGGAGAGGTGGCGCTGATCGGATTCGTTTGTTTATCGACGGTCTAAACGCACAACAACCTTTTCTGCTTTTAAAGTTGACTTTATTCTTAAGTTATAAAATGGCCACGGAGCCCGTTTCCGTCCCCGCGGACGCTTGTGCTGGTGCGGCGGCTGATTTTCCGCTGGTCTTAAAGAACATCATGGATCTCCCGCCACCGAATCTTCTCGAAGGCGACGACGGTACGTCGGTGGGAGCTGCACTGCTGTTGTTGACATGCATCTTGTGTGATCACTCGACATATGCACCGTGTGTGATCACTCGACATATGCATCGTGTGTGATCACTCGACATATGCATCTTGTGGGATCACTTGACATATGCACCGTGTGTGATCACTCGACATATGCATCGTGTGTGATCACTCGACATATGCATCGTGTGTGATCACTCGACATATGCATCTTGTGTGATCACTTGACATATGCATCGTGTGTGATCACTTGACATATGCATCGTGTGTGATCACTCGACATATGCATCTTGTGTGATCACTTGACATATGCATCTTGTGTGATCACTTGACATATGCATCTTGTGTGATCACTCGACATATGCACCGTGTGTGATCACTCGACATATGCATCTTGTGTGATCACTCGACATATGCACCGTGTGTGATCACTCGACATATGCATCGTGTGTGATCACTCGACATATGCATCGTGTGTGATCACTCGAATGTTTGATCACTCGACATATGCATCGTGTGTGATCACTCGACATATGCATCGTGTGTGATCACTCGACATATGCATCGTGTGTGATCACTCGACATATGCATCTTGTGTGATCACTTGACATATGCATCTTGTGTGATCACTTTCGACATATGCATCGTGTGTGATCACTGACTATGCACCTTGATCACCCATGCATCTTGTGTGATCACTTGACATATGCATCTTGTGTGATCACTTGACATATGCATCTTGTGTGATCACTTGACATATGCATCGTGTGTGATCACTCGACATATGCATCTTGTGTGATCACTCGACATATGCATCTTGTGTGATCACTTGACATATGCACCGTGTGTGATCACTTGACATATACGTCGATACGATACGTGTTTGTTTACGACCTGATGCGCGACACATGCAGCTGCTCGACGGCTAGTTTTGAGGATCAGGACTGTAAACTCTTCTCAGTCTGTTATTTCACGCTGTTAAATGTTTTATGCATATCAATAACTTGTTTCCTCTGATTATGTTGCCCATTGGAGGTGTTGTTAGTACGTACTACGTTTAGTTTGTGCTGTGTGTGATTTAAGCGACGGTGTAGATACAGAAAATGTAACCCAACATGTCACTGCATGTATTGCATGTTCTGATGTTAGTCATAAAGTATTCATCCTTGTTTGTTTGTTACGGCTGGTTTATATCGCACAGAGAATGATAAAGAGAAACTCTTGGGAGAGGATGTGGACTCTGGAGGGGTCAGTGGAATGGGGCCGTCGGCCGCCCTAACTCCTGCCATCTGGGACAAGACCATTCCCTATGATGGCGAAACCTTCCATCTGGAATACATGGATCTGGAGGAGTTTCTCATGGAAAATGGAATTGCTGCCACAGAAGATGAGAGTCAGCAAATGAGTGTTGTGAAGGAAAACTCACAAATGACCACTGAACCAACTCCTGCGGACAAGACCACCCCAGTGCCCCCCGTCTCTCTCTTACCAGTTACAGAACTGGACCAGTGTGAGGACGAAGTGGTCACGATCGTGGCATCCAGCTCAACTGACACCAAATCAGGTCTGTAGAGAGAAAAAAAGAACACGGTAGATGTTTGTTTCCAAACGACACCAAATTATGGGGAATACATGGGAATATTAGTTATGGTTATTTATGGGAAATATTTCGAAAATTAACATGTAAACTCGTACTGACAATATTGTAAAACAACAATGTACAATAAGAAATGGCAAGAAATGTTAGTTGGTAAATACAATAAAACAGATACAACATTTAGATTGAATTTCATTGCTGGGATTTTCAAATTCACTTTTGACTACAGATAAGGAGCGAGTGACGCCAGTTCCCATTAATCCAGATGACATTGTAGTAGATGTAAACTTCCAGCCAGATCCCACAGACCTGGTGCTCTCCAGTGTGCCTGGAGGTGAACTGTTTGACCCGCGCAAGCATCGCTTTTCTGAGGAGGATCTCAAACCACAGCCTATGATCAAGAAAGCCAAGAAAATATTTGTGCCTGAGGACCAGAAGGTAAATAAACTGTTGCACCCTGAAACAGCCCAAAAATGACTGTGTATGCTTTACACTGATTAAAAAAGCCAAAAAAGTACCAATGCCTAATAACAAGTGTAACTTGCAGAAGTAAATTAAATAATTAAATAAATAAAAATCATGAATTCCGTCTTCACTCACTATTCCAGGATGAAAAATACTGGCACCGGAGGAAGAAGAATAACATTGCAGCCAAACGATCACGGGATGCCAGACGGCTGAAGGAGAATCAGATCACGGTACGAGCGGCCTTTCTGGAGCGAGAGAACTCGGCCCTGAAACAGGAAGTGGCGGAGCTGCGCAAAGACGTTAGTCGCTGCAAGAACATTTTGACGCGTTGTGAAGCCAAATACGGACCGCTGTAAGAGACAGTTGTGTGGTACAAGCCCACTTCAGTACACAGACAGTTTACATATAAAAACATAATCGCCAAAACTACCATTCACCTCCCCCAACAATAATCCGGCTGCCAGACACAATATCTTAAATGTGCAGTGGTAGACTGTTATACTTACAATGATTAACCCATCCTTTCTCTTCTTTTTCAAGTTCACCAGCTGAAGATCTCTAAACAATTATTAATTTATTTGCATTGTTTAAAGGCAATAAATTAATAATGGTATGGAGTGTGATGATGATGAAGAGGAGATGGCAGGAGATTAGAGCTAAGTGATGTTTATCAATATAACCACCTGTCATTGTATGCTTGCCTTCAGTGCAACAGTATACTCACTGTATCTGATAGATCTCATGAGTGTTTTTTGTAATGCATTAGAATTGAAAATGTCCTGATCTGCCTTGTTGTTTTATGGTTATGGTTGACTATCAAGGTAGTTTTGGGGAGTAGTGTGTGTTGAAAAACAGTCAGGGGTCTTTATTTATGCTTATGCATATACGATTGTATAAAGAATGACTAGCATTGAATGCAGTACATTTTCTGATATCTCACTGTAGGTTTTTCTCCCTGGTTTGTCTACAATATTACAGAATATTAATTCTAAGAATTCATTTGAAACATTTGGTACAGTGTACCGTACAGTGGTACATTTGTCTGCAGCAGTAGAACAGTAATGGAAATTACAGTTTTTCAAAATCAGAATGTATCACATTTATAGTTTATCAGTACAGATATGGTATGATAATAAACATACCTAATTTTTCTAAACTGCAAACATGAATTGAATGTTTATCATATTGTGTGCTTACAGGTGTGATCAATGTCTGTCAGCACATAAATGTAGAAAATATTGCATTATGTATCTTAAAAAATACACATGGAGACTTTTAATAGTATATTGATGGCAATCCAACACCAGGGATTTTATTTCTTTCCAATTTTAATTTTGGTTTCTAGTTTTTGATTTCTGTATACTTAAATATACATATACTTATATTGTGTGTACTACAGCATGGTCTCTGTTCAAAACAGAGAAACCGAGCAAAACAAACTTGAACGCTGATGTACAAAGGAGCTTTTTCATATGTATCATAATATATATATTTTTTTCAGATAACCAGATATTTTACAAAAACAATTCAGTGGATTTATCTGCAGCTTGAAATAAACAATAGCTCAGCATGGAGTCTATAAAGATCCCTAAGTGTCTTTAGCTGAGTGCCTGTTTATAATGAATGCTTTCAGATAATTTAAACTTACTTTAAAGGCATCAACCACTGCTTGCTACTTACCTTCAGTCACTTATGTTGTTTAATGTGTATCTGTCCTTTTTAACTGTTCAATACCATTAGAAAGGAATATGAGGGTCCCAAATCCCAATGTAGAGTGCTCTTTTGTGCTCCATATTCCTTGTTGAATTGGTGTTAGGCCATCATGTTTGTTTTGCTGGAAAGAATATTCTGTGAAGGGGGTCTGTAGATAATGTAATTCTGACCAAAGCTTTGGTTTGAAAGCTGAGGAGAAGAACATGTTTCCTGTATCCAGTACAGAACATCGCTTTAATCAGGTGGCTAAACACGTATGTTGTCTGTGTCAGACGCGCTTTAAGATTCCACTTTTGGTATGTCAGTTTTCCTTTAGCTTCCTTTCTGAAGGGTGAAAAACCTGAGACAACAGTAAATACAACACAATAGGGGCTGCTGGTTGTTCTGTGCCTTTCTGGCACAGTTCTCTGTTGACTTCAAGCTTGGTTGCATATATACTTTTGTACTTCGCCATGTTGCAGTAATTTGTTTTTGTCAGATTTTAATATTTTTCTAAGTGTACTTGTTCTTTTGGGAAGAAATTATATTCTTATGAACAATTTTTGATTTGTGAGTGTTGCCTTAATGTCTTGGCCATTTCATCTTGTACATATTAAAGGACTTAAACATTTTGTCTGTATGTTTTAAATCTACTAACAATATTTAAAAGCGTGTTTAAACGCACAAATCTTTGATACCTCAGAGGATTGTGAGCAACTGAATATCAAGTTTCAGATGGTAGAGAAGTGTTGTATAACACAGATGCCAAAAATGTTAGGTAATCTGAAGAGGGAGGAGCTAAAGGCAGCAGCATTGTATGCAGCTATTGAGCTGCAACTAAAATCAATCATGATGCATTTTGTAGCAGACATTTCAGCTAAGGTTACGTAAATTAGAAATGTACCACATTTATTTAGCTTTAGGGTTATATAATATCCAAAATCAAATAAGCACTCCTTAAACAGTATCATGTTTTACATATTACCCTCAGATTTTTGTAGGCAGATTTCATGGACCACTGGTTCAAAATCTTGGTAACAGAAGTGTCTTCCTCACACACAAGCTTTTCGTAACGCCTGCCCAAGCAACTCTAAAAATGTCATTCAAACTGTAGTGTTCTTATGCTGATGTTTCATAAAACAAAACTCAATACAATATTAAAAAAAGCTTTATTGTATCAAGTCTGACAAAAATGTGCATGGAAAAACTACCGCCACATACAATCAAGGGTCTTGATATCTTCACCTCTTCTTGAAACCATATTTTTTTCTTTCATAGAATAGGTCAGTCTTTGAGCTTCCGAGGTTCACGATCTTAGGGCAGCCATCTCTCTGTGTTAAAAATAATGAACAGTTATAAAATGTATTATACTGCAAAATGTTTATTTATGTACTTATTGCGACATGACGTTAACAGTCAAACAAGTAATATTAAAAGGAACTTGTTATATATTACTGATACTAGACAATATGGTATTTATATCTGCACTAAGAGAATTTTTAAATACAAATTTACCTCTTGAACTATTCAGACAGTGGTTTAAACACCAGAAGTGTGGCAGGTTTACTCACGTCTTTCTCCTGGATGGTGCACTCTTTGCAGTAGTACGCATCTGATACTCCAGGCCCTCCACAGATGACACAGCGGCCCTGATATGACCCATAGTTACATTCATCACAAATGCGAACCAGTGTGCAAGGTCTGACATAAGAGTCACAGATGACACATTTGCCATCACCTTGAAAAGAACACAAACATGAAGAATGACAATAAAGGACAGACCGGGAGGCATTCATTTAGTAACTGCATAAAATAATACAGTAACTGCAAAACATAATTTAACAATCAGAAAACTGCTTAATGTCCAACTGTATGCAAAGAGGTGTCTTGTTAACATTTTTAGATATTTTTTACTTTGTTTTGATCAAGAAACCCAACAAACCCTCAGCACCCACACTTACATTTTTCACACAGTCTTCCAATGGCTGCAAAAAAAGAAAGAGATCAAATTAAATGAAGCATTTTATACTTTAACACACTCTGTATACAAGACAGCAAAAGGGTGTAATATACAGCGAAAGATACGCTCCATACAAACCAGTTCACAGTTTGTATCTGTTCCCGAACATCTTTACAACGCTTCACAAGTTATTGTTCAAGATATGTATTTAGTGATAACTATTAACTAATGATGACTTGGCTAGGGATGTTACTGAACCACAATTAAAACAATATTTGAATCGCTTCCATGTTTAAGACTTTCGACCCCAATTGACTGGCGAACTAACGATGTTAATCAAGCCGAAGTCTGTTTATCGAGATTAAACTTCTGAGGACGTCGATCTAAATATAATAAACAATATGCCTTACCGACACCAGCCTGTTTTCTGCAAAAAATCAAATCTGGGTGATGTTTTGCCATGTTCAAAGAGCGGCTAGCGGCGACGCAGCTGTGACGTAGCAGCTCTTCTTCTTCTTCTTCTTCTTCTTCTTCTTCTGATTGTTTTGGTTGAGAAGATGCGGAGCGACGCCTGCTGGACAGTGAAAACTGTCGTGATGCTTGACTATTTACGAATGAAAGCGAGCAAATAAATAAATAAATAAATAAATGGGGGAAAAAAAACTACAACAAACAAGCAGCTTTTAAAAAATATTGTATAAGTGACTGTGAAGGTCCAAAAAAGTAAGAGACGAACAACTGGAAATGATTGGACTGCTAACAGGGTAAACTCGATCATTTTATCCGTCGTGTTTGTTGACACGATGAAACAAATCGGATGAGAAGAAAATTTGATCATTTTACATCAATTATAAGCAAATATAATTACACGTTTTACTGACGTCAGGACGACGCGTTCGTAAACACGTACGTCATCTTCATGCGTCACATCTTTGTCAGTGAACAAAATGGCGACCTACTGCTTAACCGTCGCCCGGCTTCAGGTACATAAAACATCAACACTGACGTGTCAACATACGGGATTATGATTTTTAATGTATGTATTAATGCCGCAGATGTCCGTGCTTGTCGTTTTGAGGTAAACACGGAAAGCGAAGCGGCGCTTTTCATACGGAAATGTGCCCGTCAGGTCACCGTGTTCAAGGATGTCTGCTGCAGATGTTTCCGCTGACGGAGACGTTCAGTCTTCACCTCCAGCTGTTTGATGAAAGACAACACAATCACAGCCTCACTTTTATCTGCTTTATAGATGTAATATTGTGCATTTTTTCATGCTTGGGTATCGGGTTTTACTCGCAAGGTGAACGCAAGGTTAAAACATCGCTGTGAGCATCGATGTAGATCGGATAACAAAACCGCTGCTTGCGTTTGATTCACGATTTGATTCACGAATTGATTCACGATTTGGTTTACGAATTAAATGCATAATATTTCATCCACAGGGCGTGTGTTATATGGATGTATAAAAATGGCATACAAAAGCATAACGTCTGTGGTCTGATCACCATGACCAAAGTGAACAAGAGGTATAACATGAACTGCATCCAGGTTCATGTTGTTATGGTTGAGTGTTTTTAAGCAAATTGTCGTTTTAAAATGCAAAGAAGAGAAATGATTGTAATCGGTCTGAACCATCTGATAACACGCTGTGTTCAAAATAAATATCCCCCAGGCAACCTTGATCTTGTCATGTGGCCATGAAGTGAATAAAAGCACAAAATGTATTAAAGGACTGAGTTGTAAGCCATTTGTTTACAGTGTTATTTCCAGGTTTGTGTAGTAATGATTATCTCTGTTTATTTCAGCTTGCTCTGGGTCAGGGAGCCCGACGGCTGCATGTGGCGGCAGCTCTCAACGCAAAGGCCAAGGTGGCCATGAGCCGCTTCGAGCCCAGCTCTTATATCAACTATGACAAGCTTCGCTCAAATGTCGACATTGTGCGCAAAAGGTCAGCCGGCTCTGCGGCACTTTACACTCAGTTTGATTTGCTTTCATCCCCTTTATCTCATGTGGTTGTTTTAAGCTGCAGGTCATTGCGTTGGCAGCGCAAAGGTTGTTGGTTCGAGTCCCAGGGAACACACGTAATGATAAAATGTAAAACCTTAACACACTGTAAGATAAAAGTGTCTGCCAAATATGTAAATATAAATGTTTTGCACGTTTCAATGCATTTTGTAGTCTCTTAGAAAACAATGAGCTTAATAGCTCTATAACTTGTTTTAGACTTGGCTAGGTTAAGAAAGATTTTAGAGAGAGTCTTGGGCTTTGGTTTAAGTAAAGTCTTGTTGCGATGTCAGATAAATACTTCACGCGTGAAGTTGATCTTTTTTGCATCTTCCAGACTCAACCGACCTCTCACTCTGTCTGAGAAAATTGTCTACGGCCATCTGGATGACCCAGCAGGACAGGAAATCGTTCGAGGTCGCACTTACTTGCGCCTGCGACCGGATCGAGTTGCTATGCAGGATGCGACGGCGCAGATGGCCATGCTGCAGTTCATCAGCAGCGGACTTCCAAAAGTAGCCGTGCCATCCACCATCCACTGTGATCATCTTATCGAGGCCCAGACTGGAGGAGCCCAAGATCTACAAAGGGCAAAGGTGAACAAATGCGCTTGAAAAGCAAAAAGCAGACGGTGCACAAAATAGTTTAGCAAATGCCAGACTGACCAGTTAAGATCAAAATTGAGCTTAAAAACTGAGCTAATTCTGTAATTTCCATTCCTTTCTCCTGCTGTGAAACAGGAAGTGAATAAAGAGGTTTACAGTTTTCTGGCTAGTTCTGGGGCTAAATATGGTGTCGGCTTTTGGAAACCTGGCTCTGGAATCATCCATCAGGTACTGAGGAAAACTGATGAACGGTTGACCGGTGACCAGTAAAATGTGCATGTTACAACGATTACAACGGTTGACAGGTGTCAGTATTTTTCTTAATGAACGATGTTCTTTGTGAAGTTCCATCTCTTTCTGTTATTAATGTTTTATGTTGACAATGTTCAAAAATCCAGGTATTCATGATAGATTGTGTCTGATCTTTTCTAGATCATTCTGGAGAACTATGCGTACCCTGGAGTCATGTTGATTGGTACAGACTCTCACACTCCTAATGGTGGAGGTCTGGGCTGCATCTGCATTGGAGTTGGTGGGGCTGATGCTGTTGATGTTATGGCAGGAATCCCTTGGGAGCTGAAGTGTCCAAATGTGAGCTGCTTTTGGCCCCTATGGGAAATTTAACCCTCATGCCATATTAAATAAATCCAGGCTCTTCCTGGCTTTATAATGGCAGTGAATAGTGCCCGAGATTTTAAATCTTCAAAAAGCAGCATGCTGCATCCATCATAAAAGTAATCTATAAGACTCTATTGGGTTATTAAATTCTTAATTCTTCTTAATTGAAACTGTTTGTGAAAGCACACAATTAGTATTTTGAGTTTATGAAGCGATCGATACAACACGTGTCCATAGTAAACAAACAAATCAAATGGCTAAATATGGCAGCGCGTCAATAACGAATCCCATTGGTTTTGCAGCGTCTTTCTTCATGCTGCATATGATGGCTAGTCACATGACACGCGAGAACCAATGAGATTCAACCTTATTGACGTAACCACAATATTTGATCTCTCTGATTTGTACTCTATACTACTGATCTGAGCATTTATTTACATTATTTAATGGTTTATCAAGGTCATCGGTGTGAAACTGACAGGCACTCTATCTGGCTGGACCTCACCAAAAGATGTCATCCTTAAAGTAGCTGGGATTTTGACTGTGAAGGGAGGCACAGGTGCCATTGTGGAGTATCACGGCCCGGGTGTGGACTCCATCTCCTGCACAGGTGAAAACCAGCAACCACCTTTTGTTCAGATGTCACGTTGGCATGTTCTTTTATTAACTGTAAATAGTGAACATGCTTTGCGTGTTTTTGGGTTTTCTGAAAAGGTATGGCCACCATCTGTAATATGGGTGCTGAAATTGGAGCTACCACCTCTGTGTTCCCTTACAACCACCGTATGAGGACATACCTGCAGAAAACAGGGCGTGCGGGTAAGAAACAGCAGTAGACTGTATTAAATCATTCAGCTATTTTGTCAGAAGTTTGACTTCTCATTCCACTTTTCTCATATTGAACAGAAATTGCTACACAGGCAGATGAAAACCAGGATCTGCTGGTGCCCGATTCAGGATGTCATTACGACCAGCTGATCGAAATCAACCTGAATGAGGTAAGAGCAGGTGTAGGTTAACGTTTAAAGCTGCTATCTGTAACTCTTTTAATAAAAAATGCACAAAAATCAGTTATTGAGCAAGTACATGACAGATCAGTATTTACAACTGTGTCATGACCTTGATTTACAACGATAAGTTTATAATATTGATTTATAATTTGAGCTGTTGGGTCAGATTTTGCAGGAAATGTCAAAGATCCGGCTACTATATCACATGTCTGGGTAGAGAATAACTCTAACAGAAATGGCAGTAGAGAGGCAAAATTTACAGATTGCAGCTTTAAGGTTGTTATCTCACAGGTACTTGGATTAAAATGTTCTTTAATGATTCTTTAACATGTTTAATACCTCCTGGTAGCTGAAGCCTCACATCAATGGCCCATTCACTCCTGACCTGGCCCACCCTGTTTCAGACATCGGCTCTGTCGCAGAGAAGAATGGCTGGCCCCTGGATGTTAAAGTTGGTCAGTGATTGGGTCTCAGCAACAACTTTCATGGCCAGTATTCACTGAAACCGCTACTTGTCATGAACCCTTGCTCTGTTTAATTGTGTAATACAGGTCTGATTGGAAGCTGCACTAACTCCAGTTATGAGGACATGGGCAGAGCTGCTTCCTTAGCTAAACAGGCGCTGGACAAGGGCCTGAGGTGCAAAGCTCAGTTCACAGTCACTCCTGGATCAGAGCAGATTCGTGCCACCATTGAGAGAGACGGCTATGTGAGTTCTAGTGCACATTTCTTATTTGTTGAAATAGCTGAGTTAAAGAAAGTGATTTGGTCAGTTTTTACAAGGCACCTGTATGTGGGGCACATATACGTATATATTATATTATAATATATTAAATATTTTAATGATTTCATTGTTACTTTTGTTGACTGCAGGCTAAAATCTTGAGGGATGTTGGTGGAGTTGTCCTGGCTAATGCTTGTGGACCCTGCATTGGTCAGTGGGACAGGTAAAGTGTTTGTCTATTTAAACAAAAATAATTGTTTTAATTTCGGTTGTGAACGTTGTATTTGTGAATGTAAAATGCAAAATGTTGTGTAAGGCACAAAATAAATTTATGTGAGAAGTGATGTGATCGACATGAAACAACTGCAGCTTGTGTAGAAAATCAGAGGCAAAGGACAAGAGGCAATTTTAGTTTAGCGCTATTCTATAACAATACTGAACCACCGAATGCCACATCTGACCAATCAGAATCACCGTATATTTTCTAAACCAGTAAGATCTTGTTTGCAGACGTGACGTCAAGAAAGGAGAGAAGAACACCATCGTCACATCATTCAACAGAAACTTCACTGCTAGAAATGATGCTAACCCTGCCACTCATGCTTTCGTCACTTCCCCTGAGGTACTTTGCACTTGACATTACTTGACCTGCATACAAATGCTTCATCCGTTTTTATGAAGTCTTTTCTCATCTGTCATGTTGCAGATCGTCACAGCCCTTGCCATTGCAGGCTCACTGAAGTTCAACCCTGAGACTGACTTCCTCACAGCCCCCAATGGAGAGAAGTTTAAACTGGAGCCACCCACAGGAGATGAACTTCCTGCCCGTGACTTTGACCCAGGTCAGGACACCTACCAACACCCACCCGCTGATAGTTCTGGCCTGAAAGTGGAAGTTAACCCACAGAGCAACCGCCTGCAGCTGCTGGAGCCTTTTGACAAATGGAGTGGAAAAGATCTTGAAGACCTCCAAGTGCTCATCAAGGTATTCTACAGCCACAGATGTTTGAAATTCTGGATCTCAGTCCTCGTTGGGTCCCCAGCATCACTCCCAGTCATTTATATTTAAGCATTTGGTAGATGCTTTTAATACAGTGCATTCAAGGTATAGTTAATCAGTACATGTTCCCTGGGAATCAAACCCACAACCTTTGTGCTGCTAATGCAGTGCTCTACCAATTCTAATAACCCAATCAGTGTTATTTGGTATTTCTAGAGTGTTATCTGTTAGTAACTAACATAACAGCACAAACTAAACAAATACATTTAGTAAAATAAACTAAAATTAAAAGGACCAGAAATTAATTTCGTTACAACAGTACTAAAACTAGAAAATAAGGAATGTAAAAAAAAATAAAGAATAAAAACAGTAATTCAGTAAAAATGAAATGACTAAATGAAAATGAAAGAACAGATTGAAAAATAAAGTCTAATGCTCTGCTCTGTAATGTCCTCCTTATTTTCAGGTAAAAGGCAAGTGCACCACCGATCACATCAGTGCTGCTGGACCCTGGCTGAAGTTTCGTGGCCACCTCGACAACATCTCCAACAACCTGCTCATTGGTGCCGTTAACATCGAGAATGACGCTGTCAATAAAATTCGAAACCATCTGACTGGAGAATACGGTGGTGTTCCAGATGTCGCCCGTTATTACAAAGTAAGGGCTTGGCTTGCAGCGCTGTCACTCATTTCAAACGTCTCATTTTAAACAATTGTGCTGCTCACTGTTGTTGGGTGATTTGATATTCCACAGAAGCACAATGTTTCATGGGTAGTTGTGGGGGATGAGAACTACGGTGAGGGTTCCAGCAGAGAACATGCTGCTCTCGAGCCCAGGCATCTAGGTGGTAGGGCCATCATCGTGAAGAGTTTTGCTAGAATCCACGGTGAGTGTGAATATGAACGTTAGTTTCTTTTCGCACTTACAGCGGAGTGTCCCGTTTCACAATTGATGTTTTCATTATCTGTTAATAGAAACTAACTTGAAGAAACAGGGCCTGCTGCCCCTTACTTTCTCCAACCCTGCTGATTACGACAAAATCCGCCCAGATGATAAAATCTCCATTGTGGGTCTTCAGAGCTTCGCCCCTGGAAAGGTAAGACCGGTTCTGTCAAACACTGACTTTTTTTGCCTGTTCTGTGCTAGTCTTTGATATGGATATAGTGTATTCTGTAAATATTCTGCTTGCTTAGACAGTACGAGACATTCTTATGACAATGACAATTAGCTGAATGAAGTGTTTTTTTTTGTTTCTGTTAGCCACTGAAAGCTGTTATCAAGCACATTGATGGAAGCAAAGAAACTATCGAGCTGAACCACACCTTCAATGAGACCCAGATCGAATGGTTCAAGGCTGGCTCCGCCCTCAACAGAATGAAAGAGCTGCAGAAATGAGCGATGGGGCCTCAAATATGAGGCGGGGCTAAATATGCGCGTATACGGGTAGGGGAGGGGTTATGTATCAACAGGAAGATTGGTACGTATGTAAAAGGTTTATACACACCCACATGTCGTGTAATTATAAACTGAACCGTGAACAATGCATACAATTTTAAAACTGTGTTGCATAGACAAGTCATATCAAACACACTTCTACAGGTTAGATTACAGAATAATTGTTCTAAATAACATTGCAGAGCAGATAAAAGCCTTTATGTTTAGAAACGGGCAGAACGGTACAGCATGTAAATTTCAAGCTTCGTCTGTTATCTTACAATTAATAATTATTAGTAAAAAAATGGAGGTTAGGAGAAGGTTAGCATACAGAGGAATGCAATACGCACACAAAGACACCAGAAATGAATTCATAATGTCATTTAGGAATGTGCCACGTTCAGACAAGTATCGAATAATAATGATAATATCTGATAATATCTTCCTTCTCTGCTTGTAATGTTACACTGAACCAGGAGCTGCTTGTGAAATTTTGTGTGCTGTAATGCGCTCTGTTGGTGGAAGCGATTGTTGTATTTGCCACGTTTCTTTCAGCTGTTTTTACTGTCAGAATGATTTGCACACCACCCAGAACTGTCAAACGTGTCTCAAACTCTCACAGGTCAGGTCTTCAAATGTTTCAAACAGAATGGTTATTGATAAGCGTATAAAGTCAATGAGTCTCATTCATTATCTGAAGAGTTGAGCACAGTTTTGAGCAGTGGATCAGTCATGTGAGAAACTACATTTGAGTGCCCTTTTTTGTAGGGTTGTATTTTCTTTTGCCATTACAAGCTGTAAGCATCAGACTCTGTTAGTCAGACTGTATGGCCTGTTTTCAGGAGCAGACCGCTTGCTTTGCATCTGTAAAAGTGAACACCACTGTGCTGCAGTCAGTAACACCAACACACTCCTCCTCATTACAGCTCCACTGTTTTTCCTTTTCCTTGCTTTATTGCTTTCTTGGCAAATGAATGCTGATCACTCACAGTGGATTATAAATAAACGTCATTGCAAACGTGCATCGTCGCTTTTGTTGTGTGTGCATGACAGCGACAGCAGTAAACTGAGACTGCTGTAAGAAAAAGTAAATTTTTATAAACGAAATGCATCCAGTCTTGACGCCGAGCATCTGCAGCGTCGTACTCGAGCGTTTTCACGACGCGAGCGTCCGGATTGGCCGACGCGAGGCTGACGTCATAGTGTGGCGTCTCTTCTGCGCGGCTTCATTGATTATAAACAGGCGTTTTGTTTTCGTCGCGGATGGCGTGTAAATCCCTCCCGTAACCTCGTTATTGTGTCTCCGTCTTTAATCGAGTATGAGGGACATGAACGATAGCGGCCAGTCGTAAAATATGCGGTTTTGATGTAGCTGCGATACCGACCGACGGCTCGGGGTCACGCGATCGTACGGCACGGTAAGCGATTGTTCGGCTAAATTTCACCGTCGCTTCGTTCGTTGTTTAATTTCCGTACATCATACAAGTCACGTAAAGTCATCGAGCGTTTATTGTAAACACGCACAGTTTCGTTTTCAATGCTTTCAATGCAACCGCGCGCGTCATATATAGTCTGTAATAAATTGCATTGGACAGCAATTGAAAAACGCCATTAAATCACCACCACCAGCAAAACAAAGCGTCACGAATGCCGTTTCTTCTCATTGACGCCATGCATTTCACAGCACAGAGACGCTGATCTCCGGCGACCCTCGCAGTAATGGCTGATTCGCACGGCACCTCTGCACCAGATGCCCCGCCGCGCTGTCCGCGCACGCCCGCCTCGCTGGCGTTCCCGTTCCCGAGGGAGAGCAGTCTTGTCCCGGAGAGAAAACCGCCCCAGACCGGCGAGCCGCTCAGTCCGCTGCCGACCAAGCGCACCCGGACTTATTCAGCGTGAGTGCCGCTGTCACGATGCGGGAGTGTCGTGCATCTTGTGTGCGACTCACCCGGGACTTTATTCGGGTTGAAAACGAGCACGCATGAGTTACGGAGCGAGTGCATGACGGATCCGTGATCAGCACGATCGCTTTACCTTACATTCACTGAAGGAAGTTCATAATAATGAGTTATGACGCGAGCTGTCGGGTCCGCTTTTCAAAGGGAGATGTCCCTTTGACGTCATTTACTTCACCCTGCGTAATAAAGTACGTAATTGTACGTTTTGAACAGAGGGGGCGGTAGTGAGGCGGACGCTACAGATTGTAAGGTTTTGAATGTCATTAGTTAAGAGATGATGTATAATGTATTCACTTTTAATGGAGCATAGAGTTTTAGTCTTTTAATTTAATGATGCTGTTAGTTAGTTTCTTTCTCTGATACGCTGTCAGGTCGGTGAGAGCCAAATCTGGGCCGGTCTTCAAGGGAGTTTGCAAGAACTTCTCGAGGTCACAGGGCCATGGGTTCATTCGCCCCTCCCATGGAGGAGAAGACATATTTGTTCACATCTCGGAGTAAGTGAGGGCGTATGAAAAATTATTTTGTGTATTATTACACAAAAACATCGTTTACTCTTTTGTCATAGATTGCTCTGGCATTGTTTTTCAGCACTGTAAAACAATATTCTTGGATTCTTGAGGCACCTTTTGGGTTTCCTCAGATATCACACAGATGGAACCGTATGGAGAACTTTTAGGCACCCTTTAAAAGAGCCTCAAATTTCTTGTTTATGTACTCGATAAAGTAAGATTTTATGATGTGGTCACTCAAGGGGCCATAAAAAATCTTTTCTTGCAGGAGTTAATCAGTAAGTTTTTCAGAAAACATGTTCTTCATATGGTTTCATCAGTGCGACATCTAAGGAACCCCAAGTAATGCCCTGAAAACCTTTCTTTAAAATGTGATGTGACCTGTAACATCTAATCTTGAAGTATGTTCTTAAAATCACTGAATGATAACCATAATTCTCTTTTCACTAGTATCGAGGGTGAATATGTACCAATGGAGGGGGATGAAGTTACCTACAAAGTGTGTCCTGTTCCTCCCAAAAACATAAAATTCCAGGCTGTTGAGGTGGTCATCACCAACCTTAGTTCTGGAAGGAAGCACGAAACATGGTCTGGACAAGTTATCAGCTCCTAGTTCAGACTTTCAGTGCCCAGCAGAAGCAGTAAGACCAGAGAGGGAGAGAGAGATGAAGGAGCAAAGGTGAAGAGGTTTAACTTAAAGCTGCAGTCTGTAACACTTTCCTCTCTACCACCATCTCTGTTTGAAACATAAAATTGCATGTTACTTGCATAGTAATTCTCAATGCCTGGATGACAAGTTTAAATTCTAACAACTGCTGTAATAACAAGCTACAAACGCTGCATCATCTACAACACCCGGACGTGATATAGCCGGATCTACTTTCTGTTTATAGATGGACAATTTTCTGCACAATTGCATCCAACAGCTGAAAATATAAATCATTATTATAAACTTACTGTTAAGTTACCGATTGCAGCTTTAATATGTGGAATGGTGAACATGAAGGAGTGATGAAGAGGCCTACAATGGTGTTATGTGTCAGCAGGACAGGGATGGAATAGCAATTAGTGTTATACAACTGTTGTTTTCTCTAGCCTGGCAAGTGATTGATGGTAAGAGGTTCGAGATTTGAGTCAGCTGAGCTTTGACATCTTTGGCAGAAGTTAATATAACTGTGACCCAAACAGCAGCACTGTTGCCCTTAATTTACATTTTGTCACAATATGTATTTATTTATTTTTACTTTATGTTAAGACACATTTGAGTTAATTGTAAGTGTACTTTTCAAACCATTTCAGTGAAACTGATTTCATGTAAAAAAAAAAACAAGTCACAACAAAGAAAACCTCTGTTTCTGAATTGTAGCTGACAGGACTTATGCATTTCTGTAAGATATAAACCCCACATTCACAGATGTGAATCTTGTTACCCCAAGCAGTGGTTATTATTATCATTGTAATAAAACTAATACAATCAGTGAAATTGTCAGTGCAGCATTATTTACATCAGTTCAATCAGTTATATATTTTTAAAATGATAGCTTTATTCTCACAGCTGTATCAAATGATAGGATGTATTTTACTTACTAGTAACGTTTGAAATGGGTCTGTATAAGACTACTAGTAACTGTCTTAACATATAAAATATATAACCTCTTAAATATAAAATATTTACTGTGAGGATCCTGACTATGAAACAGTACATGCAACGAGACTTTCACCACTAGAGGGAGCAGCGCATCATCAACAGATTGTTGCTAAGTAAACATTTATGAACACTATACATGACATTTAAAACTGTTATTGTGAAACATTACTTAATAAATACTTTATATAACAGCATTTTCTCTCTCACTATAACATTCACATGACATAATAGACAAGAATTGTGTAAGAACCACTGGACACAAATGAAAAGGTAATTGTAATCATTTAACACTAATTTTGTTACATCACCAGACACCAGTAGGTACTAAGGACTGGACTTTCTTTAGAGCTAAACAACCTAAAAAAATGCCAATAATAAAGAAAGATTCATACCATTCATCATCAGTCTACTGCTGTTTGTCACAGGGCGATGGTGTTATGGTCCAGCTATATTTCATCTTTTGTCTTTCGCTTCTCTTCTGTAGCCTCCTATGTTCATCAATGAGGATTATTTCAGTTTCTTTTAAAGAAACTAGACTACTCGACCCTGCATTTTTAAACTTCAATGTTTATATATTCTAATGTCCTAAAGCCCAATTATATCATTTTATATCATCTATCAATAATCTAATGAGTTTAACATTCCTGTTTGGTCTAATTAAAATCTTTCTGGACTAAATCTAAATATTTTGATGTAGTTACACGTGATTAAGGCTCATACAATATTATTAGCCCACAGGTTTAACTAAAGCTCTTTGTGTCTGTGTCCTCAATCTTAGTGAGCTGGCTACTATGTCTAAACTTCCTACTTGGACAGACAAAAAAGTTTTGTCCTCTTAGGAGTACACTAGCATATAGATCTTAAAGACTAGGTAATTCAGTAGGGATTTGATGGGGTCACCATTGTGTACATAAGTTAATTGAAAGTAGTTTGGATAACATTGTTTAAAATATTCTGTAATATGTATTGTGTAAAGCGCTGTAGAAAATTAAGGTGACTATTCTTTCCTGCAGAGAAAACATGCAACATCTGCAGCAAGATCTGGCTCAAATGCTCAAGACGTGCCTGGAAAAACGTCCCACCAGCTTGTGGAAAAGAAAGACCCTTTCAACACGTAACAAGAGGCTCGCAGGCGAAGCAGAGATGGAGTGAACAGATCAGCCAGAGTATCTCCACCTGGCCACTGGTGACAGCCAAAGCACATATCTGTAAGCTATAACACAGATGAGCATTTGGACAAAATGCACTTTCTTGTTGACTTGAGACAGTTCCACATTCCACAAACCCAGACAGTTCATGCAGTACATGCATATAATAAATATACCAATGCACAATATTTAAAAAAAAAAACTTTATTTGAATGGTTTTGATATCTATGTACAACAATGCTGCCTGAGCAACTACTTCAAAATTTGATTGTTTACTTGGACATGAATCCATTTTTTTTGCCACACACACACACATCACTGTGGGTCTTTAAATGCTAACCAAAACTCAAAAGTGTTTTCCAATCTTTGTAAATTATGCCATATGTACAAATACAATCATAATTAAACCCTCAGTATGATAAAAACTAATTAACAACAAGCCTCTATTTTACCTTTCGTGTCTTGAAAAATAAATAATCAAGATAATAAAAATAACTATTCCCATTTCCTCCAGCTTGTTTTTCAGTCATGAAAAAATCATGTTGTATTTTTCAAACTTGAAATAAAAATGTACATAGTTTTAACAAAACAAGCACAATAAATCAAAAGTACAGTATGAGCACTGACATTCATCATAGACCAAGAATTATGCTGTCAGTGTACAGATTAACCACACTTAACAGAACATTACCTGTGCCCTGACAATGACCGTCATCTGACATGTATTAAACACAGATGGACTACATGTACAATGTCTAGGATCACTCTGAAAGGTGGCACGGTATGTATGATCACACATTATAAAAAAGCCATAAAAGAAAATACATTTAAAAATGTAAATTAAAAGCAATTTGATTTGTTCAACACACCAGTTCTATTTTAAAGAGATTACCTGATGCATGTCTACTCACTATAATGATGGGATTTATGACAGAATAACTCATTGTTCTGTCTAGTTGTTACGTTCACAATTTCAGAACATGGTCACATTGGCGCCAATATGGACATCATTAGAACTGATTGACCTAATAACACACAGTCCCCACGGCAACAAAATTGTCTTTACGAATGCTGTTTGCCACTTTGTAGATACAGTAAAAATAATAAACCTTGTTGCCATTGAGCATGTTTACAAAAACTATTTAAAATCAGTTTTGACATGATGCTGTGTTATCAAATGCACTCGTTTTAAAAACGACTTGCACCCATCTGGATATATCTCAGCAGATTTGTGCAAAACTACGGCATATTTTATAGACAAGCTTAGGCATGCAAATCAAGTGCTTCACTTAATCAAGTGCTTGAATTGAGGCGTGTTGATTTGTTTGCCAGTTACACAAAGGCTGAAAGAAATAACTCACACTCACACAATGCGCATGAATGAAGTATAACCCCCAATATAATCCACCCACAACATTCCAGTGCATCAGCTAATGAACTACAGTTTGATGGTGACTACAGAAATAAGAAAAGTGTTCAGGAAGTATTACACATCCATATACGACATACAGTCCATATACCCAGTCAGCTCTCTCCACAGCCTTGTCACATCCCAGTGACCGAAAATGACATCATAACCTTCTGGTTGGCGCCACTGACTATCAAAATGAGTTACTGCAGACTGGAAAAGGGGATATGGTATACTTCTATAGTGGTCTATATGGGTGACACTTCTGGCACCCTCCCCAAAACAGGTCTTTGCACGCTTGCTAGATAAAAACGAGGCTTGATTGGTGCCTCTGTACAGTCGCTATTCCTCAGCCACTGTAAATGTACAAAACCTAAAGAACCTACTCAATTAATTATTATTATCCACACAGTTTTCCATTGCTGATAACATTGTGTATCCTGATGTAAAAAAGATCCTTCATTCTCAGAATTGTTCTAAGATCTTTCGTTTAAATGAAACGTGTTGTTCAGTAACTAGGTTACACTCTTTGGTAACAGGTCATATACTAAGATGTAACCGTCTCTTCTGAAATGATAAAACCTCAGGTGCTGTTTCATTTCAGGAACAATTTAATTCAGCACAACGTTTTTGCTGCTGGTTATAAAATTGTCTCCCCCTTATAGCTGCTGCTCAAGTCAACAAATCTACAAAATGTATGACTATGAAAACAGCATCATGAGCATGTGATAAAATGGATATCTAGAAAAATAACATTCTTGGTATCCGGGATCCATGCATCTGGAAAAGCTGCAAAAGAAATAATAAAACAGAGTGGTGTGATTGATTAAATATAATTACTGATTATTTTGAATAATTACGAAGAGTGTTGAGCGGAAAACATTTCCTTGTATGTTTCGTATAATTATGATCAATACAAAGATCAGTGTTGCTGAAGATGTGGAAATGAGTGAGAATGACAATGACTCAATGTAAACTTATGGAACAGTCATTTGGTGGACTGAAGTACAGTCACCATTTCAAAGTCTGGTGAGCTGTGCTAAAAATCCTTCTTTATAAGCTGTATTTGTATTTTATTTTGGGGCTCTGTACTTGTAGTAGTTACAGCTTCCAGCTAATTTCCTTTAGCATACTGTAAAGTTGAAACATTATTGTGTACATCTTCACACTCGTGTAGGTGCATTTACATGTGCAATAGTTTCGAGGGGAACCGTGCTTGGGAGTGCAGAGGTGAAGGCTATTGCACTGTGCTCAATAAAGACAAATAACACTATGGTCAGAGAAGTCTTCCATACTATGAATGAAATACAACCTCATGTCAGAGGACTTCATGCGCAGCCAGCAGATCTAGTTTAGCTTTTGCTTCTTTGAGGCCAGTTTAAATTGCTCCATGGAAATGCAATTGATTAAAACCCTCTTAAAAGAGTAGTTACCCAAAATGAAATGTACTCATAATTTACCCCAGTCCTATATGTATATGACTTTCTTCAGCTGAGCACAACTGGAGTTATATTTAAAATTTCATATTAACCTAGGATGGCAAAATTATAAATGATGTGGTAAATTATAAGAGAAGTTTCATTTTGGAGCGAAATATTCCTGTAACTACTTGAATTTTGTATGTCTACCACTATTACAACCAGCATAATGGCATTCCTCACCAATTCCTTGGATATCGACACATTTCTGCTAATCTCTAATCCACTCATTGGTGGTGGCATTTCTCTCTCCCTCTTCCTCCTCCTCTTCCTCCCTCACTCCATCTTCCTCCTGTGTGTTCAAGGTCTAGTTGTGTTATGAGTGGACAACAGGAAAACAGAACCGGATGGATAGGAGCACAACGGATGCCAACATAGCAAAAAAAAAAGATTGTAATGAGCAGGTGTGAAAAGGCTTCTCAATGCTGTTGATGTGGAAAGATCGTACTGATGCATGATAAGGAATGGGGAGAGGTGATAAGATGCAGCTTCTGGAGGTCAGAAGCCTGTTTTGAGGAACCTGTCATTAAAACTTCAGTGTCTGTGAGATGGCCCAATCAAAAACAGAGAACATAATGCGTCTTTTATTATGTGTCTGTAGGTGTTCCAACCTTAGTCTTGTGGTTCTGCTCGGTTCCCAGGCCTCCACCCGAGGTGTGAAGCTCCTTTGACACAACACAGAGAAATTCCGCTTGGTCCTCGGTTCCGTAGCTGTAAGACGAGCCAATGTTCACCATCTTCAAAACAGAGAGAGACATAGAGAGAGAGAGACAGAGAGAGAGAGAGAGAGAGAGAGAGAGAGAAAGAGGGTCCTTCATCATGACAAGTACTCGAGATGTGAGGACAGGGTTAAAGACTTTGAAGGAAAACACAAAGCTAGGTCAACTGCTGTCAGTTAGTTTACCAAAATACACTTATCTTTTGTCATGGCAACAAACGAATTAGTGAGGTTCAGTTCTTTCTGATTTTCATTTTAGCTTTGGCATTGTATGCTTTAGTATGTGGTTAGACCAGACATGTCCAATCCTGCTCCTGGTGGGCCAGTGTCCTGAGTTTAGCTCCAATCCAAATTAACACACTTGAACCAGCTAATCAAGGTCTTGCTGTGTTCCCATAATTATGCATAATCTGTAAACTATGATTTTGAGTTTTATGTCATTGAGTTTTTATGCACAAACAGCTGCACATATTTAAAGGTGCAGTAAAAATAAGCAAAAATCTGTTATTGAGCAAGTACATGACAGATCACTGTTAAAACAGTCTCCTTATCTTACCCCAAAGTTTATAATAATGATTTATAATGTGAGCTGTCGAGCTGGATTCCCCGGACACGTCAGTTTAGCTTCATTTGACTTCAACAAACGTAATAAAAAGTATGTAAAGTAACCTGTAATTTATGTTTCAAACAGAAGGACATAGAGATGTAAAATTTACAGCTTTCAGCAGGAGCACACACTGACCTGCTCAAACTTCCAGCCATCCGACATGGTGGACACCATCTGCGTGAGCTCCTCCTCCTGACATTGCAACACTCGATACACGTGCTTTGGTGGTACCTGCTGTATGACAGAGAGAGAGAGATAGAGAGAGGTAAGGGTAGGGTAAGGATTAGTGAAGAATTCAAAAAGAGATGTATTGGTAAGCTGAGTTCGAAGCCAAAAGGCAAGCATGGAGGAAGAGAGAGAGTGGGTGAGAAGCTTATGGGTGTTGCATAATCATGCAAAATAAACTTTTGGTCAGAAAATTTGGTCTTCACAAACAGAAAGAGCAGAATCTGTGATGGACAGAAACATTCTATTGAGAAATAGAAGGAGCTGAGAAAAATGACTCCAAATGAAAGAATGCTGCTATTTATTTCTGGCAAATTAAAACAATGTGGCAGTTTGACGGAGGCTTTTCTTGTTACCTGTGTGGCTTTGGAGTCTCGCTCAAGAATCCTCTCTTTGATTAATTTAATCAGTGGCGTGATGTTGTAAAATTCTGCCTCTTCCAAGACACCTGAAGACACAGACACACTTTCATTTCATTTCAGCTAAAACCTCCCAAACCTTTGATTTTCTGATGTGCTGATAATAGAGAAAAATGCACATTTAATTAATGAAGTGTAGGCAGAAATGTGTAAATGCGCAGAGTAAAATCATTTAGTTTATGTTCACAAAACTTCACCTTCTTCCGCCAGCTCCTTATTATAGACCAGCTTCCCGTGTCGCAGGTAGTTCAGTATGGGACCAAAATAGGTGGGGTCTCGGTCAATAACATAAGCACCAGTTTCATCCTACACACACTTAGTCTGATTAATAATTCAATCATTTAATAACGTGTCATTGCATTTTTAATAACATTAACATTTTTAGGACTTTCAATCAATTAAAACAAATTTAATAAGAGACACACTGATTAAATAACACTAAATAAATCTGAACACACTACATCACATACTAATATCAATGTATAAATTAAGATAATCAAAAGTCATTATACAACATCATTATTCATTCATTATTCATATTGTTATTTATAGTCATTATTCTGGTAGACAAGTAAAGCATTAGAAGTAGTATATATATATATATATATATATATATATATATACTATATTGTTTGTCTGTGAGTACAGTATTTTAAATATAAAAGAAATAATATTTGTACCAAACGGATACATTAAAATAATAGTCATTTATTAATGCCGTTTTAAGAATGTACATTACAGTAGCATCGCAAGTGCTGAAGCTGTTGTACTAAAGCTCAGATGCTGGATGCAGTGAACGGTACACACAGTAAACACCTGAGCATGACTCCACCAGTGTCTCAGTCACAGGGAACAACATGTCCTTGCACACTTGGGATTTTACACATAGTACAACTGTATATAACCTAAACGTGGAATTTTTAATCGGATGAGTCTGTTATATGTCCGTCTCAATCTACTGTGAATGTTGCACAAGTATCACATCCCCATCCCTATAGGATATTTTTTGCATCCCATGAAAAATAGCTGGTAGGCAAACAAAGATCTTATTAATTTCAAAACAGAGCTGTGTAATATCCGTATTATCCATACAATAAACACGTTTAAACAATTTAAACATCAGTGTGTATTGAGGAATAATTTCTCTGATATCTTGTGTTTATAAAAGATAAATTCACTCTTGTAATGTTGAGACACTGTACAATAAAATTTTGTGCAAGGTCATCACAGTCAGACTCACTGTTGCATAAAAAAGCACTTTCTCTTAGACAGACAGACAGACAGACTTGTGAGGACACTAGCAATTGGTAAAATGGTGTGAAGCTGGTTAATAATGTTTTGTAGTATTTTTTCACTATAAACTCCTGAAACTTTAATGCACTTGCAATAACAAAAGAACAAGACCAGGGACAGAATACAGAAACCTTCATAGATATTTGTTTTTTTAGATGGCTGGAGGTCTTCAAGACACCATGACTCTGATCTCATTACCAGAGTGACAGGAGCCGTGAGAGAGCCCCCAGCCCTGCAGAGAGACAGATGGGCTCAGCGACACCTCTGTGCCTCATCATTTACTGTGAGGAAGAAGGTACTTTAAATGATGAGGAGACAGACAAGGCAGAAGTGTTGTGTTGTGTCAAATACGTAATATATTCCTTGGACTTAATGGTAATCCTTGTTTATTTTAACATGCTGTGCATGTGGGTGATATTTCACCCTGAAATCAAAAGAAAGAAGAACTTATACAGTATGTTGCATAAAGAAAATGAAGCTTTAAGATTTGTTACAAGGTTAATGGTGATTGTTGTTGTTGTACTGCATTAAAACCACAACTGAGAATATCGACTAAATACTCTAAACGCACTAAATAATGTCACCATGCAGAAGTAATAACATTACATGGTCCTAAAATGTTTCTTTTTCTTTGCTTTGCTTATGGAAATAGTTATAATTGTTCTCCTTTTGACTGTGACCTGGGGCTGCTCTTTAACAAACCATTATAATTGCTCTTCTTGTGACTGTTGCATGGTGCTTTAGAGAGACCCTTGTGTCTTTAGGGGTCACTGTGATGTACGAGCACCGGGACTCGCAGTAAGACCCGGTCGGTAATGATATTTAATAATGATGAATTATGATCGTGCTTACCGTGTCTGAGTTTAAGTCCCGCTGCTGACACAGGCGGTACAGAAATGAAGTTTGCTCCTTAAGCAGCGTTTGTCGCGTCGTGAGAAATACCGTCCCCCCAACGTTAAGACGGACCCATTTGCCGTTATTGCCTCCGGTACCGACAGCACCGCTCGGTATCTCGTCCGTCTTGGCTCCTTCGTTGTCTTTGCTGTTATTGTTGTTATTATTATTATTATTATTATTTAGATTGCTGTGAGGTGTTGAAGGGGATCCCGTTTCCGGTGAAGCCACCGTTTTTCCTTTGTCCTCCGTTGCCATTACGGTACGGAACCGAGCCGATGCTCTCCTGTCTCCCGTTGCTAAGCGCGTATCGAAGGAGCAACACGAGCGTTGATTGGCTCGTATCCGGCGGC
The DNA here is from genome assembly GCA_036877525.1 of Chromobotia macracanthus. Classification (NCBI taxonomy): domain Eukaryota; kingdom Metazoa; phylum Chordata; class Actinopteri; order Cypriniformes; family Botiidae; genus Chromobotia; species Chromobotia macracanthus. The sequence continues at coordinate 2,484,442 of JAZGTH010000009.1, forward strand.
TCCGCCCATTTGTCTGAAGACAGAATAAATCGCTTTTAGATTAAGATAGTTAATATAGTTAAGTATGCGTTTAGTTAACGCTAGTTAATCTGGTTTAGACTACTTGTAACGATGGCAACCAAACGTTTTACCGAGCTCATGCTCAGTAATGCTGACGAATGTCTAACTGTAAGTATATGATGCAAATATGAACACTTAATGATTTATTTAATGAGTTTTATTATTGTTTATATTAAAACTAGATTAGTTATAAATCGTAAATGTTTAAAATGAATCACCCCAGATGGGACTCGAACCCACAATCCCTGGCTTAGGAGGCCAGTGCCTTATCCATTAGGCCACTGGGGCTTGCGTCACACCTTAAAATTACTCCTGTAGAAAGTTTGTTCTAGATTGTTTCTCAATCATTAAAAATAATGATTAATATGTTGATTTTCTCATAATTACAAAAGCATATCGTATATAATTATAATTATAGATAGCAAGATAGCTATCTATAATTTTATATATATATATATATATATATTGCTTGCTATCTAGAGCCACACTTGTACATATTTGGAGGTGTTTATATATTTTAATTTGTCGGGCTGGTAAATTTATTTATAGATTTATGATTTATTTACAACAAATCAGACACGCTCACTGTCGTACGATTATGAGCTTTTTAGAGGACCCCGGGCTTTTATTTTGAAATGATGTGACACCGGCACGTTTAAAGAACTGAAATTTACTTTCTCAGACAATAAAGTTCACAAACCTCGATTAACTCGTACAGGTGTAATTATGTGTGAAATGTTGTGGCTTATGAATATTTTACATTACATAGTAAACAAAATACAAATGACAATACTGCATTCTTGTGTAAGCTTCCGGCGTATGCAGAGATTATTTATACGGCTTTTATATGCAAAATAAACTTATTTTACAAATGCAAAATGCTTATAACAACATGTTTGTTGTGCACAAATAGTCACGATAAGAGGGTTGCGAGCACGGTGGTTCCATGGTGTAATGGTTAGCACTCTGGACTCTGAATCCAGCGATCCGAGTTCAAATCTCGGTGGAACCTGAACTTTTCCTTAAGAAAACTTCAAACTTATATACGATTCTGAACTTTTCCTTAAGAAAACTTCAAACTTATATACGATTCTGAACTTTTCCTTAAGAAAACTTCAAACTTATATACGATTCTGAACTTTTCCTTAAGAAAACTTCAACTTATATACGATTCTGAACTTTTCCTTAAAAAACTTCAACCGATGAACTTTTCCTTAAGAAAACTTCAAACTTATATACGATTCTGAACTTTTCCTTAAGAAAACTTCAAACTTATATACGATTCTGAACTTTTCCTTAAGAAAACTTCAAACTTATATACGATTCTGAACTTTTCCTTAAGAAAACTTCAACCTTATATACGATTCTGAACTTTTCCTTAAGAAAACTTCAAACTTATATACGATTCTGAACTTTTCCTTAAGAAAACTTCAACTCCCTCTTTTGTTAGACATAAAACCATAAACCAGTTCAGAGAAACGCACGCACCTGTCCAAATAACACCATTACAAACTAAAAAAGACTGAACAAATAATATTTTATTACAAAATATAAATGAAACATGAACAGATTCACTATTACCAGTCTTGACTCTGTAATGCTGAAATGACCTGTCTGTAATACTGTAAAACTAACTTCTCTTCCTGCCCAGCTAAAATAGATCATAAATGGTATACACTAATACTTACACTTGCTAGAATAAGCAGATAAAATGTATTATTAAGCGTTGCACACTTGCACAGGTTCTCAAAATGGTTGGAAAATTACAAAGTTTTTCATTTGTATGTACATTTACATTTCGGCATTTAGCAGACATTTTCATCCAGAGTGACTTGAGGCAAATGATAAAGCAGTGAGGCAATAACATGAAAAGTGCTGTACAATCATACCGGAGGAAAGGCAGACTTTTCTGGAATTGTGTAAATTCCCATGTATCCCACATCAGCTGTACTCACTTCAAGAAACTGTTGTGATTCTGATTTATGGACAAAAATTGGCTACCTGAAGCAGGGGACTTATAACAAACAATCTTTTAACCAACACTATTGTGAAAACAAATTATTTGCGTCAAAGTAGAAAATGGGCTTATCTGAAATAGTAAATATTACAATAATAAACTGGTTTGGAAACAAATTCATTGCAATCTTTACTGTCTTTTTGAGACTGGTTGTACAGAAAATGCATACAAAATGATCAATGCGTGTAGACTTTGTCATTTCTGCCCATTCAAAAGTAATAAGTACAGTAACTTAAAGAGGAAAATACAGTTCATCTTCTGAATAACAAAACTTTGAACATCTTTAAATATATTCAATTGTACACAGATTTGTTTCCAGGTAAACTTTCCTGAGCTACCAGCAGTGGACACAGTGGTGAATCTGCAAGAAATCTAGTAACATGGTATGGCCATCCAACACGGTTCATCACCTTAAGATCAGCAGATCAATTACATATAATTGTATAAAGAATTAATATTTTGTAGACTGAGATGCACATGCAATCATTAAAAGTTATTACATTCTTTAAGAATAGATAGATGCACAGAATAGCTGTAATATCCATCTGTATCCATCCATCTGAATGACTTTCAACCTACAACTTCAGTGTCTCACTGTTTCTCACCCTCTCATTCAGTTTCCATGCTGCAATACTTAAAACAACTCCTAAATGAGTTTTATTTTTGCACTTTTTAATCATGTACAATACTCACCAGAGTGAGAAATATCATAGCTTATTAACAGGTACTTTCAACAACAAAATGCTGTTCAGATGAGCAGAGTACATCTAGTGCAGTCTCATAAAATCTGAAATACCTCTCGAGTTGTTTATTGTAAATATAAAAGCCCATCAAATATTATAAAGTGAATGGAGTCAGGACCTTATTCTTTAAGGTTCAGTACGAAAGAGGTACTAAAGCAATAAGATGAAACATGATAAACAACATGATAGAAACAACACCGAGCTTTTGAACGGGGACCTCAAACTAAAGCGTTTCGGTGTCGTTTGGTCGCAACCGGACGGCGCGTTGCGTTCATCCGAGCAGACCGGCGGCGAGCGCACACGGCGGGCACGGGAAATGGTTCAAGTGCGCGGTCGGTGAACTCCTGGATGGGACTGGAGGAGTTCCTCTGAAGCGAGCTCCTTTCTTGCCTCCTCCTCCGCTTGCAGACTCGTATAAAGAACAAAACTCGGGCCGGGGAGGGGGTCGATACGCCGGAGCTGAAACCGAGAGGCGAACCCAGGAAAGAGGAGCATTTCGTACCCGAGACTTTCCCCCCCTTCGTCCCTAAAAAGGAGGGGGAAAAGTCACATTTAAAGCCGAGGATTAGGAACCGGTCGAGGCGCTCATCTCGGAGGATATAGTCGTTAATTCGGTCAAAAATATGGCCGAGAACGTTCTGGACTCCGGCCCGCCTTCAGCCAAGAGGCCTAAGCTGTCCTCCCCGGCGCTCTCCGCCAGCGACGGAAACGGTAAATATGTCGCATTTCTCACGGTACCGGGATGTCGCGATGGCTCGTTCCCGGGAGTCTGAGGTGTGCCCGTGCTCGCCCGGGGCTCGACGGGGGCGATCTCGTTTCTTTTCGGTCGTCACGGGCTAGTTTGGGGAGCTAACTAGTTTTAGCTCGTCGCTGCGGCTAACGGTTAGCACGAGCTAACGGTTAGCACGAGCTAACCGGTCCACCGGACGAGACGAGCGCCGCACGCAGCGGCCGTGATCGGTGTCGTCCGGTGCAAACGTGTCGCGAATGGCTGCACGACACACGGTGCGCTTTAGGTTACGTTAAGTCCCCGGTAAATGCAACGGGAAAGTCGTTTCGTTTGCAAAACGGTTTGCACCAGATCCTGAGGCGAATTCATAGAAATGCAAAGACCGGGTCGTATACCGACTGGTGCAATCGCAAACACGGACGACTGGTTGTTGAAAACGGTATTTTGGGGTTTGATCAACACTCTCCGTTCACCGGTAATCGATTAACGTGTTAGCCGGGCTTGCTCGACTTGAGTCCACCAACTTCCAAACTTTACGGCGGCACTTGAGCGCAGTTTTCGCAGACTGCTCATGTGCCACCGCTCGGTACATTAAGATTTATTATGTGTTTTAATGCATGTGTTTTTTCTGGACTTTTCATAATAAATGGGTTTATAACCAGCTGGTCATCTCATCGCAGGCTGGTTCTGAAGGCCCGCACCGCAACTCCGTGCCATTGTTAGCTTGATCAATCCCCTCGTCATCATTTTGAGGTCCGGATGTTTTGTCGCAGCTGAAGCTCAGTTTATGAGTTGAATTGCTGTTTAATGCATATAGCTTGACTGCTGGACACATGTGAGGACACACGGGGACTTGTCTTGTGTGTGTGTGAGTTAGCTTGTGGCTCAAATCGCGCTACGTGCGTCGGTCATTTTTCTTGATTTCCATTGTTCATCCATAACACAAATGGCGAGTCTCCTCCTGCAAACAAATCGTGAAACTTCTTTAAAGTTCACCTGATGCCAGTTGCCACCACGTAGACGTGTTGCTGTTTTTGCTATAGTTTGGTATATAGTTTGTGTTAAATTGCATGTTTTCTTCATAGGAGAAGTGGGTCCCTTTGTTGACGTCTGTGGTGCCCTCAACACCTTTTGTTTCCGAGTTTGATTTGTTCATTATAGTGCTAATAATCATTAAAATAACGTGCATATACATGCATTATTCTGCATCATGTATTGCAGATGTGTTTGTGCATCTGTTTGTTTTGTGTAAGGTGTGTGTGTGTGGTCCCCATCACAGCACTTTCAGGACCACCACCAATTTCTTGAGTATTAAAACTATTACATTTGTTAATCTAATACCCTTTGGCCGAAGGAAGCGGGAGATATACACAAGAATGGGTGGCAAAATGATGATCTCTTTAGTTTACAAACTTTTACGTGGATGTAAATGTCAGTGAAAGGCTGTTTTTAAATGCATTTATTTGATAAAATACCATTATACGCTTATGTTACTGAGAAGCATGTGTTGACCATGACAAGTCTTTGTATTATAACTTAATAACATATAATAATAATATGTTATATAATATAATAATAACTTCATAACAGCTCCTTCATGTTTAACTCCCTGTCAAATCCCGGCTAGCCAAAGTAGTTTTCCTGAAACATGTCTGTCAGTTATCTTGGTGGAAGGATGTGCCCATTGGATTACATACTGCTGCCAGTTTTGGGATGCACTGAAGGCAAACATATCATCAACTTACACAGCGTGGTAATAAAAAGTGGTCACCATGGTCTCTTTGCCTCATTACGACTGGTGAAAATTCCCATTTAAAGCTCTGGTGCTAAGAAATTAATGTGTGAAGGCCCTGTAACATAATAATGTAGGAGAGATTGGGGAAATTAATTTATGCAAGCGGACTTAAAATTCGACCTGCTTGTTATCCTGATGTTTTAATCTACCTACACAAAGTAATACATGCTGTTTGCCAGTATTATTCTTTCTTTTAATTCTTCTCATTAATCTCTTGCCCAAATTCCTCCATTTCCTGCTTCCTGAAGACTTCGGTTCATTTTTCGACCTGGAGCACGACCTTCCAGATGAGCTAATCAGTTCCTCAGAGCTGAGTCTGGCAAATGGTGGAGGGGACCTCGGTCAGCTGCACACCAGTGTGGGCGGGGCCATCGGAGGGGGTGTGTCCGGTGGCCAGGATGCAGCAGCAAAGCACAAGCAGCTCTCTGAACTCCTCCGGCATGGATCCACAGCTTCAGTTCAGGCCAGCCCAGCGGGAGCCTCAATGGGGCTTTTTGGGAATATGAAGGCTTCTCCAGGTCCCCAGGGCATGGGCGCACAAGGGCAGCAACATCTTTCCCCTCAGCAGGCCACTCTAATGCAGCAGCAGCAGATGGCAGGGATGGTGGGCAACAGAAACATGCTTGGACCTCAGAAAGGCAATGGACAGCAGCAGGCAGGAGGACCCTCTCCCCAGCAGCAAAGCATCCTGGGCGGGCAGATGATGATGAATGGGTCGCCCAGAATAGGGCATCACAACCCAGGCATGGGTGGAAACAGTAACCTGTTAGCTGAGGCTCTTCAGCAGCAGCAAACCACAGGTGGCCAGGGTGGGATGAGGGCTCAGCAGCCTGGAGCAATGAACAAGGTAAATCTGTGACATCAGCACTGGAAAATCACACACACACACCTTATTATACTCTATGATAAACCCTTTCCTCCGTTGGCATTTTATTAAAGGTAGGGTAGATTTCGGAAAGGCTAGCAATACCAAACTAGCGTTGAAAGTATAAGATTCCTGCATTTGGACCAAATGCCGAATCATTGCAGCATATTTATATAAATATATTTAGACAGTGTTACTTAGTGATTGTTATCAGGATGTAAAAAGACTTTCAACACAACAAAAAATGTTTTGGAAAAGGCCTACCTTGCCTTTAAGTTATTTTCTGACAAATGATATTGACAGCTTGGCCAGTGTTTGAAAAGCTCTCCAATTTTTTCTCTGTGTGTTTCTTACAGATGGGAATGAATGCAGGTTCAGGCCCCTATGGAGGCCCGTATGGTCAGCCTGCCAGTCAGGGTCTTGGTGCGGCAGGGCTGGCCCCTCAGCTCCAGAACAAACCAGGTCTGCCCAACAGTCCGGCCCAGTTTAACCTTGATAAGAAACCTCAGCCTATGCAAGGCATTCCTGGCATGGTTCGTAAATAATGTCCACTTTGATACTTATTTTAGAGGTGTCATTAGCTGTAAGTTTTCTGTAGTCATTTAAATAAAAGATGTCTCTTTTTAGGATGGATCTTCATGATTTCAGAATAAGTTTTGTTCATACCTCCTTCTCTTTCTACCTTTCCCATCTCTCTAATCTCCATCTACAGCAGGCATCTCAGCCCTCCCCAGCAGGTGTTGTTGGAGGTGCAGGAGCGGCCGGCATGGTGCCCAACACCCAGGGAACTCTCGGGCCCGGATCAGCGGTGACCGCGGCAGCAGTGGGTGGCGTCCCGCCAGCGGCCGACCCAGAGAAACGCAAACTCATACAGCAGCAGCTGGTACTCTTGCTTCATGCCCACAAGTGCCAGCGGCGGGAGCAGGCCAATGGTGAAATACGGCAGTGCAACCTGCCCCACTGTCGTACCATGAAGAATGTCCTTAACCACATGACACACTGCCAGGCTGGCAAGTCATGCCAAGGTAGGAATATAAACTGCACTGAAAAATTTACATGTTCTGTTTTGCTGCTCAGCTAATCTGCTCATTTATATAACATTGTGCATTAGCTAATACCAGCATTAAGGTTTGTGTTTTGATTGTTTCTCTCTATTTCAGTGGCCCACTGTGCCTCATCCAGGCAGATCATCTCTCACTGGAAAAACTGCACGCGGCAAGATTGCCCTGTGTGTCTGCCTTTGAAAAATGCCGGAGACAAGAGGAATCAACAGAGTGAGTGTGTGTATCCATACAAAAGATGCTAATTTGTGCATATCAACCACACAAGTTACGTGTAACTGTGATGTTAAAGGTAGGGTAGGCAATTTCGGACCGAATGCAATGATTGGAGGAACATTTTGTCCTGTGCCTTCCACAGAAAATATATATAAACACATTTAGTCCACTTTACTTATTGTTATATGGATGTGAAGAGACTTTCACAACAAATCACAACAAAAAATGTTTGGGGAAAAAAATCGCCTACCCTGCCTGTTGTAATCTTTTCATCCATGCCTTCAGTGTAACTATATTTACTCTTTGAATTTTAAACAATTTTATTACTATGTTCACTTTCTTGCCTGTTGAACTGACTGTTACTTTGTGCTTCATCTTTATTGTCTCATCTCCTCAGCTCTTTTGGCCTCTGCGGGTGTGGGATTAGGCTCTGCTTTGGGTAACATGGCCGGTGGCTCCCCCAGTGCCCCCAGTCTCAACCCTCCTGGGCAGATTGACCCCAGCTCCATTGAGAGGGCTTATGCAGCTTTGGGACTCACGTACCAGGGAAACCAGGCACCCTCTCAGCCTGTTCAGCAAACATCACGGGCCCTGAACACTATGGGTATGACAGAGACTGCCTTGATGTATATCTGCTATATTTTAGCTTTATGTTAACACAATGTTTATTCTGAAATTGCAGTTGTGTTTTGTCAGTAAAGTGTCAGACTTTTGGCGTGATTGCCTCTTCTCATGATCTGTCTTGAAGCAGGATCGAATCCCACTGGTGTTAATGGGGCTGTAGGTGGTCAGTCTCAGAATCAGCAGTCAAACCTTCTGCAGGACACAATGCTGCATCTAAACATGACTGCTCAGAGGTAAGCAAAGATCTCAAGTAAACGGTTGCCGTTCTCTCCTTTCCAGAGCAGCACTAACCTGCAACCAGCTCAGTTTCTGAAAGTTGATGTACCAGCTTCTCATTTGTCTCCATCGCTGCTCCTCCTGCAGTTTGATGAATGACGGTGCTGTGGGGTCCATGCCTGTGGCAAACCCAGCTGCTGGTGCTGGCATGAGGAAGAACTGGCACGAGGACATCACCCAGGATCTGCGCAACCACCTGGTGCACAAACTGTGAGTCAGACGTTGCTTACTGAAAACTTTGCATGAAGAAGTCAAATTAAGCTCAGTTTTGTTTTATTGTATTGGTGCAAAAAGATTTTCAAAAATAATCAGGTCATCAGGGATGAACAACCTAGTCATCCAACAATTGTTTAATGAGGTTTAATGTTTTACTAGTCTTTTCAAAGCTGTAATGTTGAGTTAAAAGTATTCTAAATTTAACGTATGTCTCAAACCTCTGTGTTGGTAGAGCAGTGCAAAAGGTTGCAAGTTTGATTCCCAGGGAAGACGCATACTGATTAAATGTATAGCTTGAATGCACTAAGATCACGTTTTCAATAAAAGCGCCTGCCAAATGAATAAATGTAAATGCCTCTGATTGGAATCTTGTGAAGCCTAAAACTTGTACTGTGATCCTCAGGGTTCCTGTATCTCAGTTAGTAGATCATTGCATTAGCAGCGCAAAGGTTGTGGGTTTGATTCCCAGGGAGCACATGTACTGACAAAATGTGTAACTTGAATGTCCTGTAAGTTTGGAATCAAACTTTGGAAAAAAGCTTCTGCCAAATGCATAAATGTAAGTTAGTGTGCTGATCATTGATTGAGTCAGTTTTGAAAATATGTAATATTGCACATCTCTAGTGCAATACTATAACACAATGACATGAAGAGACATTGAACAAAGTTGATTAAACATGAGTTGATAAGAATGTGGTTTGCCTTTTGCTTCTCCTTTCAGAGTCCAGGCCATTTTCCCCACTCCAGACCCAGCTGCACTGAAGGACCGGCGCATGGAGAATCTAGTGGCCTATGCACGTAAAGTTGAAGGGGATATGTATGAGTCGGCTAACAGCAGGGTGAGGAAATCATCCTGTCCAATTAAGATTCGGTGTTTATCAGTATAGCCACTGGTTTATATGCCAGTGTTTATACATTGTCCATTCTAGGCGGAGTATTATCACCTGCTGGCTGAAAAGATCTATAAAATCCAGAAGGAACTAGAGGAGAAGCGAAGAACGCGGTTACAGAAGCAGGGCGTGATGCCCGCTCAGTCTGGAATGCCTCCCACTGGCTTGCAGCAAAGCCCTGCTGGGATTGGTCAACCAGGGGTGCCCACGGGACTGCCACTTAGTGAGTACTCGTTCTTAAAAGTTGACATCACTAAAGATGAGTTTGTTGAAGAGATAATAGACAAGGACACAGCAGGAAAGTTACAGTTTGAGATGCTGTTGATTTATTTCTCTTTTCTAATTGTAGATGGGCCTCTCTCAGATCCGTCTGTGGTGCGACCCGCTGGACCAAATCCGATGATCAACAGGATGCGGAATGCTGCTGGTTTGTATCTCATTAAGTGTTCAATGTCTTGTGCCACATCAGTCAGACACTACAAATATGAAAAGTCTCAGTAAATATGCATATAAAGCTTCCTCTTAGATTTGTCCTGTAGCCCCACTGGTAGAGCATGGTGCTTGCAACGACAAGGTCAATGGATCAATCCTAAGGACACACATACTTATAAAATGCATAGCTTCATCACACTGTAAGTCTCTTTAGATAAAAGCATCTGCCAAATGTATTAATATTGTTCTTTCTGTGTATTTTAGGGATGACTCCGTTCAACCATATGGGAATGCCATCCACGAGCCAGAGATCCACACCACCTCTTCCACTCAACACATCTCTTAACCAGGTAAAACTAAAAGTGATCATTTTTAAATTCTGTACTGTATCTCAATGCAGTAGTTCTGAGTGAATTTATATTGGTGCATGTGGACAAACGGTTTGGTTTCTTTGTAATGCTCAATGTTTGAATCGTTTCAGGTAAGCTTGGGCACTGGAAGAATGCAACAGCCAAATGTCACACAAAAGCAAAATCAGTTCATGCCAACTGGACAGTTTCCAGGTTCCAGTCCTGTTCTCGGTCCTGGATCTGTTGACATGGCACATGCAGCAAATGATGGTGGCATTACTCAGGTAAGCTTATCTGTCTTTATATTTTTGGTGTGCGTGATCTTGGTCTTACATTATGTGTGATGCATGCTCAGAAATGTCATAAATACGCTCTAATTTTTATACTTTGTTTCTGTCTGTTGTTCATCTGCCAGCAGGGGCAAATGTCTACATTATCATCTGTGCCGGTTGGCAGTCCTTTAGCCCAGCCGGGGTCTACCGGAGGGGCTGGCACTGGGCCCTCGGCGGGAACTCTGGGTCCAAACAGCATGGATGGGGTCCCTCCTCCATCCACCCCATCACAGTCCATCAACCTCCCACACTGCCCGCCCGTCCGCCAAAATTCTCCTTCCCCGGCGCGTAGCCGCACGCCTACGCCGCACCTCATGTCACCTCCGGGCTTACTGGGGTCCCAGACTCCCCAGCCCCACACACCCAGCCTACCCCAGTTACCCCAGACTGGCAATCATCAGCAGTTACCTCAGTCCTGCGCTTCTGACAATGCCATGCAGCTGCAGCAGCAGCCGCTAGGAAAAACTCCTGCCACTGTTTCTCAGTGTGGACGCTCTACACCAAACGCTAGCCAGCATCCGCGCACTCCCGTGAGTCTCACTACTCAATATAGCATTATTAGTATTATTTCTCAATAAATTTAGTTTTACTTAAATACTCTTTTGGATCCCACTATATATCCAGCAAAAGATTATCTGATGTAAAATATTGTTTACTTGTTGTTAGCACACTACTGGTTTTGTGGTGAACAATGTATCAGTGCAAGTCAGTCCACAAAAACAGTAACCTTCGTAATCTTTAACAATGTATTTCCACATTTAAAACGTACGTCCTTTTTGGAATGGCAGTTCTTCTCTGATGACGTCAGTTTGACAGCTTGGGCAGAACAACCGCTCACTGTCAACCTGCCGTGAGCTCCATTTCTGAATGAAACAGTGACTTTTGTAGATAAAATCAATTCCAGGGGAAAAACATGCCATGTTCTCTATTGTGGAGTTTGTACCAACTAAAGTTTATGGTCAAAACTCTTGGCTGTATTTGCTATTTCTGAATAATGTTTTCTCTGCTATTTCAGCTGTCTCATAAGGGTTCTGCAGCAGTGGAGGGCCAAGCTGGGACCCCTGCCTCTGTCAGCAGTACAGATGCCACATTCCAGCAGGGCCCCTCAGACTTCACTGCCAGCCTGGAGCCCAAACTGAAGGAGGAGGAGGAGGATGACAAAGCCGCAGTGGGAGGAAGAACAGGAAAGCGGGAAGACATTAAAACAGAGGAAAAGCTGGAGGTAGGAAGTGAAAGATAATTTCTTTAAAAAAGAATTGAGGTAAACTTCAGTCAATATAACCACCTTGATCTGTTGTATTTTTTAATGGTTTGACTGCTTTCTCTTGGCCTCTCAGATAAAGAAAGAAGAGCCATTGAGTGATGATTGTAAAGGTGTGCCAATGGACACATCTGCTCCAGCTGGAAAAGACAGAAAGCCCGAGCTGAAGACTGAGTGTAAAGAAGAGGAGGAGGGTTTGGGCTCTGCAGTTACCCACAGCTCGCTTTCTGGAGCTCCTCACAAGAAGAAAAGTACGACCAGGCTGTTAAAGATCTGGAAAGCCAATATTTTGTGTGTTGTTTTTTGGCTGCTCTTTTTGGCTGAATTGAGAGTTACAAATATTTTCATATGCACCACAGTTTGAGAAACGCCGGTTTAGAGTGACTGGGGTAAAAATTCACAATTGTATGTTTGGAGAGCTCCTGTGTTATAGTAACTCTGCTAACCCTAATCACTTTCCCATCAGTTTTTAAGCCAGAGGAGCTGAGGCAGGCCCTGATGCCCACACTGGAGTCTCTTTACCGCCAGGACCCCGAGTCTCTGCCTTTCCGCCAACCTGTGGATCCTGCACTGCTGGGGATACCTGTACGTGTGGTTGTCTTATTATAAGCCCTGTTTTTGGTTGAATATAACCACAGTGTATCAGTTATCCATCAGGTAATATTTCGAAACGTTTTATTGGGAGTGACCTGTGGTAGGATATGAAGTATTTTCTCTAAATGCTTAAAGAACCCTAATGGATGATATTCAATGTTAGATTCATTGTGTGTGTGTGTGTGTGTGTGTGTGTGTACTCATATATGCATATATGATTTATGTAGATGTTGATTCTCACTGTGATGTTCTGAATTGATCTTTAACCTTGTCGCTTTCAACGAATCGCAGGATTATTTTGACATTGTGAAGAATCCCATGGACTTGTCCACTATTAAACGGAAGCTGGACACGGGTCAGTACCAGGAGCCGTGGCAGTACGTGGACGACATCTGGCTGATGTTCAACAATGCCTGGCTCTACAACCGCAAGACCTCACGGGTCTACAAGTTCTGCTCCAAGCTGGCCGAGGTGTTTGAGCAGGAGATCGACCCGGTCATGCAAAGCCTCGGCTACTGCTGCGGGAGAAAGGTAAAACAGTGCTGGGAGTTTTAAGACAGAGCCTATTTTTGTAAGTCAATAATTGCCACTGGTTGCTGCTGTACCTCTACATTTGTTTGTGGATGCAATGTATGAGAGCAAAATCTTGTGGCTAATTGTTATTTAGTAATGGTTTATACCTGTTTTTTTGCCTGTAGTAAGAACCTTTTTTTTTTAAATGTATTCTGTGCTCATACGGCTGCGTTGGATGCCAATGAAGCCAATGTAGCGTTGAATGAAGAACACTTTCAGCTTCAGTGTTGTATTTCATTTAGCCGAATTACCTTTCTTGTCACGCTAGTCATACCATTTTTGTATCATAGCAGAGACAAATATTTTGAATGTTTTTTTGCACGTTATGCTTTTTAAAACTGTTTTCCGTCTCTTTCTTCTCTCTCGCAGTTTGAGTTTTCTCCTCAGACTCTGTGCTGCTATGGGAAGCAGCTGTGCACTATACCGCGAGACGCTGCTTACTTTAGTTATCAGAACAGGTGAGAACTGAAGACCAGAGCCAATACCACTGGACTCACCAGTAAATACAATCGGAATGATCTGTGCTGATTAAAAACTGATTATTTAGTAGAAATGCTTGTGTCTTTCCAGTGCATTTAGCCACATACAGTGAACTGACAGTTGCGCTGTGGTCCATAAACTTGCCTTGCTGTTTCACTTTTTCAGTTTCTAGCTATTGTAATGCCGTGTGTACTGTATGTGTAAAGATCTGGCATTTTAAAGTCTGCTATGTTTTTGTTAGGTAACCTTTTCTTACATTCTTTAAAGGGGTCCTTTTTTAAAAGCAGTTGTAATTTAGTTTGGACTGTTTTCACCTTCTTTATGACTCCGACAAAATAACATCTATTATAATAAAGTACCACCAATATATAAAAAATATCAAATTATCAAAATAGTTTTTTCATGTCATTTAGAATGGAGTGCTTAAATCTTAAATCTGACCCAAAATTTCTGATCCTTATAGAAAACATGTCAATACAGGACACAGAGGGGTTCTGTCATTTCATGGGGTCTTAAATGTGTGAGGTCACAACATGACGGTTTTTGAATGAGGGTTAAAGTGGAGTTTTGGGGTGGAGTTTTGAAGGTTACAGAACGTTTTTATAGTATTTTGAGCTGAAGACATGAACCTGCACCATCAGACTTTAAAAGGGCAAAGACGTTTTTTATAGTTAGCCTTTTCATAATGTCACCAATTGATTTGAAAAATTCACCAGCTCATGAAAAGAGTACTTCCTGTTTTATTGAAATGACACTTAAAATGCCTGTGTCTGCTTGACATTGTGGCTGTGATCTTGTTCATGTCTAACGTTCTCGTGTCCATAAGTCCCGACACCCCCCCATCCCCTCGCAATTGGTTTTGCTGTAATGATTTTTCTCATACATGCAAATGCTAATCTGTGCTTTGCTTTGGCTTTCTGCTTGTCTCTGTTGTGTTTTCTCCCTCATTATTCACCTATTTCTGTCCTGTCTCGTGTTTCTCCTCATGTGAACCCTTGTGTTCTCCCCTGTACTTTGACGTTTGTCGTGTCCGCTATCGCCTGCTTTCATCTGACCAATCATCTGCGCCTAAACCCCTCCCTGCTCAAAATCCTGCATCATGATTGGCTCCTCTGATGATGGTCCTGTCCTGCGCTCCCCTTTGGTTTGCCTGCCCTGCCCCGCCTTGCCCTGCACTGATTGGTGGCTGCCTCCTCGTTGCCTCTCTGTGATTGGCTGTGGTGTTGGCGTATGGTGTAGTTCACCAAAATATGGGCTTCTTGCCGACAGGTACCACTTCTGTGAGAAGTGTTTCAATGAGATCCAGGGTGAGAGTGTGTCCCTGGGAGACGACCCATCTCAACCTCAGACGTAAGTCACTCGCAACACATTTGCACTATTTGTTTAACCAGTGTTGTATTGCAACTGTTTTTTCTAGCAGGAAGGATAAAAGAAAGTTTGTTGTAGAATAGTTTCAAACTGGACAGTCCTCCCCATATTTTTCAAATCTTTGCCTGTCCTTACTGATACTATGTGACTTTTACAAAGCTTACTTCTGTTTCATCAACAACAAACTAAAAATGATTACACTCAGATAATGATAATGTATTATTACTATTATTAAAAAGTACGTGGACATCCTAAACGTCTCAAACTGATTGATGGACAATCCTGAAGTGCTGGTGAAAACATTCATGATACAGCTTCAAACACTGGACAAACATGTTCAGTAAAATGGGACCCTGCATGACAAACCCCCATGCACTTGCTGAGATCCATACAGAAGTGGTTCACAAAGAATCTGGTGTGAGAGAACCTGACTGTCTCACACAAACCCAGACCTGAACCTCGCTGAAAGCAGGTTGTGAGCCAGACCCCATTGGGAGTAAATCCCTGCAGTCATGTTTCAACATTAAGCCTTCCTAGAAACGTACAAGCTGTGTTAGCAGCAGAGGCAGGCCTAAATCCCCAATAATGCCACGGATCTAAACTTAAATGTCCAACATACACGTATGGATATAATGTTTGGGTGTCCACATACTTTTGGTCATGTTGTGTATCTGATTGGTTACTTTGAAAATACACATGAGCCTCTCAGTATTGCATCAGAGCCTTTTCTTTATTTTTAACGTTAAACTTTTCACATATTTCTAGATCAATCAACAAGGATCAGTTTGAAAAGAAGAAAAATGACACACTCGATCCGGAGTTGTAAGTTAATATATATTCATCCGTAATTCTGGTTTTGTGCTCAGACAAATTCTAATAACGTTTATTTCTCTGTAGATTTGTGGAATGTATGGATTGCGGCCGTAAGATGCATCAGATCTGTGTTTTGCACAATGACACTATCTGGCCATCAGGGTGAGTTTCCTGCACTAACATTGAATCCAGCTGTAGCTTGTGAAAGGTATGTCTAACCCCAACGCAACTGTCTTACCTCTTTTTGGTTTCTTTTGGTTCTCTCTTTTTAGCTTTGTGTGTGATGGCTGTCTGAAGAAGTCCAACAAAACCAGAAAAGAGAACAAATATGCTGCTAAAAGTACGTGGTCTTGATTTCAGTGTTTTCTAAAATAGAACATAAAGATTGAAAAGTGTAATGAGTAATGAGTTTATATAGTTTCTCAGTATTGAAATGAACTGTTCTGTTCTGTTGGATGTTCAGGGCTTCCACAGACCAAATTAGGCTACTTCCTGGAAAGTCGAGTTAATGACTATCTGAAGCGACAGAATCACCCGGAGTCTGGTGAAGTCACTGTTCGTGTTGTGCATGTCTCAGACAAAGTGGTGGAAGTCAAACCAGGAATGAAGTCTAGGTGAGACATCATGGACTAATGATAGAAGAGCATCTTGCAAGGCCATGCTACTGATCAAAACATAGTTTTCATGTTTTGAAAACTATGTAACATAGTAAAACATAGTAACATAGTTTGCCATGAAATTTAAATTTTGTTTATCCTCATTCGTTAGCAAGTGTCACATTGACTTCATCTTCATATGTAACTTACCAGTTCGGTGATTAGATTCACTTTTCAAACTTGTGCGGAAATGCCTTGTAGCACTTCTTATCCAGAGTGCAACAGGCTTATGACCAGACAATAATTGCAATCTTAACCTTCACATTATTCTGTTAAATATTTCAAAAACATTCTTTTCAAACCATAAATTCTCACACAGGTGTTTTCGCTGTGATTGGTTTACATTGATGTTTGTTGTGAGTTTATTTGATTATGAATCCGTTCAATATATGTTTATAAAAGGAGAAAAGGTGATGTTCCTCTTATGCCTTATTATTGTTTCTTTGTCTTCTGGAATGATGTATGTTATATATAATTTTCTGTTTTATCTTCTGGGATTATCTTTCCTGTTCCAGGTTTGTGGATAGTGGAGAGATGGCAGAGTCTTTTCCATACAGGACGAAAGCATTATTTGCATTTGAAGATATTGACGGTGCTGATGTCTGTTTCTTTGGGATGCATGTGCAAGAGTACGGCTCAGACTGTCCACCCCCTAATCAAAGGTTAGGCAAATGTGACTGCCTTCCATTAATTTCTCATCTAATTTAGTTTTGATTAATCTTAGAATAATACGTGATGGGCCTGTCCTGCTTTTTTTCTCCATCCTACAGACGGGTTTACATATCCTACCTGGACAGTGTCCACTTTTTTCAGCCACGCGGTCTGAGAACAGGAGTGTACCACGAGATTCTTATAGGGTACCTGGAGTATGCCAAAAAACAAGGGTAAGATAATATGTAATCCCCCAGGTTTAACAGATGTCATACTTCAGCTCACATTGGTCCTTTAGGCTGCGCAGTCTCTGTATTGTTTCTTAGCCTTTTCCATTCATGATATCTTTGTGAATGTTGTTCTTAGGTTTACCACAGGACACATCTGGGCCTGTCCTCCAAGTGAAGGAGATGATTACATCTTCCACTGCCATCCTGCAGACCAGAAGATACCCAAGCCCAAGCGTTTGCAGGAATGGTATAAGAAGATGCTGGATAAAGCTGTAGCAGAGCGCATCGTGCACGATTACAAGGTGCAACCTGAACACCCAATGCTATGATTGATCGAGAGATTGAAAGTGATTTAAATCACATTTTTAATTATTTTTATGTTTTTACAGGACATCTTCAAACAGGCAACAGAGGATCGTCTTACCAGCGCCAAAGAACTGCCCTATTTTGAAGGGGATTTCTGGCCCAACGTGCTTGAAGAGAGTATCAAAGAACTGGAGCAGGAGGAGGAGGAAAGGAAGAGGGAGGAGAACAGCACCTCCAATGAGAGCGTTGATGTTAGTCGTGAGGGTCTCACTCTTCATGTTTTTGTTTCCGTGCACTCTTATAACCCTGACCTTTTGATTTTGTTTCCCCCAGACGACAAAAGGTGATAGCAAAAATGCCAAGAAGAAGAACAACAAGAAGACGAGCAAGAACAAAAGCAGTTTAAGCCGAACCAACAAAAAGAAGATGCCAAATGTGTCCAATGATCTTTCACAGAAACTCTATGCCACTATGGAGAAGCACAAAGAGGTATGAGGAGCACTTCAACCTGAGTTCGGTCTTTTAGAAATGATGGACAAGTGATTTTGTGTAATCAGGAAACTCTGCAGAACTTCTGCCCTGCTGCATACCGATCAACATCTTTGTGCAATGTTCTCCTAATGGTTCCACATTTTGTCTTCCTTCTAAGGTGTTCTTTGTTATCCGGCTGATCGCTGGACCTAATTCCAATGCTCTTCCACCCATTGTTGACCTGGATCCATTGATGGCTTGTGACCTGATGGATGGTCGTGATGCCTTCCTGACCCTGGCGCGGGACAAACACCTGGAGTTTTCGTCCCTGCGGCGCTCCAAATGGAGCACTATGTGCATGCTGGTGGAACTGCACAACCAAAGCCAGGATCGCTTTGTGTACACCTGCAATGAGTGCAAGCACCACGTGGAGACGCGCTTCCACTGCACTGTGTGTGAGGTGAGGACTACAGAATGGGAGAAATTTCTCTGCTTCTGTCATGCCTTTGTTTTGGAGGATGGCAGAATAGAGCAGAAAATACATGACAGATCAGTGTTCAGTGTAATCTCTCCTATACCCTGATTTGC
This sequence comes from Chromobotia macracanthus, assembly GCA_036877525.1. Lineage (NCBI taxonomy): Eukaryota > Metazoa > Chordata > Actinopteri > Cypriniformes > Botiidae > Chromobotia > Chromobotia macracanthus. The sequence goes on from JAZGTH010000009.1 coordinate 2,503,040, forward strand.
AATAAGTTTAGCATACTGATTTATAATTTGAGCTGTCGGGTTGGATTTTCATCTGTCTATAAACAGAAAGATCCGGCTGCTATATCACATGTCCGGATGTTGTAGATGCTGCAGCGTTTGTAACTTGTTTTTACAGCAGTTTAGAATGTAATCTTGTCATCCGCATTAAGAAAACAACTTTAAGCTTTAGAAGTTGTACATATAAAGCTAATATATTTATATGACATGAGCCATCATTTTGACATTCATAATTATTAGAAGTTTGTCCTAATAAAATAAGCGTATCTGGTCACCATCGTGTATTAAACATGATTGTATATGTGGCCACTATATATTGTTGGCCACTACGCAATTTAACATTTTGATTCTAAACTTCTCTTTCACAGGACTATGATCTCTGCATCACATGCTACAATACAAAAGGTCACGAGCACAAGATGGAGAAACTAGGCCTGGGATTGGATGATGAAAGCAACAGCCAGGCGGCTTCCTCAACGCAAAATCCTGGAGACTCGCGTCGTCTCAGCATCCAGCGATGTATCCAGTCCCTGGTGCATGCGTGCCAGTGCCGCAACGCGAACTGCTCGCTTCCATCTTGCCAGAAAATGAAACGTGTAGTTCAGCATACCAAGGGCTGCAAGCGGAAAACCAACGGAGGTTGTCCCATCTGCAAGCAGCTCATCGCACTCTGCTGTTACCATGCAAAACACTGCCAAGAGAACAAATGCCCCGTGCCGTTCTGCCTCAACATCAAGCAGAAACTGCGGCAACAGCAGCTACAGCACAGGCTGCAGCAGGCCCAGATGGTGCGCAGAAGAATGGCCAGCATGCAAAGGACTGGCCAGCAGCTTCCAGGAGGCAGTGGTGGCTTGCCATCTCCTGGGAACAATAGTAGTGCTGGTCCTAGCACTCCAGCCCCGAGCACTCAGCCCCCTACCCCACAGACGCCCACACAGCAATGCCAGCCTTCTGTGCCCCAGCCTGGGGTTGGAGGCGTTCCATCACAGCAGCAACAGCAATTGACAGGAATGACCCATCAGTACCAGCAAATGTCTGGAGGTGGTGCAATGATGAACATCCCACAGCAGCCATTGTTACCACAGCAGCAACAGCCAACATCAGTTCAGCAGCTTCAGCATGCCAACAACCTTCCTCCATATGTGCAGAGACCACCAGGCTCCTCTCTGCTTACTCAGTCAACAGGAAAGCCAGGTATGGGGTCAAGTGGCTTCCCTCAACAGCAACAGCCCAATCTTGGACAGCCTGTGATGTCGCAGCACCAGCCACCTGGTCCCCCACCTGCTGCAGTTGAAATTGCCATGAAGATTCAGCAAGAGGCAGAGAACCAAAGGCAAATGGCTCATCAGAAGATCCTGCAAAGGAACCAGGGACCAGGAATGATGCCTCAACATGGCATGCATCAGGGACCCCAAACTCAAGGTCAGATGGGCATGAACCTTCCTGGAGCTGGAATGGTTGGGCCTCAGGGAATGCCACCCCAGGCACAAGCAGCAGTGGCTCGAGCTCACATAGAGCAGCAGCAGGGAATGACCTCAGGACCTCAGACTCCGTTCCCTCAAGTCCAGCTGCAGCAGGCCCAGCAAGGAGGACCTCAACTTCGGCTGCCACAGCAGCAGCAGTGGGCGAGTCCTGGCATGCCTGCTCAGCAGAGACCTGGAATGATGAATCAAATGGGTCTGCAAGGCATGGTTGCACCTCAACAGCCGCAGCAGCAGATGGTTGGTCAGCAGCAGCAACAAGGGCAAGCTGGTGTAATGGGTATGATGGGTGGCCAAGGAGGAGTCACCGGACACCACTCTCAGGCTGCCTTACAGGATCTCCTAAAAACCTTAAGGTTACCCAGTTCACCCAATCAACAACAACAGGTCCTAAATATACTACGTTCGAATCCTCAGCTCATGGCAACCTTCATAAGGCAACGTGTTCCCAGGTACCTAGGTCGAGGTGGACCTGGCGGAAGTCCAGGGGTCATGGATGGCCAGCAAATGAATGTAAATCCTGGGGTGACTCAAGCAGGTATGAATTTGGCAGCACAGGGAGCTGGCATGCCAATGAATCAGCTGCAGCAGCAACAACAGCAGCAGCAGCAGCAACTTCAACAGCGATCTATGATGGGGGGCAGTTTGCAACAGCAACAGCAAATGGCAGCTTTACAACAACAGCAGCAGCATCAAGGTGTAATGTCCAGTCAGGGCAGCAACATGTCTAATTTGTCCCCTCAGTTCAGAGAAATGAGGCGGCATTTGCAGCAGCAGCAGCAGCAACAACAACACATGGGAAACCATGCTCAGTTTCAGCATCCTCAGCCACCCCAGCAGCAGCAGGCTTATCTCACTCAATCTGGAATGCCTCCACAGCAGCCCGCTGGTTTTCAGCAGCAACAAGGAGGCACCCAGTCTGCAGCACAGCAGAACTACTCTGGGTCTGTGACTCATCAGCAGGTTGCAGCAGCATTGCAACAGAGACTGCAGCAGCAGAAACTTCAGATACAACAGCAGCAGCAGAGTGCTATGGCAGGGCTCCATGGTGCAGATGGAGGTCCTGGAGGTGGTGGTCCGCTGCAGCAACAGCAGCAGATGCAGTCCACTCAGATTGGTTCACAACCCCCTGGCATGCTTCAGCAAGCTCTGCAGCAAAGGCTTCTCCAACAACAGTCACACCTAGGAGGAGCATCTCCTGCTCAGCACAACAATCCCATGAGCCCTCAGCAGCCACAGCAGCAGATGTCCCAGTCGCCCCATTTGCAGGGCCAGCAGTTGGCTAGTTCCTTAAGCAACCAAGTCCGCTCGCCCCAGCCATCGCCTCGGCCCCAGTCCCAGCCACCAAATTTAAGTCCGTCTCCTCGCATGCAGCCCCAGCCATCACCCCATCGCATCTCCCCCCAGACCCAGACAGGGTCACCTCACCCGGGTCATCTTTCGCAGCACCACGCTGGCATGGTTGCGCCCCCACCTCCACAGCAACAGCAACAGGTTAATGCAATGGACCAAGGACCTTTTGGAGCAGACCAGAGTGCCATGCTTTCACAGCTGAGTGGGATGGGAACTTTGCATGGGCAAGGGGCAAATGACATGTTGACTAATAACCAAGAAATGGGGACAAACAAAAGTCATTAGACTTAATGTAGTGTTGCAGTGCTGATTGCCAGAGATCGATAGCAGATCTAAGATTCACAATGGCTGTCATCAATAGTATTATTATTATTTAATATTTTTCTTATGTAATTGAAAAGAACTGAACTTCCTATGGGAGATACTACATGTGCAAGTCAACATATTAAGTTAAATAAATGGTAAGTTATTGCTGTTAATATATATATATATCTATATATATTTTGCCAATTGTTCAAAGGGTTTGGGGTTAAAGGATGAGAAATATTTCCTCTTGGTATATGACTAGAAATATTTTTTGGGGTGAAAATGTCTGATGTCTTTTTTATAGATATTTTTTAAGATTTTAAAAGTGGCATGAGATTAAAAAGCAAAGTGAGTAGACAATGAACTATTTTCTTTTCCTCGAAACAGTCAAGAATGTCTGATCCATTTTGAAGAGTATGAAATTTATTCTTAAATGTATTGATTATGATGGTGATGTTAGTAACTGTTATTTATTACTCGGCTCTTTTGGTTGGCAAATAGATATTTTTGTTCCTTTGTTTCGAACAGTTTATGCTTTTTGAAACCGCTACAATTCACTAAGAGTATATTTTTGTTAATGATAGAACCTGACTTTAAATGAATGAATCTATATTGTTATTGTACTTTTTGGCATTTTCTTTTTTCTTTAAGGGTTGAAGGGGAAGTTTTGATGGTGTTTGGAAAACCAGTGTTTTCTGATGCTTTGTCACTTGGGAAACATCTGTCCTATGATGTCAGTTTTCCCAACCTCACACTCTGTTCAATGAATGTTTTCACTGCCCTCCTCAACAGTGGACCCATGAAAGCCCTAATGACACTACAGGTGTGCTTGGGTGCAGAGAAAACAGCTATGATCAAAATGTGGATGAGGCATAATTGCAAATAATTGCCTTTAAATAATATCTGCCATCTCTGTTTCTCATGTCGTCTTTTCTCCCTGTTTGTTCAGGAAGGAACTGTTTTTCCGGCTCTTCCTATTAGTGTTCTGAAATTTTGTTCTCCTTGTAAAGACAAATTCTGAACTGAAAATAAAAAGGTTTTGTAAAGGTGTAAATGGAGATGGACAGATGTTTCCTTTTGAAGAGCTGTGGGCAGGTTAGAATAGGTTTGACCCAAGAGGTTTTAATACATGCATTTATTGTCAGAAAGCACCACTACGCATTTGTGTGTACAAACATTGGCTGACTTTGTTTTCATCCTGCACAAAAATACGGCATGAGTTACATTGTGAAATTTAGAAAGTGGACAGTCTATACTCATTGATTAATTCATTAAAAAGTTAAGGGGGGCACATAACAGTTAACCATTATGTTATGTGGCAATATTGGTTGTTTTATATAAACAAGACTTGTTTTTTTTATATATATACATATATATAGATATAGATATATTTAATTTTATTTTTTGAGACTAAAACTTGAAGCTATAAGAGTTGATATTAAATTACACGTTTTCAAAAATGTATTAATGCAAAATGACACTGCTGTCATAATCATATACATCCCAGTTTGGGAACGCTGAGAAATATCATGGGATTTTGTGGAAGTGTCTTGCCATATGGAAGTATATAGATTATAATTCACTGTACAAAACATGGCAACTGAAGAATTTGCTTTGATCTGTAAGTTTTGTTTCTTTTGAATGCGGACTGGAAAACCAACCATACAATTTTAATTTTGACCACTTATCTCTTTCTAACACATTTGTGCTTGCCGAGAGGAGCAAAAAAACTGTTGATATAATTTCATTTTACTGTTTGTTTGGCTGGTTGTTTTTTTAAGTTATTATGGTGGTCAGATTTTTGCCAATTATTTAAATGTACATTAAAATACGTTTGTACCATTCAATAATAATTTGCTTCCAATATGATTTCAGTTTTTGTGTTACAGGTTTGGCATCGGCCTCATTCACTGCGATGGCTTGAGACGGGTTCATAAAGTGTCAGGCTTTGCTTATTTAATATAAAAACTAATTCTAATGAACAATGATACAAGTTTTATTCATGGCATAATAACAGGATTTCCTTTTTAAAGTGCAAATATTTCAAAAAGCAAAAGCAACCACAGACATTTGGCACAAACAGTCTATCAGATGTTTAGAGGTGGCATAGAAAACAGTTGAGCCCCCAGAGGCTGGTATTTCTACAGGCTAAATATACATTCATGTCAAAATAGAAAATGATAAAGTTGTCTTCAGTTTGTCTCTTATTGTATACTAAAATAATACCAAAGATGAACAGTAATCAAGTTAAATCTAACAGACTACAGTGATATATGGTGCAGGCATACTTGAGGAATGCACAAGAAACTAAAGGTCTTAAAGCAGGTGTGAAGAAATATTTGCACAGATCCTGCAATAGCAAACATGAATTTTTATTAAGTTATAGTGTTTGGAAAATATAGTGCGGTGTTATGCACCTGTTATGCTAACAGTAGAACACAATTGTGCAATGACAATAAAACAAGGAAAGCATTTTTTTCCCACACTGTAACATTGGTTGTGCCATCTCAAAGATACCCAGAATAACACAAGGTGCTGGATGCAAAATGTGAGAATGCTGTTTTTCAAGATGCATTTTTGATTAAGTACAAGGAGGCTTCAAATGACCGCAGATGAGGTGTGGATTTGAAACTGTTGGTAACAATTGGAATAACCTCTCTGTAAGTGCACATTTAATGTGTATGTTTGGACATGCATAATTGTGTTAAGTATAGTCACAGAGCAGCATGAGAACTGGCTTTTTAATTCCTCCTAAGAACTGTGTATGACTGTCTGTCAGGATCTTCTTTTCATCATTCTGTCCTGATTGTCATTAAATGGCAATGTCATTTTATTTTCCTGTGATCTGATTACGATCACAATCCTAAAAGCAGGTTTTTGGAGGGTTTTAACTCAATTAGCACAAACAGTACAAATAAATGTAGCCCATTAAATGACATTAAAATACTTTTCAGATTGTTTTCTATTTGCTTTGCAGACGAGCTTTATCTGGAACACTGCTGGAGGTCATGCGACAATAATAAACAATGCTAAAAGGATGTACCGATGCGGCTTCTCTCACTCCGTGCTGTCAGTCGTTTTGTAACATCAGATCTCCAGCTCCCAGGTCCTGAAGAAACCTCCTGCTACCAAAGCTTCTCTGAAGGTCACTGTTAGTGAGTTGATGGTGACATCTGTTACTGTTACCTCCTCCAGACTCAGAACCGGAGTCCATTGTTCAGCCTCTGATTCAGAGCTCCAGTCTGCTGTCCTGACACACTCTGAGACAGAGTAAATTCTGTTCATATTCAACACTGAAATACAGCATTTAATCAAGAAGAGGCAATTATTAAATACTGAAGTTTTGAAGGTGACATATGGCTTTAGTCTGTGTCTGTTAGCTCTGAAGCCATCAATATGCATTAACATAACACGTTAAGCTAACATCAGTTCGATGTGATGTCTGTACCTGCCCTCTGACCAGCTAACATTCATACATACTGTTTAAAGTGCTGCTGCCAGTTTTAGTTCTGGACGCTTTCTTCTTTCTCTTATGCTGGGTAATTTGATGATATATACACGCCTCTGTGGACCCGAACCTCTCATCCCCATCGCCAAACTGTGACCGGGTCAACGAGAGTGGCAGATGTTGTGAAGAATTTTCTGTATCTTTTTGTGCACGGCGCACATCCATAGTGTAAATGTCCCTCTTGGAGAGAACACAAGAACATAGGCAGGACTTTAAAAGCAGTGTTTGTGGAGGAGAGCATCACGGAAATGAGCAATGAAATATCTCATTACCTGCATGAGCAGTCGTTTAGGTTTTGACCCTCTTTTACGCCAGGCTGCAGCTCTGTCCCTCTGTTCTCTGTTTGCAATTAGAAATATTAAGAAAATGTTTGAATGAAATCAGTGGCTAAAAGGGAATGAGTGAACATTCATTATTGAGCACATTTTCCCTAATCTGATGTAACCGCTCACTTCTCCTCATACGCTAATACCAGACGGGGGTCCAGAATGTGCTCCTCTGGCTCCCATGTGCTGTACCTATGAAGACAAATAAAAAACAGGGTCACGTATGAATTTTAATAGCTGAACAAGCAAATAAATGAGGAAATGACCTTATTTACTAGAGAATGATAATAATAATACACTGTCAAAACAATCACATCACAGAATCATATCAAACATTTACAGAAATACAAACAAATCCGTTTTTATTCCTCCTAATTTGCAAAAAGAAACAGACTTACTTTGGAGGCCACCCCTTCCACTTCAGTAAATACTCTACATGTCCCTAAAACACAAAAAGATGTCATTTTAATTTTGATGCTCTTCACATTTTGTCAGCTTTATATTCAGCCAATCAGCTCCGAAGCCACGCCTCCTCCAACACTGCGTAGAGATATGCAAATACAGCAGGGCGCTCGGACCGAATGCAATGATTGGACGACCCTTTTTACATCCTTCCATAAATATACGTGTACAAAAACAAATATCTTACTATCGGCACTTTCAACCGTAAAGAGCATAACACAAATGTTTCTTAAGAGCGGTCAGCCACGGGTTTTCCCGGGAGAGAAACGTAAAACGCGCGCGTGACGTCAGTCTGACGTCGGCGCGGGTGACGTCAGTCTGAGGTAGTGACGTAGTAGATGCGTTCGCCCTAATAACCTTAAACAGGTTTCAACGCGAATCACTTCACACATGACCACGTCATTAAACGCTACAGTTATAGCATCGCGCACTTCCGGGTTGCTCCGGTTGCTCTCACCCGTCTTACGCGCTTCTTCATGATGGACTCCACGGCAAACACTTGCTCCCCGACCGCCGACAGCTCCATCGGCTGAAGTCGTCCGCCTCTAACGACGCTGCGGCCGGTACGGTGTCGTCTTCCGCTCGGCTTGTTTACGGTTACCGGAGAGTTCAGTGACTTTTTAAATCTGCGACACATCCGCGGCGCGCAGCGCGCCCCCGCGCGTCGCGCACCGGATTTGCGGCGCTGTTGGGCGGGTGATCGATCAGAGGTTTTCGTTTATCGATCCAACACTGCCAATAAAAGTGTTCACAGCACTAGCTGTATTGCCATGCAGCTCCATCGTTTTTGTTTTGCACGCAATTATTATGGCTTTTACTTTGCCTTTTGGCAAAATATATAACATTAATAAATAATAATGTTGTGATAATGAGAGATATTGAGCAACTGTGTCTGTACACAAATGTCATACAGCAGCTCAAAACGGTGTACATACAAAGACAATTTTAATGACGTCAGCACATCTTACATCATACATAAAGTGCCATCAAACGCCTTTTATCTGAACAATGAAAACAATGGCATGAGCAGGTTGTCCCCATCTACCCCAAAAAAGGGGTGTGAGAATTTAGATTGTCGTGGCAAAAACAATGGATTCATCTCTACAGTTTATCAAAGCACCCTGCGTAAATATTTATAACCCATTCTTGAGACAGAGGTTTATACAATGTTTTGAAGACTGGTGTTGAAGGTAAGTTGAATCAAGCTGGATCTGAAGATATCCTGAGATGTATTATTACTCTTCCCTTTTGAATGTGTGATCGGCTGCCTCTGTAAACATTGTAAGGCCATGTAAATCCAATATCGATCTCAGTCTAAGATGAATAACTTAATACCAGAACAAAGAGTTCTTACTCTTACGATTTCAGTAAGCTTAGCCTTTCATATTTTCCTGTTTGCCTTCTCACAATATCTCACAACAACATGTACAACGTACTTTCAGTTTTGACCTTTACAACCTCTTTACTTTACAGTACAGAGACTTTTGGCAGATTAATTTAGTTTAACTAACAAAGCTCATCTGATCTTACGGTGTTCCTACATGTAATCTATGGTGGTACAGCATCTCTGACCTCGACTGCTTAACTTGACCAATTAGTGTTTAGAGTAACAGTTTAAGGTAAGAGATTAACTAGTGACCCTTTTGGTAATATAGATATAACAAACTTAAACAAAACATTCGATTACTAGCGCCATGCTGTACTGTAATACACAGGCAACATCTTATCTGTCGCATACCATTAACCAGTCAAGCAGGAGCTGTTGGTGTCTTCTCAAACTCTTCAAGAACATTCACTAAATAAGTGTTAAAAATGCAGCTGGTCAAACGAATACCTTTCACCCCTGACCTGTAATGTGAGAGGAGGCTAAGATGGGTGACAGACAAACGATCACATGGATGCACAGAAATCACATGAGAAGAGAGAAGGTGACATTTGGAAGGTGAAGCACAGGGAGAACACATTACAAACAATTCCATCACTTCACACCTTCAAGTCAGAAACAGTAAAAGAAATAATCAATGTATAAAAAAATGCATCAGAATCCTGAAAAAGAACAAACATAATTCGCACAGATCGGTGTAGTGTTGAGTCTTATCTTCCGGTGATTTTCCGGTGTGTGTCCTTTGCTGTGTTAGCCTCAACGAGTCCAGCTGTGTGTGTGTAAACATTGTCTGACCAGTGTGCTTTCATGACTCCATTTGCTCCTTAAATGGTTTCCTGATTCCACCTCAAGTTTTCTTCCTGCACAAGAAGAGGAAAAAAGTAATCCAAAAAGTTCATCAGTTATCAGACCTCCACGTCTGGTGAACCTCCACCTCCTCCAGCACGACCAATAAGAGTTCACAGTTCTTCCCACGAAGTTGGTGACGCAAGAACTTCCTGTGAAATCATGAAAGTGTGAAAAATTAAAACAGACCTCCACATTGAATACTTGATGGAGACTTCAGAATTTTGCACCTACCTAAGTTCATCATCTGCTCCGATAGCATGAGGACTGCGCAGTTTAGAGTCTAAGTTGTAATAGACTCCTCCCACTTCTCGAACCCCAATCCAGTGCTGTCGCTTGAGTGGCAGTCGCAAAGGCCCCCAGCGCAGATTGGATGGCACATTTAAAATGAAACCAGTGACATTCTGCAGTGCGATGCTGCTGACATCCCTATGGGGCAACAAATAGGAATTTAGAGGACAACAACACTACAGCGGACAGATGGTAACAAAAATGACAACAGCATCATTTTTCCCGGGAGGAAAACATACCTTCTCTTGTCCCACCAAACGGCCTCATATCCACGAGTCTGCAATGCAGCCATGATAACATTCACATCATAGTTGCCATTACCCAGCATGTTTTTTTTGTGGGGCGTCACCAAAGTGCTGGGGGAGAGCCTATCAAAAACAGAGAAAACAAAACTGTCCCCAGAAAACTATTTTAAAATCACCCTATTGCAGTACAAATTCCCTTTGCTTGCACTGACCTCTGGTAAATATCCTGAAGCGCATCCCTGCTAAAAGCTGCGCCATCCTGGAAGACGTTGTTTAGGGCGTGCAGAGCGCACAGCTCCCTGTGTTGCTTTTCATGATAGATGGCAGGAGTTTGCGAGGAGGTGGGAGGTGTCCCAGCATTGGGCTTTTCCTCCAGCTCAGACCCACGTCCACCAGCGGCTTCTCTTTTCTGCTTGCTGACCTTCCATGGCATACAGCCTAGCTCCTGAAAGCCCCCTACCCCCCTCCCCTTACCAGAACATGGAGTACTCCCCATTACTGCTCCTGCTACATCACCACTATCATCTCCACCGCAACCTCTCAGATGCTTGTGATGAGTGGCAAGGGGAGGGGAGGCAGCTACTGGGATACAAGGTGAGCCAGGGCAGCTTTTGAGTTAAAAAGTGAAGCGGTGAAAGCAAGACAACTGCGTGTGACACTGCTGTATCTTCTCAGAAGCAAATTCGATGGCATCTACTCTCCGTGTCCCTGTTGTTATTGCACCACAGTAACCACTAGGACAAAGCAGTTCTTTCCATTTTGGCTGACATCGGGATGGGAAAGACTTCCACAGATGACTGGGAGTAAATGGGTCAGCACTGCAGAATCCTGTCAGGGTGGACAAGCGGCATCATAACGAAAGCCCTGCGAGAACTGCTGTCATGCAAAGCAAGCCATGTCAAAGGCTTAGGGGAGAGAAGACAGAAAATGATGAATTAAAAATCAAATCACTCAATGTTATCATTCTGACAACATGTTTCCTGCAGATATGAATGTTAAATAGTGATTAGGTTGTGGGCCTGATTAAAAATGGTAAATAACTAAAGGTCAGAGTGTTTTGTGCCCAGGATGACTGCACTGGGAACAGCAAAACTTCCTGCCAGCGGGCTGGTCGGGTGTATACTGTATGATCACGGACAGAAACGACACTTTGCACACAAGTTGAACAAGGTAACTGAAGTGATGCTTAACATCTGTATGTTGTTACCCAGCATGCTTCCCTGGCTTCTCTGATTTATCTCTACACAGTTTGACATGACGTGCTATATATATATATATATTTAACATCTCATGACATTCCCTCCCCGCTCGTACCTCTGTTTGACACGTTAAATGCGAGCCTGCGTTGCTTTTTAACTTTCTCCACATGAATCTTTATCACACGAGTTGTTTGTTTCTTCTTCTCTTGCACTTTTTCCTCGCAGCGCTCTGGCTCGTAGTGAGCATGCGCGAAACGTCACCGCTTTGCGCTGGCGCGTCACCGCTTGCGTCACCAGCAGGTTCCGTGTGATGGGACGTGCCCCACGTCATGAAAATATAAAGAGATTTTTAAAATGAATTTTCCTTTTGTTGTTTTTAAGACAAATGCGTTTTTAAGTACATCTCTGCTGGCATCTTCAGCTTTAATGTGTAACTCAGATGTCAAGCCCTGATTACTACATAGCATGAGAAAATGTATTGCTCAACAACCCACATTAAACGTACAGGAGACAATTTCAGAGAGGCTGGTGATAACAAGCTAGCTTTGAAAGCATAACATCCCTTCCTCCCTTCACAGCGCTCTCCAAAGCCACCCGTCCTCCGATACGCATCGATGCAAACATAGTTTGACAGGCAAGAAGGACTTCTTATCATTACATTCAGACCGCATGCAATGATTGGACGATCATTTTACGGTCCTGTGCCCTCCACAGAACATAAACATTAATAGAAATATATTTAAACCGCTTTACTTTCAAAGAGACTTTCAAACAGCGTAACAAAACATGTTTCTGGAATAAATCACCAACCCTGCATTTAAAATCAGTTGTGTCATATAGTTCCTTATATGCATGGCCAGGCAGAAATCTGCTGCAAGCACTACACACATATTGTTAGTGAAAACATAATGAAATGATTGTAAATAAATATTAAGCATGCAAGGAGCATGAGATGATTATGTAATGATCACATTACTGCATCAGTTCACACATGACCTAACATGGTCTATCATACAAAACTCTGTATTATTTTATGAAGTATCGTGTAAACAGTCATCATGACATCAGGGTGTTGATGTTTCTCCAAATATAGGAACAACACATTAAGAACATTAGCCTATTTGGACAGATGCATGATCAGAGCATCTATAAGCTCCTGTTTCTCAGTTCCTTCTTGGTCCTTTGCACTTCAAACTGCTTGCAGGCATCTTTTAAAACGGCCACTGTCAGTTTGCCCAGGGTGCTTTTTGCCACATGGTTTCTGAGCTCCTCCTCAGATATCTCAACTTTTGGCTTTTTTTAGCACCATCAACAGATTCAGCTGTGCAAAATGATGTACAGTAAATACAGTAAGGAGAGAAAGCAAGTCCTATTAGTGATAACCAATGACCCTGAACCTGACAATAAACTGTTTGGACAGAGCAAGACAACAAGTAGAATGATACTTCATAACCACAGTGAGTTTAATAGGGAGTACATGATAGATCAGTGTTCAACACAGTCTCCTTCTCCGGTAAGTTTATAATAATATATTAATATATATATATATAATTTATAATAATGATTTACTATTTGAGCTGTCAGGTCTGATTTCCCGGGAAATGTCAGTTTGACTTCATTTGATTTTAACATCCTTAATGAAAAGTACATAAAGTAAACTGCAGTTTTATGTTTCAAACAGAGATGGCAGCAGAGAGGCAACAGTTTTAAGTTATGATCCTTTATGGAGAAATCCTGCACTGCTACAAGGCTTTGACATTTTCTAAAGGATGAGTTAATCAAAAGATTACAATTTTATATTGCTTTGATTCAAGACACTTTCTCCCTGAGAGAGACCTATTTAAACTCTGTCTCCCCTTTCTGAAATCTAAATATCACCTGCATGGTGCCCCGACTGCACAGCTGTTCTTTTATTATTGGGCTTTATGCATACAGCACAACATTGTTATACATCTAGATGTTATTTGCTTATCCAGGCAAAAATAAATCTGAGATTAAGTCAGTGTGAAAACCATTTTTAAAACTTTATTCTCAAAGGAGTTTTGATTTAAAGTGTGTCTCACTTCTTTTCCCTGCGGACCGCTGAAAAAGCCTCATGGTGATGATTCCAGCTTTGCTTGCTTTGGCAGACACAAGAGGCTTAGAGGAGAAGAGAGTGAATTTTGTGATTGTTGCTGGCATCACCTTCTCATGTGTCCAGTGAGCACATTTACAGTTAACTTGCGGTATAAATAAAGATTAAGATATTTGCTGGAGTATTCAAAATAGAAAAATTAAATGTGTGTGAAAGTAAACTACACATTACTTACAGAGAGATATTAGCAGACATGCATGTTTTGCATGCTATGAAAATTGCACAAATGCTGCAGATTCAGTGGTAAAGCATGTCTTATTATAGTTAAGTAGTTGTTGTACTTCAGTAGTTTGGTTGTGATCTCTTTGGACAGTCTTTTCTATTCAACATTAAATTAACATCAGAATCTTTCAGATCTTTAAAATAAATGGACAGATTTTAATTACCCCCGACAGCATGACCAGCACCAACATTATTTTTCATATTTTCATATATTTTCATAACAATACTCTATTTGATGTAATTTTTCAAATTCTACCACAATGACAAATCATACATAGATGTAATTATTTCCTGAGATACATGAGTAGTGTACACGTAAGTCAGCTTTGCCATTAAATAGAAGAGCTGAAGCAGGTAAAAGTGAGCTGGGTTGGAGGGTGAGGGGCAGTTACAAGATATAATATGAAACCTAACAAGATATAATAAATATCCTGTTTACAAAAGAGAATAAGAGAAAAATGAATAAATCATGTTATTAAAATACTGGAATAAGTAACAGGTTTTCTCAATGGATCCACGTGTTTCAAAACAATTTACAATGATAAAGAACTCAGCACAGTGGAGACACTGGCTATTTGCATCTCTTTTCACCTGGTAAATGTTCAGTTTGACAGAGAGTCTACTGGGGCGTCAGACATGCTGGATGGTTTATGAGACATTAAAATACACACGACACACCAGAGAATTTATAATCATCAAAGCACATATGGCTTATCAAATTTGTTTGCACTGGATATTTTTAAACACCTCCCTTCCTTCCTTTCTTCTTTCCTTCCTTTCTTCTCATCTCTGTTTCACTAGGACAAAGGCAGATATGTTACAGAAATCATCGAGATGTTGGAGTCACATGCACATCCAGATGAAATGACTTTTTGCCACCGTGGTAGCATTTAAAAATGGGTTTCAAGTGCACAGTAATAAGGTGGAGAAATGTTTTGGGTACAACTACAGGGTTGGGCTACAGGGTCTTACATGATACTGGATGTGGACGTACTAGAATAATCTTCCTCTTAATTGTGCATTTCTTATTTTCCTCTCTGTAGATCAATCACAGCACATTACTGAGTAAAAAAAACCTAGTGTTGGACAGCTAGTGATCAAATCTGGTGTTCATGAACAAATATTACATGCTTTATCACTTAGTGATAATGCACAGTGCTTTCTTTGGGTGCTCACATATAATCAACATCTGCGCATGTGCAGAGCACGTCAATCTCCCCGCTTATCCAACGCTCCGCTCTCCACCGTCGTTTCCAAGCTATAATATTATTAATTTATCAACTTGTGATTTATTTATGAACTCGTATCATCACTACAGCAAATCGTATTTATTTTATATTGCACTGTTCGGGTGAAAAATAACTTACTTTTGCCTTATTTTACCCAAACATGCACGGTCGCGGTATGATTATTTCTAATTGATCAGTCAACGCTGCGTGATCTTCTTTAATAAAGTATTAAAATAAGTTGATCAAGTCGTAGGTGCATTTTAAAGGATGTTTTAACGTTTAGCAAAGGACAAAACGAACACTTTAATTGTTAAAAATAGTTTTCATTGTGAACAATGTCTCCCCTCAGATTCGCAGGACAGCACCGTGACTGAAAGTGATTAAATGAGTTCATGGAGGAGGATGGAGATACACGTAAGTGACTTTTTTCCTTTGTGCTCATTTTAATCATTTTGTTAAATAATGAAGCAGTTTTCGCTTTTTCTGTGTGATACCAACATTGTGCATCATTCTGAAACTTCCTGGATTTGGATAGTTAGATTTTCCCTATAGTTAACTATCCAAGTTTATTTGCCCAACCTTTATAAGTCCATTTATATCTTACATCCAGTAACTGCGGGTTAATTCTGGTGTTTGAAATGTCAGACTTTAAACAAATGAATTGATCTTGATTTGAGTTTGTTGTGTTTATTCTTATTGTGGTGTGTTGGGTGAAAGATCTTGAAAGACTGAGAAAGAAGAGACCTGCTGTCAGTGTGAGTTAATGGTGAGACGAGACAGAGAGGAACACAAAACTAGAGCAGCTTTGAAATGATTTAGAAGTCAAATTCTGCTCTTGTTTCAGGAGCGAAAGTGCATAGAGAGAAATGAGATTCAGAGAAAGAGAACAAAACAAGTCGAAATATACAAGAAATATACAAGAGCAACCGGACAGACGGACGGACACACAGACACACAGACACACACAGCACACATACAAACATGCAGACAGACTGACAAACAGACACACAACACACACACACACACACACACACACACACACACACACACACACAAAGATACATGCAGACATACAGACACACACACACATACAAACACACACAGATACACACATTCAGACAGACAAACAGACACACACAGATACACAGACAGACAGACACACACATACACACACACATACAAACACAGATACACACATGCAGACAGACTGACAAACAGACACACACACACACACACACACGCAGATACACGCAGACACATGCAGACATACAGACACACACACACATACAAACACACACACAGATACACACACGCAGACAGACAAACACACACACACAGATACACACACAGATACACACACAGACAGACAGACAGACAGACAGACAGACACACACACACACACACATACACACACACACACACAGATACACACATGCAGACAGACTGACAAACAGACACACACACACACACACAACACAGTATATTGTCCTCCCATCTCTCTGTATTTGGAGCAATAGAAGCCTCACAGCACGAGCGCCCCCTGCTGGCCTCACTAACAGCTTTCAGCAGCAACCTCCACTTTCCCCAAGAGCCCTAAAAATGTGCTTGAAGAATTTCTGAATTTATTTTGAATATATTTGGTGAACATTACACATCTGATAGATGGCTAGATGATCAGGAACAGTTAAAGCAAGAAAACAACAACCTGGTAAAGACACAAAGAGCCAGATAAGAGGCAAATTAAAACATTTTATTGCATTATATTGCAGTAAAATATGTTTGCGATCTCAAAGAAAACAGTTTGAATCTACAAGACAAAAAAAACTCAAGTATAATTTGGTTAAACAGTCGTGTAAAAATAAAAGTCCCTGATTCACATCAGGGTCCTGATCAACCTGTCAGGGTTTCTTTTGTGGTACTGATCAGTTTTATATTTATTTGGAGAGAAACAAGAGTTCTGTGAAATGCCTCTTCCATCCTGTTCTTCTTCCTCTGCTCAGAGCTCCAGGTTGTGTTTGTCACAGGTTAACCTGGTGTAGAGTGCAGATCAAAGACACAAGCCTCCTCACAGCCTGTCAGTTCTGCACTGTGGAGGAAGAACAGAAGAACTAGACAACCAGAAGAGTGAAGAACATAAACAAATCTAAATTCCTGAATTTTAGGTAAGAACGTTTCCATAATGTTTCCATTAACAACAGTGTGAAAAATGTTATGTTGGAAGTTATAGTGCAGTTATTTAGAATTTGTATTAACGTTATTGCTTGGTTTTAAGAACATTATTCAAACATTTTTTTAGAATTCTGTAACATTTTTAAAACATTTCTTATATCATATATGATATATAATGTTAAAAAAGCACTCTACTCTGTTACTGCAAGGACATTTTTAATAACTTTGAGAGAACTTGTGCCAACGTTCTGAAAATGTTCCCTGTTAGTCATTTTGACAGGGTATACTTTGACATTTTGTTTTGGTCTTTGCATTTTTGTGAAATAAGCCACAATGAAGGCTGACATGTTTATGGATTGTTCAAATGTAGGAGGATACTGTCACTTCTCTCTTCATTCTGTAAGCAGCACGCGGATGGGAAATATGCCCCCTTCATCTCCACCTCCTCTCTTGCTCTCTCTGTGCTGTGCTGAACAGAGGGGAGGAGTTTTACAGTTTGTGAACTGTTGCTCCTCACAAGACTCAGAGACAGCAGCCTGAGCGCATCGCTGTGGATTACACACCTGTCTGCCACCTCACCTGCTGGGTCTACACGGGAAAGAGATTTTTCTGGCGTAACAATGAGGGCTTGTTCAAGGAAGTAAACGGGAGATTAAAGGAGTTTTTACTGTTGGTGTTGAACTTCAGTGATGGGAAATGAAACAGGACCAGGACAAAAGAACAAATATCCAAGCATTGACTTTCTCTCAAAGGACAAAGGTAATGCTTCTGTAATTAAAGAAACTAAACTATACTCTTATACCACTCTTTAGCTGAAACCGTGAAACTGCAAAAGTTCTTAATTTAGCATCTAAACAATATTTAATCTATGAACCATGAATTTTAATGCATTTTAGTTGCAGAAATTTGAAAATAATAACAAACTTTGAACACTGCATGAAGTAATATTTTGGAATCTATATTTTTAAACAGCATCTTGAATAGAATCTTTAGAATAGAATTATTTAAATTATTATTATTATTTTTAAATGATCTTTATAAACCACATCTTGTCTAAAATATGATGCATCAGTCATTCAAGTGTTAAAACTAAACAACTTTCAGTACTTTTAACATTTACACTTCACTCTAACGTCAGAAACATAAGTGGGCACATTGTCTCAGGTGAGGAATATGGCTGGATATTATTTTCTGCTGCATCTCCTGTTAACCGGCATTCTTGGATGGGCCACTAAAGCACAGGAGGAAAGTACAACTGAGATGGACATCCAAACAGCCAATCAGACTGAAAATACTTTGTTGATTTCTGTGACATCAGAGGGGCCTCCATCCTTGACCACTCCTGCAGAGGTGGAGGAGGACACCATGCCACCCACTGGCACCCGTTGCCGTGGTTACTACGACGTGATGGGCCAGTGGGACCCTCCTTTTAATTGTAACGCGGGTATCTTCCTGTACTGTTGTGGCACCTGTTTCTACCGCTTCTGCTGTCAGTTCCGTCAGCAACGACTGGACCAGACCTCTTGTTCTAACTATGACACTCCTCTTTGGGCCAATACTGGAAAACCTGTGGCCACCAACACTGAGGTCCAGCCAGAGCACGAACGGGATCGCACCCATATGATTGTGTACATCATCTGTGGTGTGGTGGCTATCATGGTCCTGGTGGGCATCTTCACCAAACTGGGGCTGGAGAAGAGCCGTGGTGGTCTGAACGACCCCAGTAACTCCAGGTGAGTAGATCTAAGCTGTTTCCAAAGCTAGTGAACTAACCTGCTGTCTAATGCCTGTGAGAAACAGAACCTCATCATGGACTGATTTAACATGTTTTTCATGGACACCCATCTTACATTCTCAAAATAACATTTTTAACATTTTTGTTACGAAAACCTGTTCCAAAATGTAAATGATTAGCTGGGCAGTAACTCCACATGCTGCACAAATAGTGCTTCTTATATGCAGTGCATGAGTGGCTTAACTCAATTTATTCGAATCAAGTTGAAGTTAGCCTGTTGCTAATAATGTAATACGCTAATACGTACACAAACACACAAAATTGCCTTTTTCCTTTTCATCTCATGATCCTGGGCATATCTTCTGCTTTATTGTATATAGGTAAAATGTAAAGAGAGAATAAAAAAAATCACACAAAAATATTGGATTAAACAGTCTTAGTAGCTTGAACGTTTCTAATATATTAATTAATTAAGGTATTTAATGGAAGTGGCACCCTATTGTTTATTATCGACATTTCACTCATCCACCGCCTTGGACAAATATTGTACTCTAAAAATATTCCTCACAATAGATTCTGGAATGTTTTCTCCACACAGATCACATTGATGCTGTCTTATATTCAGAGCTAAAGACGGCAGAGAGTTCGTTTGCTGCCTTCCCTCTTTCAGATTTTAACAATCAAGAGACATAAATAGTGTAAGAGTGTTCTTAGGATAATTTAATATTCATGGCATCAGTGCACTTACAATAAAAAGCTACACCATCCTCGAGTACGTCTTTCTTCTCCTGTCTTAATTCCCTGCTGTCCTCATTCTTTTCCAAAAACACATTGCTCCATTTCCTGTCTCATCTCTGCTCAAATGTAACCTGTTCACATTGTTCTGAATATTCAAAACCTCTTCATGAATATTAAATTATCCGTCATAAGCAGTAAAACAAAATATGGTGAAGTTATCATTCTCCTAGTATTCTGCCATAACCCTCTCCATGTTTTCCTCTCAATGAAATGACCCAATAATTTAGACAAACACATGAAAATATTCATCTGAAGATCATCACTTTTCTGTGGTGATCACATTCAACACCGCACACCAGATTAACTCTTCTTACGAGATTAAATTCTCCTGAGATTAACTCCCTTTAAGACTACCTGCTCTTATTTACCATAAAAATGGAAGTAGACTCCTAAATTTTCCTGTATCGTACTGTCCATATCTCTCTAACCTCAGTCAAGCAGGAAAGAAGAAAGCAGGTCTTGCCCTGCTAACAATTTTAGGTAGCAAGAACGTTTCCCTAACATAACATGTTATTTCTAGATGTTGTATTAACATGACTGCTTGGTTTTAAGGACAATATTCAAACACTTAATTCTGTAATGTTATATTATTATAGTGTATGTATGTATGTATTATATTCAGAGCTTATATATATATATATTCCATTATTTTTATATATATATTAGCCAACGTTCTGAGAACATTCCCTGTTGTATGGGTGTCTGTCTGGCTAAACTTATACTTTGATAAAGGTTCAAGTAGTGCCTTGTATGGGTCATAAAAGCAGAGCAGGAAATGACAGACAGTACAGACAATGTGAGCTGTTATTCATATGCATTGTGGATTCCAGCAGTGATACTGTGGAACAAAGTATATGGTTCAGATCACAGCTTAAAAAGAATGCTGTGGCCAAAGGCAAGACTCTGTGCCGTATCCAATCCACAGTTAAAGAAAAGGTTTTAGACTGCTGCAAATGACTTTTATTTTGCTGTATGGGTGTCTTGAGGGGCCAAGATTGTTGAGATATCAAATCATATAATGCAAGACCCTTTAGATACCCCCAAATTGGGAGAAACTCAACAAAAAACAGTGAAAGCTACAATCAACAGGGTATGTGTATGTGGAGGAGTCTTGCTGATTCTGGAGACATCGCTCCTGCATGCTCGAGTCTTAGTGGGTGTGCACTGACATTTGCCTGCCCCCCCACCTCTTCCTTATCTCCACTGTATCTTCAAGGAGGTCTGTGACCTCTGACAGAACTAATCAGCTCTCAGCTTTCTTATCCTTGTATTTATTTTGTCCTCTGGCTGATATACAGGCTATAATGAACTAATGCAAAACTTTCTGTCTCTAACAATGGTCATTCCAAACAGAGCACTGACTAAGGGCCGTCCATGTTTATGCAAGACTGCTTTGACTTAGATCTGAATCTGCATTACTTTGACTTAGATCTGAATCTGCACTGCTTTGACTTAGATCTGAAAGCACTGATCTGAATGACTGCTATAAATAATCCACCAACCGGAGACATGAGGAGGTAAATGGGAATATTAATATACTATAATACTACTGGTGAGGATTTAAAAAAATTATATAAAATTGTGCATGTTAAATAAAGAACAAGAGGGGCTACTAGGACGACAGGATGTAAACCTGACCAACTGGTTATATCCGGGTTAGACATAAGAATAATTCAGTTGCACATTGCATTAACGCTGAGGTCAAGCTGTTCCTTCCGTAAGATAATTAGACATGGCACTTTAGGAATAATGGCTGAAGAAAATGCAACACGGATCCAAAAGTGCAGAGATCTGTTCTGTACAAACGTAAACTGCAGAGAGAAACCGACAGCACGACCTCTGTGTGCTTTTATCAGAATGACTGAGTTGTATCTGGTTAAATTGCTGCATAAATTATACAGGGCAATGATTATTGCAATTAAACGAGACAAGGATACTAATTATTCCATTGAATCAAAAGACATTGTTCTGTAATTTGTGTGTGTTCTGTAAAACCGTGAATCTCATTTCCATTGTGTTGCACTGATATCTGAAGCTTTACTCAGGACTGAATGATTACACAGTGTGACACTTTTAAATAGAAAAATAAACATTTATCAAATATTACTCGCTTTACAACCAATACCGACCAATCATAGACTGCTAATTCGTTTTGTACTGTTTTGTACTGTTTGCAGTAATTATAATTTTTAATCCTGAACACCAAAATGTTTTTGTTACAGACTTTTTGTTCCCAAAATATTTTGTATGAACAACAAGTGGACACACAAATGTCTATATAAGGAAGTGTGCTGTCTCTTTAAGCTCAAGAGATCAATTCAGTAATCACTGTATAAATGAAAGGTCATGATGCGGCCAAAGGAGGGTGAAACTAGCTAACAATTTTAGGTTATAATAACGTTACAGAAAACATTAAAATTTTATTTTTAAATCTCTAGAGATGTTTAAAATGTCCAGTTTTTTAGACGTTATATTAACATTATTGCTTGGTTATAAGTGCCTTAATAATTATGTGACATTTTTAAAAAGGTTTACTAACAACTTTAAAATACAGATTTTATATTTATAAAATCTGTTTTTATAAAATAAGAATATTTATGATATATAATGTTTAAAAATAGTTCCACTGGCATTATAATACAAAAGGATTATATAACTGGATTTCAATGATTATATTAACATGCAGATAACTGAAAGTTATCATATGACTTCAGGTCCTGAAATACCGCGGGTTTCGTTTATATATGATATTGATATACGGGAATTTTGATGCATCTTTTATGTATTACTGTGTAGATGCTGGAGCTCTGAACAGGCGTTGGCAGAATCCTACACACTGAGGAGGATCGTTTCACACTAGATGTTATATTGGTGCAGGATAAAGTTACAGGAGAACGTTAGAATGACATTTCCCATACGAGACTGGCCTGCCCTGGCCTGAAAGTGTCTCAAGCACTTAGACGTCACCACCGTGCAGGGTGAATGTATTCTCATGCCTTCCTAGTGTGTTGCTGTTATTATTTTGGGCTGCAGTGGCCTACAGCCAGTGGCATCCTCCGGCCAGAGGCCATGAGCTTGTGTTGGACAATCACATTTCATCTCATCACATTTCATTGTTGGTTGGGGGTGTTGAATGGAATTAGAGAGATTGCCAGGGACACAAGTGGAAGCCTTAGAAAGAGAGATCCCAGGGATATGGGAAAGGGTTTGTGAACTCCAGAACAAATCTGTGCAGTACATGCCCTATAACTGCAGTCGTGTGGATAACAGGGAGTGTGGATCACTGCTTACAGAAACTGTATTCAGTGCTCAGTGTGGCTTATCTAATGATTATGGAGGGCATCAAAAAAGGTATCAAAAATGTTCTATATATAATATATATATATATATATATAACATGCTACTGCAGGCATTTAGAACATTAAAAAATGTTATATATCATATCTATCAAAAACGTTATCCTTAAGTTGTTAGTGGAACGTTACAGAAATAAAAAAATATCAATAATGTTCTTAAAATCAAGCCATAATACTACTTTCAAAATTAAAAAATTCTACTAATGTAGAAAAAATGTTCTATAAATGTGTCTGCAAGAATGTTTTTGAGAACGTGCCTTGTTAGGTCTTATACTGTATCTGTTTTTGTGACGCCATTAGCCAATCATCATTGTCATGACATAATTTTCTCTGAGTCTCTGAGGTGATTAATAACATGGATTATTCTGAATAAGAGCATCTCCTTATACGAGCACGTCTTAAATGTAAACTTTGATGTAAATGAGCTGTCGCTGTTGTTATCTGACCGGGGCATCTAACTCCAGGATGCTCCAGAGACATTGTCACTTCAAATGTTCTGCAGGTTGCTGTGGACATGAAGGTCTGCTGAATAACTCTTATGATCTCTGTGCAGGACGCTGCAGGAGTTGGTGAAGCAGCCAGGTGGGGAGGTGAGTGCTGTGGATGGAGCTCTAAGCACAGCAAATGGCATCTCCACCAGGATGATCCGCAGCCGCAGCGGTGAGCTCACCAGAATGACAGTTGTAATCATCCTCTCTATTCTTAATTATGCCTATAGATGAGGTTATAGATTATGAATGCATCACATTTTAAATAGACCCTCTCAATTTCTGAGTGACGTTCGTACACACGTGCATGTGCCCAGAAGCCAGTAACCTTTTCTTAGAAACTGGAATGTTATCTAAAAATGTTCCTTAATGTTAGTAGAACACGTTTTAACATTGTATAACATATCAAAACTGTTATTCATAAATTGCTAGTGGAACATTTAAAAAATGTTACAGAATTAAAAATGTTTGAATAATGTTCTTACAACCAAGCAATAATGTTAATACGTTATTTAATGTTTGGGAAATTTTTTTACAACCTAAAATTGTTATTTGGCCATGCAATGGGTAGTTGCAGGAATTTGAGCATGGTGGGTTAAGACATGTATGATCACAGTGAAATTGAAAGACTTCCGTGCACACCTCTGCCTCATACAGCTCTGCTTCCCAAGAGACTCCACCCTTCAGAGCTCTGCATGACAACACACTGTGTATCGCTGCTTCACAGCTGCTCTCTTCCTTCTTCTTTGACGGTGTGTTTCTGATGAGACACTTACAGTACGAGTTAATCAGGTTTAAATTATGCAAAATACATAAACAAACGATAGAACTAATGAAACAACAAATAATATTTCAAGGCACTTCCGTGGTGAAGCGTAAAAAGCTTTTAATAAACTGGGCATAAATTATTAAAACGTTTTAAAATGGTTGCTCAATGCATTTCGACTTAACATAGCCTTCCTCAGAATAAACTTTTAGAGCTAATTTCTAATATCTAGAATTATTCTAATACGCTCAACAAATAATAGAAATAAATAAAGGATTAAATAGCTGTTCCTGTAGGTCAGTTTGTAATTCATGTAATATTACATGAATTCATTTAAATGATTATTCAGCTTGACCAATTAATGAATGGCATGTGATCAAATAGTTGTACATTTGAGTCCAGCCATAGACATTCTAAGTTTTACCAAAGCACCTAACCAGTGCTGTGTTGAGACTCTCCCTGCACTAAATTTCCTGCCATTTAGAATAAAAGTATATCCTGAATTAGGAATTGCTGAACAGAGACCAAGTAACCAGAGCTAGATTCAGCACAACGATCGATGTAGACACAAACAGAGTGGCAGAAAACTTGTTCTTAGGTTAGTTTAATATTCAAGATTTGAATTTGGACCGAGCCTCTTTGCACACCATCCAATTTTATCCTTCATTTTCTCCCTAATAACTTTAATTTCTCCTCAAAAACCGGCAGAAACTCCATCTGTAACATGTTTTTCTCGCTCCTCTGTAAACGCAAGCGAGGTCTTCTGATCAGCGATTCTGCTCGGTGGATTTACACAAGCGTGAGATGCAGCGAGAGACAGTTGATAACCAGCATCTGTGCTGGCTTTAAGCGGCTCACTTTCCTCTCCTGCTCATAAAGAGGATTTAAGTTTTGCTCTGAGGGTTCAGCGATGTGACTGCACATCTCAGCATACTTTCTGCATTCTTAGTAATAACATGAAGATTATAGCACTTCTGCTGGTTTATATGTTGCGATGGGAAGGTTATGCTTTAACATCAGGGTTCAAATGGCCTGATGTCTCTTCACGGAGGGTTTATCTGAATCGGGTTAAATTGGAATGACACTGGGAATAATTTTCTGCCACTGTCTTGCCCAGAGGAGTGAGAGTTTACATGAGTAGTTTAAATTCCCTGAGACTGTTTAATTACGAGAGACTTTTAGAAACTTTGAGTTAATTGTTCCTATAGAGTCTACAGTGATATGTAAAGTGTTGTTTTAATGTAGCTACTTTTCATTTACATGATTTTTAGCCTTTTAAAAAGTTTGATGATCGCTGTTTTACGTGCTGATAAATATGAAGTTGTAAATAAGACCCTTTCATTGTTGCATTATTGTTCCGTTCTCCTGCAGTAATAGCTTTACTTGTAGTCTTAATAGTCCTTTGATAGCTCACTGAAAATGCTAGACATTTTCTGCATGCGCTTTATCATCTCCTATGCTGGAGTGCGAGTTAAATAACCCCACCTCCCCTCTGCTGAGATTTATAACAGCCCTGAAACCCGGGAGAAATCCATTCATTCCACTGCCATGTATTTACATCCTTCACCACTTACTCTATTGAGCCTCTCCAGAATTGCCTTTCCTTCTATGTCGTATATTCTTTTATTTCTTGTTTAATGTTTTTGTTTACCCATTTTTTATTATCTTCATTTTCCCATGCAATAGTGATACTCATTCCATCTCACCAACCTACCAAGCTTCACAAATATCACACAAGAAACAAATTTCTTGTGCATTTTACATAGTCACTGCGCATCTCTCAGATCAGTGACGTGCAAACAACTTTGTTTGATGATAAAATACTTTCTTCCACTCTACCTAAGCTTAATATATAGAGTCAACCGTAAGTAATCATCCATACACTGATTTACCAAAAAGCACAAACTCTATGGGACTATCAAAACATTTCGTTTGAATTTCAGTATCTGGCCTGACACAGCTACAATGCCTCGACTAATATAGTGGGACCACTGTGGGTGGGTCTGTCTGTTTGTCTAACCAATGAGCAAGGAGGTTTAAAAACTGTTTTGAAAACAGTTGTTAGTTTTGCAGTTTCATTTGGTGATGCTAGTGCCACACAAATAGCACACTTTACCATTAAATAAGAGTTATTAAGTTAAAACTCTTAGCCCAACTACATTATGAGGAGAATTACAAACCAGGTTTCAGAGCTTGTAAGCAAGAATGTGTGGTTATATGAACACACAGCATGACAATGTCACAGACACGCTGTCCCGTCCTCATGCGGTTCTCTCTGTATTTCTCTGCCCGAGGTATTTCAAGGCTTGTTTTATGTCATCACACACATACACACATACATAGCACAACACAGCAGCAGAAGTCTTTGATGCTTCAGGGCTGAGAACACACACAGACAGTTAAAGATGGTGGCACTGATGCACAGTGATGCACAAAAATACATGTCCCCCTGTCCCACATAGATGTCCCCCTGTCCCACAATAGTGCTTCTCAAGTGCACATTCTCAGTTGTCTATTCAAAGCACAATTCCATCCCGAAACGTGACTGGCAGGATGTTGACCTTATATGGGCATGCATGCAGATTCACTTTTGGGCTCCTGCTTTGTTATGAGATATACTACAGTCTGTCCCTACAGACACTGAAAGCTCAGCTAAATGGTTATTCATTTCAAACCCATTAGTATTCACTTCATACATGAGCAGACTATGTATTTGCATACCTCCACGCACTATTGGAGGAGGAGAGCGCTCTGAAGGGAGGGTGATTCTTAACAAAGAAGATTTATATAATGCATCAAAACTGTTATCAGTCCACTGGGCTTCCCAGTTTTGACTTCAAAAGTATAGTATAGAAATGAAGATGCTAATGTGCACAGAAGACATTGTCCTCTCTTTTCTGTCTTTGGTGCATTTGGTTCACACGTACTTTATCTTCTAAACACTGGTCTGATTTCTCTTTCTGATGCGGAGCAAAGTCTTGCTCCCTGAGAGACGCTTCACACTGCTTCATTAGTGTCTCCTCCTCTGATTTTTATCAAACGCAGCGGTGAGTGTCAGGAGAGCAAATAGAGGGTAAATGGTGGCTAACAGCATGAAATGAGCTGCGCTGACACTGTATCAAAGCCAGTGTCCTCAGGGCTTCACGCTCTCAGTGGACTAAGATTTAAAACAGAGACCTGCTGAGAAAGGTAATGCATCTCTGAACTACATAACTGCATAAAAGACATGGTACCAGCTTATATAAAACAGCTCCATCTGCAGAGTCACACACAGTACAGCACTACAGGCGTATTTAAGTGTCATTTAATATTGAATAAACAGTTAAAATATAAAGAATCATGTTAATATAACTCGAGAGGACAGTGGACTATACCTGGCAATACCTGTGTTCGGCTCACTTAACATCAGATCGTCTATACTGTGTTTTTATGTTGTCCCTTCCATTTGAATATCCTGAAGTGAAATCTTAAGGTGTCCAAAGGCAATACATTTGGTTCAACTAATTGCATGCAAATAAACTGTCCTTGCCTTGTGATGATGTCAGAACAGGCTGTGCTCTGATTTTAACTCGGGATCTAAACGTACTTGTCCAAATGAACACACTAAAGGCTTTTGGCTTTCATGCAACATTCATTTAAAGCATTAACAAACTCATTACTGCTACTAGGAAATGGCAGGGTAATTTTTGTGTTACATAGGTTTACCCTAAAAGAACAGTAATGTAACAAACAGGAAAGGAAAAACAAAAAACATCTCGCATTCATTAACTGCATCAATATCCTGTGCTGTCACCCACAGCTTACGAGTAAAATAGGTCACCCAGACTGGGGCATCTGATCTGAGTGCCTGGACAACATGCATGTAGTCAATATAAACTGATGAGGTGTGAATTTAAATAGGTCTCATAGCTCAACAAAGTAACTCAATACATGCCGTATATTCCACTAACCTCATTTGACACATTTTAATGTCACAGTTCGAAAATGCAAATGAAAACTGATTGGCTAAAACAGAGAAACTTGCAAAGGTTTTGCACCCTCATGTACAACTGGCGAGTATACTCAGCTAATGACTTTAGGTTGTAAGAATGTTTCCCTTATGTTTCCATTAGATAACAAAAATGTATATCATTTTAAATGTTCTAGGATCATTTAAAACATCCAGTTTTTAAGACAATTAAAGCATTACTTGGTTATAAGAACATTATTCAAAAAACCTTTCAATTCTGTAATGTTTTAAAACATTCCACTAACAACTTAGAATAACACTTTTAATATATATGATATATAACGTTAAAAAACATTTTACTAATGTTACTGCAAGAACTTTTTTGACCTTTAAGGAAACTTTTAGAGAACGTTAGCCAATATTCCGAGAATGTTCCCTGTTAGATGTAGATGGGATCTGGGTAGATGTGACCTACAAGTTCTCTTTAATATGCTGATTTATTTAAAAAAAAGTTTCCTTAAGTTTTTTACTTTTAAATTAGTTTCACAGTAAAGTTTTTCTGAAACTCAGACTTGAATTACAAAACTGTTTCATTAGAGTTTGTAGTGACAGACCACATAATTATAAAGCACATTAAAACGGCCAGACCAGGGGTTCAAGCTGGGGAAGTGAGCAGCCAGGGTCGGAAAAAGAAATAAAGGATTAGACAGAAAATGATTGTTACTCAAGCACATGGACGCAAGAGATTAAAATTGTTCAGAAACTGTTCTGTCACTATATTAATTAATCTGTGAATATATGAATCGATCTGTATGTTTTTTTTTTTAATGCTTTTTACTCTTCTTATCTATTTCAGAACAGTACCATCTAAACAATGCTGGGGTTGGTTTTGGTACAGTCGTTGAACTGCCTCATCCTCAGAGAAACCTCAGTATACCAGGCCTCCCGCTAAATAAGTACAACTCCCTGAAAGCAGTCGGTAAGACAGGCAACATGCTACAAACTGTGTGGACACAATTCACAGATGTTGAACAGTTTCATGCTCTTTTAAATGTCATGAACAACAGTCTCTGAGTTTGACAGAATCAGGGAAACCCTTTGGTGTAAGAGGGCCACATTTGGGGCGGGACAACAAGGTTACCCTGTGTCACCCTACGGCACTCAAAATAACATTCTGTTGTCAACAGCTACAAGCTTATATAGACATGCACATCCACTCGTTCGTTTTCTGATGTTTTTTTTTTTTTTTTGCCAAGTTTACTTACAGAATCCCAACTACATAAATAGTGCTGCTGATTTATGATGACACTGGGTCTTCAGCCATTGTCAGATCTTTCATTCATTCATTAATATTAATTAATGAATGAATATAAATAAATAAATAAATAAATGAATAAATATAAATTAAGTAATTTTGGTTTGTAAGCCAAACAGTTACTGTTCTTAGCCTCTTGAATTTTTGATTGGTTGAAAGAGATACAAAATAATAAACAATTCTTCTTGCATTTTGTCAAAGATCAACTCTTTTGGCAGCAAAAGGGAGTTTGGGGGCTGGGAGGTGCCGGCTGTCTGTTGTTTATGTACTTTCAGGCAGGACACATTAGCCTGCCCTAGATTCTGAGAAAATCACAGTGGCAAAATCACAGTGATATAGTGATGAATAATGCAGACACATTCGTTGGTGACACATATGTATGTAAACAGAACATGTCTGTACCTGATGTTACTGGACAAAGATCCATTACCAGGACAATCTACAATCATGAAGATGATGATGATGATGCACACTGACAGCACAGCCAGTGGAGTTAGCTTGAGGTTTCTCGGCTCTCTTCTGTCTGGCAAGAAGGAAGTAATAAAAGAGGAAAAGATGCTAAAAACATGAGTTGATAACTATGTTATTTGAAAGAATCAGTTTACAGAATTATGTCTGATGAGACCAAAAGAGCATCTGCAGGAATGGTACTCGATCCTTTTATTTTGTGTGCTTTATTTGGGCATCTTTAAGCCCGTGTACATTGTGTCCCCTGACACATGCTTGCATGTTCACACCTTCTAAAACCATCTGATGTACTCTACTCATCCAATACACAAACAGACAGGACTAGAACAGCAACAGATGTTAATGCAGTGAGACAGAGTGAGCTGCTCCCTGGTAAATACAGTGAGAACAGAAATATCTAATGTATGAGGAAAGACCTTTTAACATTTTAGGCAAATGACTTTAAATAGACAGGCTCTCATAGATCTCTAAACAGGAATCAATATATATATATATATATATATATATATATATATATATAGGAAGGTATATCGTGTGTAAGCATGAGCAGCAAGTAAAAGGGAGGTGAACTGTCTGTGCTTGTGCATAACACAATACAGCTCAAGACACATGAATGTAAAATCACTGGTTTGCAAAGCACAGGCATACATGTAGTAAATTGTGAATCTCCACTAATGTGTTTTGGAAATGAAATTGAGCAATATTGAGGTATTCGATAGATTTAGTTGAAACCGAGGTTGAAGGCTGCAATGAGTTGGAGTAGTGCAGGATGTTGGTGAGTTATTGTTCAGGTAGAAACTTCTCCATTTTGAAACAAATGTGTTCTGGTCTCACCTTGCTCCCTTACCCCACCATGCAACATTTTTTGTCAGAATTTTTTTCACCTTGTGTTATAAATGCTACTGGAGATGTTTTCTGTCCACTAGCAACAGCTTGCATTGGCTGTTTTCATAATATTTTCAAATGCATGTCCATCAGGAGCTATGACATAGCACATATGCAGTTTATGGACCCACTTCTATTTTTGATGTTTTGTTTCTTATTTTTAACCACATTTACCACTCCTGCCCTTGTCTGGATTTACGGTTTTGACTTCTGCTGATGACCATTAGATAACTTCAGCAGGTGACCAACAAAACTATTTAACTGATCCTTCAGATTATTGATCGGCATGTTTGTGAGATGTTTAATTCTTATACTTAAGGTTGTCTCTCTAACTACTACTCCTTTACAGCTGATACTACAACCCAAGGCCACTACAAGAGTTACCCAATGATGGATTTTTCCCAACACCAATCCACTCCTGCACGCTTCCAACCAATGCAGATGCACCCAAAAGACAAGTCCTACCTTCACCAGGTCCTGCCCTCCCATGACATTCATTCCCCACTTTCCATCTCAATCTTGACCAACCAACTGGAGAGGACCCGCATCCCAAAGACCATCACCCACCCTCAGTTGTCCAGCTCAGCCGTCAAAGCTTGGGATCCTGGGCAAAGACACGTGTACCGGCAGACCTCACATCCAGGGCATTCCAGTCGCAGACAGACTTCACTCAGCAGGAGGCCGTACAGTGTAGAAACACTGCCCGAGTTCCTGTCCCAACCCTTGGGCTATGGGGTAAACCTGTTGTATCAGCCCTATCCCAAACACAGGGCCTACCAGACCAACAGCAAGACCGAGGTCACAGTCTGAGCAAAGAAAAACAACCACATCCCAACTGCTTTCTTTTAACAGAGACAACGTCATGGTCGGGTGGTCCCAGCTTTGAATCGCCTGGTTCAGTGTTAAACTCCCTTATGTTTAGGTTCATATGGTTTCTTCTCTCTCCAAGTTTCATTTCAGGGTTCTTCTCTGGTCTTTGCAGTGAGCATTTGGACCGGAACACAGGAATGGCCCCTGAAGCCACATTAACTTGATGGAAAAAATACTATTATCCCATCAGCCTAAATCAGTCATTAAAGAGAATGAGAGGGGGACATTATCCTGGTCATCTTTATATAAACACAACATCAGGATCAGTTATGTGGGATAAAGACAGAACTTTTGTTCTCCTGCTCTAGAACACAGTAAAATAATGTTAGAAAAGTTAGCTATTTGCTATACCATTCCACTTATTTGTTTTTAGGTAATGGTTCGAAGGGAAAAAACACAAGGCACAACAATTCCTAGGAGCTACAACTTCCTTCATGTTTTGTACAAATGAACCATGATGAACCAGAGACAAAAAATGCTTCCATGAGCAGGTCACTACCAAGTTGTCTGGTTGCCAAATGATATAAAATGATGCATAAAGCTCACAGCTCAGAGCATCAGGACTTTGGAAATGGAAATCACTCCCCATTCTTTCGGTACAGACTATGCAATGGCAAAGATCAGCTCTTAATCAACTATGACTGAAATGAAGTTCTCACAGGCACAGGCTCTTGACACAGGCAAGCTGTGTAACATGTACCTCCACACCTGGATGAGCCGAGGCTTAACAAAATGGTTTACCTCAGACACCACATATTAAACATACAAGATCTACTTTAATACCCTATAGTTCTTGATTTTGGCTGACTGGAATCATACGATGCGGAGGAATCCTACAGAAAAGCTACAGAATGGATGCGAAAGATACTTTAAGATACATTCATTTCAAATGGTGGCTATGTATTATATTTAAAACCTTTGTAGTATTCAAAATGTATGTATTTATGAGTGCTTACTGTATTTTTCTGTTTCCAGTCATGCTTACCTTCAGCTCTGATATTCCTGTAAACTTTGTGTCTGTTTTTGTTTTCAAATTTACGTGAAGCATCTCAAATTATTTTCCATTTAATAATTATACAGACGCTCACACATTCGTTTAGAAACTTTGAAAATATATCTGAATAAGGAGTTCTCAAAGACTTTACATTGTACGTGTTTCTGAAGTATTGTGCATAAAATGTGGCAAGTTAATTACCTATTTTAATAAGGACTTTTAACAACAGGCAGTTACAAAATTGAACACAGAAACCCAAACGCTAACTGTTTTGTATTCACATTTGGAGTAAAAAACAGTAAATGAAGGAATCAACATTAAAGGCCTTGACTTTTTTTAACATTTGTATTAATACAAATACATATTAACATGGTTCAGTCTTTTTTTCAAAATAAAAGTCCTCCAACTGTATTATGGTTTCAGTAATTCCCACAGCTTTGCTGTGTGTGGTTCATGTTTTTATTTTAATAATTTTACCTTTCACAGTATAAATGCATGTTGTTCTCTCTTTCCATCCTCCTGCTGTATGGACATCACAAGTTTAAGACAGAACTGGCGTCGCCCTCTTTTGGCCGCTGGTGTGGTGACACCTCAGTGAAGGCTTTTAAGACAAAGGAGGTAAAATAAAGCTTTTTTTTTTTTTTAGATTTTAGTTTAAATGTCTAAGGATCTCAATCTTTTATATATAAAGATCATATAAAATGTATGCTGTGACTATGTACAGCTGATGTTATTGTCTCCCTGTGATCTATCGCTTCGTTTTCCTCATGTTGTAAGTCGCTTGGATAAAAGTGTCTGTTACATGTAAATGTAAGCTTTATAAATGCCCTGTATGTGAGTGAAGCAACAAAAACAAACACACTCCGCAAGGCATTTTTATTCTTTTATTTTTTACAGTTTTTTTTTTTTTTAAAAATAAGAAGTTCCACATACTCTGAACCCGAAACCCCATCACTGACCTCCATCAGAGAATCTCCACTACAATCACAGGGCCAAACAAAGGTTTCATTAATATTATGATCCTAAAGTACAGCGATGCATAGAGATCTGGTGACCACCACCAAACCCGGTTCCCTGCAGAGCCCATTGCATTGGGTTCGTTAGCTCAGAGCACCAGTCGGATCAGCTTAAGTGCAAAGTTGGTATAACTAACATGCCGAAAGTTACATCGCCTTAAAACTTTCAGAGTGGAGAAATAAGGCGGCGTTTGATCTTGTATATTTTTCTTCAAATGTGATTGTTTAAGGTCGAGGAATCTAAAAGAGAGCTTACACAACTGCAGTGTGACCTCAAAACACGTTAAGCAATACTAGCTTATTTGAAACGGATAGTAAACAAAACACTAGATGGTGCTAAAGAGGGTTGGTCACCTCTTCCAGTGAAGATTGTTCTACCTGGTGTGCTTACAATTGAAAGTTATCAAACAGATTGAATGACCTCATCTCTTGGATGCAGATAACCGGTCTAAAGTTAGACCAAAAAATGGATTTGTAGTACATAAAATGGTCAGGGCTGCTTATGTAGGACTCTTGGAGGATTTTGAAGCTGGAGATGGGGTCCAGACAGGTCTCTGTTGGCACTGGCGACACAGCAGTGTGATGTAAAACATCTCAAAATTCAGTGCTTAGGAGGACCTGCATTATCAGACACAGAAACCGTTTTAATACTGTCCGGTAAACCTAGTGGATCATGAAGAAAAATAAAGGTTTTCAGCGTAAGAAACAGTAGGTGTGCCTGCAGTGTTTTGTGTACAGGCTGTACACAGTAAGGTTAAAGGTGCTAAACTGTGTGTCAAAAAGCAAGTTTGAAATCTACAAACATGAGTCCCAGTGAAGCTGCAAATCCGAGCTGTCCAAAAAGTCTGCGGAAAACACACTGGGCGGGGTGTGTGAACTTAAAGGGGCCAGGACCATACCACCACTATTACAATTATTGGCCCCTCCTATGGGTATGTCTAGCCAATCCATGCCATCGAGGGTGGGGTCTTCAAAGTCCAGGCTGGTTGGGTGGGCTGAGAAGCTCAGGTCACTGGTGTCCATTGGAGATGGGGGATGGTCCAGAATACTGGAAGTGCTCAGCATTTGGTTGTGGAGATCATCAATCAATGTCAACGGGCCGTCTGGCTCCACACCGAGAAGAGGAGTCCCAGTGGTGCTTTCCAGGAAGTCCTCAAGGCGACCAGTTCCAGAACAGACACTGTCTGGTGTGTCCGGGAGCTGCTGGGAAGGGGCGGGGTCAGGGTGACGTGTGGATGGAGAAAGGTGGAGAGGAGAAGGAGGCGGGGAGGGAGTGGGTGGGCTGTTGTGGAAGTCTGACAGGGAGGGGTCTTGATTGGGTTTAAATCCAGATGAAATTTCTGGAAAGTGAGACAAAACAATTTTGATACTCAAGCTGTAACTTGCATGTTTACAGTACGAGGCTTTCACACCTGGTTTAAGGATTCATATTAGGTCATTGCAGGTGGACGGAATTAAACTCTTGTGTAAATAGGCTCAAAAATGTTTTGGGATTCAATCACTTGAACCAAATTTGAAAAAAGTATGTTGCTAACCAACTGTAACCACATTAGCGATTAA
The DNA here is from genome assembly GCA_036877525.1 of Chromobotia macracanthus. Lineage (NCBI taxonomy): Eukaryota > Metazoa > Chordata > Actinopteri > Cypriniformes > Botiidae > Chromobotia > Chromobotia macracanthus. The sequence continues at coordinate 2,538,413 of JAZGTH010000009.1, forward strand.
AAACGAATCTTAAAACCACACGTAAACAGGGCCTAAGAGCATCGGAAGATTTCTGAAAAGCTGTTTTTACCTCCACTCCTGATAAGGATTTCAAACAGGTCATCTATTTGCTGGTTGTTAGAGATTTTCTCCTGTAAAAAGAGTAAATTCCCAACATGAGTACAAAGCAAAACAGAAAGCAGAGAAAAGAGAAGGCAGGTGTGAGAGACAAGTAAAGAGAAAAAAGGCTTTACTTTAAAACGTTGAGAGGGGGGAGGGATTGGCTTTGGGGAGGAAGGGGTGAACAAAGTGTGGCGGTCAAAGGTTGGGCAAACGTCCTCCTAACAGAGGAGATGATAGATGGAGATGGAAACATAAAAGTTAACAAGACAAAGACATTGAAAACAATGTTTTGATGAATGATACGTGTTGGTCTACAGGGCTTTACCTTAAATGAAGGGGGTGAGGAGGGTTTGCTCAGCTCGTTTGACTCCTTGCTGAAGAAGGGCCCAAAGCTGGGTGGAGCAGATACTGGCTGGCTGGAATCCTGAACAGTTTTGGTCTCCAAGTGGAGCCCTACTTTCTGAACCTGAATGTGAAAGTGTGATGTTAAATTTAAGGACACCAGGGATTATTAAGAAGTGTCAAAGGTATCTTAAAGGTATGCACATACTTTGGCGACAGACTCTCTAATAGCTTGTGATTGGTTGGCAGAACTGGGGATATCGGTAGATGATTGGCCAGGGAGCTTGGTGGGGGTAGACTGTAATCTCTGAAACAGAAAAACAAATAATTATAGTATTTATCAAATTAAAAGACAGAATGTATTGCAATTAGAAAAGGATTCAGGATTAATGGAATTCATGAGGCACCTGTAGAGTAATCCGTCCATTAGATTTGCTCTGAGGAGATTTCCCTGTCAGGCTGTCCACACCATTACTGGTGAGTGCGATCAGATAGCGATTGCCATTGCTGTCAGTCAGCAGTGTGGGTGTAGTGTGAGCTTTCAGAAGATCCAGTGGGAAGGATGTGGTAATACCAGACAGCTGGTTGATGAACACTTGTGAAACCTGTAAAGGAAATTAAGTGATAAAGGTGCAAACACTTCACAATGGCATATAAATATATATAAAGATCTGAACTATTATAGAAGAGATGAAATGTTGCTTACCTGCGGTGTCTGTAACTGCTGCTGCAGCTGATTTTGTGGCCTCTGCTGCTGTTTCTGATTGACTTGTAGTTGCTTTTGCTGGCTCTGCTGGATGATCAGCTGCTGCAACTTTTGTTGCTGCTGCAGTAATGATGTCTTCTGCTGCTGTTGCAACTCAGTCTTCTGCTGTTGCAGCAGCTGTGTCTTTTGCTGCTGCTGTAATTGTGTCTTCTGCTGCTGTAACAGTGTTTTCTGCTGCTGCAGCAGCTGCACTTTCTGCTGCTGCAGCAGCTGCACTTTCTGCTGCTGCAGTAGCTGTGTCTTTTGCTGCAATAATTGCATCTCCTCCTGCTGCAGTTTTGGTAGGTCCATTTGCATTTGTTGCTGCAGTTTTTGCTGTTGCAATAACTGCGCCTTCTGTTGCTGTACATTGGGTAGGTCCACCAGCACTTGCTGCTGCTGCAGTTGTTGCTGCTGCTGCATCCGGTGAATCTGCTGCAGCTTCAGCAGTGTCTGCTGTGAACATTGTGTCTGCAGCTTGTTCTGAGGCGTGTCCATTTCCTCCTTTACCTCTTCCTTCACTCTCACTTCCACCCCATTGGGAAGGGAAGGCATTTCAGCATTAACTGTGTTTTTTGTGCCCTCTGCAGCTGCTCCACGTTTACCCTGCTCCAGCTGGGAGCGCAGCGTCTCCACCAGCCTCTGCTTCTGCTTGAGCATGCGTGTCAACTCCTCTATCTGCTTGTCTTTCTCCTGAAGCATTTGGTCTTTGTCTAGAGGAGGAACCGCAGGTCCTGCTGGTTCCTGAGATTGTGTCACTGGCTGTGGACCCAGGTGGGAGAGGCTGCAGCAGGCCTGCATCTGCCCAACAGACTCCTCTTTAACTGGAGAGGGATGCTCTGGAGACGGGTGCAGGCTAAGCTGGGTGAGAGGTGAGCTAACCTGTTGAGGGTGAGAGAAATATACAGCAAGTCAGACACACTAGTCGACTAGATGTTAGGACAACCCACTGGCTCACCAATGAAGAAAATCACTAGAGGGCTAAATTCAAATATGGTGGCATATCAATAACTTTGAATCTCATTGGTTTTCGCGTGTCTCATGACTAGTTGTCATATACGCATTTCATCATGTGACATGCAAGAACCAATGAGATTCAAAGTTATTAACGTGCTGCCATATCCGGATTTAGCACTTTGACCTGTTTGTTTACATGGATACATGACTTCAACTTAAAATATAAATTGTTTTCTTTCACAAATCTATCATTTCATTTCAGAGAACGTTTATTAAACCACTGGAGTCCTGCGGATTACTTTTTTGATGGATAGATGTGCTTTTTGGAACTTTATAAACTCAGGCACTATTCACTACCATTAAAAAAGCTGGGAAGAGCCAGGATATTATTTAAACAACTCCCATTGTGTTCAGCTGAAAGAAGAAAGTCACACACCTAAGATGGCATGAGGGTGAGCAAATTATGGGATATTTAAAATTTTTAACTAGTTCTTTAAAATCCATAGACTTACCATTTCTCCAAACGTGTCTCCATTGCAGCTGGTCTCATCCGGACTCAGTCCAGCCAAAGAGCGATCAGAGGGGGTGGGAGATGCAGGAGGAGAGGAGCTAGTGCTGCTGAAACGCTTGATCTGAGGTGGAGATGTGCTGTGGACCTTGGCGTTAGCTGCTATGGGAAAGGCCGACAATTTAACATCTTTCCCATGATGTGGAGCAGCACCAGATGACTGAACTAACACCTGTGAAAACACAGCAGGTGCAGTTTTCACAGGTGCTGCTGCTGAGGAACCTTTGTTGTGTTCCTGGTAGTTCCTCAGTCGTTCAATGAGATCATTTTTGGTTCCCGATACTGTCAAACCTCTCAGTTTGAGCTCGTGTTTAAGTTCGGCAACCTGTAGGAAAAAGAAAACAAAAATCAGTTCCACTCTGTACTGTTGCTTTATATTGAGAAGATAAATTACAACCAATGCCCACTTTGAACTCATCCAGGTTTGTGGGCAAAGTGCTGGGCTTAGCTCCTCCCACTGTAAGCTGGCTCTGACGATTAGGGCCATTCTGATTGAAGGACACTGCAGAACAGGTTGAAGCAGTTGGGGAAGGAGAGGGGCCTGGATTGGTGGGTTGTTGCTGCTTTTCAGTAGGATGCCTGGAAAGTGAAGATAAACCCAAATAAAAATGCTGAAAAGAACTACATAATTTTTCTAACTATATCACAGCCCTAGTTATGTCTACACATCTCTTGCAAACATACACATCTATAACATACTGTAAAATAAATTCACATTCGGTGTTATTGCACCAAAGTTTATAGAATTAACAAGATGCCACGGTTTTATTACTTTGAATGGGAGAAAATGCAAGTCGCTAATTAGTAACATTTTCTGAGGGAGGGGCTTTGTACAGATAGCAATTTTAGAGATTAGCCAGTGAATTAGAAATTTTTGTTTTTCGTCAGACTTTTTGCCCAGAGGTGTTACAAAGATGGCCGCCAAGTGAACAGACTTCCCTAAACGAACTTTGGTTGCACTCACTTGGGAGGGGCAGGTAAGATGGTCTGGTAGTTGTGATGTTGCTGCTGCTGTTGATTGATGATCTGAAGCTGGAGAAACAGCTGCTGCTGATGGAGGATCTTGGCATACGAGGAGTCCAGCTGTGGAGGCGGCTCACGATCATTCTTCTGGTCAGGGGGGATGTACTGGTGATATTTGAGCTTCTTCACTTTGGGCTTGTTATCTTTGGGTCTCTTGTGCCGCTGTGAAGTCCGATCTGTGCTGGACTTAGACTGTTGTTGACGATAACATTTAGGACAGGAGGAAAAAAGGTGGATGTTTGTTGAAATTATTCTGATTGGTTCCATTTGAAAACTAATCTTTTATATAATCTTTGGATATGAATTTACCTTTGTTTGTCCCATGGGTGGGCGGGAACTGTTTATCGTAATAGTTTCATTGGCTGTATTCTGTGGTGGAGAGGTGTCAGGTGCACCAAAAGGAGGCGAGGCCTGAGTGAGGAACTAAAATATATTTAATGATTAATACACGTGATCTTAGATGCATCTCATGTCATCCTCTCTGTTCTCATGTCTGCATATGTTCCTTTGTGATGTGTGATAACAGGGTCATAAACGTTATATGCATTGATATAATAGAATTGTATTTATTTGTTATAATATGATTTTATTTGTGTAATAATGAGGTGATGAGAACACTTCATATTGTAAGCCTGAAGCAGTGCTGCCCTCTAGCTTGCTGAAAGTGCAACAGCATTGGTTTAATTGTACAGCTGATCAAGGAGTGTACCTGAGTGGGAGAGAGATCTCCATTTATATTCAGCATATCAGAGGGGAGTGTTGAGGGCCAAGGCTCAGTGGAGAATCCAGACTGCCCTGCGGATCCGGGGACAGGGCATCACTACTGTCCTCGTCCAATGAGGAGCTCTCACCCTTTGGCGACTCTGTACCTGAGAGAGAAGCGGTACAATTACATTTGCTCTGCATTCTAAGGCTTTATTGAACAGCAGAACTACTTGAAATGTGATCAGATTGACCAAAACAAAGTTTTAAACCACATATGGATGGACCGTAATGTTATTTTTTTGTTTACAAAAATAGATTTGAATCGGATTTTTAGTTTGGTTAGTTTTTTCCAAACGAAGACTGTCACTTTGTGATTTTACAGTTAAAGACGGAAGATAATACTTCTATTGGTGAAATGCTAAAGTTGCAGTTTCGTGACACTGCGATATCGCTGACATTGACAGTTGGTTAAAGTCTAACCAATGAGTGTGTGCACAGGCAGGATGTTCTTGTGGACGAGCTCGATGGGACCAGGCCGGTGGGAGATCTTATCGTTGAGGTCGTCAGCCAGACGAGCTCTCTTCAGCTTCAGCTGCTTGGCCTGCAGCGAGGGCTCGGCTGAAGTCTCTGCAGGTGAACACCAACAAATTAAACACTTCTGTCTCTGCTAATACCACCTAAATGTCCTGCTGAGAGTCTAATGACTAAATTAGCTGCATTTGCACAGCACTTAATGACTGCTCGCTTCTGCGGCAACAGAAACACAGAATATATAAGATAGGCAAAAGATTATAGTGATGTAAAAAGAAATTTTGGTTTAATAAAATGACACACAAACAGGTCAGGGTAAAATTGCAGACGGGTAAAAACTGCTTAATAGAAACACTGTCATAGTTAGAAAACAAACACAAACTGTTTTGTCATTATAATTCAATTTTCATACAGCCAAACTGTGACATTTTGTAAAACCAATTGTTAAAAACCTTTATCTGTGGATAACCGAATATTGCATTGTTCATTTGAGCATACTAATTTTTTTCTTCGAGACTGGTCATTAGGTCAGTTCTACAAACTAGACTATTTAATTAGGTCGATTTTGAATGCAAAACGTAAGCCTTAAATTATTAGTTGGTCAGACTAGTTCATAGACTTAACTTTGCAGCTGTTTAAGCAACTGGCCTGTTTGAAAACAATTCTTTTGTGATTTTGTTGGTGACGACAGGTTCTAAAATCACACACTACATGTGTAAGAGGATCTTACAATCTGACACTCACCTTCCAGGATGTGCATCCTCACCAGCTCTGACCTCTCCGGCCGACTCCTGATCTTCCTCTTCAGGTAATCTTCCGTCTGAAAATTAATTATCAATCAAAGATGATGGCTTTTGACTTCAAGAAGGACCTCATGAAACCTTATTAAGCGGTAAGCAGATATGTAACTTCACGTACGCGTGCTCTCTCCAGACTTCTCCTCTGCTCATGGAAGGCAGCCGGACTCTTCAGCGCTGTACACAGACACACAGACAGATGGAATGTGCATTTTTTCATTGCGAGTGTGAGTACTTGACAGAATAATTTTGAGCATTTAGGGATCTGAGGTGTCCTTCTAACTGTGCAAGAACTGTATAATCTCAAACTTGTACAGCATACATACAGTGTACAATCATGTACATCCCAAACTGTGTACCGTCCTGCCTCTAATTAATCAGAGGGTCCTGCCCAAAATGCCACTATAACAAAATTAAATTAAAAATATACTTCAACCTTCAAACTTACTGTAGTGTTGTAGCGTTCCAAAAACATCATCATCATTTGTTAAAAGCCAGACCATGGTGAATATGTGCGCACATGTTAAAAAGCACTAAAGTTATAACATTTGTTTTCCTACAGAACCTGGTCTGGTCTGTACACCCTCTCACTGTTGTATCAGGCTTACATTTCTCAATTACTGGAACTTGTTTCATTGAGATTCACCTACACTGGTTATAAATCTCTCGATTGCTCTGTATTTTATGTTAAATGAGTAGTGTATTACTACTGATGTGATTGCTGTACTGTTTAAATATGAGTTACAGTATGCCTGATGTAACAGCTGTGATTGAGTAATGCATGATAACATTTCTTTAGTCACAGGACAGGGCTAGTCATGATCATCTGTCTGACCTCTTTACATATACACATATATATATATGTATGTATATGTACTGTAGCACAAAAGCACAATTGTAAATACCACAGCTATTGTAAATAGAACAATGTTACAGAGAAAATCATAATGTACAGTATTCCCAGAAACTGACCCCTGACCTGTTCCTAACCTTCTCATCTCTTTCTTCTTATAGTATGCTAAAGCAATAAGCCATGCACAGCAGTGTTACAATGATTTGCCCACAGGCAAGGGGTGTTCTTACACACTGTGAAGCAAGAAACCATTATATTTATTGTTATATTTATTTATTGTTATATTTATTTATTACCAGAAAAACAATTATCATTATTAACTGTGGGCTGTTTTCAGATGGCAAGCAACACATTAATATAGAACATGCGGCTGGAACTGTTTTATAATTATGGACAGTACTGATGTTTAGTGAGATCAGAGCAATTAGTTCTGGTAAAATAGGTTCTGGTCAATTTGACGTATTTTCTGACATGTATTTCAATTTGACAATTTGACATGAGCTTTGCAGTTTACAGTGTACAACTGCACACTCAGATTATGTTGTGAAATCATAACAGTACTGTTATGAAATAACATAATTCTGCTTGGTTTCATGTGCTGTAGTGGAGAGATTTAAAGTTGATCTGAGTCATGAAAAAGCACCTCTCATCAAAACTCCTGCCAATGGCGGCCACCATCGATAAATATAATGAAATGTATTTATGTAATATATATTAATCTACATTTATTTAATGTATTAATATATATTGTAATGTAAGGTGTTCAGTGCGGTTTCTGTAGCTTAGCTGGTAAAGCATTGCCTTAGCAGCACAAAGGTTGTGCGTTCGATACAAGGTAACACCCATACTGATCAAATTTATTTTTAAATGTACTTTGCAGATGTTTTTGCAAAGTGCTTAAAAATACAAATGTATACGTTTATATAAGCAAAAGGCTAATTTCTGGCTATTTAAGCCACTGGCCACTTCCTTTCTTTCCACAGAAGCCACAGAGTGAAGACTGCAGATTCTCCTGCCTGATAAGCACAACACAGAATGAGGAACTGCAAACACGAGAAGTCGATCCACCTGATAACACAACAGGCCCTTTCACAATGACTAAGTGTTGACAGCCCACAGCCAAGATTTCTTACAGAGAACAAAATCAAATGACGGTACCGTTGCATTCATTAATGCCTACTACAGCATTTACAGAAATATGCATTTATATGTTGCATTATCTATAATAATGCATTAACTGATAGAGACTACGTAAATATTATAGCACAATAATCTGTTCATCGTGCAAAATGAGTTGTGAATGTTGCAGTATCATCAACACAAACATGAAATACTAACAGACATAGCAGCAATAATAAAGCAGTCCTGTATCATGTTTGTCACCAAAAATCAGGTAAAGCAAGGCACTGTTTATATTTTATGTTTGTTTTACCACTAAATGTTGAATGTCATCTAGAAAAACAATAACAGTAGCATGAATATTGAGATTATATCTTGCACTAAACAAATTAAAGACAGTCAATACTTACAAATGAACAGCATTGCACCAGGCACAAAATATCAAACCAAGTGACATGAGTAAACAAATCATGCTTTTCCCAGAACCAACTTCATTTTCCTGAGCCATTTTTGCAGCTTCTGTTAATTAGCTGATGTTGTCTTGGTGATCTTAAGTGAATGCATGTCTACAGTATAGACCCCTGAAGTTCACACAGCAGAGTAATGTGGGCATGCATAACACTGCTCATACAACACTATGATTTAGCTGCAGAGGAAGTCTGTGTGTGATGCACGACATGAATCAGTTACACTTACGAGGCATGATTCCTTGGCTGACCAGCTCCTCTCGCGTTCTTCTCTGCTGTAGTTTGAGCTGAAGAACTGCATGGAGAGAGAGAGAGAGTGTTCAAACACGCAGGATGAAAAGGACACACTAGATATTTACATCAGGGTGGTTACAGTTCAAAAATGTCTTGCATCTGTTCTGCATACAGATGCAGAGTAAATGAACTGGACAACAGGGTTGACAAAGATGTTTATTCAAACTGAAGGGTAAACCAAAGGGGAGGGGCTGTGAATATATGAGGCTGTCTGGATGGACTACTTCCTGTTTCACTTTCCTCAATTCAAAGAGTGCAATTAAAAGTGTCAACATGCAAGAGGGTGGCAGATAAGGGACGTTCTCCGAATGGGGAACTTCATGTGAGATGGCACAACACATGTTGTAGGTTGCTCAATTACTAAGAGGGTGGAGTATACAGTTTGAGATTTGTTATTGTTGCGGTTTGGCTCACTTTGTTTCACTAAAACAAGCCGTTAGGGCACAATTAAGACAGGGTGTTGTTTTGGGAAGGATGCGACTCATAAATATTGATGGCATGCTGGCAGAGGAAGCGGGCGACATTGCAGTCATCTGAGGCAAGCGTGCACCTGTCGCACCCGATACAGTGACGACATCACACATAGCATTGCTTTAGTGTTTACTATTCAGCTGTTCTGACCTTCATGGTCACTATGTCTGTGGATCAGCTCAGCTATTGGACATGTGGTGCCTCTCTCTAACTTCAGAAATACATTATGGAGTAACATCTGCCATGAGGTAAAATCTACAACAGCTGACGTGGGATGAAGATCAGTTCTGAGGGTGTGAATCCACACCTTTATCTCTTCTAAAGGCCCCTTTTCTTTGCCAGTTCTCACTTGCAAATTGAATCCTTAAAATCAGTTCCACCATTTTTTGCATCACCTACATTCTCTGATTCCCACTTCATTTTGACAGCTGCTTTTGACCACTCCTCAGCTCTTTGTCCTATTTCTGTCCCCACTGAAGGAGAAACACAAGCCCCTCACACCTTCCCAAGAACCTGGCCTACTACTGTATATCAGTCAGACGCTTTTACATGCCAACAATCTCTCCTTCCGTCACAACAGCCTGGAAAATTCCATGAGACACCTGAAAAAAGTTGAAAAGTCAACCAATCCAGAGCACCAAGTCAATGTGGACAACTGGGTTAATCCTGGAGCTTGTGTGTCTGGTCTCCTAATTAAACACGCCTTGACTGTCCCCAAAGACCTTAAGCCTGGCACAGTTTGCAGGTCAACCAGTACTCGCTCTTGGCTCTGTGTGGGCAGTGGAAGAGTGATCTCACCACTAAGACACTAGAATAATTAGGTCTGATGTGCTAAGACTGGAGAAAACTTCACTCTAGTATAGTTAAAATCAACGTTTATCTGATTAAGTTCGCGCACACCTGGAGTAAAATGGCTGTAAAACATGCAGCACTTTAGTTATTTAGTTATATATTCTGTTCTCTAACACGTATAACAACAATAATGCCCACCTTCTTTGAGGCTATGATAAGCATGCCGGTCACAATCCAGACTCTCAGTCTTATCTTGGCCATTTCTGATTGGTTGATCCTCAAAAGAGTAAGTGTCAATGTGAAGACAGTGGTTCGTGTCCAGCATATTTGAATCCAGTGTTGAAATGTATCTAAATGTCCCAGGCGTCACAACGTCAAAACAGATTCCATCAGTGGTCCAAAAAACGTGAGATTTAAGAATTTCCACAACGGCTTTATTTGTCTAAAACAACAGCAGCTATTCACAGTGTTTCAAATGACAGAAATGAAGAACAGACTTGATTTCGTCCTCCTCAAAGTGCTTAATCCTCAGTGCCCTCTTTTGCTATCAAAGGTGGTTACGAGGGCTCCGATGCAGCAAGATAGTATCAAACAAAGGCAAAAAACAAAGCAAATGTGTAAAGGTGAGGATGTCAGAGCACAGAGCGTGCTCTGCACTCAGCAGAACACATTTACAGAGCGGCGCGTCTATCGCCCTCAAACACAGAGGAGTGCCAGCGACTGCTGCTCGCTTCAGCTCAGCTGTTGCCTCTCGTTTACGCTCTACAGTCTGAACAGGCCCCCATTCAGCTCCTCAGCTCCATTTCACTGCCTCAAAACCCGACCCCTGCACTCATCAGAGAAGAGACTGGAATTTTTTAAAATTTATTTAGTCTTTTATTTCTATTGTATTCGCTCTTCCTAGCTGCATTTTCAGATTCGTTTAATTTATTTTTGTTTTCACTCTACGACTAAGTTTTGTTTAGTTTGTGTTTGTTTTTTATTTCATTGTTTTTCGTTTGTATAGTACATAAAGTATATTGAGTTTTATATTTTAGATCAGGAAACAAAACGTATAAAAAAAATGTACAAAACAATTTGTAAAACAATTTATAATACAAGCTTTAAATTGCGTGACCAAACATATTTTGTCAAACACAGAATTGAGATCAGAACAGATCAAGCAGCCACTCTCACATATGTGATGTCAACAGCCAACACAGTTTCATGTTTCACGGGGTATTTAATAACTCTTGCGTTGTTCTCGGAAATCATGGCATACAGGGCTCCTGGGAATGCCAGTGTCCTGAGCAGAGAGAATGGAAGGAAGAAGGTCACTGAAAGAACGCAGGTCACCTGACCTTTCCTTTCTTACTGGAAGATAATGTACAGGAGTTGTCTGTCAGGTCTTGACAAGCACACAGACGCCGACAATCCTCTGTGTGCTTCCTGCAGACTGTCGCTGAAGCCCTGCCCCTTCTCGCCCCCGGCTCAAGTCCTCTCCCAGTTTTAAATAGTAAGGCCAGCTGGCCTGAAGGCTCTATATTCAGCGCGGTATCACCTGTGCAAGCGCTGGATAGGGTTACCCACTATGATTTCTGCGCTAACACGATGCAAACACAACTCACTTTTCTGTCTTAAAACACAGACAAAACAACATTTACAAAAGAACAACAATAGAGAAACTGTATGTTAAAGTTGGTGCCTGATGAGTGCCAAGAAACTCTAAATGTGATTTTAGGTTACTGGACAAGCATGCATGCATTCGGTTAAAATATAAAAACTTAAGCGGTGCAGATAAAGTCATTTCTAAATTATACTGGAAAGAAAGGTCACTCCGCACAGATGCAGAGACTTCAGGTTTGTGAAAACGCCAGAGACAGAAACATTATGGTCTGCCTCCACCCCACAAGCTCATTGCTATGACTCAGGGACATTTCACAGCAATGAATTGTGAAGTCCAGACTGAGCACAGAGAAGTCTAGCTCAGCCCAAGCTGTAGAAAACACCACCTTCATCAAATAGAGCACCACAGATAATAAAGTCAAAGTTCATGAGCCTCTCACACAAGTAACCCGCTGCTGTTTTATATGCAAACATTCTGTTGTGACTGTGAGAGTTCCCTGATGGCTATTGGCCAAGATTAACTCGCTTGTGGCCTGGACTCATTAGTAGCCATATTTTAAAATTACCTATTTAGTTTCTCATAAATTCAATCCATAAACATAAATTAGACTGAAGTAGATATGTAAGAAATCTAGGGCAGTCAGAGTTATGATTAACTAATTATGTTTAGTGACATATTTTTGTCAGATATGGTAACCCATACCCAAAATGTGACCTGCATTTAAGCCATCACTGGTGAGGAGTGAACACACACTGCAAGTCGTGAACCCAAAAATAAATTGTAAAACAATTTATAATACAAGCTTCAAATTTCTAGTGTTTCACACACACACACACACACACAAGTGACCAAACATATTTTGTCAAACACAGAATTGAGGAACAGATCAAGCAGCCACTCTCACATATGTGATGTCAACAGCCAACACAGTTTCACGTTTAACACAATTAATAATTTGTAATACTTCATGTAGTATAAAATAACTTTTTCCAGAGCACTCATTTGACTGCATGTGAGTGTACATCATTGTAATTTTCCAAAGTACTTTTATTCCTTTAGGGGTTAAACTTTAAAAGACTGTGAAAAGTGCACCTAAAAACAAGAAGGTTTTTCACTGCTAGACCACATTCACACCCGCTGTCTGCTGTTTTTATCCTTTCTGCTGTCAGTCACATACTTAACAACAATATTTCGTTGCTTAACTTCCAGCACCACCCAAAAGATAGCTCCTGGGGGACCAATATTTGCACAGACTTGATTTGTACAGTGATGTAAGGGCCCGTGTGTCATACGGTCATCAGTCTAACATGCTAAATGAATAAAAGCCAGACAAACGAAACAGAATTACACAATTTCTCCTCAATTTGATCTAAATTAGGCCTCACTAATGAGTTTAAAAAACAGAAAAAAAAGAGAGAATCAGGCCAGCTGCTATAAGCTGCTATAGTTCAGAAGATTGAACTCAGCAAATTAGGTTACATGTGGAGAGAGAGACAGAGAGAGAGAGAGAGGTGAGAAAAACAATTCACATCCTATCTCTCTCTGTTTTTGTGAGCATTACATAACATCTGAACTCATTTCATGCACAGACCTCCACCTCCTGCCCTGTTTTCCAGCATCTCACGACTCTTGACTTTTATTCAATTATATGCTCACACATGGTTCCATCCTGCTGTTACGGAAAAACAAATGTCATGTTGTTCCCCTGCCTTTGCCACCACTCCAGAATTGTCTTAAACCAGATTACTTGAGCATGAGTTGGTGACCCAGCACAGTACCAAACAAAAGTAAACAAATGCTGCCTTAGACATCAAACCAAGAATGTGAGAAGCATGTTCTCATTTTCCTTTAACTACACCTATATATTACTAACCTCACTATGTACAATTATATGGATTAATCGCATTTTACTGTTTGCGTTTAGTATTATTTGTTTTTCTTCTGTGTGTAACTATCAGAACAGACCTGTGACACACTTTTTGGGTCATGACCCACCAACTGACAGCTACTGTCCTAAACCGTACCTCACTTATTATTAAAAATGCACGTTCTTTTCAAGTTGAAAATCTCTTCACTCATGCTGGATTAGTTAACACTGGCCTGCCATGACTTGTTAGCCCGTTAAAGTGAGAGTAGCTGAGTTATGTCACACTGATCTCCAGTAATGTTTACCTCTTGCTGTTTGTTTAAAACTGATAAACTCTTCTTTACTTTCACTTTATTTAAACTGGAATGTAAAGGCAGGGTATACTTTAGCTGCGGTTGCTGAGGCACAAGTGAATGCTGATTTTGATCATTCATAATTTATAAATTACGTATATTTGTGCCAAACGCACAGAGTTTGCCTGTGCATGAAGAGCTGGAATGAGTAAACATCACTAAAACAAAAAGTAAATTAGAAAAGGATTTAAATGTTTGTCGAGCTGGGATGTAAGCGCATTATGGGTTTTGGCATAGTGAGCTAAAACCAAACAAATCAAAACTACACTGATGTCATCTGATGAGGAAACTTTATCCTTCTATTTCTTTTAATTCTGCTGTCAGTTTTGATGAAGCTGTTTTATTGTTGTCATCGCAATAAATGCGGTGTGCTGTCTAGCATTACGATCTGCCTGACCTGTTAGCATGCGAGAGGGAAGATGCTAGATAAATCGAGTGGCTGTTGACTGTTGGAGGATTAGGCTGCAGCTGTAGGTCTTGTCCAGTTAATACAGAGGAATGCCTTTCTTTTTCTCACTCTCTCTCTCGCTCTACCTTCATCCTGTTATGTTCTGGGCCTGTGTAAGCATGCTGGAGAACTTGGCACGCATCCCTAAATGTTACATAACATTGAAAACCACAGTGCAACCCAAAGCTAGCGTGCAGCTCAAAGCAGACGAACTGTGCGCTAGTTAAACTGTAGAGCAATAACGCCAAAATCAATATAAAACTTACACATTTTGATGAGACTAACTATTCAAGTCTATAAGTGGTTCACGTATACACTGAATTCACTTTGACTCCTATTAGCCACTTGAGGCCAATATGGAGTCAATGTGAACTGAAGTTTGCAAACCATTTTAATAGTTTTCCATAATGTGATGCTTTTCTTACCAAAACAGAATTTGGAACAAAAAATTAGGGAATTGATTTCATGCACCAGAAATTATTGAACGGTGATTACACAATAAGACCAGAGTATACAGTATACAGGGTAAATGTTCATTTTAAGTTAACGTTAACTGTGGCAAGGGAACCTGACCTATGACCTCTGACAATCTATGCTTTGCATTGGATCAGTGTTGGTACCACGGTGTCTGGTACAGAAGCTACAGGTGGAGATCTCTCTATCAGACAGTCCACATGTGGAGAGCTGTATCTAAGATCTTCAAGGCACTTCTCTGTGGAGGAGGAGGCCCTCACAGATCATCAATCACTCTTTTCTCAGACTCGCACAAAGACTCTGTCAAACTGTCTTGTCCGAGGCCTGATTTACCGCATCATACATGGGACAACTCTGTATGCTCTGTGTCTGGTTAACCAAGACGTTCTGTCTCAAAAGATGTTTGTTCTTTTCTCCAAGGTCCTGAGCTAAACTGTCAAAGCCCAGGGAGAAGACAGCTGGTTTTAACAATGGAGAGGGAGAACACCTATCCATCATCGACATATCCCACCCCCGTCCAGCTGGAGGAATTCCAGGGTGGGATCTCCGTGTATCCATTTTCAGTGTAGCATTACACAGAGAAATTTCCCTTCAAAATCTGACAGAAGCTGAGAAGAATCTAAAATAAATCAGTTTCACTAGACTTGCGTGAACATGCATTAAGTAAACCTTTAGGTTATTTTTTAAAATATTTTTTTAAAACGTTTTTGTTTCTTTACAAGTTTAATGCACACAAGAACATCTTAAAGATGTCATCTTAAAAACGTCACAATAAAATATGCACATTCAAATGATGAACAGTTTACATCAACGTGCATTAATTGGACAGATGAATTAACATAGCTATACAAAGTTATATTCTCAGACTATTAACATTTGTTTGATTATTTTAGCATTACACTGTATAAGGAGAAATCCAGGCCTCTGAAATTCCACATGTATACAAAAATCTATTTCTGTCCCATAATTGACAAATGAATTACTTTCAATAAGCAAGCAAATGTTATGGTGTGGTGCAGCCTCAGTTCAAACAAAAAAATTCCTGCGCAGAGCTTTCCATTAAACAAAAAGCTGGTAAACCTCAAACATGTCACCATCCCTTCCACTTAACTCCAGCTTGTGTCCTTATTTATTTTCATCAACAAACATCAATCTCCAGCACTGAAAAACCCAGACACCCAAACACTGTACCTGAACAAATGGCCATATCCTTCCACTACAGAAGGATAAAGTTACGATTGACTCCGCAGGTTATTAATCCATTTCCAGATCGGCTGACACTTGAAACAACCTGTGAATGAAGTTTGACTGAACTCCAGGCTGTCGAACTGCGAACAATTCCTGCAGAAGATCTATGAACTGCAGGGTGTGTCTGCATGCCCCTCACCTTCCTTTGCTCCAACTTAACTTAATCGGTTCTGCGTCGGCGTGTGTGTGCACGCCCTGCAGATGTGGGTGTGTTAGCACAACTGTTTGTCTCTGTGTGAGCCTGCTTCTTCCTTATTACTGGTTAAATGTTGCTTTCAGCCTTTGCTTCCAGCTGGGTTGTGCAACTTGGTTTTCCTGCTCCTTGAAGCAATTTTTTTTTGAAGTGAGGGAAGGACAGACCAGAACTTCACATTCTGATCTGAAGTCACTGGTTTACTACAGAAGCGACTGTGTAGACCGCAGGCGACACTAAAGCCTAAACACTCTTCACAGCACCTTTGCCCCAAACCCCCCCCCCTCCTGAGGCACTACAACTGCCCTACACAAAGAGTTACACAATCAACACTTAAAGAAGGCTACACTACACAACCCCCCCACAGGCCTCTTTTTCTAGTGATTAACATCTACTGTTGCATACTGATCATTCTGTAAGCTGTTGTTTAAACTGCCCCGACTGTATGTAATTTAGTGAAAACTCCCTTAATCTTACTGCCTTTAAGCTATATATATATATATATATCTTCTGCGGAAGGCGTAGCACCATAGAATGTTTAGCCAATCTTTGCATTCGGTCCAAATGCAATATAGATAGAAAGTCCTTCTTGTCTGTGAAGCTATGTATGCGTTTGTGTTGAAGAAGGCGTGGCTTCCTTCAATATAAGAATCATCATCCATCATTTTCTATTAACCCCAGCTAAACTAGTTCTTTACACACACATGCTGTTAATCTCCTTGTAAAACCTGCTATTAACAGTAAGGGCCCTTTTAAGTAACACTGCATGTAAAGTTTCATTGCATGTCAACTTAATGACAGATGTGTGTGTCCTGATGGCAGTTTTAGAATGAATTTAGCACCAGCACTCAATGTTGTACCAGAGGAATATCCAGCAGTGTTTCTATCAGAACGTGGTTTAAACGGGAATACCAGCACACATGGAGCATTTACGTTAAGTCCTGCATTAACATGTCAGCTACCACCATCTTACCCTCCATGAAGTGCACCTCAGGGGGCTGAAGAGTGTGAGAAGGGAGTGGTGACTGGAGGCTATGAGCTTCTGAGGTGCTTCAAAAGCAGACGGGAGTTTAAATTCTTGCACTGCCACCAGATGAGATAGAGCAACAGCCAGCTGTCTACAGAGATCACGATCACAACAAACATCTCACAACGCACATAAAATCCAGCAGATATTTCCAAGTGAAAATTCGGCATCTGGAGTGAAGTCACAGCATGTCTGTCTCCCTGCTGGCTGTGTTTAATCTTTACATCTCTAGATCTTTCGTCTAAGCTTCCAAAAAGTCCATCATAGTTTCTGCTGACTATCAGAGCTGATTGGACGTGCCTGTAAAGTGTCTGCATGTCACAAAAGTTTTTATAGGCCATTTTCCCTTTCACTAATGTAAATTTCTCTTCACTGTACATCAACAAGACCTTAATTAATTATCCCTTTATTTATAAAAAAGCATTACATAACTAGTCTGATGGTTTTGACACAGACTCGATACAGGCTAGGCTAAAAAAGGCAGAGAAAAGAGTGTAGGAAAAGTTACAAAATACTCAAAAGCATAATGTTTTTACCATCTTTTTGGACGATCCACATTATTTTAAACATAGAAGTGGGTGCGGCCGCTTAGAAACTCTTTTATTTTAGGCAACCACATCCAGTTACTTTAGCTGTACTAAAACACTCAAGTTACGCTTCTTTATACTGCATGCTGGAAATATTCGTAAGATTTATTAGGCCAGTCGGTACAAGAGTTCAAATTTTGACCTGCCCTGCCAACAATTTTACTGGTCCTTGCACAACGCAAACCCAAATCTTTCCATGTTCATATTATTATATGCGTCACAACACATTTACTTAAATGCTAAGTGATAAATGATAGCAGTTCCCTAGGTTTTAATTCGCAATAATGTCTGAAAACTACATTACATACTGTCTAGTCATTTTTTCACCTGATTTAACCTTTAGAACTACTAAAAGTCATTCTCACAATTTCAGCAACACGTCATCTATGTTAGCCAGCCGGCATTACCTTGGTAACTGGTGTAAATAAGCAGCTTTCACAACATTCAATATTCAATACATCACAGAGAACCAACAAGACATTCAAACACGTGATTGGTGCCCTGGCAGAAAATTCATTTCAGATGGCACACTGAATAAGAAAATAACACTAAAACTGTCAGTAAAACCCTGACTGTGGCAGCCATCAGTATATCAGACAAGTCTGCATAAACATCTCAGCAGACAGACATCTGCGATAAAGACAAGCAGCCCACAAACATTATTACTGCATGAAAACTAGACCACAGCAACCCTTTTCTTACGGCATCATAAATACCCAGATCTCGCAATTATCTGAGGAAACAAATAACTGCATCATTTGAGGTCTCTGCTACATATGAGCAGGCTGAAACTGAAGATGTTAAAATACTGCATCATCACACTCACCTTTATTTTTAAATTACGAAGCGCATAATAGTACAGTCTGTGCAAGGGCTGCACAATATAGCGAAATTATTGAACAACGTTGCACGTTTTGGCAAACAATAAGTTTGAGATTGAGTAAAGAGTTTCACAGATGAACCAAAACTTGTACGTTTGGGTGAACTCACCATTCTTGCGCTCAGTCAGGGGCAGTTCACTTGGCACAGACTGCAGGGAGAGCTCCTGCAGCTCACTGGTCACTGCTTCACTCTGAGGACTGGGCACAGAGCTGCTCCCTGCAGCAGACGCCATGCTGCCGGGGTTTAGCTCCTCCCCCCGCATGGCCTCCTGCGCAGCCAGGGTGACAGGTGGAGCAGTCAGACCTGTGGCAGGTTAATCACAGAGACGAGTCACAACACAGGTTTATCAACACAGACACTCACAACACAAAGACACAAAGGGCCTCATGCTGTGCGGCCTGAGAACAGACCGCACATCTTCTCTGATGGTACTTAAAGACCCATTCTGCATCAAAACAAAGAACTCTGTACATTTCATGCATGTGGCAGATTCTTTGATACAAATCTTGGTGTCTCATATTGAGCTACATGAAAGTTCCTATTTTCACATACTGTAAGATGACAAATATCTCAGCCTCAATAAAAGATCATTCTGAGAAGAATTTAATATAGCACAGACTCTGTACTAGCAGGAGCAACGAGCAACTGTGCTTTGCATGCATGATTAACCTATGTAAAACAGTCTAACACTCGCTTAAAAACATGTTACGCACACTCGATATAGAACATACTGTACTCTACAAACACTACAGAAGAAGTTTGAACATGTTCAAACACACGGATGAACCATCATGCAACATCCAAACTTACACAGTCCCATTTTTTAAATATGACTGGAGGCAGCGATTTACACGAGCATTTATAATAACATCAGATGGAGAACTCAAAGCCTCCAGCAGTATGTGAAGCAAGACTTTTTGGAAAATGTTTAGTCTGGTGTTTTTTTTTTTTTGCAGAACTGAAATGCCCATAATTGACAAAATAGTGCAGCCGGCCATTTTTTTTTTTATTAATTTGTTAAACATTTTAGCTAACTTGATAATGCAGTCAGTTAATGCTAAGAGTGCAATTTCTCACCACATTTGTGTGTAAAATAAACGGTCTACCGTCACTACATGGAATTGCAAAAATTACATCTGCCTTCTAACAGGCTTCTGGAACACACCACTCATCTTCCCCTGGCCGGCCAACAGTCCCGTTGTCTCTAATGCTACGTTAGGAGAAAGTATTTAAACATCACAAAAATTCAACACACTTTATATTTAAATGTATTCAACATAATCGTTAGGATATATAAATAACAAAACAATGGAACCACGCCCAAGAAAAACTGCAATCCATAAAATAGCTCATGACACTACCGGTTTCAGAAGACGCAGATGGATTCTGAAGGAAGCCTTTTTTATTGTTTTGCTTTTACTGTCTTCATTCTTTTTCTAAGCAGCTGGGTAGGATGCATTAAACAAAGAGAGCTGGCACAAGCCCTGGGAAGTCTGGGACCATGTGTGATGCTGTAAAGGGCTCCACATGGAGCAGTAAGTTCTGTTTCCAATAAGACACTAAAAACAAAGCGTCAGCGGATGAGGAGCATGTTGATGTCAATGGTCAGTCTGAACATTAAAGCAGTGGAGATGATGACAGACCCAATCACAAATGCACTTCACTGTGCCCTCCATTTGTGAGGTAATCTAGCCCATCATCTGACATTTGTAAGAGCATTAACTGAATTCATGGCCCAGTTTCAGGATTAAAACAACTCTGCTCATTTTGTACTGTGTCAGATCAGAACATTAGAGAAGCGTTAAAAAAAAGCGACCGAGGTCTACTTGTCTGACCCCATTTTGCTTTTGTACAAGCTTTGCCCATCTTGTTAGCTAATGCATTCCTCATTATGAGCTCAAAACCCAGAAAACATTGACATACCGATCCCACCCTGAGGACCCTAGAGAAAGAGGTGAATAGACACAAGAAATTGTTTTCTGGTGATTTGACAAGCTTTTCTGACTGTGAAACATTTACTTACACAAAAATAATAATAATAGTAATACTTATTATTTTTCATTCTTGAAACATTTCCTGACCTATTACTCTGCTGTAATAGCAGAGTTGAACTTGAAATTTTGCACATGTTGCTTTAACGTGGCATTTGTGATTATACAGCTTTCTTGCAGGAACATTCCTACTCTATTTGGGAAACAGTGTTTAGACATGTAATCTACCGCACTGAAATGATACAGAGATCTCTGACATTCCACATGTTGCAGGTTCACACCTGCCTTTAACCATCAGTCACAGCCATAATTCACGTATACTTTTACCTGGGTGACACAAAAGAACGCAGGTCCTTCTCCTATTTACTAGGCTGAATGACATCATAATGGACAGACACACCTTTCCTGCATTATGTCAATGTGATCAGCTAACAGAAGTTTGTCTTTAAAATGTAGGGTAGGCAATTTCGGAGAGACTGGCAATAGCACGCCAGCTTTGAAAGCATAAGACCCCGCCCTCCATTCAGAGCATTTATACACATGAACGCATACGTAATTTGACAGGCAAGTAGGACATCCTATCATTGCATTCGGACCGAATTGGACGCACATTTTACAGTCCTGTGCATTCCACAGAAGATTTTAATGTGTAAAAAATATATTTAGACCACTTTTACTTTGTGATTGCTATCAGGATGTTAGGAAACATTACTTCAGCATTCACAATAATAAGTACAGTACCTTAATTACGTGATCCGAAGTAACAGATTTCAGCCTCATTTCCATTCACAGCTTTAGTGCATCCTGAATGAAACACACAACTGTGATTAGTAATTTAAGCCTAATCATATATAATGTGTATATTGTTACCCATACAAAGAAATCATTTGGAAATAGCTCAGTCACATGGTAATAATCAGTTATGCATCTGTAATAACTGTTAATGCATCTGCACTTTTAAGTCAACATATATATACATACATACATACATATACATATATATATATATATATATATATATATATATAGACAGATAGATAGATTTAATTCATATACTTAAGCAGACTATTGTTAGTTTGTGTGTGTCCAAAACTGTCAGATCAGTGTTTATGATGGGTAGGTGTGTCTCATCTCTAGCTCAACAAATACTTAATATATCTCAGTACAAATAGTACAATCATATATTTATAGCGTTATGGCAGTAACTTCTCTTCTATTATGAAAAACATCACCATACATTTCTCTTAACAACACTTTCTATTACTTTCTATTATGCGACATGGCAGGAAGTGCTGCTAAGAAACTCTGAAATTGTGATGTTTATTAAACACGCATGCAAAACATAGAAAACAGAGCAGACAGATAACAGGCCAGATCCTCAGCCTCACGAATGAGAGAGACTAACAGAGCGTGAATGTGTCTGCAATGTGCGCACACAATACACGACAAGCGGAAAAACGATCCGGTGTTGTCGTAAAACTTTCATCTTTTAAAGATGCACGTCACATGTGAAGACTTACCGGATGGCAACGCGAACCGTATCAGCCGGTACTCAACCGTGCGGAGGAATCCGGCGACTCCGCCGCAGAGGACCGTGAAGCCAGCCGCCACAGCCGCGTCACTTCCTGAAGATAAAAGTCCGCATAATAAAAGTCCGATGAAAGCGTAGCATTGCGTTCTGCTTATCGATGAAAAAAAAATCGTGCTGTGGTGTATGCAATCTGATTTTATTTAATCGATCAGTCTCATCTAATTTCAATCTAATCACGACGGACGCACACAAAGAAGGCTCAGGTAGATGCTCAGGTAGATACACCTGCGCATGGACGACACAATATGTTTCCTCCGGAAGATGGCGACATTTATTTGACGTTTATCTTTCCGTCCACTGTATAATAAAGATGTTCATCCATAACCTCGTTGAAAAGTTGTAAAAATAAACACGATCAAACACGACGAGCCTACCGTTCTGAAACATCGGGCCACCGCGATAACGTCACTGCATCGCCCTCACAGAAGATTACTCGTGATTTTAGATCACATTTCCACGATATTACATTATTATGAAGTGAAAGCGATAATAAATAATAATAAAAAAATCGTGCAAATATCGCGGGGATGAGCAGTAACCGCGCCCCGCCGCGCCCGGTGCGTGAAGAACACATGAACGCGCAGCGGCGCGTCTCGCGCATCCATGAAGTCGCTACTACAAAGATGGCGGATTTCCTGCCCTCCCGGTCTGCGCTAGTTTGTATTCCCGTTTGTCTTCGCTCGGGCGGCGAAATCGATCAGATCAGGAAGTCCAGGGAGATCGATAAACGCATTTCCCGTGAGAAGACGTACGTGAAGGAGCTGGTGAAGATTTTGCTGCTCGGTGCGGGCGAGAGCGGCAAGTCGACTTTCCTCAAACAAATGCGCATAATTCACGGGCAGGACTTCGATCGGCGGGCCAAAGAGGAGTTCCGGGCTACCATCTACAGCAATGTTATCAAAGGTGAAACGACGTGGAAACCGGCAGCCTCGATGCACACGGTTAAATGCGATCGGTCGATCGACGGTATCGATCTGCTGTGGTGAGGGCGGGGGGAAGCGTAAGACAAACTTTCGGAAACTTTCGCTGGCGCGGCCGCGCACAGGCGACGTGAAGGCCGCTTGTTTTCTGAAGTGTCGGGCGGCTGGTCCAGCATCATTATTCAAGTTAATATAAGATATCGATGCACATTAAACCGTGTGTGTGTGTGTGTGTGTGTGTGTGTGTGTGTGTGTGTGTGTGTGTGTGTGTGTGTGTAAAGTCTTTATTCAGCTCACACTATGAGACATTTTAATAGTAAAAAGTTAAGCTTGCATCTGGCAGCTCGGTTATCTCCTGTTTTATCATGTCCTCATATGTGCATCCCTTTATACAGAATTAAATGCACGAATAATGTTTTGGTCGATACTGATTTTAAGCAACAGCTGTTGGCCAGTAGTTGATATCACTGTTTTGATCGTGTTTTTATAAAGTTAAAGATAAAATGCCTGCCTTAAAGTAGTTCATTGCTTGTTTGGGTATACACTATTTAACAATCGTCATTACATATTTGTTACTATATATAAGAAAACAACAAAGTACAAGCCATGGCAACCTTCAGAGGTTGTTTTTGCTGTCAGATATTTTTTTCTGATAAATATTTGACTTATTGTTGAACATTAGATATTTCTTTAATAAAAATCATTAGTAAATCATTCCAGTATTGTTGCTTTGTATGTCAAGTATGAATCGCACACAATTATTTAACCGATCATTGATTGTTTCATTGGTTTTATTCATGCTATAGGCAGTATGCCAATTGTTGATAAATATCAGCGTCTGATACGTCAGTGCATGTCTGATTCTAATTTCATTTTCACTTATAAACCACGCTAGTGGCCTAGAATTGAACAAGTACCAGTTTCACATTTTCGTAATGGCTGTATTGTGTGCGTTTTTGTAATACTTTTTAAAGAAGTAAAACGGTGAATAATCTCTTATGGTCTGTTAAGGTATCCGGGTGCTGGTGGATGCCCGTGAGAAACTGCACATTCCTTGGGGAGACCCTGATAATCAGGTTCACGGGGAGACAGTGATGGCCTTTGACACCCGCTCATCCCTAATGGCCAAAGGGATGGTGGAGACCAAAGTCTTCCTAAACTACCTGCCCTCCATCCGGGCCCTGTGGCAGGACAGTGGTATTCAGAATGCCTTTGACAGAAGACGAGAGTTTCAGCTGGTAAATATGAAACAATCTTTCATTCATTTGTTTCTGACATTAGTAAACGTGGTTTAGCTTTTTAAACATAGATGATAATTTGGAACAGTTATGTTTGGATTGTATTGGCGTGGTTTGTTCTTAGTGACTCTTAAGCAAAATGTTTCCTGTAGATCCATTTGGCCATGTTTAAAGGGTTTGTGTGTGTGGGGTAGTGATCTGTAAAGAATGTTGATCTGTTGGTAAACGGTTTGGAAATCACCGCCAATAAACAAACAGTTTCCACAACAGTGCAGTAAAACCAGCACGAGAGAATCTGTTCTGTACTGACATACTTTAAGTAGTTCCCCTTTCAACCCATACATGAGTTTAATTCCTGCTTGTCATTTGGAATATAATTCAGGAACTTTTTTTTTGCTAATTCCACAATTATTCGCACCCAGTCTGCAATAATCTTTTTAGAGGTCATTTGACATTGTCAGTGTACATTGTTGGTGTAGCACAAACCGTAGTCAAACTGAGCACAATGCTCTGGTATGACCGCACATGAGTTTGTATTTCAGTAATGAAGCTCCGTCATGTTCAGAGGTAATTTAACCACCACTGAGATGAGGATTTAGCTCAATTTGCTGTCAAATTGTTAAACAACATTTTTTGACACCTTTATGTTTGTCTTTTTTTCATTTAGGGTGAATCTGTAAAATATTTCCTGGACAATGTGGATAAACTTGGAGAACCGGTAAAAACTGTTTTTTTAAATAAATATATGTTTAATATTATGAATTAATTTAATTTAAAGATGATAAAGACAATGGTAACAAAACTGTTTTGCATAATTAAATCCACTAAAACATTTAGTAGAGATGTTTAATCCATTGATAAGGCTGTTGGTGGAGTTTGAAACTGGCACGCTTTTGTTAAGTAGACACATTCCAGTATGTCTGTCTTGCACTGCTAGCGGTGCATAGTTAACATTCATTGTAACACTGATTCAGAACCTGCATGTTTATAACTGTATTAGGTTCTTGTGGTTTATTGCATATACTGATGTGTTTTCATGTGATCTGAAGGACTACTTGCCCAGCCAGAAGGATATACTTCTAGCACGGAAGCCCACCAAGGGTATCCATGAGTACGACTTTGAGATCAAGAATGTTCCTTTTAAGATGGTGGATGTTGGAGGGCAGCGCTCGGAACGCAAGCGATGGTTCGAGTGCTTTGACTCCGTAACCTCCATCCTCTTCCTGGTCTCATCCAGCGAGTACGATCAGGTTCTCATGGAAGACCGTCAGACCAACAGGCTCACGGAGTCGCTCAACATCTTCGAGACGATCGTTAACAACCGTGTCTTCGCCAACGTCTCCATCATTCTCTTTCTCAATAAGACGGACTTGCTGGAGGAAAAAGTTAAGACTGTAAACATCAAAGAGTATTTTTCAGAGTTCGTGGGGGAACCCCACAATCTCAAGGACGTGCAGAATTTTCTGGTGAAGTGCTTCCGTAACAAGCGTCGAGAGCAGCATAAGTCCCTTTACCACCATTTTACCACTGCCATTAACACGGAGAACATTCGCCTTGTCTTCCGTGACGTCAAAGACACCATCTTGCACGACAACCTTAAACAGCTTATGTTACAATAAAAGGCACCGGAAGGCCTTTAAGAACATTCCATTTGCATTTGGATTTTAGTTTATTTAATACCAACAACAAGTGGTTCTATATGTTTTGTGGTTAAAGAAAAATAGATAGGATGACAATAATGCGAACTGTAAAATTATTGCGTAATACCACTGGCAAGAATTTGATATACGCCACAAGACAAACTTTTAAGATTGTTGTAGCTATATCAGACATAAGGAACGGTCCTCAGTTATTCACCAAAATGCTGGTTATGATGGTTTACTGTATGTTTATGAATGCAGATTTTGGATGAATCCGTAACACTCCTGTAACCCAAAGGTATAAAGACCCTGGTTTGGTAAAGCTTTTGAAATAAGAAAGCATGAAAACTCAGGGCTATAAATATTTCTTTCAGACAGCTGTTCTGCGCCAGTGAGCAATTGTTTATGGGGTCGATTTGTATCTGTTTTATTTTAGGAGAGTATAGTTTTGTTGCCTTTGTCTTCCCCACAAAATGCCTTTTTGTTGCACTCAGATTATGACAAAGTAGTACAATGCAGGTACTTTTGTATAAAGTACTTAAATTTGCCATGTTTTGAAAAAGGAAAGTGTCTTAGACATTTGCCATTCACACCTGTACAGAATCTGTCTCTACGTTTTTTAAATCCTGTTCTGACAGGGTTTTTTATCCAGCTTTTGAAATCTTTAACATATACCTTAACCACTAAAAGCTATTCAAAGTCGTCATTTTCTGTCTGAATGACCAGTTAAAGTGTTTTATAAAAACCTTAAACCAATATTGGGTGATTTTGTTAACTTCTTAGTTAACAAAAAATCATTGAGACAAAAAGTGGCCTTATGGCTTTTCTCTTGTGTAGTTTGAGGTGGACGGCTTTAGCTCAGGGTTTTGTAAATGACTGTTAAAGCAGTCCATGTGTTTGCCTGGTTAGTACAGACAATGCAGTTGTTTTATTAGGCCAAAGAATTCACCTTTGTTTGCCTTTAATGTGCATACAGGATGCATTCAGTCAGGAGATCAAGCTGGTTTGAATTGGGACATTGAAATGTAATGGAAAGACTGAAATCTTAATGAAAAGCACTGTTATCTGACTGTTAGAGGTAAACGGATATTCGCTGATTACCTACGTTACGGTCTTTAAGCCTGTAAAAAACTTGCTCATAAATTGTGGTTGTTTTGTCAGTCACATGCATTTTGTATGTTTTCAGTGGTGTTTTTGCCTATTGCCTTTGTGTAGTTATTCATTAAATTCAACAATAACGAAATGGCTACATTTTTTAATTCTTATTCTTCTAAAAAGGTAACATGAGACTATGATATCCGTGCCACAAACTTTAACTTTCTCCTAAATCGGCTCTGGTTCAGATGTGTAATGTAGCCAGTTTTATAAATTAAAGCTGAGAACCAAAAAGTGTAGGTTAAAAATAAAAGTACCTAACAAATCAGTGTTGAAAACGGTCTGCTTGCTGCTTACCCTGATTCTCAAAGTGAAGTGTGCAATAATGTCGGGTCCGATTTCGCCGGAAACGTCTGACGTCGACTAACGTCAGCTGTTACACTCGCATGCAAAGCGAGGCGAAACTTTTTTACAATTAAAAGGTTGGGCAGGCAATAGCAAAGCAGCTTTAAAAAATTAAGATCTCACCCTTCCGCCACATAAACGCGACAGGCGGGTCATTGCATTGCATTGCATTGCATTGCGGATGGAGCTACGCAGACGTATCAGATGACGTCACCGGTAGTGATGACGTCCGACAGTGACGTCAGGCTGACTGGAAGGTTTTGAGGTTGGAAGAGGGGAATTCAACTCGGTTATTTCCGCCTGCGACTTCATCTGCAGCGCTGCTGTGTTATAAGACGCAGGTAGGTCGTGCATCTGTATTTATATGCATTATTGTGGTTAAAAACCGAAACAGCAGCAGCTGGGTTTGGTCTTCAACACACGGTCGCTTTCTTTCACTTGTGTGAATGTTAACACAATGTTCAGTGTCGCATCAGAGACGTTTCAGGTTCAGCACAACTCGCTGTTCAGTCTTTGTTTTATTCTTCAGTCTTGTTTCCTGTTTCTCCCACACAGTATGTGTAAAAGAGAGCCAGAAATATAGAAATAAATCTATATTTAAGAAAATAAGTAAAGGAATGCATTGCTTGACTTAACAAATGTCATTTTTAGCCCTGAATTTCTTTTTGTAATACTTTGTGTCCTCTGTTGATTCATCCAGAAGATCCTCAAGACTTTCAGAGTTTCTACAGCAGCCCATACCGCAGGTCTCCAAGCAAACAATGTATAACATGACCCATTATAAACAAAAATATTCATACTAATACTTGTCATATAACACATCTGTGTTGTATCTGTGATGGACCGTGACTCGTGAGGTTGGACATATAGTTGGTATCGAGCACCGTCAGTGGATTTTTTGTTCAGTTTTGTATGTTTACAATGGATTTGA
This sequence comes from Chromobotia macracanthus, assembly GCA_036877525.1. Lineage (NCBI taxonomy): Eukaryota > Metazoa > Chordata > Actinopteri > Cypriniformes > Botiidae > Chromobotia > Chromobotia macracanthus. Next base: position 2,566,675 of record JAZGTH010000009.1, read on the forward strand.
AATAACCTTAAATAACCTTAAACAACCTTAAACATGCTATGTGCACTTACTCAAAAGTAGCTTTGGTCATTTTTATAATCTAGGGGACCTCTGTGGGTCACGGGCTGAGACATTGATCCAAATTGCTCACCTCTGATGATGACCTCTGACTTTGGTATGAAAGTATCTGTCAAGACAATAAATGTCCGTATTTATGTAAATCATTCTTTGAGTGTAAGGGTATATCTGAGAATTTGGTATATAATGAAATAAAACTGTATTTCTTTCTTAAACGCTGTTTTACTTTTCAGAGTATGTCAACTTTCAGAAAAAAGGATCATGAAAAGTGTCTTTAAAGTGAACTTGTCTTTTTTTAAATCTGATTTGAAAATGATTATAACAATTAAATTGGTTGTGCAGTAAAACAGAAGACCACACTGTACATTGTGCAAAAACATTCACATTCCATGGGAGATACAGTACATCCAATTCCTTTCTGAATATACAAAACAGAAGTTATGTGACAATTGTTTAATAGCACAGTTTTACTAAAAGAGGTCAATTAGATGTCATTTCAGACACGTTCACATTTGTGAACTGTGCTGGCAAAATAAGTCAGAATGAACATGAGTTATATACGAGCTATAGGCTAAACAAGTGAAAGATGTGAATTTTGGTCTAATTTGAAGTTTTCATAAAAAATCATTAAGTCTTCGTCTAGTGATCCGAATACTTCAAACAGCAGTGACACATCTAAAATGATCTTTAATTGTATGTTTTCTGAGAGGTGAACCTTCCTAAATCTTTCCTTTGTTTTAATAATCCATATTTTCCAACAATTATCGTTTTTTTCTACTCTCTTCTCAATGACTGGCGCTTCAGAGAGGTGTAACTCATTAATTTTTTTTAGTAAATGGAGAATATTAAAATAACAAGAACTAAATTTTGAACGTTTGCTTATTGTGATTGTGATTTTGCCAGCATGGGTCACATCTGTAGTAATAAGACATTACATGATACTGGCCATCGTCATCTTGAATTCACAGTTAAATCAGCCTGAGCTGTGTGATGCACTGGGTTCATCTCTGTATCACAGAGATGCTTGTATTTCACATTTGTAAACACCATCACATCAATGAAAGTAAACAACTTACAAGTGTCACCAACTTACTAGCATTAGTAAGTTGTTTACCTGGGTTTAGCATCCAGAGTTTACTGGTTGAAAGTTGCTCTAAGATGAGCTGAATGTTGGAAATAATAAGATTATTAAAAACAATTGAACAGTAACTTCGGTCTTTGCTTTATCTGCCATTATCTGGTAATAACCTATAGAGTTGCTGGCTATATTCACTAAAAACCACTACACTGTGGTTTCCTGTCACAGATTATGTTTGTTGTTTTGCACCCAGGATTTTTCATCAACAAAAGTCCCGGTGTTTAATATCACCTAACAATGTTTTTGATTCAAACTCAAGCAGTAATTATATTTAAAGAGGTATGTGTTCAAGCTAAGCTTACTTAAACTTTCCTTCATAGTTTTTCATGCCTGCTACTGTATGACATGAGCTTAGTGTGAGAATTAACAATTTGTGAAAATTCACCAATGTCTAAAATACATGCCTTTTGTCAAGACTTAAATTCTGTTTTTTTCACAATGTCCACTTCCAGGAATTCCTCAGGCACTTGTTCCACCGCAGGGCTCTTTGGTCCCTTGTTTCTCCTCCTGCACAGACCTCTTGTCTTTGCTGGATGTACAAGCCCAAGGAAGATGGCCCCCGGTCCCATTCCAACAGCACAGGAGAAGAACGCAGAGCTGTAATTTTGTGTAATATCCACAAGGACACCTGAAATATTTGGAGAAGAAATATAACTCTATACAATGATGCTGGTTTTGGGAGTTTTGCATTCTACATAAACACTTGAATGTACTTACCTCCTAAAGGTGGACCAGCAAGTCCTGCAAAGCTCTGAATGCAGACGTAGACACCCACAGCTAATGGCATCCTCTCGATTCCTATGACATCATCCTTAGCCAGCATGGGGATATGTGTGGATGCAATGTTGCCGAGCAAGAAACCGTAAAGCACGCAACACACAGCCAGTCCCCAGAATCCACGTACCACAGTAAACAACACCAGCGCCAGACACATCAGTGATACACATACAAGCAGTACAAGGATCTTCCTGACATGCCCCTGGCTCAGGACCCAGCCAATGGAAAGACGTCCAAAGATCTCAGCAATAGCCATAACCGACAGCATATAGGCAGCTTTGTCTCTCTCTGTACCCATACTGGCACTGAACTCCACCACATAAAGCTGTGGAGCAAAGAAGCCCAATGTTGCGAAGAGGCCGAAAGCTGAATAACACAAAAAACTGCCTTCCTTTAGTACAGTCAAGTCTAGGAGCTTATTTCTGTGTCTCCTAATGTCCTGTTGTTTTTGAGGGACCTGAAGTGGCTCTGCCTGTTCTGTACCGTATTTGAGGTCTTCTTCCAACTTCTCAAATGTCTGTACACCTGAATCTCCAGAGCTAACGGAGCTCCGCAGTTGATCTTCAGGGAGAGAGGATGTAATCTGCTCAGTTTTGGTCTGAACAGTTTTTGGTTTGATTATTATGGGCCAAAGCAAAGCTTCACAGACAATGATGATACCCTGTAATGATCCAATCACCACCAAGGTGTACCTCCATCTAATGCAGTTCTTAAGAGTTGTGAATGCTGCCAAAATAAGAGATGTGTGTATGACTGCAACATGAATGTACACATGTGTATGAGGCACATATATTTAGATGACATTATATTGCAATTGAGAAAGACTGCCCTCACCTGGAGCAAAAGCAAATATAGCAGCTGACTCTCCTGTGGAGGCCACGGCAGTGACCACAGAGCGACGCTTGCTGAAGTACTGAGACAAGATGGTGACAGTTGGCAGAAACGTCAAACAGTAACCCAGTCCTACAGAGAGGAAGAGACATGTTTTTAAAGCATGTTTTGTTTGCAGTTTTATGTGTCAAACAGAGATGTCAGTAGAGAGGCAAAGAATCAGACCATAGCTTTAAGAAAATGTAAATGTACCTGTAAAAGTCATAACAAATACACAAATTGAAATGATCCATTACACTCGACTGTTGCTTTCATCGAACTCGCTCATTAGATCATTGAGGAAAATTCCAAAACCTTTTGATGACCCCATAGGTGAACACCTCCACCAGAAAAAAGGCCACAGCCACAATCCAACCCCAACCACCATCTGGGACCTCTGGATACACTTTAGAGCCTTTGAGCCTGAAAATCCACTGTGCCATACTGAAAAATAACACACAACATAAACATGATGATGCAAACACATTTCATTAACTCAGAGCTAGTGTACATGGTTTGGTCTTCAGATGTTTCCTTTGTTTATAGCACAACATGCTCTGTAAGGTTAGACTTGTTGAGTTTTTTAGTAATATGTTTTTCTGCGTCAGCTTATTAAATGTCATCATAATTCAGCAGCTTTCTGTCTGCGCCAGATTAGAAATACACTGTAAATGTTACATTTTCATAAGAAAACATTTTCTTCACATGGCCTATCTAAATAAACTATTTTAAAGTCAGGTCAAACATTATATATATATATATATATATATATATATATATATATAGGCTATATATATATATATATATATATATATATATATATATATATATATATATATATATATATATATATATATATATATATATAGGCTATATATAATAGAGCAGGGAGTAATAAATAAAATGTATTAATTAAAATTGGGGCGCAGGGCACTTTAGGGGCGTTACCCGTTGCTGATGACATCACGAGTGGGCGGGGCAACAACAGTCAACAGCTGATGCGCTTAAAGCAGAAATTGATCAGAGCAGAAATTGATCAGAGCAGAAGTCATCGATCAGCAATCGCCGAATACTTTCTCACAAGTTGTGAAAGCTGTGCTGAAGTTTAACAGGAATGGGTAAGAGTTTGTGACAGCTCTATTATGTCTTTTAATATTAAGACAACATACATTCACCCGAGGGCTGGATTCTCCTCATGATCTGCCCTTCAGGATAAATTACACAAATGATTTGCTTGTATTTGTTTCAGCAATCTTCCCAACTTCCCAAAGTCATTCAGGTTTTTGCAATAATCCTGCAGCATCTGAGATTTTCTGTACCAAAAGTGAGAACCTAAATGTGTAAATGAATACATGTGCATGTACATATTCTCGTGTGTGTGTGTACGTGTGTGTGTGTGTGTGTGTGTTTATGTTTATATATACTGCAGTGTTACAAAATGTCAATGGTTACTGCAGGTTAACTAAGTGCTACTATTACTAAAATAGTGCTGTTGTAGTTAGCTATAATACATGTGTGTAATAGTAGCAGTTAGTTAAGCATTGTAACCGCTGATATTCTGTAACATTAAACAATCAGAGGAGGGAGTGTTTACCTGTTCCTGTCAATCTTAATGCAATGTTGATCATGTGCTGCTGGGCCGCCTTCACAAATGCTCAGTGTCTTTATGGTGGGAGGTTGTTAAGCATGGTAAAGATTGGTTTACAGTCGGTGTTGAATGAAAGGTCCCACCAGCAGCCCCCCTTTCCCATTAGCTGGAATGTCAAATGAACTTGCTGTGTGTTTTTCTCTCCTCTCCGTCCGGTGTAAAGTGGTCGAGGCTGTGCTAAATGTTTAAAAAGGACTGGTGCGTTAGGTGAACTTCATTACACAACAGACAACGATATCTGATCAAGCCCGACAGCGAACAGATTCTCCTCAGAGAGATCCCAAGGGCTTTTTGCTGTGAGAAACAGCAACCTCAGCTTGTTTGTGGCTCCTCACATGATTTTAACAAGTTGTTAGTTAGATTACTGTGTGTCATAAATGAAGCAAGCTACCTAATTTAATTAAGTAAGATCACTTTGTTGTGTTTTTCTAGCACTTCTGATTAGATGAAAGTAGCAAATAGAGTCTCTCTCAAATATGCAGTAATTTAATAGTAATTTAATTTGGATTGCCTGATGGAAAGGAGTGACCCAGTTTCATCATTATTTAGTGGATGGTATCAGATGGGGTGACCTGTACCTTTTGCCATTCAGGCACCCACAAGTTTTACTGTTATCATTCGTTTAGACATGCTTGTATTGTGCTGAAATTTAACTGCAAGATTACGACTGCCCTCATTGAGGCTGCTACTTGATTTTGTAATCCTAACCTCACCTCCACACCTAATCCTAAACCTAATCATACTGGGGAATGAGGGGCCGTAATCTGGCAGACAGAAGTTTTTGGGCACAATTTTGTGCTTGATTATGTGTAATTATGGGAGCAGTATGTCACAACGTTGCATTTTAAAATAATTTATATTACTTGTTATGACAACAAGATAGTTGTCATAGTTGTCAGTAGTTTCTACAGTCCAGTTCACAGAGGTGAGTAAATGATGGGGGAAATTTGTTTTTGGGTGAACTGTCCCTTTAAAAACCATTTTTGAACAAAATGGTAAAAGAGAGCTTATTAAATCTTACTTCAACTTCCTGGTAAAGCTAGTTAAAAAGTAAATGAAAAGGGCTTTTTAAAGGTTTAATCTTTTAAAAGACCAACAATATAGTTGATTAAAAATGGACCATAAGAATGGTTTTGCTACACACAGGACCAGCTGTTTAAGGACTTAGTTGCAGTGTTGACTGGGATCACTATAACGTCACTATGACGTCACTATGACGTCACTATGACAGCTAGTCCATCCGCAATGTATCTTTGCAACGCTTTTCTGTATTAACAAATAACTTGATATACGTCATCACAGGCATGACCTCAGCGCCACCTACTGGTGTTGAAAAAAAGGTTATTTTTGCTTATAACTTTTCAACACTTTGTCCAAAATCACGAGGATTTGTTCCAGGGAGTGAGAAATATGTTTTCTATAATAAGTTTGTGAATAACTGGCATCCAAATTCAGGCCTACCTACATTTCTCAAGCTGTTTGAGATAACAGCTCCACTAACTGATTTGGCATGTGATGGTCTGTTGACGTTCTTTTACGCAGGTGGTGGATCAGCTAAGAGAACCGCAGGGGAAGGAGGTTACAGAGTTCCCACAGTGGTCACATAGGCCAAGAAGATCAAACCCAACAGCACCAGCAGCGTCCTGCTGAGGTACTGGAAGAATGGGGACGTTTTTTAACAATACAGTTGTTTTAACTGCATGACTGCTTCCTCTCACTCTTCAGTAGATATCTTCCCAACCATCCTGTCACTGGCTGGTGTGAGTCCACCATCAGATGAACATTGTAAAGGTACTCATATAACAGACATTCTGCTCGACAACTCTGACGCAGCGCATAAACAATACTGACCAAAACAAAACACAGAGCTTGTAAGTCAAAGAACTGGCTGCGACTAGCGGCCCCATGCTTTCATCATCAGAACCTCATGCATCCAAACAGTAGAGCTGCGGGACAGTGTGGGAACCATCAGGCTGAAACATCACAAATGTTTTCCTCATGTTTAAATTTTATTTTTTTTTGGAGAATATAGTGGTTTCCACTATATAGTCAAATCATTAAAAACATGGTGTGAAAAATTACCGAGTGCACCAGTAAAGTGGCCTTTAAAGGACAATGTGTATCAATTAGTCAAGCGTGATCGTCGCATCACAGCAGGACGCTGAAACACAGCACTTGTACATTCATAAAGTTTAATTCTGCATCATTACATGCGACAACATTATTGAAGCTTCTTTCTCTCAGGTGGATCAGAGGCATGTGGCACCCCTGATAATCAACCTTTTGTGGGACACCTCTGATCCCTGAGAGAGAAGTCGAGTCTGTCCTACAGGAAATGGAGAGAGAGAAGATCTACAGGTATGGACAGCCGACTACACTGTGGTTCCTGCCACGGCCCCCTGCTGCCAGCCGTGCAACCCCGCCTGTCAGTGTCACTGTGTGAAATGAGGTTAGTGGATCAGGCCTGAACCCAGAGCTGTTGGTCACATTAATGTTGTTTCACATTGAAAAGCACACTTTCACATGCTGAAAATGTACAGCTGAGAAATTAAATGTGGTGTCCCAGAAAACTGCACTGGTTACTTAAATGTATTGATGGGTGACATTAACCCAAACATGTTGCAATAGAAATGTATCCTGCTGTAACGCTCATTATGAACCAAACATTGTCTGTGAAAATATGAGTTTCAGACACTTATCATGAAAGATATACCGTGATCATAAATCATTGTTTTGGTTTTGATCAAACGCATTTATTTTTTTAAATGTAGCAAATGGCTGAAAAACTGCTTTTATGGTTTTATGTCTCCATCTTGTGGTAGTGCTGTTGCAAAAACTGTAAATGGATACAGAATAATCTAATTGTAACAATGGATCAAGGAAACTCAAGTTATTGTTTGTACAGTTGATTACTTTTAAGCAGTTATATTAACTTAATAACATGCAACTCATTCAGTAACAACAGACACATTTGTTAATCACACCCCTAAGACTTCTGAGAAGAAACATGAGGCTAAGTGTTTCTGAAATAACATTTGAACACATTAACATATCAAAATCACAATGTCTCATTCAGAGGAGCCTCTTTCTTTATTGGTTTCTTGACAATAAGCACATTGCTGAATCCATTCATACATACAAACAGTGATGAATACCTGCTGTGGCACTCGTACACTGTAGAATGCGGTCTAAGCAGACAGGTGTGGCCCTTTAAAATAAAAGTCTATAACATAATATTGTGACTCACAAAAACATATTGTGAGTGGAGCCAGTTGAGATGGGCAGTCCCTCTCCTCTTCACAACCAAATACAAACAAGAAAACAAAGATTCAGACTGTTTAAAATTGTTTGACTGGAGTAACTTAAAAACATAAATAATAATCATCATAACAGGTTGATACAAATGTCCAATTTTACTATCATGTTTTCATAATTTCCTATCATCTCTTCTGATTAAAAACATAAAAATGTAACTTAAAACTTAAGGATATGTAAACAGAACTAATCAAAGGACATAAAGCAGTTCTCTTTTCTGTTAACACACACAAGTCCCTCAAGAGTACAAGTTTCTAATCCTGTATGAGTATTAGAAGCAGCCAATGTAATACAGTATCACAGATAAACAGATGGGCGGTCCATGAGTGACCAACACTCAGACCTAGTGCAACATGAAGTTAGGATGCAAAATCTATTACCATTGCAAACAATGTGCGCTGATATTGCTTTTGTATGTATGTGTACATAACTTTCTGCATAACATTACTGTATAAAAATTAGTGTTCTGTCCACAAATTCAGCAACAAGGCAGTTCAATTTTATATTAGGATCTTTCTGGCATCAGTTAACATCAATTTATAAACCTCACGGGTTACGAGGACATTAGCTGCTCGATAATGTTAATAACCCAACAATAAAAGTTTCAGCAAAGTGAACGTGTGAGCAACATTTTAACCATTAGAGAAAAAGGTGAAGTGCCTAAGAAAATAAGTTAGACAAACTCAATTTGAAAATGCTAGAACACACGCACACACGTACGTACACGCACACACAACACCTATCTTTGGGTAACACAGTAAAATTGCTCAAATGATCTAACATAATATGGGTTAAAAATGGCAAAAATCAGGATCAGGTTACGAGGGTGATGCACACTGCTTTTTGTACAGGTCTGCAAAACTCCATAGCAATGATGTGTTTTGAACTATTTGTTGCACATGCAGTTAAACTGCGCATTCATATTGTAAGTCAAAGCTAGGTGAAGATGTTTGCTGTTAATACAGCCAATAATTTGAGCTCACAGTGGAAGAATGAATGAGGACTGAGAAAAAGCTTGAGGGCTCTTTGCATACTGCAGATCTGGTCTGTGACTGTATATGTTGACCTCAGTCTACAGTAGATTCAGGTAACAAGCCCTGTTAATGGGAATTAGTATCTGGTTGTTGGGCAGTGATTATGTCCTGTTTCTGACACTGATTTAAATGGACCTCTGTGGCTTCATCAGCAGTGTTTGCATTGAGATTACTGTCTTCGCTGGGTATCTCAGTGCTGACGTTTCTCTCATTCTCTGTTACTGAAGAAGTTTGTGTGCCCGGCGCTTCCTCAAAGATCAAAATGGCACTGCTGGTATAAACAGATTTTGCGTTGATGTTGTTCACCTCTCCAACATGATCTTCATTGCACACATAGGAAAGTCGCGTTTCTTTGATCTCTGAATGACTGGTTTCATCCATAATAGCAGTTATTATGCTAAGGTCTTCATCACTGACTCCATTCCCCTGGATGGCATCTTCCTCAGTTATCTTTGCTTTACCATGTTCTTGGTCTTTAGGCTCTAGGAGGTTTCCATCCGAGACGCAAACTCCATCATGCAGTGCAACAGTTTTATCTGTGGTTTCTAGAAGTTCCTTTCTTCTGTGGTCACTCTCCTCATTATTGTCTTCCTGGGTACCACTGAGATCCAGAGTTACTTCATTATATTGGACCTGTGCAATTGGATCTTCTACAGACACACCATTGTCAGGATGGGTTTGTCTCTCAGTGTATTCCTGCTCAAGGGCAGCTTCTTGAAGACCCTTTTCTCCTTCATTGGTACCACCGAGAACAGCATTATCTAGACCATCTAGATCTCCTTGCAGACACTTGACTTCAGTGGGTCCATCTATCTGTAAGACAGGACAATAGCGTCTATCCCCTTGTAGATCTTTGACTTTCTCATCAAGCTTTTGGGTTTCTTCTGTTCCACCATTGTCACCTTCTCGTTCAGAACTCAGATAAGAAGTGTTTGGGTGAACTTCAGGATTTGTGGAACCTTCTTCCTCTTGAACCATCTGTTCCTGCTTCACATCAGGTGGAGTTTGTTCTGTATCACTCAGTTTGGACTCTAGACCTGAAACTTCTGTATGCTCATTTGAAGGCTCTAGTTCATTTGATGTTGCTCCTGTACATTGTAAAGATGGTAAGTGAGGAGCTGGGCTGTGAAGAGAAGGATACTATTAAGATTCATTATCTTAGGGCAACATTAGATTATGGTTTATGCGATTGCAGCTATTTTCACCTTTCCATGGATTCATATGAAACAGGGGCGGTCCATATATCTTGGGCCCCACCCTCCTCCTCCTGCACCCATCCACGGTTTGAAGAAGCATAAGTTAGAATGGCCTCGGTCACAGTGTAAGGGGTGTGGCCTTGCACACAATCCTCAATATGCTTGACAGGAAGCTGAGTCTGCAGGAAGAGATGGAGCTGGCTGTCGGACAGACACACTGTCATGTGCAGCACCCTGTGGGTGAAGACAACAGCATTTAATGCTGGGCTTCATCTGTAGGAAAATATATCATAATAAAAATACATAGTTTGTAGTTTGCAATATTTCTAAAATACTTTAAATTCACAAATTACATTTTGTAAAAAAAGGACAAATGTTATGAATATAAACAGCTGGAACTGACTTGTCCAAGAAGCTCTGTAGACCCTTTCTCCTCCTTTCAATAAAGTCATCATTAATGAATGAAAAAAGTGATTTTTTGGGCAGGTCAGGAACAGGCCTGTGGGTAAAACACAAGTTAAACAGAAGCATGTTACGTGCATGTATCTAAATGTTTTCATATTTTCTAATAAAAGTTACACAGAATATAAATATATGTATCTGCACTTACACAAGACCTGTGTTCTTTTGTATTTTTTTCTTCAACCACACAAACTCGCTGTATCGGCGCCTCACACAGGATGTTTTCGCCGTGAATGCTTTACTGTTTGTCTGGTAACACAGTAACCATAGTCAGATCATGGCAGCATACCACCAGACAAAACAACTGACTTCTAGTTTTTATTGACTTGTACTTTTTAAAGCTCCTCTAGATTTTGTTGATGAATAGAGTTCAGTATAGTACTGGATCTTTTGGGTCTTTGATGAAGTCACATATTCAATTATTAGAGACCCCTGAGGAAACAATACTCACATGAAGGAAAATTTTGTAGTCCACATATGAGTTCCACGACCCTTCGTTCTGAACCCGAGGATCCTGAACCCTCACAGCAATAAATTCCTGCAACAAGGAAACAGTTTAGGATCAAAACTTCCATTAAAGTCAAACATTTACCGCATTTTATACCTTAAAAAAGACAATGTTGAGGTCCATCTTTGGACTGTTCTCCAGCAGCATAAACAAAGCAATAATTTGAGAGTTTTAGAATAAGCCTTAAAATTTACATGCCCAGTGTTTTCACTGCTTTTTGTGTTGATGAGTGAGTGAGTGATCGGGCTGTGATCAGTAGGGAACTGACATCACCGGGGGAAGTAATCACAAGGTTTTGAGTAAACCAATTGTGGTTAACTTCTTTAAAAAAAGACGTGATGTCTGTCCAGAAATCTCAATTGCTTCGGTGCTTTAGCACAATATTTAAATCTACACGTCACACAACCAAATGAGAAAGAAACTGAGGAGACAGATCTTACATCCTCTCGATTCTTGATCATCCTATTAGTGACAACACGACACGGTGGACATCTGTGAGGAAAGAGAGACAGCAGTGAATCAGCAAGCAGAAGAAACAGACAACAACACACATCTCTTATCCTGCATGACTTTTTCTTCTGTCTTTGGCTTTCCATAAGGAAGCAAATCATTTCACAAATGCATTAAAAGTTAGGACCAACAGATTCCTCAGACCTGTTGGTCCCATCCACTCTCCAAAACATCATCGGCTGTTGATTTGAGTATCTGGGGGGAAAAGGAGAACCCAGGTTCTCCTGACTTGCTCTTTAACCACTGTCATAAACCATCTGCCCCACCTCTTCCTCTTAAACACCCTTAGTCATGATTATTGGTCAGTTCTGTGGCCAAAACTGCGATCTGTAAGACTTTTCCTTGAAGACGAGGGGATGTCTTAAGAAACAATGACAACAATACGCTCGCAAACGCATTTACTGACTCTCCTGCAGGCGGAAGTCGGACGTTTTCGACTCCAAGTCACGGTGTAAAACGTACCGCACGGTTTTATCTCCAGCTTGTATTCAACACGGAGATCAGACACAAATGATCAAATAAACCAAATCAATAAAAACAAACCCGACCGATTAAAACACGACAGCGTATGTGCGCAGAAAGCCAACAGCTTTATTCGCTGCGGGTTTCCGACCGGGTGAGATGTAATACTGCCCTCTAGTGTGCTGGTGGTGTGAGAGTTTCGGCGCAGCGGCGCTTGCGTTCATCATTTTTGCATCGTTTCAAAGCAGCTTTACGATTAAAAAACGTTTTAGACCAACAGCTGAGACGTGATAAAAACGGTAGGTTTGTAAAAAACGACGAAAATAAAACGAGAGAAAACGGCACGACTGCAAAATATAAAGAATCACACATTAAGTGTTAATGAGTAAATCGCTTATGGACTAGTGGAGCTGCAATGCTTTTTTTTTTTTGGGCTTAACAATGGACAACAATAAGTTATTAAGCAACTATATGACAGAACACAATTTCCTTTCACAACCCCGATTCATGACAGTAAACCCACAACACTGATTTATAGTTTGAGGTGTCGGGTCGGATTTTCGTCCGTCTGTAAACAGAAAGACGAAAGAAGATTTGTCATGCACAATGAGAAAATAACTTCACAAGTAACCTGCAATTTTATGTTTTAAACAGAGATGTCTTTAGAGAGACAAATGTTACATTTACATTTTCATAATGTAGAAAACTCATTTGTGCATTTTTGTAATGTGACATAAACGCATCAGAAAAATATTGTATGGCCTATGAATTTGTGTAGAATAATGATATTGTATGATGTTGATATTGTAGGCTTCAGAGTGCTGTAAAACAGCTCTCATAAAAGTCACAAAATAGCTTCATTGTGCCCGGCGCCTCACTGCTGTGTTGAGTGTAAGAACTTTATCCGCTTTAATCTTCTTTAGCGTCTGTTCATGCAGGTGGGGATATCAGATGGAAGAGGGGGAAGAGAGAAAAAGAGAGAGAGAGAGAGAGAGACAGACACACAGAGAGTGAGAGAGAGCAGTTTCATCTGCTCGCTTTGAGAGTTTCATCTGATTGAGTTGAGAGTTCTTATCTGGCTGACCAATTTTTTGTGCCTTTTTACACGTTAGTAAGCGGTAGATCATTTGTATTTTTATAGTTGTACTAACATAAAGCTGTTCTTTACCACTACAGAAATGGAGGACGCAGAGATCCGACAGCAAAAGCTGGACAATCAGGTGCAGAATAAATCATTATACATTTACCACTGCATACAAATACCTGAAAAACCTGCGACTAAAGTAAAAATGCTTTATTTTCTAATGTTATTTTTTATTACAAATTACATGTATGTTATTATCATAACTATCTTTTAAATTGGCATAACAAATAACTTGAAAGTGAATATCTTAGGAGTTAACATATGCCTATGTTTAAATAATTGTTTTCTGTATATTTCTAGGTTTAATGTTTAATGTGCAAACTACTAACATTTCACAATGTTTTGGTTATAAATGCAATAGAAGACCTAAACCAATAGCATTACATTGTAGATTTCCTGTTATTTTTGACACAATGTTTGAGAGAAGTTCTTATTATATTAACATCTCTTATAGCGTTCGCTTTTGATCAAGAAGCAGCAAAGAAGGAGGACAGATGCCCGGATGGTCACGGCGAATCATGACATCCGTCCCAAGACACGCAGACAGAACGCTGGATCTGAGGATACGGCTTTGTTGATAAGCCAGTCTCAGAGCAACACTTGCCTCAATGGTCAATAAATACCGCAAACCAGAAACCACAAGCCAGAATAAAGATTTCCTTATGCAATATTTGCTCAATATGTACCTTGATCTTACAGTCGTTCATATTGCAGAAAATAACACACTGCCTTTGTTAACAGACACACAGCCGGAGCAGGTTTGTGAAAACACAGTGGAGGAGATTAATTTAGGAGAACTGAACATTTCATCCAAGGCAGCAGATGCATCAGAAGAGGCAGATCTGCCTCATCCAATCATCACCAAGAAAATTGATCTGGAGATCAGTGTCCAGTCAAGTCCTGAATCCATTCAAGACTCAGAGGACCAAACAGATGTAAAGAAAACCAAGAATAAGTGTGTGAAAAGGGGGCAAACAAAATGTGTGTATTGTTTGCTATTTTCAGTTGTATGTTATGTGTCTGCCTTTGTGCGCTGTGTGTTGACATTACAAATTCTTTTCAAGTACCAAAAACTGCAGGAGAAGTGGAGGAAAACGAAGACAGAGAGAATAAATCTATAAAGAGGCAGAAAACAAATGAATCTAAAGAGAGTGTGAAGACAGAGGAACAGTCTCGTAAGTGTGTCAGAGATGTTTCTCCAGTGTTAAGCATGACAAAAGTTAAAGATCATTTCCTGCAGCACTGCTTATTCATAAATAGGAAATAACTTGATAGTAAGATACAGTCATTTATGGTTTTTCCCAGCAATTCCGACTGATTCAGTGGTGGAGTTTAACATTGATGCAGAGAATACAGTTGAAACAGAGAGTGAGGATGAAAATAATGACTGGCCGAAGAGCCCCACCCCTCCCACACCAGAGAAAGAACAACTGACAGCAGGTTAGCTGAAAATTCAATGTCTCACCATCTCCAATGTAAATGAAGTGAACAGACACATATCCCTTCATATCGACCTTCTTGTTTAAAGATGTGCTCAATATTATTTTATCACATGAAATGATTTACATATAGCAAAAGAATATCGTGTTTAAAATGGAACTGGAGACACGTTAAATCAACCCTTGCCCTAAAACGGTCAGTTTTTGATTCCCGCCTTCTGTCACGTAGTGGGACGTCATGCCAGTGACAGCGATGAAGAACAGAAAGATGAAGAGGAAGAAGACAAGAAGGAGATTAGGAAACCACAAAAGAAGGGAAAAAAAGTAGCCAAAAATATGAATAATCTTGCCTCCTTGAACTCTAACTATAGGGAATCTTCTTCTGACAGTGATTCTTTGGACATGGGCAAGGTAAAACTGTTGTTAACAAGTTAAAGTTATTGATATAATCAATTCTATATTTCTAAATCTTTTGTGTTTTGTCTGTATTGTCCAGTCCTCTCCGATGTCTCTGGAAGACTTAGAACAGTTTTCTATGCGTCCTGCTTCGAGAGATGTGACCATACAGTGCAGGATCACCAGAGACAGGAGAGGAGTGGAAAAAGGAATCTATCCCACATATTACCTCCACATGGAAAAGGAGGATGGGAAGAGGGTAAGCAGGAAGAGACTTGTGTTTGCTCACAGTTTAAAGCTGCAATTTGTAATGTTTGCCTCTCTGTCGCCATCTCTGTTTGAAACATAAAATTGCAGTTTACGTTACATTTTATATTCTGTATGTTAAAGTCAAATGAAGCCAAACTGATATTCCCCAGGAAATTGGACCCAACAGCTCAAATTATAAATCATCATTATAAACTCACGCTTGTGAGTAAGGAGACAGTTTTGAACACTGATCTGTCATGTACTTGCTCAGTAGCTGATTTCTGTTCATTCTTAACGCAGAAGTTATGGATTGCAGCTTTAAATAAAAATCTAATCATACTGAGTTTTTTAAGCATCTTTGAAAACATTATTTTTCTCATGTTTTGGACGTGCAGGTCTTTCTGATGGCAGGCAGAAAAAGAAAGAAGTGCAAAACTTCAAATTATTTGATATCAGTCGATCCAACTGATTTATCCAGAGATACAGACAGCTACATAGGCAAACTAAGGTCAGTGCCATGGCGTTGTATTATTATACCAGCGATTATCTCCCTCCGTCTTTTATCATTTAGAATTCTTTCCATGTAAAAATATGATTTATCCTTTTAGGTCAAATGTCTTGGGGACAAAATTCACTGTGTATGATAATGGGGAGAATCCAGAAAAGAAACCAGTCACCAAAGATACAGATAACCTCCGACAAGAGCTAGCAGCAATATGCTATGTATGCAAAATGTGATATGTTCTGTGATATTATTGGGCTAAGTGCAAGATATAGAAAAATGGAGATAGAAAAATTGTGATTTGCACTTAATAAATAATGCAACATACAGTATGTGAAACAATACCATAGCTGTATATTCTTTGTATCTGTAAAGTCAATTTAAGTTGAAGCCTATTAAATATATTTAAAAATTATATAACCAACATAATGTTTCACATTCTTTTTGGGGAAATAAAGTATCACTGCGACTTCTGAAAGCAGTTTTTCTGCTACGTGCATCAACCTAAAACTGACTTTACAAAACCTGATACAGTATTAATATCATTCAGTTATTGCAAACTATTGTGATATGAATATAGAAATATGAAAACTGTGATAGTTTGGTAATGTTTGTATATTGTGTAGCTCTATTAAATAATGATGGTTATTTTGATTGCAGAAAAGCTGCATATTAATTTATTCTGTTTCTGATATCACAGGAGAAAAATTTGCTGGGTTTCAAAGGTCCCAGGAAGATGACAGTAATCATTCCTGGTATGCATGAGAATGATGAGCGAGTCATTATTCGTCCAAAAACTGTGAGTAGTTTGTGGATTCTTGTTAACCACTGGTCAACCCTGGAGATTTTTGAATGGATGTAACAGATACAAAGCAGTACAAAGCAATATGTATACATTAGGTAGGAACTCTCAGTAGAGAAATTCTTTATATTCCATGTCGCAGGAGCTGGAGTCTCTACTGACTCGTTTTGAAAATGGTAACAAAGAGAATCTGGTAACTCTTGTGAATAAATCACCAAGCTGGAATGAGCAGACTCAGTCATATGTGCTCAATTTCCACGGCCGAGTTACACAGGCGTCTGTGAAGAACTTTCAGATTGTCCATCCAGATAATAGTGAGTAACTGGTTTTATATGAAAATTAACTTTTTTTATCAAAGTGCATTTTTATAAACACCATAATATATGGGAATTCTGTAATGCTTATGTTTAATTCTCTTTCATTATCTCTCTTCAGTGGAGTATATTGTGATGCAGTTTGGGCGGGTAGCAGAGGATGTGTTCTCCATGGATTACAGTTTTCCTCTGTGTGCTCTGCAGGCGTTTGCTATCACTCTGTCCTCCTTTGACGGCAAACTGGCCTGTGAATAATCTACATTCATGTCTCTCCTGTATCATCTACATTCATGCCTCTCCTGTATCATCATGCATGTTTCTCCTGTATCATCTACATTCATGCCTCTCCTGTATCATCATGCATGTTTCTCCTGTATCATCATGCATGTTTCTCCTGTATCATCATCATTCATGTCTCTCCTGTATCATCATTCATGCCTCTCCTGTATCATCATGCATGTTTCTCCTGTATCATCATCATTCATGTCTCTCCTGTATCATCATGCATGTCTCTCCTGTATCATCATTCATGCCTCTCCTGTATCATCATGCATGTTTCTCCTGTATCATCTACATTCATGCCTCTCCTGTATCATCATGCATGTTTCTCCTGTATCATCTACATTCATGCCTCTCCTGTATCATCATGCATGTCTCTCCTGTATCATCATGCATGTTTCTCCTGTATCATCATCATTCATGTCTCTCCTGTATCATCATTCATGTTTCTCCTGTATCATCTACATTCATGCCTCTCCTGTATCATCATGCATGTCTCTCCTGTATCATCATTCATGTTTCTCCTGTATCATCTACATTCATGTCTCTCCTGTATCATCATGCATGTCTCTCCTGTATCATCATGCATGTCTCTCCTGTATCATCATTCATGTCTCTCCTGTATCATCATTCATGTCTCTCCTGTATCATCATTCATGTCTCTCCTGTATCATCTACATTCATGTCTCTCCTGTATCATCATTCATGTCTCTCCTGTATCATCTACATTCATGTCTCTCCTGTATCATCATTCATGTCTCTCCTGTATCATCATTCATGTCTCTCCTGTATCATCTACATTCATGTCTCTCCTGTATCATCATGCATGTTTCTCCTGTATCATCATGCATGTTTCTCCTGTATCATCATTCATGTCTCTCCTGTATCATCATTCATGTCTCTCCTGTATCATCATTCATGTTTCTCCTGTATCATCTACATTCATGTCTCTCCTGTACATCATGCATGTTTCTCCTGTATCATCATGCATGTTTCTCCTGTATCATCATGCATGTTTCTCCTGTATCATCATTCATGTCTCTCCTGTATCATCATTCATGTTTCTCCTGTATCATCATTCATGTCTCTCCTGTATCATCATTCATGTTTCTCCTGTATCATCTACATTCATGTCTCTCCTGTATCATCATGCATGTCTCTCCTGTATCATCATGCATGTCTCTCCTGTATCATCATTCATGTCTCTCCTGTATCATCATTCATGTCTCTCCTGTATCATCATTCATGTTTCTCCTGTATCATCTACATTCATGTCTCTCCTGTATCATCATGCATGTTTCTCCTGTATCATCATGCATGTTTCTCCTGTATCATCATTCATGTCTCTCCTGTATCATCATTCATGTTTCTCCTGTATCATCATTCATGTCTCTCCTGTATCATCATTCATGTTTCTCCTGTATCATCTACATTCATGTTTCTCCTGTATCATCATTCATGTCTCTCCTGTATCATCATTCATGTCTCTCCTGTATCATCATTCATGTTTCTCCTGTATCATCTACATCATTCATGTCTCTCCTGTATCATCATTCATGTTTCTCCTGTATCATCATTCATGTCTCTCCTGTATCATCATGCATGTTTCTCCTGTATCATCTACATTCATGTCTTTGCAGTTTATCAGTTTTCAATGCTTTCTCTGTTCAAGCAGTCAGAAACGATAGGACTTTAGATATCGTCTGCAGATTGTACAGTACATTATATAACTGATGTATTGTATTTATATTCATTTGTTCACTTACATCTGTCTAAGTTAATAGCTTTTTGTCTGATTTCCCAGACTGTTGGCAACAGTTTGTATCAGACACTTTGAGCAAATAGTTCTGCTAAATATGTTTTCTTCATTAGGTGTTATGTGTAAAACAAATAAAACAAGAACGCTTTATATAAAGATGACTTTGTATCAGCTGATTATTAGCGCACTTTCGCTCTTCATCCAAACTGACGTGAACATTAAGTGAAGAACAGACGCGAAGCGTCAGACTTTCTTTACGACGTTTTACGACAGTAAACGCAGAACACGTCCGTGCCGCAGGGGGCGGTAAGCGCTTCAAAAGTCTCCTCACCGGGTACCAGAAGAAGAAGAAAAGCACAAACGCGTATACCAACACATCGCCCCGGTGTAAACGCCGAGCACAGCTTGAGTTTATCCACATTATTTACGTATTCAGTTATCGGGGCAGCGTTTGGGCTCACCAACAAGCTGCTGCGAAAGTCATTTGCAGAAGTGGCTGCTGCAAAATGTGATTTTGAATGGAAACTCCCCGCTTTTGACATTTGCAAGCGCTGAGTTCGCGGACAGGTGAACTAAACCAGCTGAAAGTTTACTGATCTGTTGGATATAAGACAAACATCGACCATGCGGGATCGGACCAAAGAACTGGGCAACGTGAGTAAATGGACGAAGTAGGGCAGGCTAACAGGCTAACGGGCTAACTCACGACTGACCGTGTTTACACTCACGGCCGCGATCGACATTCGTGTTCACACAGGGTCTCCGTCCGATGCTTTGTGACTGACTACAAAGCATCGGTTTGGTTTTCATGAAGTGTTGGTACCAATTTCATGACCCAGATTTAGCGATGAGTCAAGCCGCTGCGCCCTTCAGCCCGGGCGGCTGCGCTGGCGTGCTGGGTTCAGTGCATAGACTTCAATGTTTGAGGTTTCATCGACTCCGTGCTTGCAAATGGCTCATTCAATTAAAATGTGGTGAAAAAGCATGCACTTTCATCATTTCAGCAACGTTTGTTCACAAACAGATTGGCCTGTATCATCATCCGTTTAAAAACCTTGTAAAACATGAACTGTTTCATCTTTTTCTGACGCTTTTGTGTTGAGTAATAATTAAAGTTATGGATTTAATATGTCACTTCCACAAATCAATATATATATGTATATCTATAATGTATACTAATGTGCACTCACCAGGCTGCTAATGTCTCAGATGAAGATGAGGAAACGACAGCTCTCATGATAAAGCCTGGATCTGGGACATCAGCAAGGGAGGAGAAAGAAAATGAAACCTTCTTTAAAAAGGTTCACCATCGCTCTATCCATCATTGCAGAACACTTACAGTAAACGTTTTCACGTCTGACTGCCAGCACAGCTTTCATGAAGATTATGTGCATGTGTGGTTTACGAGGGAACGAAGAGACGTTTATGACTTATAAAGTTTTGTTTAGACACAAACAAAATAAGTATTCAAAACACCTTATTAACAGATATTTATGAACCATGATGCAAACTTTGCATGTGACAGATCTAACATCAGTCAGTACTGAATTGTTAAACACGTTTTCTGAGTGAGCTACCAGGTTGTTTCAGTTATATTTTTTCTTCTTTTTAGGTTCAGGACATTCGGGAAAGCCTTGAAATGTTTAAGAAGAAGGTGTCTGAATTAGAGAACAAACAGAAAACTGTATTAGGGGTTGCTCTGCCAGAAGACAGTGAGTAACTGGATCATGTTTTCCACAAGCGTCTTTATAAATATTGAAAAATGATGGATCTTCATGACATTTCTTGAATATTACAAGCAAACTAAGAACTCTCAGATTTTATTCATGCCATATAATGTACAGCAAAGAATTTCTGAGGGCAAAAACGTGTGGTCATCTAGTTACTTATAACCTTTATAATTAAAAATGCATTTGGCTTCCACCACAGGTATGAAAAAGGAACTTCAGTCCCTTAGGGAGGATATCAAAGGCATGGCCAACCAGATCCAAAAGAAACTGAAAAGTGAGACGGATAAAGAATGAAATGAAAATGATTGTTCATGAAGCACTTCTGCTGGATGTCAAAAATGAAATAAAACATTTATGTCACAGGCATCGAACCGAAGAAATCCGAGAGTGAAGACAAATATATTCCAGTACACGTGAGAATGCAGAGAGCCCAGGTTAGTGACAGTTTTAACTTGACTACACAGTGTTGTTTTGACTCAGAATAATCTCTCTCTTCTCCCGCTGTCCTTTTAAAAAGCATGGTGTGTTGTCCCGGGAATTTCTTGAATTGATGGGTCACTGTAACACAATTCAAGCCCAATACAGAGACCGAAACGTGGAGAGGATACAAAGACAACTCAAAATCAGTACGAGCTGTTTCTGTCTTAATAATACAAGCTTGCTTACATACAATCTTGTTTATGGCCTTATGTCATGAGATTTATTTTGAGGTTTAATGTGATGTTGAGTGCTTTGCATTACAGTATCAGCTGATAGTATAATATGAATGAAACCAATGTGAATCTGGTTCCTGTTTACAGCTGGTAACAATGTGACAGACGAGGAGCTGGAATCGATGCTTGAGAGCGGCCAAACAGATGTCTTCACACAAAACGTGAGTGCATTGCTTTGTGTAGTGTAAGTGCATTAATTTTCCCCCAGATTATTGAAAGCGCTCTATTTTAAAGGTGCATTTAGTAATTGACAGCTCTTTTCCAACTAAAACCCTAAACATTTGCAGTCTTTTCTGAGTCCACGCTTTGGTTATGTGATAATGCACAGGCCACAGTAGTAATCCACAAAAGTGTTCATCTAGGGCAAAAAACAATCAAAGGTGGTGCTTGTAAGCTCCCTTTAAAACCTAAAATGTGCACCTTTTAAATGAAGGTATTTACTCCTTTTGTCTGGATTTGTTCCTACAATCGTTTCGTGAAAGCATTTAACAGCAGAGTAATATTTATTTACTGTACTCCTCTGAAGTCTTCTCTTTTGCTCTCTTTGGAATGGAAGTGTTTCATTGGTAAGGCTTTACTGAACCGTTCCATCTGAAATCACTTGATGTTTCTTCTTGTTTTTGATGAAGTTGATTAACCTGTTGGATGCCGGGTTGCTTTCAGGGGCACTTCCTCTGACCTCTGCTATTGTGCCCCTCAGTACAACCCTCTGCCCCGTCTGTTTTCAGGATACCGTGTTTCCTGACCTCTCTGTATCTGTGTGTGTTTAAAAAGAATCTGAATTCTTGTGAAGATATAAAACGAGCATGGGGCATTTTACTATTTAAGTAATTAATTTAAACATTATTATTTTGGTGGGGAGGTTAAATTTTTTTCTTTTCCTGGCAAATGAAATATGGGTTGTCAACATCATTAAAAGCAGGAATGGATATTAATGTCTTTCATTTTTAGAACCTCCTTCACAGTTTTTCACTTCCTCTTTATAATTTTGATTACACTCAGTATTCCTTCCTGTCAGCTTATACTCAGCTTTTATTTATAGAAACCCTCTGTTTATTTATAGGACCCAACCCTTGCATGAGATGTTATGACTGTAGCAAATAAAAGCATCACCAGCATGAGACATTTCACCATTGTGTCTCACATGTGAAAAATCATGTTCAGAATGAGTGTTATCATGATTGTTCGGGATAGCCACCCTGCTTATGCGAGTTGTGACAACTGAATCGTTCATGCAGATTTTGAACGACGCTAAAGCCACCAGGCAGGCTCTGAACGAGATCGAGTCAAGGCATGATGAGATCATCAAGCTGGAGAGAAGCATCAAAGAGCTCCATGACATGTTTCAGTACCTTGCAATGGAAGTCCAAGCCCAGGTGGGACAGACACATGGGAAATACTTAGCACAGCTCCCTCAAATGTCCCATGTTTTGTGCATGTGTCCATGTTTCATCTGAATTAGGGTTTAAGTAAAAGGAATGTTTCAATGTCTCGGTTCTAAGGGTGAGATGGTGGACCGGATTGAGGAGAACATCAAAAGCTCCCATAACTACGTGGAAAAGGCTGTTGCGGACACTGCTGCAGCCGTAAAAACATCCAAGAAAATTCGCAGGGTGAGTCAGTGATAATGTTTCTGTTTATTATTTATGCACTTCAACACATTAAGTCAGTGATTAGTACATTTAATGTTATTATTTCTTTTTCCTTTTCTCAGAAAAAATTATGGATCGCATTGTGCATTTTTTTGTCACTTGTCATATTAGTCATAATTCTGGCTACCACTTTAATGTGAGGTGAGTCCCATCTGGCATAATAAATTTAAATGGTCATTTTTTGAAAACTTTGAATATTATGGCCGGTTTGAGAATGTTACAGAAGCACATTTAGAAGATGAATTGATGAATGTTATTGTAAATCACAATTGGTTGTTTTACTGAGTATTTCTCATTTTAACATTTCTTACATTCAAGTGCCTGATTGTTATTATCAAATTCTGATATTTATTACGGCCAAACGAGTTACAGTTCTGTTAGTTCTAAAGAAAAGCAATTGTAATTATTGTTATAAATCTTGTAAACTTTCCATAAATCTTTATCTTCCCAGATTTTGCTGTTAGTCCTTCAGTCTGCCAGGCACTGGGTTCTGTCTTCTGAAGTCTTTTTCAAAGCAGTATGGCCATGCACACGAGCGTGGTTGCTGTCTCAACTATTATGGTGGCTGCAGGTGTTTGCGATTGAAAGTGTTGATCTGTTGTTTTAGCTGCTTTGTCCAACAAAGTTAAGAGTATGAGTTAGGATTCCTAAAAGTGTATCAGCTGCTTTGTCTGGACATATTAAAGGTAACATGGTTGTTTTAACAGGGGTTTTTTTTATAGAATGAATTGATTACAGTGTGGACTGGATTTCTAAGGTGATGGACCTCATTTGCAGAAACCAACAATAACACCTGGTCAGAAAATCTGTAATTAACAAGATTTTTAATATATGAAACTTTATGTTGAAAGGTAAGCTCAAAGTGATGGACTGTTTGTCTATGTCCAAATGTTTAGATGTTTCTTATGTTTGTTTGTGATTTGTCAGTTTGTTCGTCCATTTCAGACTTGAGATTTACTAACAGTGACGTGTATATATAAAAAACACTCGTTTTGTATTCCGCTTTTTCATTTTAGTATCAGACTTTCAATATACAGGCTCTCCTGCTCCTGAGACAGTAACCCTTTTCACATATAAGTGTATATTTTAACACGTTTGTCGCTATCCAAGTTAACACATGAAAGTTGAGAAGAAATGATGTACAGTTATTTACCTGGTGTTGTTTCTTGAGAAGTGACATCACCTTACAGTGTATGAACTACAGCCACATGGTTCTCATGTAAAAATGTCATTTTTAAATAAACTACATTTCATGCATGCATGTTTTTTGAGTATTTTTTTCAGTAATAAGTTTATTTGGACGACACAACACAAATCCAGTGTTTGACTACAGATGAAATCTGTTTTCTCAGCCGTAAAACTACAAATCCCAGCGCGTTTGTTTTCCTCTATACATCCGTGTTTACGGCACCGTTTCAGGTAACATTTTACTTTTACAAGCTGGTAAAAGTTTAATTCAACACTAAAACGTGCAGTTTGTACTTAAGTAAAATACAGTTTCATAATCTTTTACTTCATTTTAAACGATATTCGCTTGCATAAATGAATACACCAAAAGATGAGATGTTTTGAGAGATCAAAATAATTGCATTACTGATTTTGTGGCCATTTCTGGTGATGATGCGACCTTGCAAACGAAAGTGAAAGGGGGCATCTGAAGTCTTTATATTTATTAGACGAGCATTTATAAGTCTTTCATTTCTGCACTTTCTGAGGTTGTTTCTGAGGTTTCTTGAAACACAAACCGTGTCCTTCATAAACCTCCAGGATGGATGACAGAAGGCATGAGGAGACGATGCTCCGGCTCCGGGAGGGCTCGTTTTCACGGGTACTTTTCAGAGATGTTCCTCCGGCATACAGGACACACACCGCGGTAACATGTCGATACGATGCCGCTGGAGGTCTGCAGACCAGCCCGAGGGACTGGATCGGTATCTTCAAGGTGTGTAAGCAATGAGAGCATTCAGGATTAAAATCTGCATCATAAATCTCATAAATCAGATTTGCTTTGGTTGCTGATTTACTGTGGGTTTAGTTTCTTGCCACATGCAGAATTGCATGACCTTGCATGACATCTGAATGAGGTTTCTTATGTGCTTCTCAGGTTGGTTGGCAGTCCACACAACAATATTATGCTTATGTGTGTGTGCAACTTTGCCAGAACCAAGCCGACCCGCTCATGCAGGAAGCGGTTTTCAGAGGTGGGAATCACTGATCCAGGGTGCTTCTCAATTCTTATTTGTGCGTCCTCGTTTCCTTTTCCCGCTTCTTAGCTCCACCCCATTAGGATGTGAGGAAAAAACACTTCCGCATAGGATGCGCCAATGTTTCCTCGCTCATGCCTCCTCTGGAGGTTTCCTCACTCCTTGTTCCTCACCTCCTCAAAGTTCTCATTTAGAGAACTGAGATGCCCCTCAAGATGGCCGACTTTAACTGGTTTTCGGATTACGAGCGAGGAAACATAGGAAGCATCAGTCTGAGTATTGAGAAGCACCCCCAGTTTCTCGTTCCTGTTTCTGCCCTAACAAACATTGCACATTTGGGCATTTTATTGCAAACTAAGTGCTGACTGAGTGCTGACTAAACATTTAAGAACTGTGATATAATCATAGTTGTGATTACCGTGCATCAGACTGCATGAATGTGATGTTTGCTGCTATATAACATGTATATTTATGTATTTGACAGATGCTTTTATCCAAAGCGGCTTATAGTGCATTCAAGCTATACATTTGATCAGCATGTTGGTTTTCATGGGAATCAAACCCAAAACTTTTTGCGCAGCTAATGCAATGCTATTCCAGTTGAGTTTCAGGAACAGTGTATTAGTAAAGTGAGAATTACAGAGGAATACCTACAGCAGGCAAAACAAAGCATTTCAATATTGCCATCCTTCCTTTGGGTGGCAATGTAATCAAACAGGTGACACAAACTTACTCAGTCTGATGTTGATGACAGAGAACAGCCTACCTAAAGATGATGGGGAGTTTTATCAGTTCTGTTATGTGGACAGCCATGGTCATGTCAGAGGTGCCAGCACCTCATTCTGCTTTCAAAACCCAGCAGAATCAAGTTCTGACTGCAGCTTGGAGAAGGACCTCTTAGTTGTAACAACACAGGTACAATTTGGATCACGTTTCAGTCCATTGTTTCTTTGTGTACTTTCAGTTCAAATTAAAGTTGTTTTTCTTGCAGCACAATCAGGAAAACCCATAAATGATCAGTAAATAAAACCTATTGCATAGTTTTCCCACTAAGAAACGGACTTTTTGTTTAGTTACACTTACAATAAGGTTGTATTTGTTAACATTAGTTAGTTAAATACCTTAGTTAACATAAACTTACAATGCACATTATATCTGCAATACTTATTATCGGCATTCATTTGTTATATTAATTTGTTAATGAACTGAAAGTCAAGATTTACTAATACATTTTTAAACTGTCTGTTAACAGTTGTTAATGCATAATGAACTAACATTAACAAACGTAAAAAAAATATATTTGTGTTAACTAACATTAACCAAGATTAATAAATGCTGTACAAATACATTGTTTATTGTTAATTCATGTGAGCTAATGCATTAACTAATGTTTACGAATGGAACCTTAATGTGAAGTATTACCAAAGTATTACTTAATGTGAAGAATACTTGTTAAAAGTTGACTGTCCTTATGAGTAGGAGCAGGCAGAAATGCTGGTAAAGGAGAAAGAGGCCTTTGTCAAAGAGATCGACTCTTTAAATGAATTAAATAAAACCTTGAAGAATGAGCTGGACCAGAGGCTGCATGAGATCAACCGTCTCAAGGTTCGTCGACCTTTGATACACGTTTAATTTGTTTCTTTAAAGCATGAAAGTTTTACAACAGTACATATAGTATATTGTCACCTACATATAATAGTGAAATCTTTGACGCTATTATTTAAATTATTTTTAACTTTTTGTGATGAAGGTCGATTGCAAGTTAAATCTGTCATCTTCCATGTAGTTTTAAACTGTCTTTGTACGTGTTGTATAGTAGGATATGTAATGCTTGTTTAACAAGCTGTTTGGTATTGTACTGCATTGTTCTTGTGCTGAAGAACAAGGCGAATCCCTCTGTATCTCTGCAGTGAAGAATCAAGTGATTCAGAGTGTCTTTGTGCTGTATTAAATCACAGAACCGTCTAGATGATTTGAAGTTGAAGGAGAAACTGGAACCTCTGTCAGATGTACAGGACTATAATGTCACTGAGCAGGTAACCAGAGAGCTGTCCAGCTCCAATCTGACGAGGAGAAATTGCTTTAAATGCGCGCACACTGTTCTTAAGTTTTACACAAGGAAATAAATTGTTTTTAACAGTCCAATATGTTTAAAATCATGACACTTTATAAGTAGCCTTTTCATGGGGCGGTCACCTCATAGTGGGTAACATCACATGACCAAACAAATATTAATCTATATCAGAAACGCCTTTCGATTTCTGTAATTTTATCTGTCTGAGAGTTTTTATGAGAACAGAAAATGAACAGAGAATTTGCCTTTTATTTACAGGCACTGACATCCCTCCGAGAAAAATATGAAAAAACTGTTCAAAAGATCAAGATGCTAAAGCAGGAACGGGTGAAGTTACAGGAACAGATTGAATGCCAGTTCACCGAAAAGCTGAGGTGAGCTTCTGAGCAGGGAATATGTTCCTTCATCTCCGTGCTTTCATCTATTGTATGTACAGAGAGATTGTGTGATAAATTTTGATAGATTCAGATTTTTCCTTCAGGCTAAATACATTCCTGACAGAAACGGAGCACAATTACACAGAACTACAGGACCGTGTCAGGTTGCTGGAGGTTTGCAAAGTGTTTTTACTGTTGTGTTAGGTAGAAAAAGAAGTGTGACAGTATATAGGCTGAATCATTGATTTTATTTGGAAAACTGTTCATCTTCTCCATTGTGTTCACAACATGACTCTTGTTCCACTTCAGGTGGATGTGCAAACCAGCAGGAAAGACAATGAAAAACTGCGTGCAGAACTCAAGGAGCTCCTAAGAGTGAAGAAGACTCTAGAAGAGCAGAGAGATGAAAACAAAGTCTTACAATCGTCCGTGTCAGAGCAAGCAGGAAAAGATGATGATGCAAGCGTGAGACTTTGTCTGTTTGAAACCTGGAAGCTTCTTGACATCACATCATTTAGGAACAATATTGTTTTTCATGAAGTATAATAATAATATAATATATATATATATATATATATTTATATATATATATATATATATATATATATATATATATATATATATATATATATATATATATATATATTTATATATATATTTATATTTAATATATATATATATATATATATATATATATATATATATATATATATATATATATATATATATATATATATATATATATATTTATATATATAGACAGAGGAACTGTCTTTTTATGACAGATAAGGTCCTTCACAAACTGTAAAAATATACTTTCGGCCATGTTTTGTGTATATTTTGAAGCCACCATGAACTAGCTTGAAAAGCTTTGTTTCCTGTGTTGACTGTTGAACCAGGAAATTGAAGCTGGGCATATAGCCAAGTGGTCAACAGTATTATATCATATTTGTTTATGCTAGTCAGAAGTTGATGGAATTAGAGAGAGAGACATTCTCAATCAAAACCGTTTTTGGTCAAAATAAGTGAGTGCAGTGTGAGTCAATATTTTTGACCTGTATTCCAAAGACTTGAAATTTTAAATATGCTAAAAGATTTTTAATTTGGTCATGGTTTAAGAGTAGGAAAAAATAAATGAGAATATAGAATATAAATCTTTTTACTTAACCCACTCAGGTACAGATTCATGCCTTGCACACTCAGCTGACAGAAACCAGAGAGCTGCAATGCAGAGAGATGCAGAAATGCAAACATGCCACAAAACGTGCCGAAAGTGCAGAGCAGGAAATGAAGGAAGTGAGAAAGAAGCTGGTGGAGATGAATGAAGCAGAGTCTAAAGGAAACAGTCAAATCAAGGTGTTTTTGTTTTAATGAAATTCAGACACTGTTAGTTTCTATTTAATCTGTTGTTGTGAAAAATGTTCAAAAGGTGTCTGAGAAAAAAAACAGGCTGAATGCAATGATTGGACAAACATTTTATGATGTTTCATTTTTGATGAATGATATATATTTATATAAATATATTTAGACCACTTATTAAATATTTAAACATATACTAAATACAATGTTTCTGGAATAAACCTACCCTGCCTTTAAGTCCTTGTTGTTGTTGCTGCATATCTGTTATTACAGGCAAAACTTAAGCAGGCACAGGAGAAAATTTTTGAAATGGCACAGACATCGAGATCAGACATTCAGAAGCTCACTGAAAAGAATAAGGTTAAGCAGTTTCGTTCCACTGATTAAATATCCCTTCATTTTTATGTAAGGTGCTAATATAATTAGGTGTTTTATGGCATTTAATTTAATATGGATTCTTTCAATTTTATCTCCAGGAGCTGCAGGCAGAAGTAGATCGACTGCACAAGGCACTTTTTGACCAGGTGGCGTCTGCTGCAGCTATATCTGAGCAACTGCCCAGCCCTCAGAGCCCATCTGCCTCCAGCAACACCCGGGGGCAAACACACCCACCTGATTATCACGTCTATGAGAACATTAATTACATGACTGGTAGGTCCAGTGAAAGTAATTGAGAAACGGAGCAGAACACATGAATATCATCTCCGACATTACTCATCAAACGTCTCATCAAGACAGTTTTCATCTCAATTGTCTGACAGACACCATGTTAACTTCATGATGTATTTTATTTCTTTATAATAGGAGAGCCATCAAGAACGGAGAACAAGGTGATGACCATATTGTGAATGAATGAATTGTGTGTTCCTTACATTTGCAGATTGGCTTTCATTCTAAGCATTTTATTAGCATGTGTTTGCTGGGAATCAAACCCGTGACTGCATGTGCTGCAAGTGCTTCATTACTCATTGAGCTATAGGAGCACTCATCCTTATTCTTTCTTTTTGTAGATGAGGGTGTGCCGGCATTGCCAGGAAAGCTTTCCTGGTATCAGTGAGGATGAGCTTGCAGAACATGAGCTGTCTCATAAAGTCTGTCCATTCTGTAGTCTGCTTTGTGATGACTGGGAACAGCAGCAGTTTGAAGACCATGTCTATAGTCATGAGTAATCAGTTCACCTCTTTCTGTATCTGAAATGTCTTCAGGCTTGTATGGTGGTAAATGTACTGACAGGTCCAGGATTTCAGCAGAAAAGCATTGTTATCCATTATTTCATGGCATTTGATTTACTTTCTAGCCATTTTTTCTTCTCTCATATAATGTGATGTAACATTTCATGTTCACTTGTTTTTTGCTAAGTAGCCAGATAACAAACAAGATAACGTACAGTCCGCCCAACTGTTTCAGAGTGACGCAAAACCTTCCGCTTTATGTCTGGGCCATGTTTATCAAGTCTAGGTGTATTTTGTGATAACAGCTTGCTGACTGTACATTAACTTTTCAATCTGTAACAAGGAGATAACAAACTCTGTGCAGTTGGAGTGTTTTTAAAAATCTCCAAAAGTACAAAGCAGAGCAACACGTGTTAAATGTTGGTCATACATTTCTCTAATATTCAATAAAAGAGCAAATACATATAAAAACATGAACCTACAGTGAAGTAACCAATGGTATTTTTATTTTAGAGTAAATACAGCATTAAAAAACAGATATTTCATTATTTATAAACATTTTATTCTCCTTATTTAATCAGGCTTGGCTCACACAATGTAGATTCAGCAGTCATTGACCGCCCTTTACTCTGATTCTGTGCTCCACCATGACCATGTGTACAAAACGTCTTATACTCAAGGTGTCATCTGGCTGGCCTCCTCAGGTGTAACATCTTGCGATACAATCTCGGAGAACAGAGCAGGCAGCCAGTATTGTGGCTCTCCGACAGCTTGAGAGTCCAGCCATGCTAAGCCTTCCTTCAGCAGGTGATCCTGAAATATGGGAAAAAATTATATAAATATAAGAGATAAAGAAATTTAGAAGGATTCCTTACGTTTTCCCCTGCACACTTACAAGCACATGACTGGCCCGTTCTCTCTCCCACTTCAGGTTGGATCTGATCTCACTCACTGTCACGTAGCCCTTTTTCTGTAAGACATATTTAGTGCTCAGATCTGAGAGTTTATTTTAAAGAAATGTCTGTCTTTAACGTTGACTACCTCAGCTAGCTGAAGGACAACAGTGTGATCCATATTGAGCTCCGCTGGTACTGACTGAACTAAATAAGATCCACCAACAGGAATCATCCCGAAGCCATTTCCCATAGCCTTCAGCTTCTTGATGGCCCGTACCAGGTCATCTCTGAGTGATCAGCAAATATGAGCCGTATTACAATACAGCTGTCTGTGATAGAGCAGCGTGTACAGGACAAGACTGAAACATCAGACACTCACTGACTCACATCCTGTGCAAACTTCCCTCTTCCCTTCAAGACACGCTGATGAAGTTCATCCAGCGTGATGAGTCCTGCAAAAGTCAAGGCACTCAAATTCAATTCACATTTTAGCTATTTAAATGTGCACGTGGAAATAAGAAATCTGTCTTTTCAGGATATCTTTCAAAAACGTATGACGCTTGTCTAGCTGCAGCCATATAAGACCTTTAAATGCTGAATGGCTTTCTGTGACGATATAATACAAATTATAATCATAAGGCCTGTTTTATTGATAATACACAATCACCTCCATCCGCTTTAACATTATACAGTGACACAACTTACCTCCATTTCTGTGTTTCAGAGCTAAACAGACTTCAATAATCTGCACACCAAGCTCGTAATAGAAATCTCCCACCCCAAGCATCTCCGACCAAAATCCTTTTCCAGCTGGACACGTACAGGAATAAAAACAAACGTGCATAAGCTCATACCTGCCGTTATCATCTCTCTACTGTAACATCAATTGCATTTGTGAAATGAAATAATAATAATAATAATAATAATGCACTATTTAACACTTGTGCATCATCTACGAACATGCCAGTGGATCGACCCCGATGGTGGCGCACATCTCCTGGAACTGCACCCGGAACTGAGAGCTTTTCCGGATCTCCTGTTTGTGCTTGCTGGCGAACTCCTCCAGATGGGTCTTAAAGGTTTCCAGCTGCTTTGACATCTACACAGCACATCGGGTACGTTTATGATGGGTCAGGTGTTGAGTTTGCAAGCAATGCAAGCAATGCAAGCCGATGCAAGTTTTGGATTGAGTTTGCAAGCAATCCGTGACTCGCCTATCTTGAAGACCAAACCTGTTCATACGCACTTGTGCGAGCTGATCCTCGGCCAGAACCGTGCCCCTCTCTTTGTACTTGGCCTGTGACAAGAAGCAGATGAGATGGATCACGATGGATCTGGTGTTGATCTCATGTTGATCTCACATCGGTGTGATCTTACCTCCGCTAGTTTCTTTTTGGCGATCGCGCCGGCTCCGACTCCTCTTCTGTGCATGATGTCCAAAGCGTCTCAAAAATGCCTACAAATGTGTTTTATTCATTAATGCATTAATGCATTAAATGCATTAAATGCATTAAATGTATTGTTTACCTTTTCTGCCAGCTGTAGACATGCACTTCCTTCTCGTCGCTAACGGGTTGGTGAATGTGTCGAATACCGCCACCTATCGGCCTGGAGACCAATCGCTACCTTAAAGGTATCACAACAAATGATGAATAAGATATTAAAACAAATTACACCATTTTAATCCTGTTGATGCTTTTTTATGAGAATGCACGTGAAAATATTGATCCATCCTTTTTAAAGTGGCTGTTTTTGTGTTTTTTTGACATTTACCGGTTATGACGAAACATAAGCATACATGAAGCTGCTTGAAATATTATTAGTGGCTATGTATATTAACCATTATTTTTAATTGTAATTATAAATCATCTAGAAAAGTATAATTACCAAAGTGTTGACTCAGAGAACAATCCAGATAGCAAAGTTTGAAAGGTGTACTTTTTTGCCAAGATTAATGAGAATTTATATAACACAGTAAGTAAAAATAAAAAATATATTTTGCTTATTCCAACTTATAGCTTTACTGTAAATTGATATGGCTATATACACAGTGTGATAGATAGAAAATGTGGACACACTGAATGAACACTGAATAATGCACGTACAAACCCACATTTTTGATTTTGAAAAACAATTTAATTGTAAGGAACAGATTTTCACTCAGGACATGAAAATATGTTTAATACATTATCGGAAAATGTGTAGTACAGTAAGCTTTTGGCTCTTGAGTTGGAGTCAGTCTGCTTCAAGGCCCATTCTGCATAGTTTTATTGATTTCTGTGGGTTAAGGAAGAAAAACAGTCAAATTCAGGGTACACCATGGTAAAACAACAACAGCTTTAAAAACAGCAAATTTAGTGTGCAGAAGACAACTTACTTGAACCCATCTCCTTTACTGTGCACCCACCTCATGAGCTCCTTTTTCAGCAAGTCATTGAAGATGCGATAGTCCTGATCATCAGCCACAACGGCGGGTCTGAAATGAACATCAAATACTTTCCGTCACTTTAATTTATCCTGAATGCATCATTAAAATCATGCATCTGCTGTTTCCATTTCTCCAAACTTACTCGCTTTTCTTTTCTCTCTGTTTAAGCAGAAAGTTTACAAAGTTCTTCTGAACCATGGAGTCCATAATTTTACTGATGTCACTTGCAATGGTGGATTCAGCATAACGACGGACCAACTTTTGGATGTCATTTGTGGAGCTATTAATGACATAAAGCAAAACAAATTCATGTTTTTTTTTATGACACATCAGTAAATATATTCTGTGTGAAAGACTCTTACCTGATATCAACAGGCTGGGATTCTGTGCCTGCGGACAATGCACTGGTCAGGCATATAAAACCCAACACAAATACTGCAGCGTTCATTTTCTCACCTATTTTCTTCAAAGCAGACATTACAACAAATCAGATATCATATATGTCATGCCCAGTGAGTAACACTAGTAAATGAAAATGTCTTTAGATTAAATTTACCTTTTCTCTGCTTTCCCGGTGATGGTTTGGCTCTACTCTTTGTGATTTTTTATATGAGTGCTACAGCTCAAGTCAGCTCACTGCTCTGTCTTTTATACAATGTGAATAACATTACCACCACAAACAACAATTTACTTCCACACCATTAAAACTATTAATACAGGTGATAAGCATTTTTCTCTTATAATTATAGTTTCAAATCTGTTTACGCTTAATATGGTTTGTTTGGGAAAAGTACATATTCACGGAACTACAAAATAGAAATATAGCCATTGATCCATTAGTTTTTAAAGGCAAACATTTCTCATTGCGTAAATGTAAGGTAAATGTGTGTGATGTAAGGAAATGTAACTCGCTAATGACTGAAATGTAGGTAAAATAAACACATTATATATTCAGAAAGGTTTTAATGTTCTTGTGGAAACATTAATAACTGTGATGAATATAAATATAAAAGGCTGAATATGTATAAATGTCAGATTACTCTACAAATAACTACAAATAAATATTCAAAGTTTGAATCAATATATAATATATAAGCAATATATCGAAAGGCAATATTTTAACATGCAGTTAACAGTGTTCTGTGCATACTGACACGTATTCTGTATTATAAATGCAAGCATGTTGTTATGGCATGTTGTGCATTCCTCATTCAATCTCTTTTAATCAAGGGTGAACTACTTGAAATTGTTTACATTGTTATTAAACATAATTTAGAATGAAAAACTCTTGGTTTAATTGTTTTCAATAAAAATAAGTGCATTATTAAAATCTTAAAATTAAATACAAATAAAGCTAATTCATAATGACTTTGTAAAAATGTTTTTAAATTGTTTTCTGTAATGACTGGTTGCTTCCGGTGTCAGTAACTTCTTAAAGATTTCATTTTAATTGTATCAGGGGTTGGTCACGTGTTATGTTTTCAGAAATTAGTATTTGCAGCAAATGCATATTTGAAAGTTTTGCATTTAACAAAATATAACAATATCCTTGCCAGCAAAGAAGCCTACGTCAGTGTTGGTTGATAATAAACACATTTAACTGGATATTACAAACAAAGAAAGTTATTTCATAGACACAATGGACAGCATTCGACTCAATTTGGACAAAATACGCTGTTTGCAGTTGTTTAATAAGCAGTTATAAAGAAACTTTAAATATAAAGAAGTTATAAAGAAGCCATTAAAGCTGATGTATGAAACTCCTGCTGTTGTGGATGAGGAATTTGATTGAGGCACTGGAGAATTTCTGCAGAATAATGACAGAATAAAGCAAACAGCTCCAAACCAGAGATTAAACAACACTAACTGGTAAAAGTAAATATTCACTGTGCTTCAATGTACATGATAGCCCAAACTTTATTATTTATATTACACATGATCAACTGTAATTGTACAGCCAAAGTTAATGGTTTTATGTAGCCTCAAACATGTATGTTGTTAACTCGCTGGATTTTTTATTGCCTGTCACATTATAATAAACAAACAAGAAATCCCCTACATGATTAACAATTTGTTGAACAAATATTTAAGACTTTAAATTAAAACAGTGATATGTGACCATCATACAAATAACTTCACACAGAGACGCTTTGTTTAACTACCCAGAAGTTCTGTATGGAGTAGTTATTTAGTTTACATATCCTGCTGGACATGTATGATAATAAATGTATCAGAATCATATTGACATACAGTAAACAAAACTATTATATTAATGATTGTAACATCCATAAAAATCTGGAATAAACGCAATATTGGATATATACAGTACATACATTAGATACACACAGTCCTAGTTAACATCAGTCAGACTCACTAGGTTTAGGCGATTTAGCCAGAATCGTACTCAAACACACCATGACTTATAAACAGGTTACTGTATAAATGCTGGATGGCACATTTATAAACATTCTACTTTAAAAATGGTTTTAAGGGCTGTATACACTAAAAAAGAAAGTGATCATTAAATCATGACAACGTTTTCACATGAACTCAACTCATCAACTCTACACCAGTCAAAATTAAAAATTGTAAATTTAAATAATTTGTACAATGATTTGATTAATCTGAAACATTTCAAGCAGTAAAAATGTTTTATAATGTATCTTCCTCTTTGCAATAGACACTGAAGATAAGCTGTTGAGGTACATGGCTGGCGTGCTGAGAACCAGCCAGCTTGAGATGAGGATGACCACAGAAGAGCTAGAGGAAGAGCAGAGGTAGAGGTTTCTCCTCATTAAAATGTCCTGTAATGTTTGTAAACTTTGCCTCACATAACTGATCTCAGTCTAGAGGAAAAATCTAGTGTTTACTGCGCAGCCATTTCATGCAGGTAACCACAGTAAAATCGTGTTGATGTGTTTATTGTGCAGTTAAAACAGGAAGCATTTATGTGTCCTGTGGATGGTGTGGACTCGGCTCTTGGGTCCACAGTATAATTCATGATCTCATGTAAATCAAGAGAACATCAGGTGAAGAGAAAGCCATTTGTGTTGCTGCTGAAATAAAAACACATCACTTTACGTGAATTATTTTCCCGGACGTTAATGTTCTGCAAAGATGAATGTTCTCATTTTGGAAGACTGCAGCGCTGACAGTAGTATTGTGTGTTTAAGTATTTCATCTCTTATTTTATATGATCTGTTTGTTCTCAGAGTCAAACACAATGTGTACGACTGAGTAAATATGACCACACCTTAATCTAAACACGGGTCCTTATCTTCTCTGTTTTCTTGCTTAAATAAATCTTTTGAATAAACATTAAACATAAAAATACATTTAATAAACAAATAAATAATGCAGCTATTTTTTTTAGATATGGTTTTTAGAAAAATTCTAACATAATATAACACTTCAGTTTTTTGTGCATTTAAAAAGTGTTGACTGAGTTTGACATGTCTGATTGATTATTCAACAAGGTAAGCAACAGACAGCTAATCATATTTATCCTGTACATTTTTCAGCCAACAATATGTTCCAGCCTCCAGACTAATAATTAAAACAGACACCCAAA
This sequence comes from Chromobotia macracanthus, assembly GCA_036877525.1. NCBI lineage: Eukaryota > Metazoa > Chordata > Actinopteri > Cypriniformes > Botiidae > Chromobotia > Chromobotia macracanthus. The sequence continues at coordinate 2,603,712 of JAZGTH010000009.1, forward strand.
ACAAACAGTCCCAAATTTAAGCCAGTCTGTACCAAGAGCTAATATTTACAAAGGTGTGCTTGTGATTGTTTAATAGAAAGATGATATCCATTGTTCCTTAAAACCCGGATGAGTGAGTTATACCCATATTTAAACCCACAGACAGCACTGATGTGTGTTAATATTTTATAAAACTGTTTAATACCTGAATTGGGCAACAATAGATGTAAACTGTTAATCTATCCATCCATCCATCCATCCATCCATCCATCCATCATGTATTACACTATTAGTGTTCTTGTAGGTCAACTCGTAGGAGCAGCGGAACACAGATACTGATACTGAAAAATGTATAGCTTAAATGTATTGTAAGACTTTTTGGATAAAAGCGTCTCCCAAATTCATAAATGTAAATGTACTTTGCAATACACTAATGTAAAGGGGATAGATATAAATGAAACTCCTATAAATGAAACTCTTGTGTTCTATAGAAGAAAACAAAGTCATACAGGTTTGAGTAAATGATGTAAAAATGTTCATATTTGGGTGAACTGAACTTTAATGAATCATATAAGCAATGAGGGATCTCAGCCATTGTGTCCAAAATACCTACAAGTAAGACGGTAATGGTTTTGGTCTGAGAAAGTTTCTTAGGTTGGTGTTTTATGAGTTTTAAAATTGATTTTTGTTCCTTTTTTTCATTTCATTTATTGTAAATAAACTGGTTGTTAAAAACGTAACTAAATTATAAATGTAAATGTATAGTATCTGTTCATATCATGCTCATCCCTGCTGGCCGAGCGGTTCATGTAGATGGGCGGACTGCAGGGGCAAAATAAACACGTTTGATGATGTAACACATTTGGAAGATACGGTTGTAAAGCAGTGAGGTTTCTTCTGCACACGGTGATACAGATGCCATCAGTTATGAAATATGTCGAAAACTCTCGCTATTCTCACTCTGACTTCTTGCCTGTTGCTGTATCTAGTTATGTGGATCAATTTCCCTGAACATCTGAAAGCGTAAGTCTAAAAAATGTGTTACTGAAAATTAGCATGAAGACTCACAATAATGTTTCTAGAGATCAATTTTTCAGACATTTTAAGGTCTCAGGTCCCTGAGACCCTGTTTATATTATAATAACAACTGCCTTGCTTACAATTACAAATGTTTGTTATTATTTTTGCTTTTTTTACTCTTGTTTATCATTATCAAAGGGACAAAATAAAAGTGGTGAGGTCAGAATTTCTTTGGAGAGAAACTAGTGCTGCAGATGATCAAGCACTAGTTAGCATTAGTACAACTATCAACACATCTGCATTGAATTTCTCATTGTTTGGAGCTACACGTCTGTACGAAGCTAAAAACCTGTCTGCTGAGCACAAAGACAACCCGACACCTATTCCAGTTCTTTATAAGAACAATTTTACAAAATTACCTGTGTGGGATTTTGAAGATGTGTATTTGCAAGACCATGAAGCAAGAAAAGCAGTAAGTTCTTCTCCAGATCTATTCAGATGTCACAGTTCCTGTTTGGGATGTTATTAAAGATCTCTGTTCCACAGACCTGCTCAGAGTCTCTACAAAACACTCAAGATCCGAAATTCAAGGAATCTTTCCTTCCCAACATTCGGCTCTGGCTGTACAGAGGTCAGCTCAACGTGACAGAATGGAATAGATTAGCACACTTCAACAATCCCTTTGGCTTTATGGAATACAAGTATGACGGTAAACACATGAGACCAACTACAGTTGTTTTCTGACTGATTATTTGAATAACCTGCAGGATGGTGGGATCTCCTGCACATTGTTTCTTTGAATAAGAGGTGTAATAGGTAAACATCACACAAAGTAATAGCACCCAGAGATAACTGTACGTTTACTGTAGGGTTAGGCTTACTTAATGCGTTTTAAAAAATATTTCATGTTTTGTTAAAAAATCGTTCACTGTGCTTTCTGATGAACTTTTAAATGCTTTTTTGGCTCTCATTACAGAGATAAAAGCAGCAGTAGATTTGATACCAAAACCCGAGTCTTCAGTTTTGCTGCCTGTACCTGAGAGCTCACAGGATGGCTGTGTCCGCTGTGCTGTTGTGGGTTCAGGTGGGATTCTTAATAACTCAAAGATGGGCAAAGAGATCGACTCCCACGATTATGTGTTTCGGTAAGTGCCAAAAGTTTCAGAGTTTTAAGTTGTACCTTATTGTTAAATTGTAAATATTTTTACGGCTATGGTGACGTAAGACCTGATTTCTGAGCGGAATGAAAGTAAATTTTGTTTGGAAAAACTGTGGAAAAGCAGCAGAAAGTACAGTTATAATGATATTTGTATGACTATAATACTTTAAATATGTAAATGTGTTAAATGTTAATTATTATATTGTTAATGCATCCCAACAACAGTTTGCATAAAACATGTGGACACTGTTTGCTCTTGATGTATATAGGGTAAATGGAGCTGTTACCCGAGGTTACGAGGAAGATGTTGGAAATAAAACATCGGTCTATGTGCACACAGCTTTCTCTTTAACTGCCAGCCTTCAGTTATTTAAAGAGTTTGGCTTTCACAGTATTCCACACAATGAGGTCAGTATATTAGTATATTTTAACATGGGCTGTATTGTTTACAGAAATGCTGAGTAATATAATAATAATAATATTTAGCATATCTGTATTATATCTGTAAATTGTTTGCACAAATTTGTTTATGGTTTTGATTTAATATACTGTACCTGGTGAAATATTTATTCAAGTCACTGAAATGTTTTACTAAGATAAGTGGATTGGCTGTTGTTATTCGATAGGGCATCAAATATGTCATGATTCCTGAGGGCCTGAGGGACTTCCAGTGGCTTCAAGGTTTATTACAGGCAAAAGAGGCCTCTGGGTATTTTAAGGGTGTGAGGTACAGTATCTAGTTCTGTAGTTATTATGTAGTTATAGTTCTGTAATATTAAATCAGCAGCATGGAAACAATACACCAGATTTTTATTTGATGAAATATAGGAAACTTATATGTATTTAATGTTTTAAAAACAAAATTCTCTTTTTTTAGGCCACAGAGCTACTTCAATGGACATTTTAATGAGAGCGGATTTTATGTTCTTCATCCAGATTTTCTGCGATATATTCGCAACAGGTAACATCTTCATGCTCACACTGACCAGTTTGTGTAATCAGAACAGTTTAACAGTTTAAGATATTTAAAACAAAAGAGTGTTTTCATTTTATAGCATTTGTGCGTGATTTTTCTCACTGCTTTCTTTTACTTCCAATATAAAGATTCATGTTCTCCAAACAAACGCAGAGTATTTACTGGTCACTGTACAGACCAACCAACGGAGCATTCGCTTTGTTCCTGGCTATGCACACGTGCGACACTGTAAGTGAATGTGTTGTTTTCTGTTAGTTTAGTTTCTAAAAAGAAAAATATGTACAAATGCTCTTCATGTCCATCATCAGGTGGATGCTTATGGATTCATCACAGAAGATCACCATAAGTACTCCAACTATTATTTTGAAAGGTTTAGGAAAACCAATGTCATTTTTTATATCAATCATGATTATAACCTGGAGGTGAAGACTTGGAAGAAACTGCATGACTCTGGAATCATAAGACTATATCAAAGAAAAGAAAACGTGAACACGCCACAGACATAAAGGTCTCTTCATTCTGTTGTCAGTTTTTGGGACACGTGACACTGCAGTCATGGTTCTGCGTACTGCGTCTGGGTTCCTAATAAGACAGATGAGCAAAATCTGGCATGCAAAACAAAATGCAGGACATGTTAATACTACTGTATACATGAAAGCAGGATTATCACATTGTGCCACTAAAATCCTTGTTTATGGAACCTATTATTAAACTTTCTTTAGGTAATGTTCATGCATTTAAATATTTTAAAGGGACTGGATTTGCTGGGACAAAGTTTCAAATTCTATTAAAAATATTAAATTACCAAGATAAATATATGTTTACATTTTTCTGCATTTTATATCTTATTGGAGAAACATAATAGATTTCACTTTAAAACTAGTATAACCAAATGACATCCACAAACATGGCACATACTTTTACATTTATTCATGAAGCAGACACTTTTATCCAGTGTCTTGATAGGTTTAATATGTGTAATTGGGTAACAATACTACGTTGGATAACAGAAATGGGTACTGATAAGTGTCATCGAACCTGAGACCAACCAACACAAGGCCGCGAGCTTCAGAAGATAGCAACCACCCAAGCTGTTATTTTGTGAGGACTGGTTACTGTTAGTGGAACTGTCAAGAACTGGGTGAAAAACATTTGTTTAATATTTATTGTCTGTTGCATATTGACCTTTCAAGAGACGTCTGGTTGACTTTTGAGACATTGTCTGGCTGTTTTTAAAGGTGAGAAAAATATCTTCTTTTTAAGAATCATCTGATCAAAATGTAATGTGTTGTTTTGGATAATAATGTACAACTTTTTTTTTTAAATTACAATTTCTATAGTTATATACTATATATATATATATATATATATATATATATATATATATATATATATATATACAGTATATAATTTTAATTTGCTGTTTTGTCTACCCCATAATTACTATGGCAGTTCTGTTTTGCCTGTATATTCTGTTATGGTGTTGTTTAACAATTTATGTTGGTTTAAAGCCACTAGTTCACCGACATTCAGCTAAATAAAGGAGGTCGATTTGTTCTTAGAACAAATGTATTTTTTGTGTGTCAGGTTGGGGCAAGCTGTCGCGTGTTTTACATGCCATTTATGAACAATTAAATAATTACACTTTCTGTTGGCTAAGACAATGATTGATATTCTTGTTATCATTTTCATATTTGCTTTGTCGTGAATGGTTTTGTCTTAATGATTGGTTCCCTGCTTAAATTGTTGAAAAATAGACTAATGTGGAAGATGCCTGTTTTTACTTTTTTGTAATTTGTATTTCACATTTCAAATCAGTATCAATAAACAGCAGTGTGTCGATTAACAATTTGTATGGAAATGGATTTGTTTTCTCAAGACTTTCTCAAGACGTAGAGAACTGGATTTATAAAATTGCCCCACCCTCAACTGAGAAAACTGACAGCTAGTCCACCTCTCTAGTAGTCCAGAAGTAAATATGGTGACGCAATGAGTGTGTACAGGTACTTTACAACTCGAGAGTACCTGTTAAACAGAGAGAACTTTCCCACGGCGCAAACGCGTGAGAAGCAGTCATAAACGATGCAGAAAGCTTTGGGCCTTGTTTGTCTTATTCCGATTTCTTGTGTGTTTCTCTATCTAGTACTTTGGATTCATCTCACTGAACAGTGGAACAGGTAAGTTAATAAAAATAAAAATATCAGAAGGTATGTGTGAAGACTCTCCACACTTGTAAACATCAAGGTTCAAGTTTTAGGTCATTAAGAGCTACAGAGTTTTTCATTCTAATCACTTATGCAGGTATTACTGCTGTTTTGTTTATTTAATATTTGAATTGTCTGCATAACAAAAAAAGATCCTTTTCGTTAATTTACATTGTTGTCTTTTTTCTCAAAGAATCGAAGGAATAGTAGTTAAGTCTGGATTTTTTCTGAAAGAAACTCAGAAGCATACAGATGATCAAGCACTAATTAATAAAATAATCACATCTGCATTGAATTTCTCATTGTTTGGAGCTACACGTCTGTATGAAGCTAAAAACCTGTCTGCTGAGCACAAAGACAACCCGACACCTATTCCAGTTCTTTATAAGAACAATTTTACAAAATTACCTGTGTGGGATTTTGAAGATGTGTATTTGCAAGACCATGAAGCAAGAAAAGCAGTAAGTTCTTCTCCAGGTCTATTCAGATGTCACAGTTCCTGTTTGGGATGTTATTAAAGATCTCTGTTCCACAGACCTGCTCAGAGTCTCTACAAAACACTCAAGATCCGAAATTCAAGGAATCTTTCCTTCCCAACATTCGGCTCTGGCTGTACAGAGGTCAGCTCAACGTGACAGAATGGAATAGATTAGCACACTTCAACAATCCCTTTGGCTTTATGGAATACAAGTATGACGGTAAACACATGAGGCCAACTACAGTTGTTTTCTGACTGATTTTCTATGTAACACTATGAAAGCAAGTAGAATCTTGAATATGTTTGAGAAATGGGTGCAGTGGGTAAATATTACTCAGATTCATGACTGCCGGTCAAAGATAAACAGGCTTTCCTGATAATGATGCAATAAAAATAGTTAGTGGACCAATGTAATGCCTTTAAAAAAATATATGCAAATATTCTTTCTTAAAACCTGATTTCAAACATTAAAGTTTGATTTTCATCTTGGTTTTTATCATGCACTTTCCTTTTGTTTACATGCATGTTTTATCCCATCTTCTCATTACAGAGATAAAAGCAGCAGTAGATTTGATACCAAAACCCGAGTCTTCAGTTTTGCTGCCTGTACCTGAGAGCTCACAGGATGGCTGTGTCCGCTGTGCTGTTGTGGGTTCAGGTGGGATTCTTAATAACTCAAAGATGGGCAAAGAGATCGACTCCCACGATTATGTGTTTCGGTAAGTGTTTTAAATCATAGCTTGTAATTGTCGTTACATTCTTGTAAATATTTTTGCGGTTATCTAAGACCCATGACTTCACAAAATGTTATTAAGTTTTAATATTGTTATTAAAACTTTATAAAACATTTCTATAGTGGTGATGAAGGTAGAGCAAAAGTAATGCTGTGAATAAAGTGATGTTATAGATATTTTAATATTTAATATGTTATGATTATGCATGTCAAGAATGAAGATTGTTAGTATGAACAAGTCAGATGGTCTTACTCTGATTTTGTTTCTAAACAGAATGAACGGGGCACTTACGAAAGGTTATGAAGAGGATGTTGGAAGTAAGACATCAGTCTATGTACATACAGCTTATTCACTGTATGCCAGTCTTCTGAGATTTAGACAGTACGGCTATGACAGTATTCCACAAGATGAGGTCAGTATATTTCAGATGGACACTTAATGTAAAAATAAACAATTCTGCCACCATTACAGTTTCTCAACCTCATGTGCTAAAGTCGCAGTATTCATTATTTTTTGATAATATGAGTAATAATGCAAAGCAATACACATTCATTTAGCAATCCCAGCAATCAAACACAAAAGGCTTTATTTACATTGCAAATACAGTCAAAATAAAATAACACCAAAATAAAAAACAACATGGAAACAATAAAGATTTAAATCAGCTTTCCATTTGTTTTGCATAACATCCCTTACTATCGGTTTATTGTCTTTCCTCCGATTGCTTATTTATACATTTCAATCGGATAAGTGGGTTTGTTAAACAGTAAGTATATAGGCTTAATCAAAAGTGAGACACCTTCAGAGTTTTGGTGCTGAACATAAACAGTAAATACATTAAAGTCATATCACAATGCATGTCACTCACAGCCCTGATGATAAGTTCAGCTGTGATATATCTGTGAGTATTCAATATACATACCCTGCTTAGAATATAAAAAAAGTTGCATAGACTACTTAAATGGTGCGTTTTTATTGTGTATAAAAAGCAGGCTATGCATTATGTGTGTGTCAAAGGTCGTGGGTTCGATTCCCAGAGAACACATAGTGATAAAATGCTTGAATGCACTGTGAGTCGCTTTGGATAGAAACGTCTGCCAAATGCATAAACTGATTTTCTAACCGACTCTTTGTTGTTATTCGATAGGGCATCAAGTACGTCTTGATTCCTGAGGGCCTGAGAGACTTCAAGTGGCTTCAGGGTCTACTACAGGGAAAAGAGGCTCCAGGGTTCTTTAAGGGTGTGAGGTATCAAACCCTTGTCCTCTACAGTTACATTATAAACTTAACACAAAGCTGCGACTGTGATGAACTGGTCATGACAGTCCCTGTGCTGTTGTCCATGTGCTGGATGTTTACTTAAAATAAAACACAGGTCAACCAGACAATGAGGCAAACAATGGCAATGGAACACACTCAGTAAAGCAGATGAACTGGAATACTTCACAGTGAGAATGGTGATGGCATGATCAATATTTAGGGTGAGGGCTCTCTCTGCTGGAGGGATGAATGGGGGCAGCCTCATCACAGAAGTAATATGCACAATATAACATTTCAGAATAATGAAAGAAAGTGCCTACAAATACTTATTTATGAATTTGATAACTGCTTTTGAAAGAACCGTGTTTAGCCGTTCTTTGAAAATCATGATGGACTCATTTAGTGGGAAGTCGTTTCACCACTGTGAGCTGATATTCCCTTATTCAGAAAAATCTGGAGAGCCCCAAACTGGAAAACCAAGCAGTGCAACATGACGGATGTCTGGTGTTGAGATGACCACATCCTGAATCCTGCACAGAATATTCAGACAGAAAGTCTTTACATTTCTTTACGTTGTAGAGCACAAATCTGTTTTACTGTGCTGGAGCATTTTAAGAGTAAGAACGTTTTGATCAAGTATTTGTGGTGTTGTTCAGTCTCTTTTACGTGCACAACCAAATTACTCCAGCTTCTCTTTTTCTTGTGTGCTATTGAGACATTGTAGCTCTTGTTTGGTAAATTGCCTGTGTTGTTCCTCATTTTTATAGAAAAAAATGTCTACTAAATGTCAGTGTCTTGTAAATAATCCTTAGAAGGCAGGGAATTGCTCAGTAAAATTCTTGTGTTCATTGTCAGGAATATACAGATAAAATGTCCAGTTTACAGACAAACAGAAGAAAAGCTGTTTGGGTAAACACACATCTTAACACATGTGTAAACTATAGGCTAATAGATTTTTTTAATCTCTTTAATTTCTTTCTTAGGCCACTGAGTTTCTTCAACGGCCATTTCAATGTGAGCAGATTTTATACTGTTCATCCAGATTTTCTTCGATACATTCGTAACAGGTAATATACAGAAATTTTAGAATTTACCATTTACACCAAACCTTTTTTAAAACAGAAAGGCTTTCTGTGTTCAATAAATCCTAGCTATTTTTTATTATGTTTTCAATATAAAGATTCATGCCATCTAAAGAACTGCAGAGCAATACCTGGGCAATGTACAGACCAACTAATGGAGCGTTTGCTTTGTTCTTGGCTGTTCACACATGTGATATTGTAAGTAAAATGTTTTTTTTTACAATGGTAAAGTGGATCACGCAGCATTATTAACTTTAAGGGTTTTGGTCAATCTTAACTAGTTATGTGCACCACACTAACTATGCAGCATGTCTAGCATTTACTTAAAGGTGCTGTTTTGTCTTACAGTTTGTCTTACACTTATCTGTTAGACTTTACCAAAAACACTCCCTCCAACCCATAACCACACTTTAATAGTCTTGTGCTCTCAAGATGCGATTGTCATCATTTATGAACAGTGGCATTTTTTGTGTTAAGATACTGTACTGTATATGGACTTTAATGAAATGACCCTTTTAATGGATTTCTGTTGTTATACTTTTTATTGAATTTATTTGATCATATTTTAAGATTTTTCCTTCTCTTCATGTCCATCATCAGGTGGATGCTTATGGATTCATCACAGAAGATCACCATAAGTACTCCAACTACTATTTTGAAAGGTTCAGGAAAACTGATATCATTTTTTATGTTAATCATGATTATAACCTGGAGGTGAAGACTTGGAAGAAACTGCATGACTCTGGAATCATAAGACTATATCAAAGAAAAGAAAATGTGAACACGCCACAGACATAAAGGTCTCTTCATTCTGTTGACACTCTTTGTGTTGGACAAAGTGTGACTGAGCATAAAATTTCTGTGTTGGCCATTGATTTTCCAAAGCCACAGCTCTGTTACACACTGAGTCAGATGATTCACACAGATGTTTCCTGCTCTGTTGGTTTGTTTTACTATAGCTCAGTTGGTAGAGCATTGCGATAGCGGCACAAAGGTTGTGGGTTTGATTCCGAGAGAACAAATGTACTGATAAAATGTATAGCTTGAACACACTTTAAGTTGCTTTGGATTAATGTGTCTGCAGATGTACATGTAATTGTCCAGATCACCGATGGCAATAAGACATGTAACAAAGAATAAAGATAAGTAAAGTCTATATAAAAATGCATTTACAAAATCGTAAATATTTAATTAATGTATACATGGGATCCTATACCTCAACTGATAGCCTATTCAGTGTAACATGGGTTTGATTCATGAACTGTTGGCTTTCAATGCACTGTAAGTTGCTTTTGATAAAATGTTTTGCTAAATGCATACATGTAAATAAGGGGCTGGGGGTTAAATCTGAGCCATAGGTCATTGTTTTGCCTGCTTGGGGCTTAACAAGCCATGAGCACTATCAGTATTAATAGGTCTCATTTGTTTATCCATTTGCAACTTATTTGAATACATTTAATAAGTGAAAGTGACAGATTTGTCAGGTATGGTAAACCATACTTGTGTGTGTCCTCTGTATTCAGTCCATCACCGGAGAGCAGTTAACACACACCTGGATCCGTAGGCAGCGCTGCAGCACCTGGGGAGCAGTGGGCCTTAAACCTGCAACCTTTATTATAATGTACAAGGTTTTTAATACTGTGATATCTGTTCACTCACTGGATAATAATTGCATTCTATAGTATTTAGTCTCTTATCGCGCAAAAAGAATTCAGTAAATTGCAAATATGTTTTTGTTTTAATGTAAAGGCAGTCAGCAGAAACAGAGAAAATAAAATCAAATAAAATTAGGGACACCAGAGACAGAGATGTGCACAGAAAAAGCTTTCAGCCATACAGCCAGTTCTGGTCACACTCGGAATAATCACATAGCTCCTCTGGTTTGAAGTCGATATCAGCATTGGCACTTTCAGCAGAATCAGGGCCGTTCCTGTAGAGAAATCAATTCGACATTAAGAAAAACTAGTGCAGATAAATTAATGTGACAAACAAACAGATACATGGATTCTTAATAGATTCCTCAGAGGAAATTTAGCGTACAACAGCTGCAGCATCAAATATTGAACCATCTGGAAAGAATTTCAGAAACAAACAGCTGAAACTATGATTTGCATGAGAAATTAAGCTATGCCAAGAAAATATGTGACTGGTATGCTGTTTTGAGTGGGTGTATGCTTTTAAAATTAAATTTAACGTTCAGATAATTAACATATTTTGCATTATATTAACACCAGGAGTTTCTATAGTAATAAAGATTTTGTAGACTCTTGGCTGTTAAAAACACATTTTTATATATTATTTTACAGTACAGCATACAGTCTCACCGGGAAACTTGGACTCTAGATTGTCCCAGGCTTGGAGGCAATGGGATTCGTTTCTTACAGCATTACTCTGCTGGTTTTTATAACATTACAACCCTCCCACAACTATAAATAAATTACAAATCATATTACTGCAATCACATCATGAAATGTATAAAGATTATTTATGAGCAATACAGTGGAAACATTACTGAATTCAAAGTGCCCCAGAGCCATGCTGAGGGAACAATAAAGCAGTAGAAATAAGTTTACCATGACAACCACAGGGCTGGAGGTCACGTAACTGGCAAGACCAGGAAAGAATGGCCAGTCCTTCAGGTCAATGTAGTGAGGTCTGAGGACGTCCTCACCGGCCTGCATTAAACACAAACAAACATATGTGTGCAGAGAAAGTCTGCTGCACATCCAGTGATGCTTTTGGTGTACCTGAAGTTACATGTTAAAGTACTAATCGATTGTCCTCTAATCCCACATCTCTTTTGAGCATAATGTTAACACAGAGCGTTGTTTTTTAAGGTTTGCTATAATGAAATGATCACACAAGCAAACCAAACTACCTGAATACAAACACAGACTTACAAACTACCTGAATACACACACAGACATACAAACTACCTGAATACACACACAGACATACTGTGCAGTGGCTGGGGTGGTCACAGCACTGGCCATACATTTACTACCTGAAACTAGTAACTCTACACCCCTCACATCAATACCAGAATATTGGCATGGACCTCCCTGCACATTTGGTTCCCTAGATTCCTTACCATCTTTCACTCCAGTGGATACAACTTTAAGCACATACTGGGCCTTTACAGTTTGAAGGTCATCAGCAGGTTTAACTGGAATCACAGATTTGTATTCTGTTTACTGAGCAGTCCATCAAGCTACCAGTCAGCAAGTTCTGAATGTTAGAAATTCCTGGATTACAGGGAATTATACAACAAATTATTAGTTATTCTAGTATGTATTGTAATTAGACTTTGTACCACATACTTTCATATAAAAATTTGTTATAAGAATGTTTCCCTAACATTTCTATTACGTGACAAAACATTAAAAATGTTATTTTGAATGTTCTAGGAACAATTGTATTAACAGTATTGCTTGGTTAAAAGAACATTATTCAAACTTAATTCTGTACTTAATACTAAAACTGAAACTAAACTTAATACTTTTCAAAGCATTTCACCAACAACTTAAGAATAATGTTTGTGTTATATATGATATAATATTTAAAAACATTCTACTAATGTAACTGCACAAACATTTTTATAACTTTGAGCGAACTTTTAGAGAAAATTAGCCAACATTATGAGAACGTTTCCTGTTAGCTGGGATTGTGTAGCATTGTAACAACTAAAGGAACATAACAGGCTGGGCACGTCCTTTCTTCACCCTCTCTTCTAACAGAATTCACACTTATCTGACTAAACAGGTAAATAATCCTCTATTAATCTCTCCAGCAGAACTGTAGATGTTTGGTGTTTCACGCTCTATTTTTACCAGGGTTTAGGTATTTAAAGAGGTGTCAGCGAAGAGATAGTGTGAAGTATATTCACACTGACTGTGTGATTTGTAGTGACTGTCACAGTCTTTCTCTTTCAGTAGACATTTAGCTCCTTTCTGGCTGTATCTGTCTCTCTTGTTTCTATAAATAAGTGTTCATTGTATTTTGGTCAACTTAAAACCAGGATATTTGTTAAACCTTTTGTTTTCATTAATATTTGGGCACTGCCACAAATGTAATCATGTTTCAGAAGATCAGTCAGTCAGCACACAGACATTTTACAATGCTCTTCAAGGCCAAGAAACTGCAGGAAATACATCATTAGGTAGAAGACCCACTTTAATATTACACGTTTTTTTCTCTGTCTGTTCCATTTGCTTATAATGACTCTGCCAGCTTTATTCAGGCCAGCTCATGTAAATCACTGTGATTTTTTTGCTCTAATTTTCTGCATCATTTATTTGTCTGAGTCGTGGGAAGCAGAGCGTACAGAACCAATAATAATGGGCTATTCTTAGCATTTATTTCCTTTCATTAAATTATTACAGTACTCAGAAAAGGCCTGTCCTACAGAAGACACGCCAGAAGAAAATGCTGTTTTTACTGGCCTACAATGTCAGCATCATGTCACCTTTACACTTTATGATATTATAATAAACATACATTCATTTGGTCATGAAAATAATAGATTTTCAGACGGGGGGAATATTCTAGTTTGCAATAACATGATGTTCTGCTTTTTATTCCTTTCCCTTGCAATTACGAATTGAAATGTTCATGCACTTCCTCCTGTGGCCACACGAGGGCAGTGTGTATGCAGAACAGTAACTCCAGATGGCTTTTACTTGATTTTATTTCAATTTTTAGGCACCCAAACACATTATCAAGTAAGAGCAATTCGACTGATGATGGATCTCATTCAGATTCCTGCTGGATGGATGATTTCAGTACAACTGTAAATGAGAAACGGCATATGGTCGGTAATTTAGTGTGATTTACATATAAATTAGGATAGAAAGGGAACTCGCTTCTGTTTTGGTCCACTCGTTTGTTTGTATATAAGTTTAAAGTTTAGCCCTTCAATAGTCTAACCTTACAATAACACATGTGGTGCTTTCTGATTGGTCAGCTCAAAGAAATTGATAATTTATAATAATAATAATGTCGGAAATATATATTGTGGTATATTGTGTGTGTTTTGTACTTACATTTTATATGGAAAAAACTTGATCCACAAATGCAAACACGACATTTACAATAGAAACAGGTCACTCACTATCACAACCTGCTCTAACTACTTAAAACCCCTCTACATTATTTTGAAGAGCCTTACATCTATTCTCTGAATGATTTATGATCCTTATAATGTATGCCAGAGAGACAGAGATCGTTTTTATTGTATTTGTGTCACTTAACACTTGAGTTGATGTAACTTTTATGTATAAATTCATATGATAAATGTGTATAATATATATATATATATATATATATATATATATATATATATATATATATATATATATATATATATATATATATGATGTCTATAATAAAGTCAAGTCGATAATAATATAATGAAGTTATTGCAGAAACCTCCGACCCGCTTTCGAACCTCAGACCGGAAGCATGGGGCTATGACGTGGCTATGACGTAATGAGCGCACCTGTGCACCTGGCGGAGCTTCAGTAATGCTGAAACTGTAAGTTTAATCACATTAAATCACATTAAATCACATTTAGTTACATTAAATCACATTAAATCACATCAAATGTCGTCTGATGACTCTGAACTGACGAGATGATGCGATCGCTTTAAACAGGCGATATTGGACATATTGCGCATGTTTTGACGTCTTATTTGGTCAGTCAGTTTAATAATAAATGGTTGTGATGCAGAACGTACCCGTAACGTTAGTATTTGGTTGCAGTTGTGTTAAATAAGTTTGTTTGTTATTTAATTACGTTGTGTTATTTGGTAACGTTATTTGTTAGGTTTCATTTGTTTGATCTGGGAACAAAAGCGTCAGGTTTGTTAGTTTAATATGTAGTATATATATTATATAATATATAGTTTAATATGGATTTTATTTGTCTTAAATGAGAAACTTCTGAAACGGATTCAGTTCTCACTGTTTTCTTCTACAATGTGTACATTGCAGTTTATATATTATATATACAGTATATATATACAGTTAGGATTGCATGAATGTTTGTGTAGACTTTATTTTTTTAGTTTTTGTTAAAGTATTAGTTGAATAGTTGTTTTTGCTTCATGACTTCCATACTTTCTGCTTTTCCGTATCTTGCTGTAATTGTAACATAAAAATGTCAAATAAAACCGGAAAACCGAATGTTTTCCCTTGTACAACTGACAGTTTCTATAACAGTTTGGAAACATGACATCTGAAGGTTACAGTAATTATAGAAACCTAATTCTCAGTTTAGTTGAACTGCTGCAAAGGAAATCTCGACAGTCTGTTTTGGGACTTGTTTTAACAGCGAAACACCTTGACAGTTACTCTGTTTTGGGATTTTGCTGCAAATGTGTTTTTTGTTGGTGTGAATCTCACATGCAAACATGAAATCCTTGCTGAATACCTAAATGTGCGACTTGCAAAAATATCTGACTTGCACAGAGCACCGGGTGCATGAAAACGCAGAATGTGAGAGTGAAAGAAATTGCTTTAAGAATGCATTAGCCTTTCTGTGACGCTCAAGTCTGAAAAAAGGTCACGGGGCGGCTGGATTTGTCAAGGCCGGCGGAGGTCTTCATTAATGTAACATTAACCTTCTCTCACCCACACCCTCCTTCTCTGACTCTCTGCTTTTGTCTTCATTAGAAGCCCTGACAAGATATCTCACAAATCGAGCGCGGTCTGTTAAAAGACTCTGACCACCGAGTAACATGTAATCATGTTCCGTCTCTTGTGTTTGTGAAATCACTTTGTCTCTTCCTAGGATGGAGAGAACAGTCTTGTAGGAAAGACAACACGGCTCAGAAATCCATGGAATACATATATTTTCTGAACCTGTGCTTTGGAAAGTGCTAGCTTCGTATCTGAGCAGATAGTTTTGTAGGAGCCAATCCACTTTTTTCAGGTGTGGGATTTGTTGTGCCTTGTCATTACAGAAAAGCAGCGAGAAGTCAGGCATCGCTGTTGTTTACCTCTCATGTCATTGTGGGAAAGGATTGTAACGGGATGAAAAGGAAGACAGACAGGGTTGAAACAGACTCGGCTGAACTGTCAGAAATTCGGAGCCTCTCCACATGAATGAGACTTCTTAATGTCGGTAACCTTGAGGTTTGTGTTTGCTCTCCATAGAAACCAGACTGGGAAATCTTTGTTCCCCTGGTAACCTGCAACGTGAGGCAATCCAGCTGGTTAGAGTGTCACGCTTATTGACAAGTTCTTTCTGTAACAATTGTACAAATAGGGCAACAATGAGAGAAGAACAGGAAGAACGGAGCTCAGAGGCGAAGCTCAACAAAGTTAAGCCGACGTGATTTTACATTACAATTATATTTATGCACTTAGCAGACGCGTTTATCCAAAGCGACTTTCAGGGCGTTCAGTGTTCCATATGTCTGAGCAGCTTATGGGTTCTCCCTGGGAATTCTCCCTGGGTTCTCTATAGGAACATGTAGCTTGAGTGTTGCTTAATATTCAGTCTTTGTGGCTGTGAATCTCTGGCCTTTATTTTATTCAAAGATCTTAAATAGGTTAAAATACAGTCTTCAATAATTGCAAAGGGATTTTTTTTGCCTCTCAGTACTTTTATATCCCACTGTTTCTATTCCCAAGCTGTAGCTCATCGGCAGTTTGGTGTGCAGCTTTCAACAGTGCATGATTTGACGGAGCAAATATTCTGTTTTACGTTCAATCGGCTGATCTGTCAGAGAAAGCGCTGATGCTGCATCTCTGAAGTTTCAGAACTTGTGTTTATTGGAGTGAATGAAATGATATTTAGGTACTGACAGCACAAGTGATACGCTGCTTTTTAATTTTGACCTCAAGGTTTGTCACTTAATGCACTTTCTTCTTGTTTATTTGAACAAAGGTGGTAATAAATAAATAGCCACATGCGAAAGTTTACAGGACTTTTACATTTCTGCATTTGGCAGACAATTTTATCCAAAGTGACTTACAGTGTATTCAAGCTACACAGTTTATCAGTGGATGTGTTTCCTGTTAATCGAACCTACAGCCTTTGTGCTGCTAACACAATGATCTACCAGTTGAGCTACAGGAACATGTGAAGCTTTATCAAATAATGGTAGTGCTGGGGTTACAACACGTAATCTTTGGTGAACAGCAGAGGGCAGTACGCAGTTTATTGCTTGTTTCTAAGAATCAAGTTGCAAGTTCAATTTTAAGCTCAATTCAGTGCACGTGAGCTGTGAGATTACATTACAAACGTCATCAAATGCAATAATGCTTCACATTAGCACAGGCTTGTCCTGTACATAATCCCACAAAAAAGACTCATAACACATGTATGTTTACAAGCCCATGCACTACAGATCATCTTGTACTGTTCTCCAGCCAGGAACAGTGCTTGACTTTCTTTTTCCTCGTGCAATATTTATGTGAAACATTTGTATAGTTTGTATTTAATAGTTTATGTATAGGCAACTTTATATATAGTATATTTATAATCTAATTCTGTTAGCATTTGTGTTTAGATTTATACTGTTTCACGTCATTGTTGTATGTCTGTATTTATGTAGCACCGTGGTCCTGTGAGGCACGACATTTCGTTCCACTGTATGTCCCCACATATAGCGGAATGACAATAAAGCTCAACTTGACTTGACTTGACTTGTTTCAAGAGCCGGGCTAAACCAAATTCAAGGAAATTCTCAGATCAGGACAGGTTCAGAGAAAATATTGGGACCTGTATGATCTTGAATATATAAGGTGTACCAGATTACAAGCTATTTTGTCTTTATTTCCCGTAGAGCAAAAGTTTCTGGCCATCGATGTTGTAAGTAAATCTGGTCTGAACAACCTCCTGTAAATGCATCAAAAAGTGACAAACTGAAATTGCTTCTGTCCCAAATCGCTCCGTGTTGTCATCACTTTTGCAGGCGGAAACGTTATTTGATTCAATCTGCTAGCTGCTATTGTTGATCACTTTGCTAATTCACTGTGACACAAGACTTCCTGTGCTCTTTGCCTCCCGAGACCCTCAAAAACATTTTTTGTACCCTATAAGCGACTTAAGCGCAAGATCTAAATTTTAAATGAAAGATACGCTACTGGCCAGAAACCTCTTTTGTATTAAAGATGACATCTTGGGCTTTCAGTTATATCCTAGTCATATCCTATTTGGTTGGACTAAACATTGTCTCTTCAAGTATGTTCTTGCCAAAGTAAATTAAGGTTTTAAAAGAGAAGTCTGACAAGTTCTTTGAGTTTGAGAGAGTTGATTTGGTGGTTTTATATATTTATTTATATTATAAAATATTATATTATTTATATATTTCAGTGTTTGTGGGTGTTACATCTAAACTGTTCAGTTACATTCTATAACGTCAAAATACAATTTTCATAGTACATAAACATTAGACTAGTAGGTTATTTTTTATTAGATTATATTATAGTAATTAAAGCGCACACATTTTTAGCTGAAGCACTAGAGCTTTTAAATGTGTTTAAAGTATAATATCATTTTCTAGAAGTATCTTACTGGACCTCTCCATCATCATCTCCAGTTAGAACTTTAAATGTATTTAATGTAAAATGTCTCTGATGTTTCTTGTAGGATTATTCCTTTACAACTGCTTGATGTTTTCCAGGGTTTCTATGCATGTTAGGATAAACGGAAGTTCCTATCCTATATAACTGCTAATAGGCTGTAATATGCATTGATTTCCACACTATAAAAAAGTTTATAGTGTTATTTGTGTGACGATTGAGCCACAGTGTCAATATTTTAAAATCTTTCTTTACCTCAAAAGCACCGGGTGGTCATCAGTTTTGCAGATGCAATCTCGAACCCTCCACTTAAAACGACATTGTAAAATTGATGATTGAATGATTTTTACCGGTTGATTTTTATAAACCAAAGCAAGGTTTTAATGAATGTGGTACAGCGAGGTTCTTACTTGCGTTGGGGCAGAAATATGGCTGCAGAACTCTGCCAGGCCGTGTCTCTGAGCAGCTTCTCATCTCTACCAAAGTGTGGCCTATGGGAGCCCTCTGTTCTGCCCACAATAAAGTCTTGAACACATTTTAGGTCCACCTTTAAAATAAATCTTTATCAATTTAAAGTAAAGGCAAAGCATCTCACATCTCCCGACTCTCTTATATCACCCACATTAATGGGTGAGTCTGTCAGATAGAAACTGCCAGCCGCTTCAGCCCTTCTCGCTTCCTCTGTTTATAGACCGTCATGAATAAATGATGAAATGATAATACAGAGCAGCAGAACCTTTTTTCTGCTGCCAGAGACATCTCAGCAGGAGACCAGAGACTTGCCTGTATTAAAATGCATTACTGGTAAATCAGGTCAGCCCGGCTGCCTGCTAAGGGTTTTTTTCCTCTTTCGAGGTTTGTGGTGCAGGCTAACATTACCTGTTCGCGTACACAGTTGAGAACGGGGCTGAATCAGGTAAAAGAAGAAAAAACAGCACGAGAGCACCAATGGATGAGGGTTACACGAAGCTGATGGTTGCATTTTACTCTGTGATTTTTCTGGAACGGAGAGCAGACAGATAAACGATGAGTTTTGACAAGGGCGCATCTCTGACAGCTGTATGCGGGGCGGTGCGCTTTGACGAACATCATCCCCTTGACCTGCTCTGCCACTGACTAGAGAGTGTAATACTTGATGCATCAAACTTTTAATGATCGGTAAAGCCAGAATTCACAGTGAAATAACCTGATAGGTTACTGTAGCCGCTGTTTTCAAATATGAAGAGAGATCTTTACATGTTTTTAAGGGTGCTGACAGCAGGGTTAACTGCAGATTTTTAGGGGGCAGTCGCATTTTCCATAGCTTGTTCTCTCGGGATAAAGGCTTACTTTGGCTGCAGCCAAGCTGAGCAATATTAACAAACACCGTTCTCCTTTGGATGACTGGATGTGTAAAGATAAAGAAGTGAGATTGCTTACTTTTTTTGAGATTACTTAATTAGCTGCCAGTGCAGATTCACTGTATGAGCACGCATTCATAGCCATTCATTAGCAAACCCCTGTAAAAACATTCCTCTTCACACGTCAGACTAATCCTGGAGGGCTAAGACAGGACGACTGTTCTTCTTCTTGTCCTCAAACAGCTGCTGTCAAGCAATAATAATCCGAAATTCAATTAAGCTTGAAATCATTTAGTGATCTAATTAAGAAGGGGTGAGGTGGGGTGTTAATCTACTGCTGAATCATTACAAGGTTGGGGTGTAACAACATTTCTGTTAGCCACTAGGGATGTGCAAAATAATTTTTTTCAAAGTTAGCTCATGGGTTGCCTGAATGAGGAAACTTCTGTATAATTACAGAAGTAAAAACGCACATTTTGTTATAGTTTAACTGTGCAGACTGGCTAACAAATAAGGCACAGCATGCTGTCAGCTGGCTATTTAAAGTACTCTAGCATCAACCACTATAACTTTAAGAAATGAAGTTCGTCCTCACCAACAAAAAAAGACTCAATGCCTACCATAGCGAGCACAGCTGTTGGAATGTTACGTCACTTTATGAATAATCATATATCAAGCTGACACGGTTTATATATATTTCTATGTTGCCGTTAGTAACCACGTTAAACAAATGTGTTGGGCACCTGTGCAGTGTAAACCACAGTGCTTGTTTTATTTGGGTTATATTAGGAATGTAATTCTACGTCTCTGGAAACCTCCTCTTTTAACAACGTTACTGAAACACTTGCTTGTTCTTTTGCAGAACTGTAGGGCACCCCTGAGACCTGTCTTACTACACCGCATGCTCGTGGTTTCAAGTTCCCTTGCTAGTTAATTACCGCGGAGTTGACACCATTGATGATCGTTCTCTCACGCAGCGCTGAATGAGTTTTGTGTCTGTCGGTTTGAAGATATTGCCAGTTTTGCACCACATGAGGTTACGAGTTTTCCCTTCAGATGTATGTGAGGTGGCCCACCTTCCCACAATGCTTTGTTCTTGCGATGCAGATAACAAGGCGCAGATGTGATTTAGGAGTCGTGAGGAGATTTAAATTCATTTGGGCGTATTCATGTGTGTTCAAAAGGGTCGAAAATGGATCCACTTTCAGTGCTGCTGTATTAGGAATAAATGGCAACTGCAAATGGTGTGTAACATCTATTACCGGTAAACCTACGACCCTCTTTATCACTACGAACTGATTGTGAGCAAAGTAAAATTTACTGTTGCATTTAATTTTCTGCTGTCTAAATGAGGGCGAGGAAATGTCAGCATGCATTATTCCAAATCCAGCAAGTGCATCATAAGAGTATCATCTCTCTCTCTCTCTCTCTCTCTCTCTCTCTCTCTCTCTCTCTCTCTCTCTCTCTCTCTCTCTCTCTCTCTCTGTCTCTCTCTGTCTCTCTCTCTCTCTGTCTCTCTCTCTCTCTCTGTCTCTCTCTCTCTCTCTCTCTCTCTCTCTCTCTCTCTCTCTCTCTCTCTCTGTGTGTCTCTCTCTCTCTCTGTCTCTCTGTCTCTCTCTCTCTCTCTCTCTCTCTCTCTCTGTCTCTCTCTCTGTCTCTCTCTCTCTGTCTCTCTCTCTGTCTCTCTCTCTCTCTCTCTGTCTCTCTCTGTCTCTCTCTGTCTCTCTCTCTCTCTCTCTGTCTCTCTCTCTCTCTCTGTCTCTCTCTCTCTGTCTCTCTCTCTCTCTCTGTCTCTCTCTCTCTCTCTGTCTCTCTCTCTCTCTCTCTGTCTCTCTCTCTGTCTCTGTCTCTCTCTCTCTGTCTCTCTCTCTCTGTCTCTCTCTGTCTCTCTCTCTCTCTGTCTCTCTGTCTCTCTCTGTCTCTCTCTCTCTCTGTCTCTCTCTCTCTCTCTGTCTCTCTCTCTCTCTCTCTCTCTCTCTCTCTCTGTGTCTCTCTCTCTCTCTCTGTGTGTCTCTCTCTCTCTGTCTCTCTCTGTGTCTCTCTCTGTCTCTGATGGTGTCTTATTGAATCTTGGATATATTCCATTCCATCCCAGCAAGAAATGTTCAGATGGTAATGTCACTCATCTTTCTATTTTCTTCAGTAAACCTCGGTCGGTTTTGTTTCAGGACTTCACAGGCCCTTCAGAGACATGCAATGTCTTTGCAGTAATGCCATATTGCTTGATTAGAACTGGCAGGATTCTGTCCTATAACCTGTAATTAGCTCAGCACTCTGGTGAAGGCAACGTTCTCACCTCAGAAGGTCTGTAAAACGACTGGTGAATAGCATTAGTGAGGCTGCTCTTGTAGAGCTTCATCTGCTTGCTCTTTTACTCAGAGAGAAGCATTAACCCTGATGTTCTGTACTGCAGCAGCCTTTGATCTGTGTCATGTTAGATGGCAAACTTGGGCTTGCAGACATTCGCAGAGGAACCCTCTTAATTTCATGTATGTAGACCACATATTTGCTGATTTGCAAACCAACAAAAACAAACACAGTTACAGTGAATGAAGTTCTTAGGAGCATTTTAGATGTAAATTCTTCCTGACGATTGTATGTAAGAATAAACTAACCTAAACATTATACAGTGTCACACCTTAACTTATTTATGACAAATTCCATGCTTGTGTGAAAGTTGTCAAAATAGTCTGTCTGTGATTTCATCCATACCTGTTTATACTTTATTTGCCCCTAGTTGTTTTGCTTAATAATATTGGATGACAGGACAGGATCTGCAGTGTGCCAGGCCCAATAAGCAGAACAAACAGGAAAAAAGCTAGCATCTAATTGACTCAGGGCCTACTCATTAGACCGATTCAATCCCACAACAAATTGTTTGGGGAATTCTTTAAATCCCTGAACAATCACAAACACTGACTTAAGAGTTTAAAGGAGGCAGAGAAAAGGACATGAAACATCACATACAGGGTATGGCTGAGTGTTATATAAACGTATACAATACGTTACAAGTGTAGCTCACTGTTTCCTTTCATATGATTAGATGTTGCAGGCTGACTTCACACATTACAAAAATTGTTCCTCTAACAAGATGATCAGTTTTCTAAATTGACATGCAAAAAAGCAACGTACCTTTATGGGTCGTACTGCTTTGTATGAATGTCAAATATATACTTTCATACTGGTTTAATTGATAGCATGATCAGTTCTTCAAAGTGAGCTACATTTCTGTACATGAATTCTGTTATGCATTTTGGAGGGCTAATCTGTTTTTTTTAATTTCTTGTGTACTTGCCGTCATTCGTTTTCACAACAGGAGGGGTGCTTACATTTCAGACATGTAATCTGTTGTTGGGGTGACAATGGAGGGTGAAAATTTAGCTCGCAGATGTGTTGTTATTTGCTGTTATGTATGAGAACGAACTTCATCCACTCAATAGGCTTCTGTCTGTCTCCACTATACAAACATTACAATTAAACAAATATATATCCTCCGGGCACGCGTCTCATAGTTAAATGCATTCAAAATATTCACAATACTCCAGAGATTAGCTTAATTATTTCAGGTGGATTTATTTTTTTGAGCCTGATTCATTTTCCCAGTCTAATCCTGTTTTGATCAAATAAAAGATCATCAATACAATAGTGACGTTCCACTCAACTATAGTGTTTTCACCTACGCCTATAACATTTTTTTTGTTTAGGGGTTGTTTAGGGGCCATTTTTGTAGTACGTCAGTAAAAATAGCTCTTTCATTGTGCTAAATGCCCTTTATGATCTAGGCAGTGGTAGCGAGGCAGGGATGTGAATGATAGATGGCCAGAGGTGAAGTGAGGAGGTGTGGCTGAACATAGCAGTTTAAGAAGCTCATTCCTCATCCAGAGCCCCTGTGCTGTATGTGAGGTGAAAAGGTCCTCGGTTCTCTTAAATGAGCTCTGAACTTTCCTGGTGACCAGTGGTTACTGTGTAGCAATCATCTCAACATCCTACCTTCATATTATTTCCTTGAAACGTGTCGGCCAAGAATGAGAAAAATGAAATAGCTTGCTTGGCAATCCTGGTTTTTTTTTCTCCTTGGGCGTGATTCCAGGTCATTTATTGAGTTATTTTAGTATCAAACTGCATTAGGTATCATTCACTTAAAACTGAGTCCAAGTGATCTTGTTTTTGTTGCAGGTTTTCGCAGATTTTTTTAGCTGCATTCACACATTTGTTCTTACTCTTATTGCAATGTTGATGAGTTTGGATTATTCCTATTTGTCTGAATATATTGTGGCATCGTTGGCAAGTACACAGTTGAAAAGTTGAATAAAATAGTTAATAATTTGTGTAACATGGTGACAGTGCACAAAACAGTCTTATAATACAGTACGTTTATACCAATAAGTGTCACTTAGAAATATATGATTTAGATCTACAAATATCCACAAGCACTAGCTAAAATAAACTAAAACACCTCAGAAACACCTTGCTGTTTTGTTTCAGTTAGCAGCTCTGGTTCTTTTCGAGCTGTCAGACTGTCAGAGATACTTTTCCTTAAGCCTTAATTTTTAGGCTGAGGTGCTGAGGTTTTCCTGTAAGTGTTTCATGTTACGTTTCAATAATATAAAAATGTCAGCTATAGTATGATGATTTAATCGGAATCATTCGACACTTAGATCCCTTGATGTGTCGGGCATACGGTGGGCAGAAAGTAGTCCATCCATCATTACTGCAGTGTGAGAAATAGTGTTCAGGTAATGCATTCCTGATGCATCTCTCGTAACATGCTGAAGTTAGGTCAGCTGTGCTTCTCTTTGCTCCAGGAGCGGAGGAACTTACACAACCTTCAATGCAAATACCATGTGCCTCAGTACAAATACAGCTAATGCTAAGTAGTCGGTTTTTATTCTGGTACGTTTTCACACACTCCCTCCCTAACCTCTCTCTTTATCATTTAAAATTGATGCCAACTCCCTATTGGCTGTTCTTATGGAGGCAAAGAGACTTTGAAGTTTGGAGGACTTCTCTGAAAAGCCCTCAGGCATCTCCTTCATAAAGGCTATCCCCCCATCTTTCTTTCTCTCGACCACTCTGGATCTTGGGAGGAGAACTAACTTCTACTGCAGCACAAAGAGCAAAACTTGAGAAAGGGCATGTCAATAAATTCTGCCTGTAGAAAACAGTGGAGAAAGGAGCAGTCTTGTTTAACACATGGACTGTGTACAACAGACCCCAGTTTTAGCTGTTGCATTTTTACATTTGTGCATTTGGCAGACGCTTTTATCCTAAGTGACTTACAGTGTATTGAAGCTATACATTTGATCAGTACATGTGTTCCCTGGGAATCGGACCCACAACCTTTTGCGCTCCTAATGCATTTATCTACCAGTTGAGCTGCGTTTATAATCTGGACTCATCACCTTGTTTGTAGCTAGTATTAATTAGTAACAAGGTGCATTAAGCCACAGTAGACGATTTCTTTGTAATTGTCAATAAAATAGTGAAATGACTGAAGCTTCATAGCAGAACACATGATCCAATCCTTGCCTCTGATATAACATACAGTGTAAATTTTGGGCCATTGTATCAGTTGTGTTAATCAAAGACAACAAACTTGGAAAAAGCTATTTTTTTTTACAGTTTCCACACCTTGAGCTTGGAGAGAACAAACCCTCAACTCTCTGCTTCATTGGTCGCCGTTATGAACTAAACAAGCACTGTTCTCCTGCTTGTCCTTGAACCTTCACAGGTGCAGCAGGTAATGACGCCTGATATGTTGGAAATGGCTGCAGGAGATGGAAGCGAGTGGTTTGTGGAGACCTTGTTGGGGTGTTCTCAGCCGGCTGAATTAAAGTAAACTCCTCGAGATGGTATACCCTTCTCACTACAGCGGCCTCGGGCTCTGCAGGAATGAAAGCAGAGAGAAATACAAGTGTGTTTAGGAGTTGACCCTCTATTGAAAAGATCATGGATGGAGAAGCTCAGAAAAGTTTCAACATGAAACACATCTCGTCCCCATTAGCGCCTGCTCTCAATTCAATGGCTCTTCTCAATCATACGCTTTATTAAAATTAAAAAACATGCCTATTTCCCTTGAAGTATGTAGAAGAGGATGTCGATAAATGTATATTCATAAATTGAATGTATATACAGAGAGTTGCTTTTCAAGAAGCATTCAAGAAATGAATACAGGAAATGTGATATGCTCATGTAGAGAGCACTTCAAAAGCTTTTATGCTGGAATACGAATGCAGCCGGTGAGAGTTGTGATGTCTCAGGCAGATGAGGTTTAGATTTTTAATAAACCCTATTAAATCTGTTTTGAAAACCCACGGGGGATTTCATAACCAGGTTTGGAAATATCAACACTTCTTAAAGGTAGGGTAGGCAGTTTCTGAGAGGTTAGCAATAGAAAG
The DNA here is from genome assembly GCA_036877525.1 of Chromobotia macracanthus. Taxonomy (NCBI): domain Eukaryota; kingdom Metazoa; phylum Chordata; class Actinopteri; order Cypriniformes; family Botiidae; genus Chromobotia; species Chromobotia macracanthus. The sequence goes on from JAZGTH010000009.1 coordinate 2,629,874, forward strand.
CTATCTTTAAAAGCATAAGATCCCGCCCTCCCTTCAGAGCGATCTCCAAAGCCACCCGTCCAGTGATTGGATAAACATGTTATAGTCCTGCACCTGCCACAAAAAATATATAAAAGTTTACAAACTAACCGATTGCTCTCAGGACGTAAACAGACCGGCAACCAGAATACCAAAAAAAAGTTTCTGAAAAAGATTGCACACCCTCGCTGCTGCCAAAATGGTGTTAAAACCTTGGATACAATGTTATTCATACAGATACTTACAGAAAATAACCCAGGGAGGACTCCTATTGGACCTGGATGTTATGATATTGTCCACAATAACAGTAATAACCGTTCTGTTGTGCAACCACTAGAAATCTTTGCTGCAAAAGTTTTTTTCCTCTTCCTGTATGTTATATCGCTCGAGGTGAGTGGATCAAATGGAAATGGTGTGAAATAAACACAACAGCTACAGTGACATGCTGTCTGCTGTCCTGTATGTCAGCACATTTTTAACACATTGTGCTTCTGTTGAATTCTGAAAGGCCAGTTTCCAGAAGAGGTGGTGTAAATCTGTGTGTCTCGGATAGTGATCGTGGTTCTATTTTCACGTTCTGTGATAAACAGATAACTACTGATGTAATCGTAATTTCTTGGCTTTATCAATTCCTGCTCTAGTTGTAGTATATTACAGTCTTTCTGTGTGCATTTTAACAGTCAAATGGTTTTAAAAATCTTTATATGTTCTAGTATTGATATTTTCTGCAGAATGCTGGTACATCAAATTTCTTGACAATAGAATATTTTGGCTTGCTGACAAATGCTTTCTTGCTTGTCATTTCAGCATCTTCAAATGCATCAGGCTTTGAATCCTTTGAGGGGCAGAGAAGCTCTACAGACAGCTTGTGAATTTTTTATATACAGTATAGAGGAATTATTAGCAAGCCGTTCATGAAACAGGCTTCAAAAAGACCAAACTTGAACAGACGTGTTCAATTAACACATTCCACCAACTCGTAGTGATTCAGGTGGTGTTTCCATCTAAAACTGTTAGTTTTTCACACTGTTAGCAAGTATTCTACGAGTGAATTTGAGACATTATTATATTTGCCCATGTGACATCCCTCAGAGTGACATTTTACAGTTTCTGATGGGCTCTACACACACTGCTGTAATGAGGTTCCATATGGTTTAGAATTAACTGAATGTACTGACAGCTCAGGTCTGGAGGGTAATTCTACAGCAGAGGTTCTGGTTCTGCCTAAATTGAGACCTGGCAGATTGGAGTCCACAGACAATTTGACCCTCAGTCCAAATGTATGTTGGACATTACCACCGTATGGGACTGTTTTCTCTCTTTTGCTGTGTTTAAAGATTTGGGTGTTCGATAGGGACATCATTTAATACAGAATACATGGATGTTCTTCCATACAACATTTCTGGTTGATTGTTGGAATCAGAGTAGGATTTATGAATAGTTTACATTAGGGTCCATCAGTGAAAATGCATCATTTTTATTTTTTATTACAAATTTTGTTATCAGTGTTACAGTGTGACTTAAATGAATGAGAATTAGTCTTAAATTAAAGGAAATTTGAGTCTCATGCATTTAAGTTGGTTTGTGAAAATCCTAAACCATATTATTCAATTATAATTTGATAATGTTCAAAGAGCATCTTACTGTATGTTACTGAATGTCTTTTTAATTTATCTACAGAATTGGTTAAAATATTAAAAGTCACAAATTTGCTTATATTTGACCTTATCAATGACCTTAATATTTTGCAGTCTTACTCAGTTAACGTACATCTTTTCTTTATATTTTATAGTTGAAAGTTTTTCAAAATCCTGGTACTTTTGTTTGATTTACAATGCAGACTAACATTTCCGGACCCCATAGTGTGTACATAAAAACAGTGATGTCCAGAAAACACTCCAGGTTTATGCAGCAACCCAACATTTGTGATCGCCCGTTTTAATAGATATTTGATAGACTTTTATAGTAAATAAAGGAAATGGCCTCAGGTCTTACAAAGAACGTGGCTGTTGAGCAGTAAAACAGATGAACAGGAAGTGTACTACACCTCTTCCTGTGTTTCAGAATGATGGTGAAGCTGAACTCTTTGGATTATTTCTCTTAAACGTGAAGATGCTTTTGTCCCCAGGCTGATGCTAGAGTTAACAGCAGACGGGGCGTCAGACGCGCAGACGAGCTGGAGGCAAGTGCTGCATTTTAAACAGCCTGGCAGCATCTCACCTGCTGATGTTCAAAGAGTTTTTGATGAGGGAGTCCCACTGAAAATATTCAGGGTGAGAGAGCAGTGCAGCGTTTTGAGAAGGACATGATATTTACCATTTGACTTTGATCTGAGTAATTGTGGATGGTTTGTGTTTATGTGGCACGTTTTAAAATGGGGCGCTTTTTCGTCATTTTGAGAGAAGCTCTTGAAAATAGTAAATTTTTCTCAGGTAGGCCGAACTCCTAGTGCTACATACTGACTGCTGTATTCAGTGCTTCTGCTTTATAAACCTCCTCCCACAGTATGAGAGAATACTTATAAAAAAGTTAAAAAAAAGTTATAACCAAGCAATAATGTTAATGCAACATCTAAAAATGTTTCTACAACATTCATAATAACATTGGAAATGTTAGGGAAACATTTTTACAACCTAAAATTGTTAGCTGGGTTGACCTTGCGTGTCTGTCACAAGTTTTGGGGCCAATCCTGGAGAAACGACTGAACCAAACCCATTTTGTATGTTTTGCGTGAACTGTTATGAAATAAACTACAAAACATCATGAGAATTGCATTATAAAACAATTACTGTTGTAAGTGATTATAAGTTGTAAGAGGTACTGGTATCCAAGTACCTCAAAAACCTCTTTAGTCATCTCACATGATCTCTGTGAGAACCTGTGTGATGTTCTACAGTAATAAAATGTGAAGTTACAGCTGCTGTTTTTTACAAACAACTGAGACACAGACAGTAGTTCATTTCTGGAGCCTGTGGCATAATGTTTTCGAGAGCAGTATGGATCCGGATTGCTAAATGAAGGGCCACATTGCAACATCAAATTTGGACCAAATAGCTTCGGAGAAATTTGGACTAATGCATCACACACAGACACACAAACTCCCAAAATAAGGAAGGCAACATCAGCTCAGTTCAGCATGTTGTTTTTATTTTAAATATATATTTATATATATATAAATATGAACTATATATATATATGAACTTAATGTATGTATGTATGTATGTATGTATGTATTATGTATGTATTATGTATTATGTATTATGTATGTATGTATGTATGTATGTATGATGTATGTATGTATGTATGTATATAATATATATATATTATACATACATTAAGTTCATTTGGCTTTTCATTTATATTATATTCTGTGGATATTTATACAATGTCAGGGCTAATGAGACACTGTAAGGGGTTATGCTATGTAATTTTAACAGTGATTGTTAAGATATTTATATGGATGCCTCTGTTTAAAATTAACATTGAATATATTGCTTTCTAAATAAGTGCAAGCACTTACATCTGAATGTTTTCGTTGTTTAGACCTTGTTTGAATGCTTTTTCATATTAAAAAGAGGAAATGCATTTTTTCATTCTGCTTAATACCATAATGAACGAATAACACAAATCACACAAATGGCTTGTGTTGGTTTGCTTGATATGTTTTGATTTACTCTGTGGCTCAAATAATGACTTCATCACATTTAGTGTCCTGCATAAACCATTATTTTTTATCATATTTTTTATTACCATGACAGTGAGACGTCTGTTTAGACTAATGGAAAGAAATCTTTGATGTGTCGTGGCACAAGTGACAGGCGGAGTGAAAGGGATTCTGGGAAGGTGAATTGTTATTTTAGTCTTTGTTTGCGATTGTCTAATAATGCTGCAATATGCCAACAGTGTGACAATGTTTTTTTTATCAGACTGGCCACATTTACGTATATTTGCTTGACTTTGGCTTTTTTGCTTGGATAAGTGTTGTACGTTGTGTTAGCCTATATATAAGGCCACACCGTAGCCTCATACGCTACATAAGGCCACACTATAGAGCTATGTGAAGTAAAGTGCTTAAATTGTCATTAATTCAGCAATATATTTGCATTGTATGCAATGGCTACTATATACCTCCCTATAAAGTGTTGGAGTGTCAACCATATACTGGTGCTGAATTATTCACAATATTATCATATTAACACACAATAATAATGGTTGTTAATATTGTCAAAACTGGTATATTATGATACTTGTTGGCCTTGAGCCTTATGTACAGCAGCAATATTGAGACACCTCAACTCAGTAAACCGTCTGCTTGACAATAACACCTCTCTGTACTTTATCTGTTCTGAATCACGGGGCGGATTACTGCCCAGATGAAGCCGAACTGTTCATGATCTGTTGCTCTACATGATGTGTTTTTCCAAGCATGTGATTTCCCCCCGCACCCGTACCAGCCTCCAATGCTGCCATTTGCTCCCACAACCAATTAATATTTCAGCCTCCACAGACAGAAATTCATATGGCCTCGAAAAGCAGGCTGCTTACACACCACTTTAAACTAGTTAAGTTCAAGGCTATTATTTTTTTAGATGTTCTCTTTTTAACACCCCACTCTCCCTGAAGTCTTCATTACCACTATGAACGAACATGTTTTGAATAGAAATGGTGACATGCTTTTGCCAGATTATTCTGTAACAAGAGGCAGAGCTCTTGTCTTTCCTGTGTGCTCGGCAGAGTCCTTTATTCTGCACTGATGATGATCCGGGAGATATTCAGCACTCCAGGTAATGTTCTCTTGCCGGTGAGGCAATATCTCTACATACGGATCAAATGCTGTCTTTGGGAGTTCACTCGTGGGGTAATTTTCACTTTGTCAGTATTGCTTCAATTGAGTTTCTCTCTCAAATATTGTAACCCATACTGTATGCAGTATTTGGTTTGCACAGCTGTGAAAATATAGAAATCTTACAGTATATGTTCTGATACTGTACACTCATTCAGTACGGTCACACTGTGATTGTGGAAATGATCAATGTGTGCAGGAATGTGTGTTCATGATTCTCCTTTTCATCATTACCTGGAGAAACCAGACAATCCCTCTTTTCTTCACAGAGCTGGTGGGCAGGTGAACTGTGCTGACTGAGGAGCTGGCAGTGGTTGTCAAATATTACAGGTGGAATGTGCTCGCAGGAAATTCAGTTTTAGAAACTAATTTCATACATGGGAGTCTGCAGTAGATTTTTTTCTCAAAAAACTGTCAAAAAACAAAATCTTAAACAACGCAGCACCACGAAATGTTCATTCAGTCATTGCATTTGGCCCAGCAATGATGGGATGTGTTCATGTGTTGGAGGCGGCGTGGCTTTGGAAAGCGCTCTGAAGGGAGGGTGGGATCTTATGCTTTCAAAAGCTAGTTTGCTCTCTAGCTTCTCAGAAACTGCCTACCCTACATTTAAATTCTGAGAAAAATGGTCTGTCCTGCCATTAAGTGTTTGGTTTCTAAAAATCTTCAGAATTGCAATAGTTTATGCTCTCGGCGGCTAATAATTCACTTCACAAAACAGATTTGTTTTTCCTTGCTTCAAGTGAGTTGTATTTAATTTAGCCTGATTGTATTTTCCCCTTGCATAGTTTGATGAGTGTTTTTCAGTAGCACATCCTTTGATGGCAACAACAAGATATTCCTACCGTCTGTGACCCTATCAGAACAGACCTGCAACCCCGTGAACCGATATAAATGAAATGTTCCATCATGCAGAGAAAATTTGAAATTTCTTTCTCTTATTTTCACTTATTTTTTCCTCTTTTACCATGAAATTCATTATTTTCTCAGAAAGTTGCATTGTAATTTCTCTCTGTAAGCTTCCTGTTTGCCAGTGAGAGTGGATCGCTCTCATCAGTAATCAAAGAGTATAACAAGTGTAAGTTTTATGAAGCTTTTATTTAAACATTCAGCTCTCTATAGTGACTAAAATGAGTCTCCACACTTTTTGTGTTTCAGGTGGTTAAAAAAATCTGCCATTGGGTGTTTCAAACACCATACTATTAATAATAATAATGCTCTTGGTCAGTTCCTGTACATTTGAACTGGTTTCACATCTTCACACGGTCTTATGCTTAAAAACCCATCAAATAGTCTGAGTGCAGTTTTCTGTCCTGTGTTGACGTGCTTTATTAAAGCACACAATGTGGATGAGATATTTTGAAGTCGCAGACTGTTTTGAGGGAGAGACATTATTAGTTGACACAAAAATCTGTGTAGTGCAACATGAGGAGCATTAGGAAATCAGATCCGAAATCTTAAATTATAAATCATTATTATAAACGTACCATTGTGAATTGAGGTAAGAGAAGAAGACATTTATGAACAATAATCTGTTATGTACTTGCTCATTGTCTGATTTTTGTTTTGTATAGCTAATCTAATTGATTATCTAATTGCAAAGCTAGTCTAATTGATCTTATTGTCACGGGGCCTCATTTTCCAAAGAAACGCTACCACAATACAAACTAAATGTTTGGTTGTTTATCACTCCCTCCTCAGTTCTCATGATAATTTTGGTTTCGTCTTCATTATGTTTGAATTCACTTACTGGAGTATGAAGTCTAGCCCTGGCTTTGTACATCCATCCTGCAGTTATGGCTGTGTGGGATATTGCCACAGCTTTTCCGTAGCAATAACAACTGCAGGAGTGATTGTGCGGCACACCACTCAGACAGCCTTCAAACTAAGGGTGGAAATGTACCGTATCTCAGTGCAGAGCCTAAATGTAACTCTTATCTTCTGGCAGCTGTCCATTCGCTGTCCATTCGCCCAGACCGTTTATTAGTTACACTTATAAATAATTTACTAGCCGGTAATGAATATGATGCCAGTGGCCAAGTATTATTTTAATTTCTTTAATATTCTTGCTGTCAAAAAGTGACATTGTCGTTTTTAATTATCCTTGAGCATCATTAACTGCCAATTAAGTTTTCAAAAAAAGCGTATCATAAATCATATCATATTATTATAGTATTAACACAGCTGTTATTTCCTGAATTTGTTGCTGTCTCCATTGTCTGTAGTTTGATAGACCTTTTATGTAATAACATTGTAGGTCTCTCGTTGCTTCTGCTCCTCAGTGCTCATTTAAAAACACTTTGAACAGTTGGTGGGTGTTTGTAATTAGAAATCTTGGAAATAACATGAGCTGTTTCGACTGTAAATAAGCTTATTTCTGTTGTTTTGAAGGTAAATATGCATAAATATACGGTCTATTCAATCTCCACTCAGGTCACTGAGGTTACGTGACCTTGTCTTCCAGACCACCTCTGTTCCAAACTTAGCCACTGCTTACTCGCCATATCATCAAACCTGCCCGAGGCGTTTCGCAGACAGCCTTCCCTGTCGGAGCTCAGCAGATTTCCTCTACGGTGCCAGAGGTAACCATATTTCATTCCTCTCTCTGTCAGAGAAACTGGGCCACGTTTGCCACCCTGATGTTTTACAACAAAGCTTATTATGTGTGTCTCAGAGATGCACATGCAATCTTGTGGCAGAATAACTCTGAGTGATGCTTCAAATGAGAGGATAAAAATGATGCAGGACACAGAAATCTGCATGGCAAGAAATATCAGTTTAATGAAGGTCATTTTAAAGTTGTAACCGGTGAGGTGCTTTGAGAAATAGAGCAGTGGGGAATTTTTTTTCACCACGTCAGGGAAGAACGACACGGCAGTCGTAAGTCTGTATTATATTTTACACATTCACGTAAAGGTGTGTGCCGACAAATCACAAATGCGTTCGGAAAAAGAGAGCTACTGTAAGAAATATACCACCATTTAGCAGGTTAGACAGTGGAACATGGGCGAGATGGGCGGGCAGAGACTGCAAATCATCCTCAGTGATTTATCTGAACTAAACTGCTGTTGTGTGCTGTTGGCTGGGAGCTTTTGGTGAGCAGGAGATCTTGAAAACTGAAAGCAATCATGTGAAAAGTGCTGCACCAGCAGATGTCCTCAGCACACTGAAAACACGAGCAATAAAGATGTACTAGCTTCTCCTTTTACAATCTAGTTTTGACTTATTAAACCACAGCAGTGCGTCACTGAGGAAAATTTGTGATGTCATCGCTGATCATGTGACCATCCCTGCGGAGGCTTGTGCTTGGACCATAGTGCAGTGAATTCAATATCAGTCTCTGTCTCTTACTGTAAATCTATTATTTTGTTTTTCTTTTATAATTATTACATTTCTAATGAAAATCAATCTGGATGTAGCTTTTTGGAGCACATTTACCTTTCTGAATGTTGAAATGTGTCTACATCTGTCTGTTCAACTTGATCAATATCTTGTTGAGGGAATGAAGGGGAACAGATGGGTTTTTTAAAGTTTCTTTGATGGCAAATGAATAAAACTTGCAATGAAAGATCAATACAGGATCAGGCGATGGTTACTGTAATCTTACTGGGTTCTGTTTGCTGTGGGGCATCCACAGAGACGCCATCAGTTCTGCCGAGTTCAGCCCTGTCTGTGTGCACGGGTGCATATGAGGGTAATAGAGTAAGACATTGCTTCAGTGCGGTTAAAAGATGTTACTAAGAGCAGCACTCACTGTATTTGATTTGCGCCTATAAAATAATCTGATTTGTGTTTGGAAACTTCGTAACAGTTTTTCATTAGAACAAAATTCCATTCAGGCTTTATTGTTCTTCCCTCTGCAGCTTATACTTCACACAAAGATGGACAAATAACTGTTGAAAATTAACCACGGTTTTCTTATAGTAAAAATATAGTAACGCTGTTTTTTGGCGTATTGATTACCATTTGCAAAACCAATGTTTTACTGCTAATACTATGGTTAAACGATGGTTGTTGTAGTCAATCCTTAGTTAATATGTGGTTCCCATTGTGTGAGGGACTTGACAGGCTTTGCACATGCGAAGTACCTGAAGCCACCTGAAGCCACCTGAAGCCACCTGGAAAGCCTTTTTTAAGCACAATTTGAGCTTAAGAAACAGAATTAATGGTACAGTTGATGTCAGATTTGGTAGGTGTTTTTTTGGCCAGCATTATCTCTTTAGATATCAAACAAGAAATGTAATACGTAGTCCATTACTTAGGCTTAATTTGCTTTTAGTTAGATTCTTGTATTCATAAATGATTTAAAATGCATTGATTAATTTATTTCTGTTGCACTGTTGAAAATCTTAGACGTGAGCATGGCACCATTGTGGTTTCGAACCCATGCAGCTTCATTGCATTGGCCATGGTGGAGGGTGCAGCATATAGTTTTAGATTTTAACACAATCTCTGTTGGGAATCCACTATATGATCATTCTACTGACTCAAGGTCAGAACTTCTTTAACTCATTATTATTGTTCATGTCCCTCTGGACGCTGCAGTCCAGAAGAATAAGCAAGGAAACCTTCTACCACGTTTAAGCAGTAACTGCAGTGCCCCTCTCAGTGCGCTAATGCTGTTGAACACACAGAGGAGACGGAGGTCATTTGTCTTCTGCTTAAACACAATGACGCCGTGGACAAGGCAGGGAAAGTTGAAGGCAGCCGAGCTGAACTTCTGAGAAGTTTCTCCACAGTGTGCTATTTTTAAATTATTAAAATGTGCACAGGTTGTTTTTAAAATTTCTGTGGTTATATTTCTGTTTTTTATTAGGGCACGTCAGTATATCAAGCTGTGGTCACAAAACACACAGTGTGGGTTTCTGGGTTTCTTGAGCTGAGCACTAGTAGCACAAAAGTAAGATTTAAATGTGAAGTGTAATTTCTGCACTTGTGTCATCAGATGGAATTTCAAAATTGTGAAGAAACCTTTGAAAAAGGTTTTCCAAACATTCCCTCCATCTTAGTTGGTTGGAAAACTAACAGTTTTAGGTTGTAAGAATGTTTCCTGTGGTCAGAACAGATGGAGTGTTTCTGTTAGGCCGATGTCTGTCAGTCGAGAGGAAGTTGACCCAAAATCTCCCAAAAGCTTTAAAGAGATTTTTTTAAATAATACAGTTCAGTTCTGGTAATATCATTTAAAATGTCAATTTTTAATGTGTTCGTGATAAAAATTGCATTTTAACTAAAATATCTGTCCTGCTAACACGGCGAAAACCTCTGGTAAGTGACCTCCCTCCAGGCGACTCCAGGCTGAAATACACACACACATACGTGTGAACACTTTCTTTAGGACCAGTTTTGTCATTATTTTGCATGACAGATCTTATATGTTCATAGGATGTGGACTTTCCTAGTTTTTTGTGGAAGTTTCCTAGTTCTTCGCCTCACAGCAGCCATCGGTACACAGCAAAAACCTTTCCGACTTTATTAAACAAAAACAGAGCCAGAAGTTTTAATTATATTTGATAGAATATGACCTATTGGTGTAGATTTAACTACCCAACAGTATATCAAGTTACCCAACCTTAAACGTAAATGTACAAAAATGCAACATACACAGTAATGCAGCAGTACTATTAATGCTAAACACCATATATGATAGTGAAACAGTGACAGAATACTTATGTTTACCTCAGTAATATTTGAACATTTCTTTAAAACTGGGACGCAGCTAGAAGTAAGTTTTTGAGATTTCGAGTTAAATTAGGAAACTGTCCAGTTGCCATTTTAACTTTTATAAACGGCATGATTTTTGTCTAACTAACTGATACAGCAGTTAAAACCATTACTTAAACTTCACAATGTTGAGTTGACCGGAAAACCATCCTTCAACATTAGAAAGTGAATCCAAAGGTTATTTGCAGTTTCTTAATGGCTGTATCAGCATTGATTTCTGATTGACTGAAAACTTAATACGTCTCCACTGGCTGGTTCTTCATGAATCCTCAAATGAAGTGGGGTTCATTCCTCCATAACTATACATTTCAAACCTCCATCGCTCCCCAACGGCTGAGACGTTTCCCTCCAACACTGCCCATGAATGTGTCGTATTGATCATCTCCTCATGTTCAGACAGCTTCAGCTTCAATAGCAACACCTGAATTGATCTCAAGAACTGCCTAAAATTTCAACCATTTTAGTACCATGTTGTTTTCACTTCATATCTGCATATCTGAAAAGGTTTTGTATTTCATCATGTCATCTTATACTTCATGGAAAGCAGTTAACAAAGACCAATTACCTAGAAGTTGTGAGTTTATACTTGCATTGCGTCAGATGTATCGGCAAAGATTGTGTCTTTTTATAGACAGGGAGAGAAATGGGGTAACTTAATCTTACACTTACAAGTTTCGGAGGAGAATAAGATATAGGCCTATTTTATGATTATGTGCTATTCTAATAATATAAAACTTGTTTGCTACTTGATTTTTGTGTTTAAATGTCAAAAGCAAGATTCAAACTCACATATGCAAAACTAAGTAAAATGTGCGTGTTTGTTTGTCAGATTATTCTGTAATTTTTTACAGACTCATTATGCAAAGTGAAGTAGTTTAATGCCATTAGAAGCCAGTCTAAGTATTCAGGAAATGACACATTTGCCTCAAGTCATAATAGCTGTTTAAAAAAGCTTCTTCTGTGTAATATCTGAAACCAAAGTTTTGTGAAGTTTGGGTATTGTGAAGTTTGGGTATTGTGAAGTTTGGGTATTGTGAAGTTTGGGTAAGGGATGAGAAGACAATATCAAAATGCAGGAAACCTCAAAAACATACGTTCAGTTACCCAGGGTCCTGAAATGGCTTTCTGTGTCCTTTTATTTTGCCTCAGTAATATTTTATATCATATGGTTTGCTGCCAAAAAGCAGTGCTTGTGTTAAGAGACGCTCTGACATTCCAGTTCCATTTTGTTTCAAACCGAGTTTAATATTTTTGTGAAATAATTGATGTCTTGAATATTTAGGTTTATTCAATTCATTTGGCAAACGAGGCAGGAAAATCCAGTCAATAATGTAGAAATGTGTATGTCCTACAGAGGAATACTGTGTTTTAGGTGGAATCTCGTAAAGAATATCAAGGAATCAGAATTTAAAAACAGACAAATAATAATAGAAATTATAATAATAGACAGATAATATTTCATTAAATAAATGAATAATTAGTTGTTAATTGTTATTATCATGAATTCATTTTACATTTAGGCATTTAGCAGACGCTTTTATCCAAAGCGACTTACAAGGTGAGGAAAACAACGAAGCGATAAATCGTAGAGAGCCAATACCATCATCTGTACATAGTTACAGATTTTAGAGAGTACAATATCTCAGGGCTTGAGAGACAAACCCTGCTGGAAGAAAAACAAAGATTAGCAGTGTTTTTTTTAACCTTTTAATTTAATTTCATTTAATTTCATTATTTACATTTAATTGTGTTTGAGGGAAAACGTGTTTAATTGTCATGAGACAGGAGGGTTAGTGGACAGTTTCGTCAGCTTCAGAATGTACTTCAGCAGAATTCTTGTGAATTGCATTAAATATACAAAGTCTTCTGAGAAATGGAGGAAGGGCTGAGAGGATTTCTGGCACTGACGGATGTGAGATGGCCACTTTGACACGAGAAGTTGTCTGTTCTACAGGAGCGCAGTGGTGCTATCAGCTCTTTTGTGGCTTTGACAGGTTTTGAGGAGCACTGGGGAGAAAGTCCCATCATCACAGGAAGCGAGGAAGCAAATGTGCTGCCGAAAATTGTGTGCACTCACACGCTGTCTCTGTTTCACAGTGTGAGACCAGAATTAATCCAGAGAAAAGTGATGATGTGGGGAAAAGGCTGACTCATTTTCCTGTGTTTGATAGACGCGTAACTGAATTATAAGAACAGATATACAGAGCCAGTGTGTGTGAAGGGAAAGAAATGTCATGATTTATTTTGGAATGGGTCACAATCGAATCTAGGAATTTAAGAAAATAAACAGCACGGATATGTAGGCAAGCAATGCAACAGACAGAATATTATTTGATGAACGAGTGCAATGACTGCACCTTGGTTTATTCTTTTTTGTTGGTTTATTCTGTTGTCTTTACAGCAGTTCTTCACAACCTTTCTCCAGTGAGCAGCACTGCAGCACCCGGGGAACAATTGTGGGGAAGGTGCCTTGCTCAAGGGCACCTCAGTTGTTTTCTGCCAGAATTTCACTGTTGGACTGATTCATTCAAAAGACCCGTTTTAAAACGCTGATTTTGTTTCTCGTGAGTCAGATTAGTCCTGTTTTCACCCAGCCAAATAAGAATAATAAGACTTGATTGTTAAAATATAGTGAATCAGTATTGTATTGGACAACACCACCCTGTAACTTAATTGATAAAACAGCTTCCAGTAGCTGCTTGTAGCAAAACTGTGACCAGACACTAATTTTAATTATATTGGAACACATGATGTTACAAACACTGTGTGGTCATTGATTGTTTCAATAAGTGTATTTGTTTCTCTGTTCTGAGAAAGTCACTGATGTAGTATGTTATAATTCATTGTTATGAGTGCATCATTCGTTAAGGATCAATATGTATATGTGTCACTGAGGGGACAGGAAACAAGAAACAGGCTAACAAAATAATCATGAGCAAGATAATGTCATATTAACCCTGCGTTTGACTTTATTCTCCAACATACAATGAGAGTTGTGTGAATGAGAGTTGTAAAACTCGACTGAAATTCTCTCTGCAATGTAATAAACACATCTCTGCACTTTCTCAGCTTTAATGAGAATAAGTAGCCTCCTCGTAAGGACATCGATCCCAGTATGTGTAGAAGAGACTGGGCAAAAGTCAGTGAAGTGTTGGACATGCTGTAGTATATAATGACAATACTGGAGGTGTTTGGATCTCCACTTGCCTCTCCTTGCTTGAGTGTCCCAGCTACCTGGGAACGTTCTCAGAGCATTGGCTAATGTTCTCTCAAAGTTAATAAAAATGTTCCTGGAGTAACATTAGTCAGTAAGTAGTTAGTGGAACGTTTTGTTAAAAATGTTACAGAATGGAAAAATGTTTCTTATAACCCACAATAACATTAATGCAATGTTTAAAAAAACTGGGCATTTTGAACATTCCTAGAAACTTCCAAATAACATTTCAACGTTTTTGTTACTCAATGGAAACGTTAGGGAAATGTTCTGACAGCCTAAAATTGTTAGCTGGGTTGCTTGTCATTTCTCTTCAGTCTACCTGTAGTTCTCATGCACCTCTACACATGTAGCTTGTGTTGTTAGACGTCTTCAGTGGAACACAACAGACAGAGTGCTGTGAGTCGTGTCTTATTTCCCCACCACTTTATTTGGTTTTATCTTGGTGGAGTGCACTTTATTTCTCAAGACTCGCCACACTCGGCCAGTTCAATGACTCGCTAAGCTTTTTCACCAGTTTTTAGCGCAGTCCAACACTTGGCTTCAGTCTCGAGTCTGTGTGAGGGAAGACAGAGCCGCTGAGCTGAGGCGATACAGCACGCCTTTATAATCGACAGGGCTGTGTGGGAGCTCAGGGCATGATAGACGTGACTCAGAGTGAATAGATGGTATGCCAGTCATGTAATCTGTCTCTAGGCTCAGTCCTTTGTCCAGTTTTGCCACAGTCTATGCCTTGGGTTACAAGACACACACATACAGTAAGGATTAAAAGTCTGGAGCCACCTCATACACCTGCATACACCATTTTCATAATTTAAACAGAAAGATCTAGAAAAGAAAAGAGGAAAACTGACAAAAGGAAAGGAAAAACCTTTATGGTGAAAAATGAATGTGAAATGTAAGGTTCAGAATCTGATGTTAGTCAGAATTTAGCTGTTAAATACTGGAAGGGAAGTGTGTCTGGCCTAGTTAAACAGGATCTGAACGATCTTGTAACTTTACAATGTTGTAAATGGTCCACAGAGAGGCTAAGAGTTTAACCCCCTTTGGGTTTTTCAGCATGAAATTAGACATTTATTACATTTTTGCTGCCCGTCTACACAACCTGTTTTGAGTAGATTTTATACATTTTTAGAATAAATACAGCGTTGCCCAGGAGCATACTGTACCTGCTTTGTGGAAATGTGCATTTTCAGTGAAACAAATGACCAAGTAACTTTCAAATGGTAGAGAGGTTCCATTGCAAAATACTAGTCGGCAAAAGAAAACTTTTTGAGGGCATTGAATATTAAGATTGAGAAAATGTGGGAATGTGTTCATCCATCAAATATAAGTGTCCAAGGAAGGGGAATCAGTGGCCATTAAGAGGCCTGAGGCAGCTGTAAAAAAAGTTACAGCTCTCCATAACTGAGACGGGAAAACCTGTGCATGAGACAACAATAGCTCATACGCTCCATACATCTGACTTGTGCTCTGATCATCAGTTCAGGGCATGTGAGAGATTCCACCAATTGAACAATTCTACGGCGTGATAAAACCAAAATTAAAGTTTTGGGAAACGCTCTGTGGAAGACCGTAAAAAAACATTTGGGTTTTCTTAGTTGCCACACTGGAGGAACCATCTAAAGAACTTGTAGGCACTTTTAAAAAAGCCTCAGATATGCTATTTGTGATGTGTATTTTTGATATGCTGCTTATGTATTTTGAATGTCTTGAGAATGATGATTTTCCATGCTGTGGCCTGGTGAGGTCCTTACCTCAGTCCAACTGAGCGCTTGTGGAAAACCAAAAAATGTCCATTTTACAATTTTACAATGTGTAAAATGGCCCCCGCCCAACTTGATGGAGCTTGAACGATTGTGCCGAGCAGAAATGGCAAAAATTTTAGGGTCTTCATTGCTTAAATACATAATTATTCCCAGCTGTAGTGCAATAAAACGTAAAAAACCGAGGGCGGTTTATTTAAATATGCTGCATTTATAGAGTAGATGACTGAATAGATAATCTAATCATACAGGTTATTTATGAATTTGCTGATGTTGAAAATCCAGTAACTTTCTTCAAGTCTTTGAGGTTTGTTTCAGCATGTTTTTGGCTGTTAAAAGGTGAAATAGAAAGCAAAGGTGTATTTGTTTTCTACACCACACTGTAGCTTCACTGTATTTTGAAAGCAGTCAGCTACTGGCAGAATATCACCATGTACTGCTTTATTTTTTAGCTCTTCATTCCCTACAGACCTTCACAGAAGCTCCAGCTGGTTCTTCTTATATTACGTAAGAACCTTCCTGTATCTCACAGTGTTTTTGAGAATAAAGCTGCATTGTTGTTTATGCACGGTGTGTGTGCACGATTTACAAAGCCTGTACGTGCATGTGTTGTTAATTGAGCTGTAGTTTGTCAGACCGCCCTCTGTAGTTTCTCAGATCGTCTTTGCCCTCTGTAGTTTCTTGTATAGGCAGGATAGGAAGGGCTTGCTCATACCTGGAGTGTGGGGTGATGTGAGGGGAAAGCTGAACAGAGGAGGCCCTGCCTGCTGTGTGTTTCACATACCAAATAATCTGCCCGCAGTCACAGATTAAAGAGTACATCCAAACTCTCATGCATTCATGTACCTGCAAAAAAATGCAACTGTGGTCCTAAGGTGTACTAACTTTACTGCAAGAACATTTTTGATAACTTTCAGAGATCTTTTAGGGAACATTAGCCAATGTTCTGAGAACATTCCTTGTTACCGGAATAACTGTGTTGCCAAAGTGTAGTGAAAAGTGTATAGATGAATGAACCCCACGTTGCTTGCGTGTTATTTTGATTTTTTAAAAAAACAAAGTAAATTAGAACTGATTTTTGGGTCACAATCTTAGAGAACCTTTGCTGGAAATCACTTACAGTCACATATATATTCCCAGCAGGACTCATGTCATGAATAAGCCATTGGGAAAACTGCTTTGCTGAGGTGGCATTACAGAAGCTGGTTAGGAATGCATGTTTTTGCTGAGGATTTAGCTCCTTATCTTAAACTCCCACTAAGCTCTGATGTGCAATATGTGACTGTTGATAGCAAAGAGCTAGTTTATTGAATTCTACTTTTGGTCAGATTGTTAGTTAAACACGAGTTATCTCTCAGCAGATTAGTTCTTTGTAAGATGTAGCTCTTGAATTTAATGGATAAACTTAAGAACCTTACGAAGAACCAATCATGCAGTCATGCAGGATCATTTTTGGGACTTTCAGTGGACAGAATACAAAATACGTTTTTCAGCATGGACCATAAAAGACACTTAACCTTCAGAAAATGTTGATCCCGACTAAATATTATATGATCTGTTTTATTTTAGTTTGATATAGCGTTTGCAATTTTCACAACCCTTTTACCGCATTTGCGACTAATGTCATTTAAGTTATTCAAATTTTTTCAAATAAATGTGAATGCTTTAATTAAATCTATGCGCCTGAATAGGTTACAGGGTGACAGATGTAGCTTAAATGAAGCTACTCCTTTAATCAGGAGTAAATTGTGGTAATGTAACATTGGACACAGCTAAATATTTTATTTTAATGAATAAAACGAGTTAATTACTAATAGTTTTTACTTCAATGACTTAAAAGTCAACAGATCATGTCAATATTATGTAATGTGTTAGAAAGTCAAGAGCGTCAGGAGATCAAGGGCAGAATGCCATTTTAAGAGAGAGTTGATACAGATATTTGATGTGTACAAAAATAGCTACTTTTCATTATGTAAATTAGGTGCATTTTATGCTAATGTTAAAGCTGCTTAAAAGACTGAGTTTTGCCTGTAATATTAAAACAATAAATATCTGTTGAAAGTGCCTGAATCCACACAAAAAGATTAGATTATAGATGCTTTGCAATCTGAAGACCCTTATCAGACCTCGAGCACTTTCACACACACACAGAATACATCTATGGCACATTCTGTTTAAGCATCTGCAGTATTGAAACGGAGCATGTTTGTTTTACTGCTGTTTTGAAATGATGAACGCAGCTGTAGATCGCTGGTGAAAGCAAGCGGAAGCTAAAACACACTTGACATTTCCCATACAAACCCTCTACCCTTGTGAAGCTGGAGAAATATTGCCAGACCTGATTATGTGGTCATGATAGCCCTAAGGGAGCTGTTAAGTCAACCAATCAAAATGGGTTTGGATGAGTAAAGATGGACAGACTGACTGCTGAATATGTTGAGAGAGAGAGAGTGAGAGAGAGAGAGAGCATTGTGCAGTGGCGGGAGGCAGGGAGGGTGGGTGTGACATTGAAACTGATCATCTGTCATTTATCAAGTAACCAGGGACTCAATATAAGTTTTCCTCTCTGTCAACAGGGTAGAAAGATGAATTGCATAGGCCAGGCCAGACTCGCTGGTTCTGAATAATAAACAGTGCCTCAGGTAACCTAGCTGGCCATCCTGCGAAGAGCAGTCTGACCAGGGGTCTTTGTTTTATTAACTCATGCCCTTCTGCCATCTGGCTTCACCCAGGCTTCAGATCACTCCTTCTGAACTTCTGTCTGCTTCTCTCACTGGCATACGTAAGGCTGCACTGTTGTTGATCAATAAATGAAGAGACTTTGCTTTGTTCCATGTGAAAAATCAAACGGCATCTTCTGCAGAGAAACCTGGTTCCTGTGGATAAAGAGCCAGTACCCACAATCCCCTTGTGCTGTTTGGTGGCCACTGATGAAATCTGAAAGGTTTTAGTTTCTCACAACAGCCCCAACCCAGCTAACAGGGAACATTCTCAGATTGTTGGCTAACGTTTTCGAAAAGTTCTCTCAAAGTTCTCTCAAAGTTATCAAAAACATTCCTGTAGTAACATTAGCAGAACATTTTTTATGTTATAATATATATATAAAATGTTCTTAAGTTGCTATAAGAACATTTTAAAAAGTTACAAAATTAAATTGTTTGTATAACGTTGCTAGAACCAAATAATAACATTAATGCAACTTCTAAAAAAGAGGACATTTTGAACTTTCTCAAAGTAACATTTTTAATGTTTTTGTTACTTAATGGAAAGTTAGGGAAACATTCGTATAACCTAAAATTGTTGGCTGGGAAAGTCTAAAATTGCATCTGATTATTTGCAGTCATCTTGTATTTTTCCAGGTTAGGTTTGATATGTCCTGCAAGGGAAAATACGTTCTTGATTTTCCATAACCGTGTTTTTATGCACTCTTATCATAACTGCTGTTTCCTCTGCCCTCCATTTACTATGTTTGTTCTTTATTATAGCTTCCGTCTTCCATTCTTCCAGTTGTTTAGCCGTCCACACAGCACGCCTGCGCATTACACTTGTTTTCCTCTCATTCAATGCTATTTAAACTGGAGAACTTTAATTTTAAAGCTTTTAAAACAGTGTCAGAGTTCATGCTTGTTAACAGCTCTTGTTTCTTTTCTCTTGAGTATGACTAGAAGTGAGAAAGTTCACTGAGTAACTGCCTTTAGCTTTGTGGGAAGTTACGTCCAGAACGATCAGCCTGCCAATGTAACCTGCAAGACTAAGAAAAGCAATTAAAACAGGAGATGTATCATTTCTGGACCCTCAATGTAATCCACTTTTATAACAGTCTGGTTTGTTTCACAGTGACATTGAAGAATGCCTCAGCCCGGTCAGGAACCAGCGTCATATGTAAGTCAGTCTCGTTCTGCACTGAAATGAGAAGTTATGGGTCGAGAAATGGCTGTTTTTAGATCACAATACGTCTTTGGATTCCAAAGAGTTAATCAAGGCTTAGACTACAGGCTGTAAAAAATCAATAGAACATGCTGGTGAGTTTTCATTGTGTAACATTCATGTTATCCGCTCTGTTTTCTGCTTTGTTGGAGATCAACACAAAGCTGTCCGGACTGGTCAGGACAAAAGTGGCTTGTGTCTGCTGTGTGGTTTTTGTGGCTCCACGTCCCACATTTTCAAAAGTTCTACATCAGTAATGCCCCTCACGGGGTAAATGGAGAGATTTTTATTTTGTTTTGATAAACCTGTAATACATAAATGACTTGTCAGGGCGTTGATGCTTTTAATTTGTTCTTGAAACATTAACAAACATCATTTTAAATGAGAGAAATTAACATGTTGGCTATCTGTTTATCTATCTGATCTGTTTGTCTTCCAGCTTGCCTGTCTGTGTCGTTCGTCTGTCCATCCAACCATCTATCTATGCCATGTTAGTACAACATCACATTCGCTTTTAAATTGTTCTACTATCAAAATTTGCAATAGTTATTTGGTTCGTTTGTTTATCAGCCACAGTGTATATTGATTTTAGTTTGAGTTTTACAAATGCTCCCTCACATTATGTAAATGATAAAATGTTAAATGGTATCTAGTAAAATAGAAAGGAAATAGAAATGAAAAGACACATTTCTGGTTTGGTGTCAGTGAAGGGGGGCTTCTGATTGGTTTGCACGGGTACATATAATGAGAAAGGTTAGAAAACTCGCACACTGTACACGCACACTAAGAAGTGAGGCGTTGCTCCAGCCATCTCATTGTACAATGAGAGGAAACAAATCACCGCTGAGCGTAGCCAACCCTCTCTGTGTGAGCCATTCTTCTCAATAACATCTGAATTAGTTTCAGCAGGGGATGAAACTTCCTCTAAATACACACTGACAATCTGGCTATGATCAGCCAGCAGCATCGTTCAAAAACCATTTATTATATTCAGTTCCATAATAGAGATTTGCTCCCCATCATTTATAATAAACTCGCTCTAGATATCTTTGTGCAGGCCAATGCAAATAAGAGGGGTAACAATGCAAGTATGTTTAGAGATTTGTAATGTTTTTACAACAGCTAGTTTTGGTCCTCAAATCTGAGTGGATGAACGACGTTCGAAGAATTTATGGTTACACTCTGTCACGATACTTATATCTGAACTGAAGTTATTGATTTCCTCAGAGGAGGTTTCTTCAGTACTTCTCACAAACGGTGACATTTTCAGATTTGCGTCAGATGTTTGGATGCGTTTTTCCAGCTAGCGATAACACTTTCTTAATCTGTGGGGTAAGAAAGGCATTCCACACATAAGAGGGGTTTGTTTTTCCCTTATTTATTTACATGCTTTCTGTTTGTCTATTTAACTGTGGTAAGACATCTATATAACAACAATTGTGCTGTTATGGATAGATTGTATATCAGCTGGGATGCAGTTATACGTCCAACACGCACTTCTGCTCGTGTTATATTGCTGCGTTATACCATTAATAAAACTGAAGTGACTGTGTGAAGGCAAATCGTAACCCCCCTGAAATCTGATTATAGTGTCAAATACTGACTGCACTAAATTCCCACAGAACATTCAGGCCCTTATAGATTTATCAAGACGAGGGAATATACGTTAATACCAGAGGCAAATGACAGGGTAGAGAGTATTCAGTCACAGCCCTAAAATAAACCCTGATGCTATTTTTCCTTCATTCCTCAAATATAAATAACACACGACAGCCCTCAGTGGATAAACAATGGCCGACATAATAATTTTCCAGGCAATCCCACTCCGAGATTGGAAGAGAGGATTGAAGGTTGAGCTCTGCAGCTGGTAATTTGGCTCTAAGCGTTTGGTTTCATTACACTTCAGTGCAACTATAAGTGAGGCACTGGGGAGGAAAGTTTCTATAAAACATCTCTCATATTTGTTGAAAGCTTCAAAATTAAAGTCCCCTGCCAGAGCTGGTCTTGGAGATGCTATGTAGTCTACACATGTAGCCTTACAAGACAATGCAGACCCTGCAGAATGTCATTAAAACAAAGCAAATATGTGACGTGCTGACAAAATGAGTCGAAATGTTCACAGGCAAGTGAAAGACGTGAATTTTGGTCTAATTTGAGGTTTTCACAAAAATGAGTTAAGCCTTTATCTAGCGATCCCAATGCTCTGTATAGCAGTTAAATATCTACAATTATCTGTATTGTATGTCCTAAATCTTTCCTTTGTTGTAATAATCCAATTTAATCATCTTATGTCTCAGTAATCCTCTTCTTCACTCTCTTCCCATCAGCTGGTGTTTTAGACAGGTGTAGCTCATTGTTTTTATTTCCGATTCCAACAAATCATTCATCATTTTAAGGGTTTTTAAATGGGAGAATGTGAACATTACAAGAATTCATTTTTGATCATTCGCTCATTGTTACTCAGTTTGCCAGCGCTGGTCACGTGGAGTCTACAGAAAACAGTGTTTCACCATTATGATAAATTTCATTAGTACTCCACTAGCAGCATCAAGCAGAATTACAAAAAAATATGTATGAAAAATAAATAAATATGAAAAATAGTTTTCAGGAGAAGCAGCCTACCAATGGCTTGCTTATTGTTGTCTTTGTATATTAAGGTGGGATGGATAACAGTGTTTTAACATCCTAACCCACAACATGACTTCAAAATTGACCCTGTTTACTTTCATAATAAATGTCCTTGCCTTTATTGAGCATGATTCATCAGTTAACATTTAGTGTTATTTCCTAAGAAAAAAGTCTGTTTTTATTATCTTTGTATCGAAATGTAATAACTTTCTCTCTGCCTCTGAAAAGATGTTCATTTTTGCTGATGTAACCAAGGCCAACCAACACGATTGTCATAAACCAATCAAATCCGACCGAGGGAATCAACTTATGCACGGCATTATTTCCTGCTTATTGTTCTGATTCACTCAGACATGCATTACTGTATAAGTCAAATGCGTTAAGTGCAGTTTGACAGAGATTAGAGTGAAGTTAAAGTGTTAAAAATCATGCACGTATATGTTTGTGGATCTGTGTTGCTTTAGAATAGCTCACAAAATGATAAACGGATGTATATGATTAAGACTTCCCCCAACATATTAATGCAAAAAGGAAACAAAAACGGAAGAGGGAGGAATATAGAGAAACACACACACACTCCCACAGTTCATTTCATCGTACGCCCCTGCAAATAGCCAATCAGAGCTTCCTCCACAGTTCGAACCCTAGCTTCTGCTCGTGAACGAACGACATTAAACTATCAGTCTTCATTTATTACTTAGAATATGTTTGGTGTTCTTTTGGTTGCCAAAGTTATAACATACTTATGCTTAATTGAAACATGTTTAAAGGTTGTATAACTTTGTTTCTTGGCACACCAAACTAAAGATGGATCAGTTTGTGTTTACTTAGATGACTCGTTCCACCCAGGGAATCTGCACAAAAGTGTTTAAAAATGAGCTGTAATTAATATAAAGTTTGGCATTAGTTGCATGTTTTTGTGTGTCCCAGTTGAGGAATTCAAGATGGGATTTGGAGAACTACTACCTACCTCAGGCATTAAAATGGATGTTTCTCTGTGTATGACGGGAGGGCAGGAGGAAAAACATTACATTTGTTTGCTCAGAATGTCCTTAATTAAAAGAGTGAACTTGAGTGAGTGTGTGTGTGTGTGTGTCTGTAGTATTGAGGTTAATTCAAAAAATCTGTTTGCCGCAAAAGCGGATTGTTCATCTCAGCTGTTAAATCAGCCAGGGCTTGTCCTGAAATGATTTCAAGGGGAGCATGTGAAAAACTGACTGTATAATCCCACAACAAAACGTCTTGATGCCAGACAAGATTATTGTCGCTTAAGTGTCGCTAAATTTTCTGTTCCTGTGTTAAAAGAGGATGGAACATCAGATCACGGAGACACGGGTTCAAGTTTTAATAGCGGTTTTGGTAAAGTATGGCTCACTGGAGATGGATTTTGTTTGAGTCATCCCACAGCGATGAAATAAGAATTTCGCAGAGGATATTCGACACAGTATTCAGCTCCACATTTATTCTGAGGTTAAAACAGAAAAGCACACAGTCGTATGTTAGTGGAATCAGTAAACAGATGGTATCGGTAATGACCAGCGCCATCACGGTGGTGACATCACTAAACCCATTTCATTGATTTATATCAAGTACAATGACTGAACTGAAGTGTTTCAAAGTTCTCCCATGGCCAGCTGCTGCGCTGAAACTTTGACCTTTTAAATGCCTTTCGCATTGTCTGATTATTGTAAATCTGAAACTGTAAGTCTTGATGATCATGTTTTGTGACACTTTTACAAGCCAGAAATTAATCAAAAGTTTAGAAACACTCTAGAATGTAAGTGTATTTCTTTAATGAAAAATATCTTTTCATTGTGCCAATGTGGCCCCGGGCGTGCTGTTAGCAAGCCTCGGGTGTAAGCTTTGAAGCGAACTGTCAAACGTTTCATGACTTTTGACATAAAAACACAGCTACATGTTTATAGACTGATAAATCACCCTCGTTGATGGACGTAGCAACAACAGCGCTAACTCAGAAGGTTATTGATTGGTCTGCACAAGATTGTGTATTTAAAATACAGTTAAATTCTTGTCATTTTTATATACAGTTGATTGTCTTACAGTAGAACACAAATGTCCTTGAGATCACCCGTGGAAAACATTATCAGCAGCCCAAAGTGGAGTGACGTATAGATACCGTAGGTGCCGATCTGAAGATCATTTCTCCTCACTACACAGTGCTTATCAAACCTGTGATGTGTAGTGGGTCATATGTCTGTTATTACCAAATACAGCAGATCTTCAGCAAATACAGAAGACTATTTGTGTAGTTGTCCGAATGTATTAGGCATACATTACGCATCTGAAACACCCATAATTCTCCTTGAATAAATAAAATGTACATGTTTTTTATTAAATATATAACTTGTGTTCATGATTATTTATAGTAAATGATCTGAATATACAAACCAAAGCTTTGCAGCAGCGGCCATGGATTAGCTCAAAAAAAGATGCAAATTGCCATGGTAACCAATTTCTTCATTGGCAGGCAGGTTATGGACCTACATTACAAAACTCTCACACAATCTCTGTCTAACTTTTGGTCAACATTTCTTTCCTTTAACTTGAGAGCAGAATTCCTCAGAAATATTTGTATGCATTATTCCAGAGAAAAATGTGAGTCTTCACATGACTTAATGTAATGAAAACCCATTTAAAAAAATATTACAGAACAACATTGAACTAAAAAATGGCCCCCAACAGCCCTCAAGGATAAATATTCTGCTTGTTTATGCAAAAAAAGAGTGTTTTTGCACTTGCACCCTGGTTTTTGACATGTTTGGTCCTTTTTCATTATTCATGTGCTGCATTATTAAACAAGGCTGCAGTTATACCTTGCGGTGATTTTAATCTTCGTTGCCATCGCTTTTGTTTGAATATTGATGAAAAGCTTTTGCCAAGTCACTTGACACTGTACAGTATATTTTCTGCAACATTATCATAAACGTTTCAGATAGAGGTGCTTTATTTTCAACATCTAGCTAAGATACACTGCTAGCTATATTTCATGCTAACACAGTTCTTTAAAGGAAGTCTCCGCACTCGGCGGCCATCTTTGCAATGCCTCTAGGCAGCTACGAGAGAAGACCGAAATCTTTAAAATCGCTGGCTAAAGCCACGATGAAACAATACGTTTCAAACCAACTAGTAAGCCTGACGTCAACCGTACCATTAATTCTGTTTCTTACGTTTAGATTGTGTTATAAAAACGTTTTTTCAGGTCGCTTCAGGTACTGCTCATGCACAAAAGCTGTCAAAAAACTTCCCACCGTTCTGTACAGAGCCCTCCCCCCCGGAGAATGTTACTGTTCAGTGATTGATGATTGGCTCTTTTACTAGTAGGCGGGACTTCCTTCATTAAAGTGGACAGTCATTGGTTCTACATTCTGATCATAATTTACTGATATTTTACATAAAACTGCCATCTCTCAATGCAGAAATAGTTTATTAATATATTAGTTATTCTAGTTAGATTGTAAAATGTTTAGTTGTTCTCCTGTAGCTCAGTGGTAGAGCATTGTGTTAGCAGTGCAAGAGATTGTAGGTTCGATTCCCAGGGAGTACATGTACTAAGAAAATGTATAACTTCAATGCACTGTAAGTTGCTTTGGATAAAAGTGTCTGCCAAATGCATAAATGTAAATGTATAGAATAATTCACCATGAAGTTAATAAATATTTGCTTGAAAGGTCATTACAGTTTTTAAGGTGCAGTAACTTTCACACTTTCTTTCACAAGTCGTCTGTTTTTGTTATGATGCTCATGTGCAGCACAGAGCATTAAACAGACGCGCATTACACAACATGCTGTTCATGAACACAGACAAGCACAGGTGAATTAAACACAGAGAATACCAGAAATGTCTTTTGCAACAGACCTCAGTCAGAGTGCTTCAGGGGACCCGCACACTCCGGGCTCATCTTCTTCACTGGTGCTTATTTTATATTACTGCCATCATCTGTGCAGTTGACTGTGTGATGATGGCTGTGGCTGCGCTGGTGGAAGAATCAAGCCTAATTGATCTGTTATGATTCTGTCATCCATCAGCCGATGGGGAATTTCTCTGTCTCTGCCTCCAGGGTTGTTTGTTCCCAGATTTCCCACGGCAGATGTGCCCTGCCGTAAGCGGAGTCCCGGTCTTCTGCAGCTCACGACTTCCTGTTTGGTTTAAGTTTGTCAGTGGGTCATTATGGGATCTATTTCCCGCCTACTTAGCTAACAGGGAACGCTCTCAGTACGTTGGCTAACATGGTTGGTTAACTGTAAAACTTGTCTTTGTTGTCAAAACAGTTGTTGCACTAACATTAGTAGAACTTATTCAAACATTACAGTATAACATTATATATCACAAACGTTATTCTTGAGCTGTTACTAGAACGTTTTAAACATGTTACAGATTTTTTTAAAAGTCTACAACATCTTAAAAACTGGACGTTTTGAACCTTCCTAAAACATTTCAAAGTAGCATTTTTAAAGGTTTGTGTTACTTAAAGGAAACGTTGGGGAAAGGTTCTTACAACTTAAAATTGTTATCTGGGTAAAGTGTTGTAACACACAAACTGATGTACCGGGAATGCATTGTAGGATTGTTTGGATGTGTCTGGGAAATGTCAATATAAAAGTTTTCCGACAGTTTGTGAAAAAACTCTTACAATGTGGCTCCTCCAGATAAAGCAAAACACTTGACAGTGTTGATGTCGATTTGTTGCTCTTCATTTACTGTAACTGACGGATCTGGCGTCTGTTTTTATTTGACTCTGAAATGTAATTTATGTACTTGAAAGTGGAAGGGCAAAATACATTACTGCAGGGAAATTCATCAGATAAATGAAAGTAAGGCAGAAAACTCGTCTTGAGATTTTGTTTTGATTGTCGGGTCTCCAAAACCAAGCAAATAAACAACATTATGAGTGAGATGTACAGATTTACCATCAATACACAGTCATGCTTAATGAAAAGATGTTTTGTTACAAAACTGCTCAAGCAGCATACTGTAACCTCTGCTGACCTGCCAATAATTAATTGGGCATACTGTACAAATGTACAATTTTTCTATTCAATGTGTTCTGGCAAACATAACGTTCTGAGAATGTAATTTTTTTTTTTAGAACATAATCATTCTATTAATTTTCTTTTTTTTTATCATAGCTGGCTTGAAAAACAACCTCTCAACCAGAAGCCTCATTTTAATTGGACCAAATGAACCG
Organism: Chromobotia macracanthus; assembly: GCA_036877525.1. NCBI lineage: Eukaryota > Metazoa > Chordata > Actinopteri > Cypriniformes > Botiidae > Chromobotia > Chromobotia macracanthus. The sequence goes on from JAZGTH010000009.1 coordinate 2,657,198, forward strand.
TGATTTATAAATGAAAATACTAGATTTTCAACAAATCAGATACCTTAGTGAACGTGACATCACCTAATTAATATTCATGAGCCTGAATGATAAGATTTGTGATGTGCTTTCTTGTTTGATGAAGTTTGCTGTTTGTTCACATGCCCCTGTGTTCTCCCATCATATTCCTCAAGGCTGTGAGGTCACTTTGAGAGTCAGTCATAAAGGATAGAGAGTAATCTTGTATCTTGTGTATAATGCGTTTGTGTGGCTTTTCTCCATCTTTTAACTTGCATTAACCTCATCTTCCCTGTAACGTTGTTATTTGGTCTGAATTGATGGCTATGAGAGATCAGCTAGCTCTGTCACCTGAAATCCCTGCTGAAATATTGAACTCTGTCAGAACCTCACTCATATTAAACAGACGGAGAGGTTGATCGTGAACTACGGTTGATTTTAATGCTCAGAGTGTGATTTATGCCAATGCGGTGTGCACCCTGCACGCTCGCCCCGGTCCGTCAGACCGACTCTGTGTTGTATTGTGGGTATTTTTTTGTGTCACTTCAGCTCAAGGTCTAGAAAGAAATGAAGACTGATTATTCTGACATCCAGGCTGAGTGCTCAGGTATTTTCTAATAAAGGGCAGGAAGGAAACTGCGTGCTCAGCACCAGCTGCCTGGATATCCACCAAACCTGATGGGCATTGTGGGGAGAAAAGCGAGTGTGTTTAGACACCTTTGGGTTGTTGTCCTGTCTTTGAAGTAGCAGATGCACGCCGCAGGCGATTGTATGCTTCGTAAACCTCACAAATGTTAACTGTCTAAATAACAAACTGCCTCTCATTCCCAGAATGTGGATGAATTAGGTCAAGGAGATCTTATCCTGACTTTTATTTTGTTTTGTGGCAATGAGTCAAATCGAAACCACAATGTTGTTGTAGTGGGAAGCATTGTTGAATACAATGCCAGTATTCCATCTCAAGCCCCTGAGAGAGAAAGATAAGGAGTAATTGACTGTTTACTCATCAGAACAGTGAATGAACAAAAAAGCTGTGGCCGTCTGGGGTCTTGAGGGTCATGGATGGCCAGTGGAAGCAGACGGGCCGTACAGTGCATGAGGCCCACTGACTCTCTGAGATAAAGATAAATGATGTTTGGGAGGTGTCCCATTTTAACTGTGCATACTCAAAACACAATTACACAGTTTTGATTAAAAAGAACATTTACCAAATACTTCCTAGTCCTTTGACTGGAAAGACACAAAGAAATAAGGAATAAAATAAACTTTTTGCTGTTGAATATTATTAAAAGATCAATCTGTCTGTCTATCTATCTATCTATCTATCTATCTATCAGTAATAATAATAATTAGTTGTTGTTTTTATTATTATTATTATTATTTATGGTATGTCATTTTTATTCTTTTATTTTTTTCCATTGCATTTAGTACTTTATGTACTAATCGCTCAGGTTAATGAAGAATGACTTTGGAAAAGTCTTCGTTGAATGCAAGCATGCAGGAGATATTAATAATCTGTAATGACATGTTTACATTTGAGGAGGAACAGATAAAGATATTAATAAATAATTACCTATCTAAACACAGCTCTGTTTCATTCCGCTGCTCTCATTAATTTTGAAGGTTAGGAATTCATTTAATGACCTGGAACATTTCTGAAGACTTTATCTCTGTTTGTTTCACTGGTCCTTGCAGTTTAATTTGTGCTCCATTTAGCTCCCTTAATTATATTTATGGGATGGGTTTGTTGTTGGCATTAAGTAAAGATACGCATGTCTGTGACGCCACATACTGTAGCCATTATGCTGTATAGAATTGCTTGGGAAAACATGACAAGGACAAAATTTAAGAGTTTTAAGGCATTTGAAGCCACATTAGTATTGCATGTTCACGGCATTACGTTAAACTCCATGTAGGAGGTGAGGTTTGAAACTACGGTATACATTAATTTAAATATACTTTACTGATATTAAAGTATATTGTATTTAATTAAAGACAAGAAACATTGTTGGCAGGGAAACTCTGGTGATGGAGTATTTATCCAGATTTAATTCGTTTGTTTGCATTTATTATTGTTAATCACTTGTTTGTTCTGTACTCAAAGACCCTCAGAAATTAAAACCAGACAGAGATTCTGCTCCATTGTATTTTACTGGCTGTATATATCTGTTAAAAATGATATCACTATTAATAGTTTATCATTTTTAACAGATTAATATATTAATTAATAATTTAATTAATATAAATTGTGAATAAATACAAATAAAAAAATTCTTTCTTTCTTTCTTTCTGTCTGTCTGTCTGTCTGTCTGTCTGTCTGTCTGTCTGTCTCATTTTGGTTGGGTGGATGGTCATTTATCAGCAGGTTGTAAAGGTGAAAAGGTTCGCTGATGTTGCAAAAAAATCCAGCCTATAACTTTAATGTGTGCGTGTGTTCATATATGTGCACGCCTGCCTGTGCCTGAAAATCTATAGCATGAATCAAAACTACATTGCAGCCTTCATGGAGAAATATTTGTTTTGAATAAGCACTGAGCTTTAGAGCATAAAATTGTCTTAGACATTTTTGTCTCGTGACAGCTTATCATAATGACCGGCTGTTCTTTTATAATGTCTGGCTAATCTTCCTTTTTTCACCACAAATAGCGTGTTATTTAAGCATACAATATACATGATTTATGTTTGCGTGTAATTATGTGAACAGTTATGTAGTTTATTTGTCATTAGAGAAGATTTTTCTCACAAATTTCTCACAAAGCTTTCATTTCAAACAGTTGAGTGGTCAACATGTTTTGCCTTTGTCATCCTTTGACTCTTCAAATGTCCAAAGATATGAATGCATGTTTCATGTGGTGTTACAATATATTCTAATAATTATATACTAACTTTGTGGATCTTTGATAGCATTTATAAACTAGTGGTTAAAGACTTAATTCGGAAGCCAAAGATTTGGAAGTGCATATCCAGGTGGGAAAACTATAAGCTGTTATATTACAGATAAATCTCCCATGCCCTGGAGCCTTTTCTCTCAGTTATACAGTCTGGATAATGGTTAACGTTTCCACCCCATGTGTTATGCATGTCCTGTTTAAACTGCCTTCAGGTCTTGGCAATTAATTTCAATAATTAGTGTTAATTACAAATGTACTGTTCTATAATCATAGGAACTGTGCTATAATAATACACGTGAAGACGTGAAATAAACTCAGTTATTTTAACATTAATATTGATAACACTTTAAAATAAAGCTGTATTTGTTAACATAAGATAATGTATTCACTAAAGGTAACTACCAATACTTGTGCATCATTAATTAATCTTAGTTCGTGTTACTTTTGATATTTACTAATGCATTTTTAAAATCAAAGTAACTGTTAACATTAGTTAATGCAAAATAAACAGTCATGAACTATTGTATTGTATTATATTGGCATTGATTAACATTAACAAATATTAATAAATGTTGAAAACTATCATGCTCATTGGTGGTTCATGTTAGCTAGTGCATTTACTAATGTTAACAAATACAACCTTGTTATAAAGTTTTACAGTAATATTAGTACTGTAAATGAGAAAACAGTAAGACTGAATCGAATGACAGCGTGGCAGTGACAGTTTATAGTAAATGACGGCCAAACCCTGTAATCACAGATAGCCCAAATCCCTAGCAGTGAGTTCCTCAGAGCTGGAATCCAAAGTGCGTGCTCAGTGTGTCTGCAGTGGTTCAGTAGTTTACCATCAGAACCTGCTAATGGACCTGAAACAGAACTTGAGGGCTGGCATTTGTGTATCGGTATGCGTCGTGACATTTAAAGCATGTTACAGCATGTCATCTTTCGTAGATGTTAGATAATATGCTGCTGATATGAAATGAATTTTTGTTGCTACTCTCTTGTGCCTCTTACAGTACTTATGAATAATGCTTATGGCTGTTGTATCCTAAAGGTTTATTTTAATGTATAAGGACTGCTGTAATAGTATAATTTCTGTACAATCACTCACTTAACTTTTGCTACTCTCTTGTGCCTCTTACAGTACTTATGAATAATGCTTATGGCTGTTGTATCCTAAAGGTTTATTTTAATGTATAAGGACTGCTGTAATAGTATAATTTCTGTACTGTAGATTACGCAAAGCTGCAATCTGTAACTTTTGCCTCTCTACCGCCATCTCTTTTGAAATTGCATAATTTTGCAGAGTTATTTTCTCAATGTGGATGACAAGTTTAAATTCTAACAACTGCTGTAATAACAAGCTACAAACGCTGCATCATCTACAACACCCGGACATGTGATACAGCAGCCGGATCTTCTTTCTGTTTACAGACGGACCCCACAGCTCAAATCTTAAATCATTATTATAAACTTATCGTTGTGAATCAGGGTAAGGACACAGTTTTAAATACTGATCTGTCATGTACAGTAACTGATTTTTGTTCCTTTTTAACCAAAAAAGTTATGGATTTCAGCTCTAATGTTAGATTTCAATCTAGGGCAGCAAAAGGTGAATTTCAGTTTGCATCTTAATGATTTTTCGTGCCGGTTTAAAAAACAAACAAATCTGCCTATGGCACTGTTTTAATAAGCTATCGCAGTCAGGTTAGCTGTTTATGTTTCATATTTAAAGTCAGGATTTGTGTACAGCACTCGGATACACTGAACGGTAGCTGTTAAATGAAATCATGTAATTAGTTGTTATGCTGCAGGGAAAAATCCATGTTTTTTCCATAACATTATAATAACATATTGACTGATTCAGTACAAAGTCAGTAGGCCAGTCTCTGATGTATGAAGACACAGAGGAGCCATCTGACATTCCAGTTCTTCTCTGATGGACATGATCACTGTCATGGGAGGAATAAGTGAATGCAGCCTCGTGAATTATTCATCACGGCAGAGCGAATTCTCTTTATGAGCTGGTGTTGGCGAGGTGTCAGTGATAGAGAACATTATACTCCACTGAGAGACTGAAAGTACCCACCCAGTAAAAGGCTGCTTTGTTTAACCTTCAAATAGCCAAATGATCTAGTTATAAAATGATGTTGTGCTGATGTCACCTGGTCTCATGCCTGTCTAAGACTTTGTGAGATTTCCTGGCTCTAGATATTTTAAATAAATCATTTCTGTGCAGTTAATTTTTTGGACAACATTTTCATATGAAATTTTTGGCCCTTTTTCAGCATCTCTGGACCTGGTAGCCCTGTAACAATGCATTCACGTATTTGTCAAACACCACTGTGTTTCTTTAACTCTTTTAATATAGTACATTAGCAGTGCTTTTATAGTAGATCTTTGTGAGAAATTCTCATGAAAGGGTTTTCACAGTAACATTTTTACAGTGGGCAGAAAAACATCAACACCTTTTAGCCATTATTGCATTTCTCTGACAAGTAAATTACCTTTACACCCTCGATTAACATACCATTAACTCCTCTGCTGCTGTAAATCTATACAGAGGAACTGCAGCTGTCTCGACACCATGCCGCATTGCATGCACTAATTATTATAAGTGAGGACTTATTGGATTGCCACAGTGTGAGTTGCCAGCGTTAGTTTGATATTTGTTAGAAGTTTACCGTGGAACATGACTGAATGTCACTGTCGGTGATAGGAATTACTCTGCTTGAATGCATGCACTGTATCCATGCACAATTACCTGGTAGAATCTTTTGTGATTTCATTCTCCTAGAAATGGCAGGAGTGACTTGGAAATGTTCATTGTGTATCTCTGTTTGTCCGTAGGAAGTGCTTGATTATTAACCAAGCTCACAGGGAACATTCTCAGGATTTTGGCTAACATTCTCTCAGTTATCAAAAAAATGTTCTTGCAATAACATTAGTGAAACATTTTTTAACGTTATATGTCATATATCAAAAAGGTTATTCTTAAGAAGTTGGTGGAGCATTTAAAAACGTTGCAGAATTAAAAAATGTTTGACTAATGTTCCTATCCAAGCAATAACGTTAATACAACGTCTAAAAACTGGACGTTACTAACATTCCTAGAACTTTCAAAATAATAATAATAATTTTAATAATAATAAATAATTGTTGGCTGGCTTGTCATTCTTTGTATTCTCATTGCATGACATGTTAATTTTATTGGTGTGGTCATTTGAACTACAGTGACGGAGGTAAGAGTTTTAGACTTTGTCTTTGCGATTAAATCCTTGCAAAAGATGAACTGCCGCTCCTCATTAGAAAATATCAACAGCTAGATGAATATATGACGTTAACTGAGAATTTTTAAAGTAAAAGATTGTTTTGACTGTGTGGATAAATATCATTAACAATATTAGAATAAAATAGGTCAGCCATGCACTGCCTTTGTCAACATCTCTGAAATTCTGGGAAGAATCTGTGATATAAACTCAAAGTGATGAGGATGTTTTGTTAAACAGAAACAAATACAGGCCGTGTTTATTGAGCGAGCTGATCTTCAGTTCAACTTAAGGGGATAAACAAGCAAATAAATAAGCAAAGGTAAAAAAATCTAAAAAATCACAGTTTTAATGTGAATTTCTCGTCATTCCTTGTGTAACATCTGCTGGGGCTGAGAACAGAGGCTCCTGCCAGCTGTGCTCCACACGTACTGACAGATACACAGCAGGTTTCTTTGAAGGGAGAGGACGGGTCCATCACAGACAGAGATGGACCTGGAAGCTCTCGCTTCACTTCTGCTTTGGCACTGTCAGGTTCTCATGGTAACTGCACATCTGAGTGCTGGTGGGCACATGCATGAGATGTTACTGTGCATTTTACAAACCAAGGACAGAGCAGGGCGTATAGCGCACCACAATACAGGAGAGGTAAATGCTCTAATCAAGGCCATATCAATGAGCATACCTCTCTCGCTCTCTCTCTCTTGGCTGTCACTGAAGTGTGGAAGTTTAACCCCCGAGCACTCTCATAACAAATCCATTAAAACAGAGAGTAAAAGAAAACCGTTTGAACTTATCACGCTGTTTCAGGCTTTAGAATGTGTGTGTATATGTATATGTATTTGTATATATGCAGATATGTACACACATACATTTTATATATATATAGAAGAGGAGAGAAAGAGGAGGAGAGAAAACTAGGAAGAGAAAAGAAAGAATATTCAAAATGGATAAAATTATCAAACAACGATTATAACACAATGTACAGAGCAAATGTTCTACGCTAATATCAGCAGTCTCCCCATAAGCAAGCCAACAGGGACACAGCATACATTGGCCTCAAGTACATTTTACTGTGTTATCAAATTTGTCCTTTATTCATTTTACAAAATAATACATTTTGAACCCTAACCCAATTTATAGTAGTCAAATAAACAAATTCATTAATAAAGTCCAGCTTTGCAGTTTCTGTAGCTGAGATCCTGTCGGCATGCGTATTGTGTGTGTTTGGGGCCAGTGTCCCCAGACTTTTGCGGCTCAGTATTTAATATTTTAATACTAAACTGGGGACGGTATTTTAATTGCTGTTGTTGTTAATTAGTAGAAGTATGTTTATAGTTTTGTTTAGTGTTCCACCATCAGTCTTGTTCACACTATCGTATTTTTTATCATATTGAACATATGTGCTGTATACAACAGCAGGTGCTCTACCAATATATGAATGTTGGAGAAAGGTTATATTGTTTTTTACGTGTTATCAGAATGATCTCACTTCTCACTTCTGTCATAATTATGAGAGTCACGTTCAAGTGCTATATTGATGGAGAGAATAGGAAACATGCAGGAAGTTGCCAGATTAAGTCTTTCAAATTTTTAGGGAAAATCTGTTTTGACACCATAAACACTTACAGTTCATTACATGATTGATAATACACATAAATACATAAAACCAAAACGGCAACCACTAATACGCTAGCTGGAAAAAATAATAAATTCAGGTATCAAAATCTCAAATCAAGAAATATTTAAATTTCTCATGTTGATGTCCACTGAATTGGCACGTGAGTGATGCAATAACCTGAAATCAACATGATAATTTATAAATCCAACAAGTGTACTGAAACAAATAATTTTCAGTTCATAGCATAAGCGTGATTTTAGATGATGCATGCATACATCTGGAAAACAGGAAAGAGGAAAACGATGTTTATAAACGAATAAATATAATTGTGTGCTTTAGCAAATGGGAACTTAATTATATATGTGCATACATATTTACAAAAACAAAACAAAAACTACATTTTAAGCTGTGCTTATAAACTAAAATGAGTCTTACTGTCTGTAAGTACTAGTTTGCAGCTTTCTGGTAATAATAAATGATTATATGTTCAGTAAAAGTCTAACATCATAAATCATCATTAGTGCAATCAGTGCTGGAAAAATACAGTGAAAAGTGTCATCATCTATTACATGGTTTAATTGCTTTGAGGAATAAACAGGCTGCAGTGTGTCTGGGGGAGGGGGGGCATGTATACACGTAACCCTCCTTTTTGAAGGATGATAGTAACCTGATAGATGATGATAAGATGGAGTAACCTCATTGACCTCTGACCTCATTATGACATTACAGCATATTTACATGCATGTAAATAACATACGGTTCCTATAAACTTTGCATAGCATTTTATTATGCATCTGCTCATAACTTGCACGGTGTGAGCTGACTGGCTCTTGACATGTAATCTGTCAGCCAGTGAGCTTGCATGCTTCCACTTCCTATTGCAGCTTTATTGATTTTTTGCTAGGTCTGTTCATTTAATATGAAACTTTTTTTGGAAAACCCGTCTGCAAAACACTGGCAGCATTATAAATTGTAGTTGTTCTGTTATTGTGTTCTGTAGTTGTCCACTCATCGCCACAGTACTCTCTTCCTGTACACATTCAGGGTTTTTACAATATCTGGCATCCCTTCACTTCAGCCCAGGCATCTGAGTGCACCTGAAATATTGTTTTGTTAATAAATATTGAAAGAACTTCTCTGGGCTGGATAATACCGCAGCAGGGCTCCGGTTTGTGCTACCACCTTCATTTACATACACAGCGGTTTGCCAGATAAATAAAATGTCATCATATCACACTGTCTGTGTGATTCTGTGAAGATTTATCCATGCCATTACAGACACCCTGTATGTAATGGACAGACCAAAATGACCTTATCCAAATGTACAAGCATTTACCTCCGTTATGTTATATTTTATGAAATACTCATGGTAAGCTTTAGAGAATTTGTGAATGTGTTTGTTGAATATTACAGATGGATACTGTGCAATTCCATTGTGCTCGAAAAGGCCAAAGAACTGACATTTAAAAGCATCTTTATAAAACAGCAACAGTACTGTTTGAGAACAGACATCAGACATACCTTAAAAAAATCCTTAAAAAGTTATTTTAAGGTAGGGTAGGCCATTTCGGGGAAGCTAGTAATAGCAAGGAGCAATAGAAAGAATAAAATCCATCCTCCCTTCAGAGCGATCTCCAAAGCCACGTCTCCTGCAAAAGTGCGCTGAGGTATGCAAATACATAGTTTGACAGGCAAGTAGGATATCCTATCATTGCATTTGGACCAAATATCAGGATTGGACAAACATTTTATGGTCCTGCTCACAGAAGATAAATATGTATATAATTATATTTAGGCCATATTTAGTGATTGCTGTCAGCATGAGACTTTCAACCAGCATAACAAAAAATGTTTCTGAAAAAGATCTCCTGCCATGTCTTTAAATCCAAGCTATCTAATCTGACACTTAATTTAACGGGTACGTTCACCCCAAAATGAAAATTCTGTCATCATTTTCTTTACCTGATGTCAGAACCAGTCTGACTTTCTTTACAGAATACAAGAGAAGTTGTGAAGTTGATTCCTTTATGTTTCCATACTGTGGGAGTGACTGAAGACAGACTGTCAGTCACTTTTCTGCGCCTCAAAGAAAAACAAACTCATGAGGGTGAGTAAATGATGACCGCATCCATTTTTGGGAAAACTAACCCTTTAAATTGTCATATTGAGGGTTTTGTTCCAGGGACATGCTGGGCAAATTAAGAAAATATCTTTTTTTTTTTACATCTGTGCAAAAGATGTAAATGACTTCAAAAGCAGAAAATTGCTCCTTTACTCCCTTTTCATTTCTGATGCAATTGTTTTTCAGCGTTTAGGGAAAACAGCTGTGCAATCCTTGACCTGTAAACTAGCTTTCAGAGAGGCACAATTAACCAAAATGTTTCCATTTCAAGAAATTGATAATAATAGTATTGTAATAATAATAATAATATATAGTGAACAAATAACAGGTATGATTTGACTGATTATCACATCTGATAACTGCATCTGATCAGAATTTTAGAGCCCTTTCCTTCTTTATCTGCACTAATAAACATACAAAGACACATGACGTACATACACATGACATTTGAAGCATTTTTTATAAGACTAAAGTCTAACAGGTTGTCATTCATTATGAAGGGAATCAATGGGAGATCGCAACATTCGAAATAATGATCATTTGTTGTGAATTTGTACATTTACCAGAATAGGCTGTTTGTTAATTTGTGTTATAGAGAATTCAGCTGCTTTCTAAATACTCGTCTAAAAGTGATTCTGCACTTGGGTGACAATGCACAGACTGTGTTGTTGTACATTTTGCATTCGTTTTATTAATTAGTTATGAAATTTGTCCAAATGCCTGTGCAAAGCATTGATGTGTTATATTGTTTACACTTTTGAAAGTTTTGGCAAGATGAAAAATATAACAGAGAATATTATCTACATTTGGTGAGGAACTGTCAGGCAGCAGTTATATTAAAGGTGGACATGTTGTGCCACTCAAACAAACAAAGCAACAGTGTTTACATTCAATTAAAATCAAATTATGACTTACTAAATTATGTCTCATTAAATCCTAATTGAGGGCTACAAATGTATAATACTTTTAAACATTGTTTAAAAATCCCTAAAGATAACATCTTGGACAAACTCTAAATGTTCTCTCAAAGTTATCAAAAATGTTCTTGTAGTAATGTAATTAGAATGTTTATACATATTGTATATCAAAAATATTATTCTTAAGTAGTTATAAGAACGTTTCATAATTTACAAAAATGCTTAAGGTTTTATATTGAAAACACTGGATGCTTTGAATATCTCTGGAACTTTCTAAATAATTTTTAAGTTTTTGTTACTAAATGAAAACATTTCTGAAACATTCGTACAACTTAAAATTGTTAGCTGGATCATAGTACATATAGAACAAGATTAAATTCATATTCTTTTGCTGCTTCATTCTTTGAAGCAATAAGCCTGCAGACACTTTTCACACTGTTAGCCGAGCAAACAGAGATTAAACTGCAGCTGTGAGGCTGAGCTAAAAGTACTGATCAAATACTGATCCCTGGCTATTATGTTTCGCTGCTATTTTTTGAGAGATTATGCACTCAGTACTTAATGCAAATATCTAATCAGCCAATCATGTGGCAGGCACTTGTTACAGCATGTGGCCATGATCAAGAAGTTCAGCGGATGTTAAACCAGACAGCAGAATGAGAGGAACTCTGATCTAAACCACTGATGATGGAATGAGTGTAGGTGCCAGACGGGTCTGAAACCTTTCACAGAAACCATTCATCTCCTGGGTTCTCTAGAGTTTACACCGAATGGTGCGAGAACCAAAAAACATGCAGTGGCCAGTGACCAAAACTGGATAGTAGAAGCTCTTGCTCAGACAAATCTCAATTTCTGCTAGATAATTTTGGGTTGTAAGAACGTTGCCCTAATGTTTCCATTAAGAAAAAATGGTTAAAAGTGTTATTTTGAAAGTTTTATGAAGGTTAAAAACGGCTTTTTTAAAAATGTGTTTATTAACGTTAATGCTTGGTTACCGTTATTTATTAACATTATTAACGTTGATGCTTAGAAGAACGTTATTCACATTTTTATTTAACATTTTCTTTAATTCTGTATCATTTTTAAAACTTTCCACTAACAGCAAAAGAATACAGTTTTATATATATTATACAAGACATTCAAATTGTTCTACTAACATTAATGCAAGAACATTTTTAATAACGTTTAAATTTTAAAGAACGTTAGTCAATGTTCTTAGAACGTTCCCTGTTAGCTGGGGTGGTATTTGCTGGTTGCTGACACTGTGCCACAGTCAGCCTGTGTTCTTGCTGCAGAAGGATGATGTCACACAGCTGGTTTCACTGAAATGAGTTCAGTGTATGTTGATGTGGCTTCCGCGATCACCGGATCTCAATCCAATGCAGCACTTTTGGGATGTGTTGGAAAAGCAGATTCATAGCAGGATTGTGTGAGATTGGGTTGATTTCAGGCCATGATGGTTGTTCTGAGGGCGGAGGAGGGCTGTGCTCAATATTATACATTTATTGTATATTTTTAATATCCACTGATTTGGGCATTCCTCAAAGTGTGAAACAATGACTGAAATTTCAAATGCTGAACATGTAGCTGCAAAGACTGACATAATAATGTTATCATAGAGCTAAAGTTTTTTTGCAGTGTTGAAAAACTATACTGCATTAAAATACTGCATTACTTAAAGTACAATTAAAATGCTTTATTAGTATTAACTGATTTCCAATGTACAGTGTGTGCATGACTGATGAAACTATTAAAACAGAAAACAACTGCTTATAAATAAGAACAAATACATCGCTGCTATAATGTAGACTGTAACTGACTTCAGGTCACGGGCAGGATTTGTATGTCTGTATTTAAAGGACACATTGCATGAAATGAAAAAGTTTGTTACAGTATGTCAGCAGTGATGGTGAAGGTAAATGGGAATGTAAAAAAAAATGAATGAAAAGATGAGTGCAAAAACAAATGAATGAAAAGATAAGTGCTCCATTAGAGCCATTGAGATCTGTATTCACGTCTGTACTGAATCCTCTCATCTCTAAGGTTTTCAGATATGCACTGATGACAATTAAACACAGGAATCATAAATACTGCTGCTGTTTGCAAAATGCCCTTAAAACTGGTCACTGTTTTCACGTTTACAATGTTTCAGAATTAAAACGTTTTTCATCTTATATTACTGCCCTTTTGACAGTGTCAAGTGACAGACAAGCTAAAGTCCATCTAAAACCATTTAAAAAGCATTTTGCTAATTGTTTCTTAATTATTTTGCATGCTGCGTTTACGACCGTATTAACTGACAGACTATATGAAATATTTATACTATTAAAATTTCATTTGTCACACTGTAGGCCCATTTAAAACAAGCTAGTGGAGATAACAACAAAACCTTTTGGTTTAGATGGTGACCAGACACATTGCTTCCTGTAATACTCAAGTGTAAACTTTATATAACGTATAATGTTGATTAAAAACAAATTAAAAAAGCAAGAATGTATCAAGCAGTGCCAGCTGTAAGATTTTACCTTCAGGACTGAAGATTATTCTGTCTGTTTGGTGTTATGGGGAAGAAATTGTTGTCTTACTGTTTTTTCCAGGATTTCTATGAGCGAATGACCAGCAGACATCCCAAGCTAATAAAGGAGTGTGTAATCAGTGCTGTTACCATGGCAACATGTCAGCATATATCCAGATAATGGCAACAGAATGACAGAAAAATATGCAGTGCAGCTAAATACGGATGGGAGAGGAACATAAGTATGCATACTTGCCCGATATTAAAGTGGTCAACAGGCCTCCGCAGCATTCAAATACAAATCAGAAAGTCCTTTGAAGTGTCTATGAATATAGTCATATAAAATAATATAGTCTGATCTTGCTGGAATAAACTGCAGTGAAAATACTTCAGCACAAACATCCTTCTGTGTGGCTGTGTGAGTTCATGTTTTTCTACTGTTGCGGGGACCAAATTTTCCCACAAGGGTGGTAAAAAATACAAACACCTACATTGTGGGGACCAGCCAGGGGCCCCCACGCTGGAAATTGATTATTAAACATAATAAACAAATAATGTCTTTTTGAAAATGTAAAAGTGCAAAAAGATTTCTGTGAGGGGTAGGGTGGGGGTCATGCAGAATATACAGTTTGTACACTATAAAAGCCATTATGTCTATGGAAAAGTCCCACAGAGCATAAAAACTAGTGTGTGTGTGTGTGTGTGTGTGTGTGTGTGTGTGTCTTCTAAGATTTACAAAACAACCCTCTGATTGGCCACTGACTTTTTTCTTTAATCAAGTCATCTTTCCTGCTCATTGGATAACCATTACAGGTTAGTTAGGCAGACACCAGTGATCCAAATCTCACGATCTCCCATCAAGAGAAGAAGGGAAACAAACGAAGTGACGAATTCATAATAAGCGCTATTCTGTGAGACTGGAGGTGTTGCGAGTTTCCCTCCTTTGAACTTGAAAATGAGGAGAAAAGGGGGTTTAACAAGCAACGTGGCCTCCATCTCGAAAATCCACTCACACTTCTTCAGGTGAACGACACCTGCAGTTATCTGGGAAAAACATCCGTCTTCCAATTTAAAAGTGCCGTGGCTGGAGAAAGATTTTATGAGAAGCAGCTGGTGAGGGCTTGAAAAAATAGTTAAGGTGTAAGCAAAGTGATTTAAACTGAAGCACAAGACAGCACAATATAAGTCACTCTAACAAAGCTTAGCTTTAAGCACTTACTCAGTCATGTTTTAATTAGAATGAAACATTTGTTTTGGAGATTATGGAGTAGTTGTAAACTAGTGCCATATGCAGCCACACTTGACCCTTAAACCTGACAGCATGTGACATCATACTCTGCAGGTGATGCTGTGTGATTACAAAGCTACATACTTCCACATTTACAGAAACCTGTAACTTTTGTTATGTCATTTCCTGCTGCAGATTTATAATACTGCATGTTAGTGGAGCATATAAAAAAACTGAGATTTTTTGAAAGGTGTGAAGCAATGATAAGAACTCTCCTGGGCATGTATGATTAGCTCCCTGGCAAAGAATATGGATCTTACTGGATATTACTGGACAGACTGTGTAGCACAGTTTATGAAACCATGTCAGCTGATTCTGAAGCGAGACCCAGCATTCACCGTAGGTGGCATCTGGAAATTCACTCAACATTATTACGCCAAGCAGAAGCAGTGATGCAACATAAAGCAACTTTTCAGGGCAAAACTTACTAACCTAAAAACCTCCCTCTTTCCTTTCTGTTCGGTTACTCAACAACTGTTTGTGTCGCAGATACATTTGTGGGCAACTTTCTGTTTGACTCAATTACAGCTCCATGAAAATAATCTCCATTGTGACAGATAGATTTGGTTTCTCATCGATTCTTCCTGGAATCCAATATCGTCTGACCCTTCTCTGAGTGAATGAAGTTGGCATGGTTTACATAATGGATTTAAAATTGGCGCACTGACAGGAACTGAGTGATATGTTTTGTTAGACGGACACATGAGCGCTCTGGAGGAACGAGACCAGCAGAGCAGTCTGGCCTCTAAGATCAGAGCTTCTCCTGGCTCCTCTCCAGTTCTGATTCCACTCTCCATGTCTCTGCACGGGGAAGTAGACAGAACAGGGTGACAGAACTTCTCAAGGAGGCTGTTGGCGTAAAACGACATCAGATTTAATCAGGTTCTCATCACAAAACTGTTTTGGCAGAAGGCCGAACCCCAAAGTCGAATCCAAAAGTAATTAGGAATAATTTGTATTTTTAAAAAGATCATGAAAGCTGATTAAGATAATGTCACTTTGTACTGAATCTGGTGTGTAAAATAAAGATTCCTCTACATACAGCAGATCTGTTTCAGGTACAAACTGTTAGTGCGGCTAAATCATAGATGATAAGGAACAGAAGGACAGTGGTCACGACTTAATACAAACCCGTGTAGGCTGTTACACAACAACCAGCATTACTGATCATATGGCATCAGTTTATATGCCATATAATGCTGGTAATCCATTTTTTTGTGATGGGGTTATCTTAACTAACAGGGAACATTTTCATAACGTTGGCAAAATGTGTGTGTATATATATATGATATCAAAAACATTATTCTTAAATAGTTGAACTAAAGTAGCTGATTATTATAGAGGGTAAGTTTGCTATGAGGCCTACAAAAAGAAGGTTAAGACCCTGACAGTAAGGTAAAGGAGAAGAACGTCTCACTGAGTAAGACCGTGGAGATCACAGATTACAGGAAACATCAGGAGCCGACTGACCTGTTTCCATCAATGGGACTTTTAGAGGGTGTTGGGAATTATAAGAGACTGCAGCTCATTCATCTTACATGCTCCAAAGCCTATAAGAAAATCATTAAATCCATAGACCCAGACCAGGTTTCCTACACCTACAATTATTACCAGTCTTCTCCAGCAGTGTATGTGATTACAGGATAAATAGTTATAGAAATCATTTAATTTATCATTTTATTGCCTTCAGAAAGACCGAATTCTAGCCAAAGTTTTCATAAATTTTCTGAAGAGACATTTCCTGGCCTACAAAAATCCCAATTTAATAGCAAAAACAAAAAACATCTTTATCTATATTAAAATTCTGTTATTATTTTAAACACCTGTGCTTTTCTGTGTTTTTATGACTTATTAAAAGTGTAAATGAGTTTCTTACAGTTTGTATTCTCTAAATGTTACTGATTTGTTTGTTTATGTTTATATTTATCTGTGGTAGATCTCATTCTTCATGAACTCAGAGAATGAGAGATGAGAGAATTCAGGAACTTGATGAGGACATTTTTCCCATCAGTGACCTCCACCTCTGGATTCATCCTCTGCTTTGGGCACTAAAACTACAAGATGCAGAGGCTAAATTTACCCTTGTGTAGAACATTTTAAAAGGAGAGGAAACATGCTCTTACAGCACCTCTCAAACAGAGGTCTTATGTGACTGCTTCCCTCAATATTTGCTCAGAGGAATAAGTGAAGGAAAATCAGGGTAACTTCTCTGCTTTCCAAAATCAGAGTTTTGCTACAGGCTTCTTTCGACTGGCTGGTCAACATTCTGTAAACAGCTTGGCTAGAGATTTTTGCATTTATTGAGTGATTGTTCAGTGGTTTTAGACAACAGTGGTTTTTTTAGGCTACAGAATAAATATAAAACTAATTTCTCTGTTGTACAGTCTGCTGCTGCAAGAGAAGCTGGACCTGTTATAAAAAGTAACAGTAATGGTAATTGTGATGGTAATTTTGAATAGATTTTATCAGAGGATCGGCCTCCCTCAAGCAGTTGCACTGCTGTAATGTACATATAGTGTGAAAAATGTGATATGGCCCAGGAAGATTATCACATGCACAAATGCTATACGAGACTGACTGCATAAAGATGACTCTAATAAACTAGTAAACTAACCAATAAAAAATGTATATGCAGATTATGTATTTCATTCCAAATACTACAGAAGGCAAAATTTAATTCGACTTACCTATCGCATAATTAAGCTCACATGTGGTTTAACAGATATTTAACAAAAATAATACTAAAATCTACATTTTTAAAAGATCTTGCAATGAGTAAAACCTTGAACCGCAGTGCTATAGGTCCAAATGTTTTTAAATGCATCATAACAAAAGAGCAGAAGATGGAGTAACTTTACACACAGTTATGAGTTATCTGTGTTAAATAGAATTTGGCCATCAAGCTGTTTTTAACTTGGTGTGGTGCTTATAGTGTGAGAGACAGAATAAACAGTGAGATACAATGACTGAAGACATTGCTTTGTATGTGTACATACACTTACGGTATGAGTTTAAAAAATATTCAGTGATTTACCTAATAAGAAGGAACTTAAAGCTGTTTAATCTAACCTGTAAATCTGGATGGTGCAGATTTCTTTGTAGAATCTTGTCTCAGCACTGAAATCTTAAACAAAAATGAAGAGGAGTTTAAGAGGATCAACATAATGATATGATAACAGAATCCATTAGTCACCTGTTTTAAAGTGATTACGTTTCAGCATCTTTATCATTATCACCATGCTGAGATTTTTAATTTTGTAATATCAAAGTTCATTATCTGAACAGCATCACATGAAAATGATGAGAGGGGATTACTGATTATTTATTTACAAGTTTAAATGAAATTACTGTCTTTAATTTTGGCACACTTGCCTGGAGATGTTTCCTGCTCTAAAATTCATGTGGGTCATAAAACACAGGGCGAGTGTTTTTAAGAAGCCCCGAGAAAACATGTAGCCTTTAAACTGAACTCTGAACAGTTAAATCTCTGCTAACAGATGCAGCTTCTGCAAAACAGCAAAGGGTCAAAGTTTTGAATATTTCTTGCACTGTTTTGACCGGTTAATGCATAACAGCCAAGCATAACCCACAACCAGACCTTATGGGTAATATTGAGTATTTCCTTTAAACTCTGTGGCCTGAATAAAGACCGTCTTGTGTGAATGTGTGTGTGTGTGTGTGTGTGTGTGTGTGTGTGTGTGTGTGTGTGTGCATGCTTGTATGTGAAAGCACAGATCCTCTGATAACACTGCCGCTCCAGTATTTAACAGAATGGCACATCTGTCAAAGGTTAAGGTTGTCACACTATTTAAATGTATTGTTATGAGCAGGGATATACTAAGGCTGTGTAGGCGAACAGGAGGTAATGACATTTTGTCATTTAAAATGCATGCCAGATTGCCACACGAAAGTTTATGACGCCATTTCAGTCATAACCACAAGATAGCAGGCATGAATTATTTCATATTTTGTGCCTAAATGGAATACATTTGTTTTCATGTAGTCATTAAGATAAATTTCCAGCGCCTGCAGATCAGGATAATTAAGATCCACCTTGATCTTCCCTTTAATATCTTTCTTTGTCTCCCTACGGGAAACGAAGGAATAAGATTTTCTTTCTTGTTGCTTTAAAAGCTGATGTTATCTTCTTTCCACAGGCCAATAATTAAAAGATTGAGAAAATGACCAAGCGCTTCATTCAGCAGTCAGAAAGCCTGCTGCTCAAGTCAGTTCCTCCTCTGAGGGTTCACATTTTAATCACTTAAGAACTGTCGCGCTACAATCTGACAAATTTTGTTTTCCGAATGTTTTATTCATAAATGGTGCTGTACGATTTATATGACTGCATATAGCATGTTCAGAGGTTTGTTTTTTTAAAACCATTAATGTCAGTGAAACTTGTAATTACGAGTTTTATGAAACTTTTATGAAAGTGTCGATTTGACTTTCAAGAGTCAAGAAAGTTTTGACTTTTCAAGAAAGTCTTTATAGTTTTCTAGTCTGAAATAATCTGAAATCTAAAATGAACTATTTTATTTCTATTACCTGATTTAGTTATTTAATTTTATAACCCGAGGTTAACAAACGACTTAATGTAGAAAATCTTTATTTTAATTTTATCAGTAAAATCATTAGATCAGTTCTGGTCATAAGCACATTGCTATAGAAACGTAGAAACAGGATCACAGTGAGAATGCAGCATAAGCTTCCTCTGAAACTGTATTAACTTCTTGTTTATACAGCTGTTATATAAAAGCAATATCTCTCTTGGAATCTTGGTGTTGTATCGAATATGTTGTACTGAACCTCTGGCCAAATCACAGCCAATACAATCACAGTTGCTTGTGTGTTATTGCGTAAATTATTCTTTACCTTTCCACTTTATATGTGCGTATGTCATTTAGAGAGACAACAGAAATATATATAATAAATAATTAAAGAAGAGATTACTCTGCAATCAGTTCTGAACAGTAAAAATGGTGGTATCTTGCAGCTGTATGGCTACAAAAGCTTGTGTAAGCCCCTTTTTGTTGAGAGAGAGAGAGAGAGAGAGAGAGAGAGAGAGAGAGAGAGAGGGATTTGAGGGGCTGAAACAGAAATCTGAAGATGCAGCGTGACTGATGACATCAGTGAAAACGTCAGCACGGCGTGAGCAGCTTTTGGCAGAGTGGATGCTGAGAGTTTAAGCAGCTACAAAATCAGCGTGTAGGAGGTCAATGAACTTGTTTGTAGTGGAGAGTAATTCATGTCAGATCACATCTTGGCTCTAATTATGCTGTGGCAGGATGTAGTGAGGAGCTTTTCAAGTGATGCTTAAAAAACTGAAAGGAAGAGGAGCCAAAAACGAACAGGTTTAGGTCAATGTAAAATTGCTCTTCACAACCCGTGTTATCAGTATGATTTTATAAACAGGGATTTGATTGGATAGTGGAAAGTGGGCATTACGTTCTAGAATGAGTTTTGCTAAATTCCTGTTGGTTTTTTTATTACTTATTGTAAATTTGATTAAACTTACAAATATCATGCACCAATAAATCGTTCACAGGAAGACCAGAACCATTAGGAAAGAAAATTGGGTCCGTTTCGATGGCATGTTGAGTTTAAACATAGGGAAGGATAAGTGTGAATATACGCTTTCAATTTGATGCTATAGCTTTAATTTGCAGTTAAATTGAAGGGTCAGTCAGGAGGCAGTTCTGTTTAATTCCAGTGAAATACTCTCCATCATGTGTCATCCATCTCAGAACAAAAGCTTTGTCATGATAGGAAACCAGAAACAGATCTGTGCGGTTTGGCAGTGACTCGCCGCTTTCGTGAAATCTAATGGGAATTGTCAATAACACTGCTCAGCCCCGGGCCTCCGTTATTAACAGAGAAAAGTTAATAGCAAATTTTCTTTGCAATCGTCATGACGACCAGTGTTAACCCGCACTAGCGTGGGTCTATCACTCCGCAGGAAGCAAATTGTGCTATGACTTGCTGCATGCATTACATGCAACATGTTGCACTAAATTTAAAGGGATAGTTCAGCCCAAAATGATTTTTTCCATTGTTTACCCTCATGTCATTCGAAGCCTGTATGACTTTTTTGTTTCTGTGGAACACAAAAGAAGATATTTTACAATGGAAGTCAGTGGGTGCCACTGTTGTTTGGTTAATGATGTGTCTCAAAATATCTTCTTTTGTGTTCCTCAGAACATATTGAGTAAATGATGGAAGAGTTTCATTTTCGGTGAACAATCCACTCTTGACAAAAGCATCTGCTAAACGAATAGATGTAAACTAATCTTAACATACTTTTTATATAGTTCACTCAAAAATTAAAGTTCTGCCACTCATATGACAATTTTTCTGCTATGGAGCAAAAAAGGAGAACTTTTTTGCAGAACATTGTAACTTTTTTGCCGTTACAATGAATAGAGACTGGAGCTTTAAAATTTATTACAGGGTAAAATCTCTTCATGTATAAATGTTCATGTACTTCAGTAAAGAACAGATTCTTTTATTTTTGGGTGAACTTTTAAAAAAATATTTTTAATTGGTAAGAAGAATTAACATACAGTACGTGTTTCTGTGTTTTCCAGCACTCCAGCTACACAATCTATACAATCTTGTTGGTTTTATTGACAACAATATGACTTGGAAATGGTTGAATTAAGTTCTTTCTCTTTGTATCTACAAATAGCAATACAGCATTTGTTTCGTTTAAGGCTTCATGTAAGTAATTAACATGCTGAGAGGTGGTGCAATTAACGTGTATACTAGGTGTTGGCTGCTGCTTAATGTGGTAACAGTGCTTCTTTCTAAAAGCATTCTTAGTTTCACCCACTTTCATTGTCTGGTAAGCAAGTGTAGTGTAAATAACGTGATAATAAAGTCTGCTGTGTTAGTGTGTCTGTGTACTTTTTAACTGAAATGACTTGCTGTGCATTGTAATTGGTTTTGTGCTGTTTCATACAATACAGCAGCCAGTGAGCATTGTTTTAATCTTACAACAATTGTCTTTAATTTGATTTGAATGTAAGATGACAGAATTTGTTACCTTTATCTGCACTTCTCTTATGTACTTCTTTATTAGTGTATACTAACGTGTATGATCGATGAAAAAACAGGGAACATTCTCAGAACATTGGCTAATGTTCTCTAAAAGTTATCTTAAAGTTATAAAAAGCATGACCTTTCATTTCCCATCATGCATTAGTGGAATTACGGGAGAAACTGGATCATAACATTTCTGAATGTATTCACACCCTGGTTGGTTTGCACAGCTAATAATATATCAACGCTTGGAGATGAGAGAGTTATGTAACCTTGAATTCTCCATAACAATTTATCATTTAATATCAATTGTGTTATCATACACATCAGTTAGTAAATACATTCCTAATATTTCCTCTGGGAAATTACTGCCTCCAGCACCAGTGCTGCAGTACAGAGTGGACTAAAGTTGTGTAGGAAGCATGAATAATCACAAAGCAAAGCTGTTAAGGATTTATGTTCATGCCTGAAGAGGTTATTAGGACACTAGCTAGGGCTGGTGTGTGAGGGTATAGAAGATGCAAACATGCGTTATGGGTTAACTAGTAAATTGTTTTCCATGCATCCCTCACCAGCCACATTTCTTTAGCTCTTTTAATGGCTTGCTGGCGGTCTGACACTAAAGTCTAAGAATGACTTTCTGTCTTTGTTATTTAGTTTTACTGTTGTTATGTCGTGTTGGTTTGAATAGTTGAGTGCAAGAATTCAAGCAGTCAGACTGATATAGACTTTAATGTTTGTTAGTTTGTTGGCACGCCTAAAATGCATTTTAAACATTCAACCACGGTCCAAAAACCTTAAAAACCTGCCAATCCTTCATTTTATTATATTTTATTTATTATATTTATGGCTGTAAATATTTTATATTTCATTTCAGGCATAAAACTGTAACTGTAATAAACTATTAAATGGCAATTTGACTACGAATCAGCCTTATTATTTAACGTTAACGTAATATTGTAATGCCTTTAATAAATACTGGTTCTAGAAAAGTAACTGACCAACCGAGGAGTCACTCAAATAAGACATTTTACTCACTCGGCTTTGACACTGGAAGCTGAGGTGGGTCAGAGCCGGCATAATTTAGTCAGCTTTTCGTCACTGTAATATATAAATGATTGTTTTACATGTGACCACATCTGATGGTTAAAATGTAACTGATGCACATGCTTTATAATAAACAGCCATGATGAAGTCGTCACTGCATGTTGTTTAGCTTATTATTATTATGAAGCAGTTGGCAAGACGAATAAAACGCTGTGAAGAAACACTGTCTAAATCACAACAACGAGACCCAAGTGACGCAAACATTAAAGGCAAAGCGAGAAATCACAGACAGAGCCCTGCAATATAAGCTGTGCAGTGAGAGCCTCTGCGGCCATAAGAGCAACTTATATGCAGTCGGCCAAAGAAGGCTTATTATACTAGAAAAACAGTGCTAGAGAGTCCGGTTTGCTAGTGTAATAATATCTCTGACAGAATAATTAAACAGAGTTATTTGAGGGCTGCTAAACAACATCTGTATTGCTTGTCACCGGCTGATAAAGGCTGAATTATTCTTACAAGGGGGTCGACAACTCAATTAGCACAGTAAACATTTGGTGAGATTGCTCTTACAAACAACTCCGATAAGAGCAGAACAAAAAAAAAGAGTTCAGACACGCCGAGGAGAACCTAAAACCTCAAATAAAGATAACTGGGTGTGTGTGTTAGCGAGCACTGTACACAACAGATAGAACTATTGGTAGATTAGGCTGGTCTAAACTAGTCACCAATGCATTATGTTTAACTTTGAAATCTGGAGAGAGGGAGAGAAACATGGGTTTAAGTGATTTGAGGTTATAGCAGGACTTTTATTTGTGTGCAGATACAGTACATGACTTACCCGGGATGTGAAAGAATTTATAGAAATCATTTTGCAATCTAAATTTTTTTTAAAAAGTGTTTAGTGAAACAGCATTTCGATAAACACTGCCATATTGACTTGTCATAGTTAATTGAAGCTCTTAATTGTTTCAGTCTAATAATATCAGTGCAAAACAACCTGTGTATAGCAAGGCAGCGTGCTCCTTTGCTTGTTTTATGAATAAAAATAGCCTCACTTGTAATTATTGCCATAAAGAATCACACTGATCTGAAACCTGTGACTGACATCTGTGTTAAATATGAAACCTGGAATAAAACTGAACGCTTGTGTGGCTACAAAATGAATGAACCCTTATGGGAAAGCTACAATTCCTAAGAGTAGGCCTACTCAGAAACTACTCAGAAAACTTAAGAAGAGATTAGTAGACACTTCTGTAAACTCACTATAGTTAGAAATAAATAACCTCACCCACGTGTAATAGAATTTGTGATTATTATTGTGATTGTGACGAACTTAATTATACCATGTTTGGATCAACATCACATTTGTGGCATCATTCTGCATGAATCCGGTTAAATAAGGTTTTCAGAGACTTATATTGTATTATTAGCAATTGTTAATAAGTAAATGAATAAAATAGTATACAACAGAATTCACAAAATAAGCTTTCACACTGACAGCATTTACAGAGACAGAAACAGACGCTTTGTTGAGAGTTGATGATTTGACAGAAAAGAGACTTTAAGTGATGTGACACAGTTTAAAATAGTTTAGCTTATTCCTTTTCCACCATTTACTGGCAGAAGATTTTATCCGAAGCAACTTACCGTGTATCTAAGCTTTGTACATTTATACATTCAATCAGTATGCGAGTTCCCTGGGAATCAAACCCACAATCGTTTGAGCTGCTAGAACAATAGCTAATGATGAGGTTATGTATAGACAATTATGTTAACAGTCAGAAAATATAAACACAAAATATACTTAGGTTATATAATATAGAATCTACTATATGTAGTACTCTCTCCCTCTGCTCTCTTTAGGGGCAGTTGTAGCCTACTGGTGAGTCGGGCTTGTGATCAGAAGGTTGCTGGTTCGATTCCAGCGCTGGCAGGTAGCAACTGAAGTGCCCTTGAGCAAGACAACTAACCCCTGATTACTCCCCGGGCGCAGTAGTGCTCCAGTTGTGTGTGTGTTCACGACTTGCAGTGTGTGTTCACTCCTCACCAGTGATGGGTTAAATGCAGAGGTCACATTTCAGGTATGGCATACCATGTCTGACAATATATGTCACTTTCACTCAATAAATAGGATGCAGTGGACTCTGTAGCAGACAGTGACTGTGGCACGTGGTATTAGTTGTAAAGCAACAGTACACCAGTAAATATAACAGTAAACAGTATATAAATCAAAGTGTAGCCTGTTAGTAGGACAGCAAAGTGGCAGTCCGATATAGACAGGTTAGAGATTGCTGAGGTGAGGTGGGTGATATTGTTTTGTGAATCAAAACAGCATCATAAGAGCTGAATGCTGAAAGTTCATCTATCACCTCCATTTCTCAGTACAAACATTTGACTCATGCTTTCTGCAGTGGACGGATCTGCACTATTAAGAATTCTCTCATTACAGTGCTGAGTATTGATCGGTCACACTGCATCACAGCTGCAAATGTGCTTCATTTTTATGTTTTTCACGATTCTGTAAACAAGACATCGATCCGTGAGAAGCCATTTGAAAGCAAATGATTCTGATATTGACTGACATGCGATCGTTCGACAGAGGAACTACACACAGTCATTTGAGTTCAGTCTCTTGTCCTCTTCTGAAACCCACCGTTAAAAGCTCCATCGAAAGTTTGCATTGAACATTTTAAACTGTTGTTTCAAAACTTCTGATTTCCAAGAATCAAGGCAGACCTGCTACGGTACCTTACTGTGGTGTATTTAGTGGTGTCAGAGAGATGGGGCTGGTGATATAAAAAATACTGTAATGTATAAGTTACAGGGAAAATGTATTCATATGCAGCATAGTAACATTGAATTGAATCGATGGCTCGGCCCGTTTCCCTCAAAAGCTTCATTACTGTATTAATGGCTCACCTCATACTGTTGATCAGGGCTGGAGACGCAGGTCTATATTTGTAACACAGCTCACTGCTGTAAAGCGTTTTTCTAAGCCTGCCGTGTATGTAATGAGGCTTGAGGGAGAGGAGAAAACTGGAATGGAAAAATGTATTGAAGCAGTTCTGATCTGAAGTGGGTTTGGAGGAGCTTTTCTGGCTGAATGGGAATGTCTTTGAAGGATGGAATTCTGGGTGGGGGGGTATCGCTAAACACTTTGCTAGCTTTATACCATGATGTAAATTGGGAACCCAGCTAACATTTTTAGGTTGTAAGAATGTTTTCTTAATGTTTTCATCAAGGAACAAAAACATAAACATTGTTTAATGTTCTAGGAATATTCAGAACGTCCAGTTTTTTTAGACATTGCATTAATGTTATTGTTTGGTTATACTGTAAGAAGGTCTCACAATCATCGAGTCAAAGGGTGTTCACACAAAATATTGATTTGATTTAGTTATTAGAAGTTAATTGATAAATAAAATCTATTTGTGACATTATTTTTGAAAGCATCCCCCTTTACAGCATTTTTAAACAAGTGGCTAAAACTTCATAGCACTGTAGCTTTACAGGCAGGTTTCTTCAAGGGTCTTGGAGACGCTGCCACAGTTCTTCTGGATTTAGTCTGTCTCAGTTCTTTCTGTTGGTTCATAATGTAATCCCAGACAGACTCGATGATTGTGAGATCAGATCTCTCTGTGAAGCACTGGCTGTTGTCATTCTCCTTGTGCATACAAACATCTCACTGGATTATTACAATTAATGGCAAAAAGAATGTTTGGAAATGTAAACTTATAATTCCTAATGACACTACAACAAAAGATATAAATAGCTTGCTTAAAACCATTTTTGGGTGTAAAAATACTAATGTGCCTAAGACTTTTGCGCAGTACTATATATATATATATAATGAGAGAGAGTACAATCATGCTGCCAGCCCTGGTTTCTTGCACTCTGTCCTTTGTGTTTAAACTCTGCAGCATCAGACATATTCAAGGATACGAGTTACCTGCAGCAAAAGAGGATCAGCTGTACACGTCAGCTAATGCAGAGGCTATAGAATCAGCCAGTTCTCCTGTTTACCAGAGACCATAGTTCTGCTGTAAACACTGTCTGCAATCGCTTCAGATATTTGTCATGCAGGATTAGATGTTTCTTTGATTTCTGGGTTTTCTTCTTCACGTGAAAGAGCCCAAAAATGAAAACTGTCATCATTTTCTCACCCTCGTGATATGTACTTGTTTTCTGCTGTAGAACACAAAAAGAGAAACACATAAAAACGTTGACGCTGTTTTTTGTTCACATACAATGAAAGTGAATGGGACTGACATCATCAGCCCCCAACATTATGCCTAACGTCTGTTTTTCTGCTTCAGTCATTCAGGTTTGGGACATCAAGAAGGCGAGTAAATGATATCAAAACGTTTTTGTTTTCATTTTTGGGTGAACTGTCTTTTTAAATCTCATCCGTCATCCGATTCATCCATCCAGACATTTAGGAATGCTCATGCACTGTCAGAAGATAATCACGAGCCATTATGGATATTCTCATACACTATTCTGAAAGAACGCCCATACAGAGAGGAAGAAAAAGAAGACATCACTCGCTGAGACTCTTCACTATTTATCCTCTCTCGGCGAATGCCTCTGTTTTGACTACATTGCCTCTGTTCTTTCAAACTATCCTAATGCTGCTGCTCAGCAAGTTATGACCAGAATCATGCTGACTGTTGCCATCAAGCTGAACAAATTGACAAAGCTTTGTAAACAACACACTCGGCGCGCATTTATTTCAAAGTATGTGGCTGCACATCTTAATAATGCATCGGGCCGCACGCGAACGCTATGCAGTTTTGCTTCTTACCCAAAGCAATTTTACACTTCATGGTTCAATTTCAAAGCTACTCGAGTGCGGTGAAAACATGTCTCTACATCAACAGGAAACTGGAGAATGTATAAGCAGTGTGGTACAGCTGACACGTTCAATGTGCCATTCTTCAGGTTAAAGTGAAAAGAACAGATACAGAAAGACGGATGTTGAGCAGAGGTAACAGATCACTATGAGATGTTTTGCATTATAACAAACAGTGTACAAGATTGGCTGCAACTTTGTGGCAATATTTTACGTATTACGTTTACAAATTAGTAAGTGTTACAATGAGAAGGATGAAGGTTTTTTAATTACTGCATGTTCCATGAAAAATGACAGGTAGTGCTGTGCAAAGTAAATCCCAGCTGCGAACGTTTCCCTAATGTTTCCATTAAGAACAGAAATACTAAAGATGTTTTTTGACTGTTCTAGGAACATTCAAAACATCTAGTTTTTTAGATGTTGTCTTAACATTATTGCTGTGTATAAGAACGTTAACTTTAAGAACACTAACGCTAAAAACTTTTTAAAATTCTGTAATGTTTTGAAAACATTCCACTAACAACCTAAAAATAATGTTTTTGGTTTATGATATATAACGTTACAAATATTTCTACTAACGTTACTGCAAGAATGTTTTTGATAACGTTAGCCAGCATTCTGAGAATGTTTCCTCTTAGCTGGGATGCACATAAAAATATATTTACTTAAACTATAACATGACCTCTGGAATGTAAAGTGTGGCAGGATATAAATTAACTTATTAAGTTATTTCAACTGCACAAAAAAATCCATTGCCATTTGAATAGATAGTCATGCAGAAAGTGGCCCGGGAAATGCCCTGCGTATTCTACAACAACACACCATTTACACGAAGGTAAGGATCAAGAGATGGATTTAGAAAGCTTGCACGTTGAAAAACTGCTGGTGTTGAAGTGAGTGGCACAGATTTCAAATCACTTCTAATTTGAAATGCTGAAAACCACACGTGGCATCGAGAACAGAGGCTGTAGCCAGGACCCATTTTTATTCCTTTCAAAATGTGTCTGCATCGCATTAAACAGGATAGAAATACATATGGACTTTTAGAAGGCGGTGAGGGAAACAAGCTCCCTTTAGCCATCCATCCACTCTGTCAACTCGAACCCTGTGTATATCGCTGCAAAGCTTATGCTGCTGGTTTACAGCTGGAAGTGGGTGACGGCGAGCCATAATTGAGTAGCTGTAAGACACACCACACACTGCTGATTCTGCAGCTCACAAAGTAGTTAGTGTCATGACCAATTTGCAAAGTTACTCAACCAGAAATATTTTAGTCATAATCTTTTGAAAGGTCATATTAGCCTCTGCCATGAAGGAAGTCTGAAATAAGAGTGAAAAAACAATATAGTTTATATATATATATATACTATATACATATACTATATATATACTATACTATAAACTATATTGTTTTTTACTGCAGAATCAGCAGTGTGCGGTGTATGTATTTTCTTATATATTGTTATATATATATATATATATATATATATATATATATATATATATATATATATATATATATATAAGAAAATCCCAGACAGCAACATAATGAACTGTCTTATGAATGACACGCGTTAATTGTCTTGGAAAAAGACGTTTATGAGACATAAAAGTAAAAAGATTTCTGCAGCACGATGTTCTTTGTGGAAAATGTCACGGTACGTACTCACACTGTGTGTTTCTGAGAAACTATTTCATCAGGAACCTTGTGTGTTTCTTTGTAATAATTGTTTCTTTCTTTATTTCTGTAATGTTTGGCTTATTTTTCTGTTACGTCAGATTGCAAATGAACAAAACCAGTGAGTTTCTTATGTGTTAGCATTCGTTCTTGTGCTAATATAGAATATGATAAAATGTAGATTAACACTTTTCTCTTCTTGATAAGCATGTGAGCCAGTTTATTGATTTCAAAATAATTAAAAAACCTACATCCTGTCCACACGATAACAGAGGACTTTATTATAGAAGTGTATAACCAGCGAACAGTGACCATTCTCAGAATGTTGGCTAATGTTCTCCAAAAGTTCTTAAAGTTATCAAAAATGTTCATGCAAAAGTTTTTTGATGTTATATATCATATTAAAAAATGGTAACGTTGTTAGTGGAACATTTCAAAACTGTTACAAAATTTAATATAACCAAGTAGTAATGTTAACATCTACAAAACTAGACATTTGTATTGTTCCTAGAACTTTTACATTTAAAATAACTTTTTTGTTATTCAATGGAAACGTTAGGGAAATGTAATTACAACCCAAAATTTTTAGTGGGATATTTCTATTTTAATGCACTTATAATCAGTTCTAAAAATAGATTGTATTTAACATTTAGATCAGACAATCTAACTTTTTAATCTTCAATTCAATTTAAACTCATATATGCTTTTGGCTGATGTTAATTTGATTCATGTTGTTTGCAGTTTTGAAAATTAGGTAAGATTTGACATGCAAGTCGACTGACAGTCTTTTTTTAAAAAGAGTTTTGGTTATTTTCTGTATTGCACTTAAAAACAATCAAGTTATTGTTAATGAAACAAAAGATGTGAAAATTGTAACTGGTATCTGAAATGTACTGGTGTTTTATGTGCAAGACAGACAGTCATCCATGCACCCAAGACACAGATATTTGTCAATGCCAACTGCTTTGATAATCGATTCCAGTCACATTGACGCACATTTTGCCAGGTTGGGTATTCACATGTGATGTGATATAGCGTGTGTTCCAGAGCGTGACATATGTTGGGGTGTTGCTTGCTCAGTGAAAAGAAGAATTAGAAAAATGTGTAAAGGAGGAGGCAAGTGAATATTTTTTTCTGATGCATGCTATGTGTGAAATTCCAAACCCACAGTTACCATGAATCAAACCACAGAGTGCAACTGCTTTTCACGCTTCCAGAAGGAGATACATGCATATACATACATTCCAGATACTAGAAAAAACTGTTTAGGCAGAGAAAAAAACATTCGTAATTCCACCATCTGTCATCTGGACATTTGTTGTCAAAAATGTTTATCACTATACAAATACAAATCACAGTATTTTTGCCATTCAAAGCCATTGTTCCAGCTTACAAGGAATGTTTTCAGAACATTGGCTACCATTTACATTTATACATTTGGCAGACAATTATTCAAAGCAACTTACAGTGCATTTAGGTTATATATTTTATCATGTCCCCTGGGAATTGAACCCACAACCTTTGGTAATGCAATGCTCTACCTGTTGAGCTACAGGAGTATTAGCACATACTAACATACATTACAGATACTGATTTGGAGTTCTTGGATTGTGAGGGATTAAACACCTGCTCAAATCCTGCTGTCTGCACTGATGTTCTAACCTCTCGTGGCATGTACTGCAGATATTGCCTTTCCCAGGTTAAATAAAAACTAGGTTTTTACTTTGCTTTTGTCATTTCATAAGACTCCAAAGTATATGGACTCCTGCACACACAGGGTGTACGGTATATGTTCTGCGTCTTAAAATTCAGTGGTTTCATATAATACCTAGAGATACCAATATACTTGCTAAGCAAATATAAAAGAAGAACTTTCTTTAAGCCACATGCACAAAAAAATCAGGACATCAGCACATTTCAAGATTCAGTATTCATGCTGTGTTCTCCAGCACTACAGCATGTGTGTCGTCATATCGCTGGAATTCTGCCTGTGGTTATTACTTTGTATATTCTGCTGTTTCTTTGAGATGAAAGCACAACTGAGTTACAGAAGTTTGTGCTGCTGAAATTTTAGGATTTTCACATTTTACAAACTTCTTTGTCCATGTTCTTTCATAAGGAAAACACATTATAACAATGTTATTCTGGTCCAGGCCTTTTCTGTGTAATTAAGGTGAACACTTTAAAATGTTCTAAAATGTTCCTCAAAATGACAAAATGTACCATAAACTTGTCATGAATGTACTCTGTATGACTGTGTATGACTGACTGTGTATGACTGTGTATGATGTGTGTGACTGACTCTGTATGACTCTGTATGACTCTATGACTGTGTATGACTGACTGTATATGACTGTGTATGACTGACTGTATATGACTGTGTATGACTGACTCTGTATGACTGTGTATGACTGTATGACTGTGTATGACTGACTGTGTATGACTGTGTATGACTGACTGTGTATGACTGTGTATGACTCTGCATGACTCTGCGTGACTGTATGACTGTGTATGACTGTGTATGACTGTGTATGACTGACTGTATATGACTGTGTATGACTGTGTATGACTGACTATGTATGACTGTGTATGACTCTGTGTGACTGTGTATGACTGTATGACTGTGTATGACTGACTGTGTATGACTGTGTATGACTGACTATGTATGACTGTGTATGACTCTGCGTGACTGTGTATGAGTGTGTATGACTGTGTATGACTGACTGTGTATGACTGTGTTGTATTTTTCTGAAGCCTTTGTGTGATTGCAGAGGCTTGGCAGAATCCTCCAAACATGTGACATCATCAAAGCGTGTTTTCCTTATTTAACTTTTTTAGTGATTAGACCCCAAATCCAGATTTAAACACAATATTAGAAACAGTTTCAATTTTTAAATGATCTATGTCAGATATTTAAAGCTGCAATATTTAAAGCTGTGCCAAAAGAAAGCCACACGTATTGAAATAGACCTGAGGAACAGTCCTGTACTGTTATTGCTTCCGTCTTTAGAGACACATTTTTATGATTTCACAAAGCGTGTGTTTTTAGCATGAATCTCGTGTTGATCACACCACTGTTTCTCTTTGAGTGTTTCATTTGCCATAGAAAAAATATAGTTACTGATACAGTAACACAGAGAGGCTGATGATGTGAAGCTGTCTGCTTACTCCTCAAACACCCTCATTAAAATTCCTCACCTGCTCTGTGATGCTCACAAATGACTGAGGCTGTGCAGCGAACCCCTGGAAGAGTCATTTTTATTCTGGAGCATGAGTGCCTCAGCTAAGGTGTCACCTAATCTGGAAAAAACAGAGAAAACAACTGGCAGAGAAACCACACGCTTCCATAGTCCAGTCATTCCAATTAATCCCATAATGATGGTGCCCAAAACTGCCTCCCACCGCCTCAATCATTTATGCTAAGTGGGTTTCATCGTACCCCCTCCCCTGCCCCAGCTCACCTGTTAGTGTAGTTACAATGTATCATAGTTTTAGATCCAAACCATGTTACATCTGAATTATCAAGGTGGGAAATAATGTCCCAGCTAACAGGGAACGTTCTCAGAACGTTGGCTAATGTTGTCTGAAAGAGACAGAAACAATAGAACCTTCTTCGGGTCTCTGGGATATACTTATAAAACAGTGTGAGGTATTGTTTAAAGATGAGAGGGAGAGGGAGGGACAGAGAGTGTGAATGAGAGATACTCTTTTTTATCAAAAAGAATCACAAGTGTATAAATGATGTTCTTATAACCAAGCAATAATGTTAATACAATGTCTACTGCAGGAGTTTATTTCACAGCTCTGTTTTAAAAACTTTCAGACACTGCCCTCAAATGCAAGCCTTTAATCTGGTTTGACACAGAATCTTGATCTGCAATGTCAACAGCCCCTTGTTCACATTTACTCAATTTGATTATGCAGCAAAGATTCTCTCTCGTTTCTTCTCTTCATTATTCCTCTTGATCTTTTGCTTTTGAATGCGTGTCGGACTCTTGTGTCGGATGATGTGAGTTCTCTCATGGAACTTCTGAGGAATGTTCGCTGACAGTTATTGAACTTCAGGGATTGATATTTATTTTCGATTGTAGTCATACTTGTCTTTGTAATTTGCTTGATGCCTCCAGTGCGTGAGATTATGGGACAAGTGAAACCTGTACATGTTTCAATGGCTCTGTGATGGATGTGGCAGTCGATAAAGGTGTGTAGAAACTGCCCCGATTCAGAGATTTCTTTTGATTAACAAGACTCTGAATGGTTACATATTTATGCTGATGTAAACAACAGAATGTGTTTTAATCGTCTGGCTGACTTCTGCAAATCTAATGTAAATGAACATTTTCCACATTGCAGATTTTCACAATGATTCAGGCATTAGATCATGAGTTCTGAGCCTTTGCTGTTTCCCCGGTACTGCCACTGCAAGTGAATGAAGACACTTCAAGTGCTGATGAATACTGATGACAAAGTGTACTATATAGTGTATATATAACACAAAGTGTGTATATATAACACACACGTTAGCTTCACTATCTGTGTGAATGAGGGCATTCTTTAAATTTCTGGTGTTATTATTTACAGCTAATTGTAACTAATATAAAACACAATATAAACACAAATATAGATATAAATCACTTCCAGCAGAAAACATTTAGCATTTTTATAATTTTGTACATTAATTTTATTTACATAGCAATGTTGTTAATGAGAACGTCCCAAATGTACATTATAGGACAATTTTGGCAGATTTTGCTCACTTTTGAGGACAGGTTTGCCCCCAACAAATGGTTACCCAACACACAGGGAACATTCTCAGAACATTGGCTAACTTTCTCTAGAAGTTCTCTCAAAGTTATCTAAAAGGGTCTTGCAGTAATGTTGGTAGAATATTTTTTCATATTATATATCATATATCAAAAACGTTATTCATAAGTTGTGAATGGAACGTTTTAAAAAAGTTTAAACAATGTTCATATAACCAAACAGTAATATGTTTATACAGTATCTAAAAAATGATGTCCTCAAACAATCCTTCAAAAATAAGTTTTTTAACTAAATACTAAATATGTTTTAAAAACTATTTTTTTATTACTTAATGGAAATGTTCTTAAAACATTCTTACAACTGAAAATTGTTTGCTGAGTAAGTAGGCACACATACACACATACATGCGCATTTAGGAGGATGGACTTGAAGGCAAATTACTTTTAGCTGAATTTTTTTTCTGACTGAAACAAATACACGGGCCTGGTGGAGATAATAGGAATAGTATACAGTACTGGGCAATACAAACATGTTTTTAAATGCTGTATAATTCAGAGAGCAAAGCCCAGAGCTGAGATCAAATATCTTCTAATGAGGACTTCTAGATTATACTGAGTCAGGCTGCAATAACACCTGCAAAGCAGTTTTGTGTTCCTTAGTGTCAGACATTTAACATATAACTGAGGAAATGTGGGGTTTAGCAGCAGTGTATTGCAAGGTTTTGTGCTGTGCTATCAAAAGCCCCATGAAATCTTTTCGACCCTCTAATGCAAATTTTAGATGTCTAAAAGTCTGTGGAAATATTAAAGCTGATTTCAAATCGCTGAACATTTGTGACCCTGATACTGCTGGTAAAATGTAAAAAATGCTATTTATATCACAGTTAAATGCTTCATTTCTACCATAAGAGAAAATTCCCACTGGCTTTTTATTTTATGTGTTATATTAAAGAAGTCCATTATCTGTTTAATGTGTTTGTAATGTGTCCATTCAGTATTCAGTATTAGCAGGTTTAAGTTTCAGGACTGACTGGCTTGTCTCCTCTGGGAATCGAACCCATGACCCCGGTGTGTATGGTGCCATGTTCTACTCATTCTGTCAAAGTTATCAAAACATTCTTGTAGTAACATTAGTAGAACATTTTTAATGTTATATATCAAAAACATTATGCTAAAGCAGTTCGTGGAATGTTTTGATAACATTACAGAATTAAAAATGTTTTGAATAATATTCTTACAGACAAGCAATAATGTTAATACAATGTCCACAGTAAAAAAATGGATGTTTTAAATAAACAATATAAAAATAACATTAACGTTTAATGTTATTATACTAACATTAAATAATATAATATAATAATAACATTTTTAATGTTTTTGTAACCTTGCGGAAACATTAGGAAAGCGTTCTTCCAACCTAAAATTGTTAGCTGGGTATTTGTGTGTGCTAAATCATTGTGTGCTTACTTTGTGCTCTGTATTCATTTACTCAGTTCAGTACTTGATGTGTCTGTGTAGAGCACGACTGTAATGAAATGACTGACTCTGAAGAATGCTGTGTGAAGTTCCCTACTGGTTAGAGTGCTCCATGTACTCTGCTACCTATTACCAAACAGGCAGTACCTAATGAGTCAACAGGGTTTTGAGACACAGCCCACGCCATCTAAAAAATAACATCGAAACTCCAGAGTTTCGTCAGAATTAAAATTAGAGCATAAAGCAATTTCTTGAGCCCACATAAGACAAACTGAGGCATTCAGGTTAAACAGGAAACAGACTTTACAAACCAAACACAAGCTTTGATGAAATTAGAACATCCAAGTATCATCTGAACACAGATCAGTAAACTTGTTTCCTTACAGAGAGTCAATTTAACACACAAACTTATTTTGATATGACAGCATCAACAGTGCTGTACTTAAGATCAGTCATGGGGACCCTATCAGAGCAGTGTCTAAAAAACTGTAACATTTAGAAAGGATCACGTAATTGCACAAGTTAATATTAAAATGTTGTATCCGTTTACATCAGTACAATGAACTAACGTGAAAGAATAATGAACTATTGTATTTACATTAACGAACGTTAACAAAGATTAATTAATGCTATCGATTAATTATCAAAATACATTGTTCATTGTTAGTTTATGTTAGCATTAACTAATGTTAATGACAGAACCTCATTGTAAAGTGTTACCAATACTTTAAATAAACAGATTAAAAGTACACATGACAAAAAACTATTTATATCAGTGTACAATGTGTTTTATATTTTGCTTGTTATGCTGTTTATGTCGCATCTGGGGACAGTCCGCGTAGGGCGTGAACCATTACGTTTAACATATTTTACTGTGTCCAACATTTTCACACATCTGATTTAGGAACAGGGGTTTTGCAGCTGAGGGTTGGGTCCTCATTAACTTCCTTCATCTATAACACATCATTTTCTCTGTTTTCTTCTGCCATTGTCGCCTTTAGCTTGCTTACTGGGGGATTTGTGACTGTATACTGTGAACCTGACATTACAAATAATTGAACAGAATTCACTGCTAATCCTCTGCTCGGCGTGTGCAGGGAGTGTAGCATACTTAACCTCCAATGGTCTGTTATCTGGCCCGGCGAGGGTTAAATTTGTTTCCTGCATGGCTGCACCGTGCGGATCAGCAGATGAGCCATGGCTCGGATTCTGAACTCGACAGGGCAATACGTCTTCTCCTCTGAGAGCACACCTGCACGTGAATCTCCTCCTCATTATTTAAACTGTCAACATCAGCCCCAGAAGTTCTGCACTGTATCTGTGAGCAAAGAACCAAGTTTCATCACACCACAACGGCACTGACCTCATTTTTGTACACAACATGACTACATGCATAATAAAACTGCAGCTTTCCACCGCTGCCCCTTCCCGGCTAACAGGGAACATTCTCAGAACATTAGTTAACATTCTCTCAAAGTTCTCTCAAACTTATCAAAAATGTTCTTGCAGTAACGTTAGTAGAAAGTTTTTTAATGTTATATATCAAAATGTT
Source organism: Chromobotia macracanthus (assembly GCA_036877525.1). NCBI lineage: Eukaryota > Metazoa > Chordata > Actinopteri > Cypriniformes > Botiidae > Chromobotia > Chromobotia macracanthus. The sequence goes on from JAZGTH010000009.1 coordinate 2,694,224, forward strand.
AAGGAGTTTGTGGAACGTTTTTAAAAAATGTAAAAAGTAACTTTCTGTCATTCGTTCTTTCTATCTATCGGTTTTGCTTTTGTGCTTTTGGCTGAGAAAGCTTCTGTTTATTCTGTTGTGAAATTGGTCAGTATTTTGGAAAATAGCCAGTTCTGGGAATATCAGCTATAGCTCTTGTTCACACCTGACCCCAGCGCACTGAAAGTGTGAAAAGAGCTACAATGTTAACAGGGAGGAGCGCAGGGAAAAAGCGATTTTGTCATTTTTAACTGCCAGGTCTTCTTTAATGGTACCTCAAAACCCATAAGCTTCGTGTTTGCTTGTAGACCAAATATTTGTCACCTGGACAGCACAACAAAAGGAAGCCAAATTGTGGCTCAGTTTCATCAGGAGATACCTCCTCTGCCAGAATCTCCATTCGTGACTCCATGGTCATGTCTGATTGATGGTAAGCACTTAGTGATCCACAGGGGACCTTTGAACACCTGAGAGCAGTGATGTGGCTAGACAAGACTGATGTCTCATCTAAGCAGATGGATTGACCACTCAGCCTGCTACGTCTCCTAAGAAACCAATAGAAGCATGGGGGGGGTTGATTTCACAAGGCCAGAAAAGAAAATATGCCCCCGACCTTCCCAGTTTCCATCAGCGCTATCAGCTCCTTTACCTCCGCCAGTGGTAAGATAACACCTGTCAATGGCTCTGATGCATTGATTTACATCTCTTGTCTGTAATGCGTCCATTAATGCATGAGAGATGCATTATCTCCATGCATGTCTGAGTCATGGACAACATTCAAAAGATCCAGATTCTTAGATATTAACATTATTGCTTGGTTATAAGTTATTACGCTATTCGAACATTTTATTAATTCTTTAATGCTTGTAAACATTCCACTTTCCATGTATTCCCTGGAAACTGTTAAGTGCTGCTTAACGTACCTCTGATTGGGAATTAATACAATATCCAGTTAAATTTGTGCTCTGTCAGAATACTATTGAATTGACTATGTTTTTTTTAGACAAGTGACTGTGAAAAACGCTTTCACAAGTGGACACCTAAAAACTTGGAATTTTTGCTTCGTTTAACCTCAGCCTGTGTTTGTCTTTCATCTCGCATGCTTGGCAAAGGTCATTATTCCTCCTGATGCTGGTGGCTCTCACTGATGGTCTTTCTTTTGTGTGCTTGTTGTTTTTGAGTCTCTTGAGAGCCCATTTCCACCTAAATTTACAGTAAAGGTACCAGTGGGTTCTTACAGTCTACAGTCATGTACAGTGTTTATCTAAAACACAGTCACTCTCTACTCACAAATACAGAACCTGTCACGAATTTTCAGTAAATGGTTGTTATTGGAATGTTTAAAAAATGTTCCAGAATTTTAAAAAGTTTGAACGTTCCTATAAACAAGAAATAACATTAATACAACGTCTAAAAAACTGAACTTTTGGAACGTTCCAAGAACTACAAAACAACATTTTTACAGATTTGTTATTTAATGGAAATTTAAGGGAAATGTTCCTACAATCTAAAACTGTTAGCTAGGGAGGTGCAATTTCAGTGAGGAACGAGCCGAGCGAACACGATTTGGTTATCTTTTAAATGTTCAAGGAACGTTTGTTAGACAATGTGTTAACATTATTCCTTGGTTATAAGAACATTTTTTACTTTTTTCAAAATTCTTTAAGGTTTTTATAACGTTCCACTAACAACTTAAAATTAGCATTTTTGATTTATGATATATATAGTGTTAAAAAGTGCTACTAACATTACTGCAAGAATGTTTGTGATAACTTTGTGAAAACTTTTAAAGAACATTAGCCAATGATCTGATAATATTCCCTGTTAGTTTGGTCTCTCTTCTATTTCCTCAAACAGGCAAATCCTGGTCAGTAATGACTGTTAGAATCTGGCCTGCGCTGTTATATATTATTGCCTGGAACCAGTCTGAAAGCCTTTAACTCTTTATCCTTAATTACAGTTTGGTGTTAAATCATGTCACTAGTTCTCTCACACTTGTACATTCGGATAAGCCTGAGGTTTTCTGGCTTTAAACAGAGGAAATACAGATTATTTTCTTGAAGTGCATGGCACTTCAAGTGAGCGTTACTAAGGCAGAGACCGTGAGGCAGGCCAAGAATTTATTACACGTTCCTCAGATACAACGCTAAACATTTCCATAATCTTCACCTCAGAGCTGCACAGTAAACAGACTCATTTTCAATCATTTTTTCATGGCTCTATGCAAAACAGGCTGTTATGAATAAATGCATTTTAAAATTGGGGTAAAACACACACCGTACATGTGATGATGGATTTGACAGAGCTGTATGTGAGGTGAAGAATTGTGGCCTGTACTAAGTGTTAATGGGACGCAAAGATGCAACAGTAAAGACATATAGCATGAAATGGTAGATAGAGAAAGAGAGAGAGCAGGAGTGAAATTTGTATCTAAATATCTACAAGATAGAAACAGAAAGAAACGACAGCATTATTTGATTTTATTCTTAACGCATCTCTGTTCTCATATACTTCTGATGTCTGTGTAATGTTTCTTTCACACTGTCCATCCTCTGCTAGCTGTAGCTGTTGAAAACAGCAAAAGAACCATTATTCTTCCCCGTTACCTGAAAAGACATATAATTTCATATGATTACATGTGATTTGCTGCATAAATTCAGCTCTGACAACAAAATATAACATATGCAACACTGAATTTAGATAACTCATGTTCTGAGAAGATCATCGCCTGTAGCGTTCGACATCAGAAAACAAGCACTTGTTGGTTATCTCTCCTCCCCATTCGCTCTCTCTCTTTACATTGTGACTCGTAAGTGACAGTGAGTCTTGTTTTCCAGCATTATCACACATGGGAGATGTTGCGAGCACAGACCCTGTGGTTTGGAGTGACAGAATCGGCTGTCACTCAAGATTACAGCTCAATAAAAGCGACACACACGACCACTGTCAACAAAACAGCTTTCTTTACACAGCTAAGACACGCCTCTGAGGAATTACACCCCGCTGGAAAACCGTTTCTGACATGAGAATAAAAAACATGATACACCCTCTGCTCCAAAGTCACAACACACTCACAAGAGTCTAAGAACTTTTGCATGATACCGAGGTCAGGAGGGCCAAAAAATGATCCAGAATAAAACAAACAGCAGAAACTTCTTCAGCTGCCCCACAGGAACCAAGTTTCCAGAAGTCACAGCGATTTTTAGCTATCTAAGTAAATGGGGACATTTCATAGACTTCTGTTGTTTGGATACACAACTAGTTATAAACAATATAACCTAACCCACACTAACCCTAACAGAAAACATTCTGCATTTTTAAACAATCTAAATAATTAAAATGTTTTTAATTTACTACATTTTATAGTGTTTTTACAAATGAGGACGTCCCAGAAAGGAGGTTTCGCTCAGATTCGTTTTACAGACTTTTGGGTACAATATGTTGATATACGTTGTTTTTATACTGTACAAACTGTATATTCTATCATCTTACACTAACCCTACACCTTAACCTAAGAATAGCAGAAAGCAAATTTTCTGCTATTTTAGGTTTTTTAAATATTTTAGTGTTTTTGTATGATTTATAAGCTTGTTTCCTCATGGGGACCTAAAAAAGTGTAGTGAGCCCAATAAATGTTGATCTTGTGGGGACATTTGGTGCTCTTAACGTAGTGAATACCAGAAACACACACACACACACACACAGAAAATGTTTGTGGAGAACCACTTCTGAACTTCTGCGTGCTGTACTCAGACGATCTATTTTTAAACAGGTGTGACTTCACAATTTGAAACACTTCAGAGCGATTTGCATGCCGCCAGTTTGTACAAAGAAAACGCTTCTGGATTTATCACAAAGACATTTACACACAAGCACCACTCATGCATTTTAAAGGGGAATTTTTGTCACATGAACAGGCAGAACTGTTGGGAAGGATACAGGGCTCATCTATCATTAATCCTAAACACTCAGTCCTGTCAGGGGAGGTAGAGGCCTCGCCAACACATTTCTTAATTGTTAGTTTTGATTTCACGCTCTGGAAATTTTGCATGTTATGTAGTGTTTCTAAACAGTAACGATATAATCTGCAAGTTTTATCTAAAAAAATTCTCAGTTTTACTAATAAGACAAGGGGGAATCAGAGCAGCGAGTGGCATACAAATAATGTTAAATTAAAAGTCAGAGCATATCATTCAGTTTTCTCTGCTGTACAGGGATCTAATTAATGACAGTTGAGATGATAAAGGTTTCACTGCAGGGGCCCGACCTGAGGTTGAGAAATTAATACAGCAAAAGGCATAATAAGGAATAAAGTATTTCATTTCTCTGGCATGATAAGCTCTTGGTGTAAAGCTTATAATTGTATAATCATCCTGGTTTCTTCTCCTCTCGCAGGACTCTGTGTCTCAGGTTTGCTTGTAAATGAGTATTGATTTGTTTGTTTCACATTTCATCTGATTCATTTAAATATTTTGGCTCTGGGATCAACCATACATGTGTGAAATGTTTCATTATATTGGTGCCTGGGGGCTATGAGTGTCAGAATGTGATACACACACTTAGAGGGAGGAAATTGGTCAGAGAAAAAAATATTTTATTTCACAAGAACAGAAAACTGACGAAGAAAGCATCAACCTCTTGACAGTTAGGGTCTTGACTTATTTTTGGGTTTTGCCCTGTGCCCTAACGGGTGGGCACCCTAGCTAACAAGGACTCTCAGAACGTTATCTAAAAGTTCTCTCTATAAGTTATCAAAACGTTCTTGCAGTAATGTTGGTATAATGTTTTAATGTTATAGATCATATATATCAAAAGTGTAATTCTTAAGTTGTTAGTGCAATGTTTTAAAAACTGCAAACTTTGGAAAATGGGTTTTAAAGTGCAAAAGTGTCTGAAAATGATACTGTTACCGTCTCCATGTAAACTATTAAAACTAATTTTTGTGAAAATGGTGACATCATGTGCATGAATATTGTGTGTTCAGAGGAGTGACATTACCAGCCACTGGCCTGGCATGTGTAAGACGTTGGTTTTAGTTGTACTCACAGATCTGTGTGAACAGGATTATTTTGAGAAGTCAATTAGAATTCCAATGAAAACTTTTCAGACGTGCTTTCAATGTAAATGTTATTGTTATTAATGTAAAGTGTATAGCTTTCCAGCTATACATTTATATTGACACCCAGACTGTTTGTATTGCAGTCATGAAGTGAAGCCTGGTTCACGCAGAGGTTTTAAAATATTAAGAGTTAGGACAGTCCACATTAATAATTAAAAGATGATGCTCTAAAGCAAAATATGTGATGTGTGCAAAAGACTAAATCTGAAGTGTACCAACAGACTCTCTTAAAAACACATCTGAGCCATCTGAAACCGTGTAAGATTATCCTAAACCAAAACTGTACTAAATAACTGTGCTGGTGACCTACTGTTGCTTCATAGTCATGAAAAATGCCCCTTATAGGCTAATTTAATTTTCTTAATAAACTTTTCACATCTTTATTCATGTCACTTCTGTGTAGATTTTCTTCAGCATTGCAATGTAAGCAATCAGCTTTTGGAGATTCATTCCACAAATCAAGATTAAGTTCAGCCGTCATAATGACATAATGATCTCTAGATAGAAGTAAATACTTTCAGACTGTGTGAACTGAAGGTGGGGACTGGTTCAGACCAAAGACAGAATGTGTCATTTTATTTGCCAGTTCACTGAGAACAAATTAGCAATGTGTTTTGTCAGAATGAAAGAGAAGTGTATTTGAAACATTGTTTTTCTTAAATAGATGCTTTGGTGAATGGAAGAATCACCAGGAGCACACAAAAGGTCGTTTGACTGATTCTGTTGTAAACTGCACTGAGGTCTGCACTGTGTGATATAATTGAGGGAAAACAAATAACTGATTATGCTGAAGGCAGGACACAATTAGTCTGAAAATAATAATAGCAACCAAGAGAAACAAATATGTTCAATTTCCATTTTGCTTGCAGCAAATAATTAGAATAATGAGATTTTCTGTTGTTAAAGTTTTGTGAGCTGGGACAGATTCAACAGGATAGATTGAGTGAAATCAGTTACCGGTTCAGTGTTAGTGTTATTTGTTACCAAACCCACATTAATACTCTGTATGTTATGTTTCTCTTGTCTTATCAATGTGGAATACACAGCCCTGTTCTCTTCTGTCCCTCCATTTCTGAATAAGCCTCCATCCAGTCATCTGAGGGACTAGTTCATTTTAACATCCTGCCATTATTAAGCCCTTGTTGATCCAAATGCCTTTCTTTCTTCTGTAAAACACAAAACTTTTTAAAGAATATCTTGGCCACATTTCCATATACTAAAATAGAGACTGAGGCTGTGAAGCTCTGTAATGAAAACCCCAAATCTTATATTCCAAGATTTGTGTGAGGAAAAGACCAGAATCACCAAGTCACTGAGTTGAACTCATGAACTGAATCAATCTGGTTTCTAAACAAATGAACTATTCAATTGAAACTAGCAATTGACCGTCATAATCCTTGTTCTCCTTCAATATACAGGAAAGAATGGACAGGATATTTCTTTAAAAAAATCCACCTTTTGTGTTCTATGTAGAAACAAAAGAAAAAGAAGAAAATCCTGCAGGTTTGGCATGACATGAGAGTGAGTAAAGAATGACAGAATTTTCACTTTGGATGAACTTTATAACTTTAGTTAATAGGAGTATATAAAGGCCCTGGCAAATGTTTAGTTAATATATAAATGTTGTTAGCTTGCTATTTGATAAATGGATTGTGCTTTTTCTTATTTGTAAGTCCCTGCAGAACATGCAGCTGCTAAATAATTACACGTTAATGTAAATGTGTTCTCAGTAACAGCATGTTCTGTCCTGTGTAAAAACAGGTTCCTCAGTGTGCGCCGTCTTGTTCTGTGCTCTGTCTATGCTCCATTTTTTATCTATATAGTTTATTCATAGAGTTTTGGTCTGCCTGCCTGTAACCGCAGGATTGGTGTGCGGTTTTAAAAAGACTGCGTCACCGGCAAGCAGAGTTTATTTTCTAGCTCTGCAGATTCTCCCATTTTTTTGCATCCTCGCTATGTTGAAAACTCCTGTGAATTGTAAGTGTAGGTTTTATTTTGCAGAATTTATTTTGTTTTGTTGATCGAGCAGTTACGCAAGGCCTTTGTATTTACTTAGGTTTGCATTATGCCGTTGAAATTGTCTGTTAGGTTTTGTCTCTAAGTAGTTTTGTTTGTCGTTTTAACACGCTGAAGTCATCAATCCATTTCTCTCATGTAAATGTAAATGTAAGTGCATAACTTCCCCATATATTTCTGTGTTTACCTCTCAGTCAGTCAGGTGGAGTGGATGTCCAGCTCAGTTCCATTATTGTACCCTTAATCCTCTAGATAAGGTGTGATACATGTATAATACATAGCTAAGCTTGTGGATTCATTCTGTTTTCTCACATATTAATCCATAATGTTGCATTCACATCAGACACATTTGCTGAGGTCAGACACCAGATCTGATGGCCTGTCTGAGCACCAGTTGACCTGACAGTGTGGGAGTCGCACATTTTTGTTATTCGCACCGTCTCATTTTCTCGCCGTTAATCAGGTGACTGACAGAGCTCGGTGATAGTGACTAATGAAAAGTCACTGTGACTCTAATGGAGATGCAGACCTGGGGGAAACTGAGGGTGAGATGGACACCAGTTGCATCCTGAATGCGCTGGGCCTCAGTATGAAGGGTCGATCTGTTTTTCTCACGTGACTGCTGAATAAACCGAATGCAGAGCTGTAATGAGATTCATCTGCTTATGAAATCTGATAAATGTTCTTATTTATGCTGTCTTCAGTGATGCTCTTTTCCAAAAAATTGCAAAAGAGTTTGCAATAAAATTATCCAGATGGTTTTGCATCGAGGGAAAAAGCAGGATTTTCTTACATGGTGACTTCCAACTTGATACTGCAGATAGAGGCTGTGGAGATGTGGTGTTAAAAAGCATTGTGAGCATTGTGTTAGCAGCACAAAGGTTGTGGGTTCGATTCCCAAGAAACACACAGACTGATAAAACAAAGTTGACCTAGAAATCGCTAAGTCACTTTGTGTAAAAGTGTCTGCCAAATGCATGGTATAAATATGGAATATAAATTCCATCCAACCACCAGCCAGTTGTATGCAGACAGCAGAACCTAAACAAACCTTTAACATTAGGAGAAACCTGTTTTATTCATGTTCAGATTTTTCTCTCCATGGTCTTTGAAGTGTCAATATTGTCCTCCTGGAAATGAATAAACCTTCCTGTGTAGATGATTTGTGTTTTTTTAAGCCAGGGAATTAAAAAAAAAATTAAAAGTAAATTTTAAATTTTGCTTTAAAATATATCATGAAAATGCTCAAGGCATGATGATATATAAATGTATAACATAGAATAACATATAGTCAATCAGTTACCTGAGACACGGTTGAGTGGCAGCTTGCTCGATGTTTGCTAAAAGTCATCTCTATAATTCTTTAATGTGGGCACCCAGCTCAATTAAAGCTGCCCGTCAGTAACCTTCAGATGCTGGAAGGGCAGATACAGGTACATGCAGCTGAGGTGCATTATATGCATTAAATGTGACTAATTAATATACTGTTACTTAATGGCATAGAATAGGTCCAGCAGTTTGGACACTTAATTATAATGGGAGAGAAACGCTTTTCTCCGGTTTTCAACTGCAAAGATTGACAGACTCTAATCTATTCTTTGTTCTCTTCCTATCATTTGATAAAGCCTGTCTAGACAACACATTGTTTTTGATGAAGACTTCAGAAGCATGTATTCAGAAAAGATGTAGGTCTGTTTATTTTAGAGTATGGATAATAAATTAGACATGCGACGTTTGCCATAGCAACTCCTCAGCTGCTGTGAGAGCCGATTTTATTTATAAGGCTGTTTTCAGTAACTCAGCTAACAGGGCATGTTCTCAGAACGTTGGCTAATATTCTCCAAAAGTTATCAAAAAACAACTAGTAACTAGTAACGTTTTATATATTTATCATTTTTATATATTTACGTATATTATATTTATATATCAAAAACGTTATTCTGAAGTTGTTAGTGGAATGTTTTAAAAACATTATAGAGTTTAAATAACGTTCCTAAAACCAAGCACCAAGGTTAATACAATGTTTAAAAAACTGGAGCAAATACAGAGGTTGAGTATGAAGATTCCTGTTATGCATGTCAACGCATCTTTCTTCCTAACTCTACATTATTGCATACATACAGTTTATCACAAAGTCCCTTTACACCCGACCTACACAAGGGATTCATGTTGTTTCCGCGCTGTGCAATGCGGTCCCCATGAGACACACTGATCACATGTGAAGAAGTGCTACAATTCATCTTAATTACAGAACAGACATTGTTTTACACATATTACAGATCCTCTTTTGGGACACACTGGAAAAAATGGAGCAGAAATGAGATGGAGATTTCTGTTCAATAATCTCATTACCGTGTGAAAGCAGCGGCAGGACTTTTCAGGCCAGATGCTTAATTCATGGGACTATTTTGGACTTGAAATGGAATGGAAATGAGAGTTGAGTAGGTGTTTTTTGTTTAAGTCTCAACACAATGAGCTATTCTGCTTTTTGTAAATTCTCTCAATTCTTTTGCAAAGTATTTTATGTTGTGCTTTTAAAGCTTTCGATTAATTTTACAGACTAAAACTTTTACTGGTCAGATACTAGGCTTTTGTTGCGTACATTTCTTGCAGTGGACATGTATTCTGTCTGTATTTATGGCCACTTTTTAAACATGTTGCCGGCCAATGACACTTGACAAATGAGGTGATGTAGAGCTGTCAAAATATACTACATATTTAGTTTGTGAATCTCACAAATTTATTCTTAGCATCTAATGTGAAGACCTTATTATGTGCTACTGTGACCTTGAAAAGCCCTCCAAGACAAGTTTATTGAGCTAGTCTATCCTGAAGATTGTAATAATAAATTTGTAATGTTGTTTCTCCAGGGAAAGCATTAGAACTCATCATCACGCATTAAGCAGATGGCAGTTCTGGCTTGCTCAATGAACGATGCAAATATAAATAAAACTATATATATATATATATGTGTGTGTGTGTGTGTGTGTGTGTGTGTGTTGTGCACTCTGCTAACTTAGGAATTATCTTGGAACAGTGATGGGTTCTCCTGTTCTCCTCCTCCATTTTTGAGGACAATATAAATTAATGTTCTGAAAAATATATCTTTTGCAAATCTCTTGGGTCTCATCAACATTTTGCCTGCTTTTTAATATCTCAGTGTCTGATCGAAATTGTGATTTATTTTGTGTGTGGCGCTGAGGCGTTGTGGAGCAATAGGTTTGGATTCCCTCTCACATTATTCCCTGTTGAATTCATATTTCACTGCTGTTATAACACACAATTTCTGTGAAGTCACATCAGAGGTGTAGCAGTAATTTCAGAACGGATATATCATTATATCAAATCATTTCAGTTTAATCTTGTTGTTGTAGCATATAAGTATTGTCCATTCAAAAAAAACATTTATAGGTGGGACCAGAGTCCCCAGTTTGACCTTTTCAGAGCATCTAAAATGAGGCTTGTTTGTAATCAAAACTTTTAATATGAATTTGTCAGAATACACGGCTAATTCTGAATACACTGTAAAACATCTTTTTGCTGCTTTGAATTTTATTCTGAAAAATTTTAATCAAACTGTCTGTACAAGTCATTTCAACTTACAATTTTAAAATTTGTCTAGTGTTGAGTTGTTGTAACTTGCCAGAAGTTTTCTTTTGCTTAACTGCTTAACTAGTTAATGTAAAAACATGTTGTTGTGACTTATTGGTCTTTTTTACAGTGTAGTCATCAGTGGAAAGTAGTTTATGCCCTTATAATGGTGCATCTTAACATTGTGAATATGATTAACAGGTCTCAGTGACATCACTGTGGGTCGTATCTGAGACGCTTGTTTTATATCAAAATAATTGCGTGTATTTCAGTCGCTTCTCTATTATCTCGAGAGCTCTTGCTGTCTGAGAGTGGAAGGATCAGATATCAGCAGTCGTCTCTATTTCATGTAATGCTCTTCTGAATTGCACAGAGTGAGATTCTGCCGAGTGAAACAGTCTATTTTCATACATGAAGTGTTGAGCCAATTCACACTTTGAGAAAAGCAGCAGGCACACGCGGTGCTGCAAATAAACAACAATAAGGGTGAACTGTTGTGTTGAACAGTTTAAATTGCAAGAATGTCCTGTATAACAGCATGTTTCAGTCTGTAATTTGAATGTGTATGCAATATGTTTTAGTCTGTAATTTGAATATGTATATTATGGCGTGTTTTAGTCTGTAGTCTGTAATTTGTATTGAAAAGCCATGCATCAAAAACGCACCAAACATTTATATAGCAGCTATTGCTTTGGAGTGTTGTAAGTTGTAATACAAATAGAAGTCATTTATCATTGGGTATCTAAACCATATCATGCGCAGTGAACCATTGCCAAGCTCTGCATGCTCCTGGGTCAACATCCCTGCTGGTTCTGAAACAACATTCATAAGAGCCGTTTAGCCACAACTAGCCATTTTTGCAACACTTGAAGGCTGTGTCACTTTGGAGTCTGGAATTGTTATAAAACAAGATGACAGTTCAGGTTAACAGGTAATGCCTTTACTTTTGGGGTTTAAAGTTAATCGGTTAAACCCCAAATAGCTAAATAAAACCATTTTTGATGCTATTTATTTATTATTTTTCTCTACCGCTTGCCAAATTCAATCTCCCATGGGTGAGAACATCCTTCTGTCTGTGTATCTGTTGGCACACGGGAGCTGTGATCCTGAATTCACTGATCCTGCTAAGAGGCATCGCCACAGTTAATTCCAGACTTCTGAAAAACAAAGAGTTTCAGCAAAGAAACAGCGTGACTAAATTCCCTGTGTTCATTGTAAAGAGAGTAAAAGAGGAAACGTCTGCTAAATAATGAGTCTGTCTGATGAGGTTACAGTGACACAACATCTTCAGAAACAATGGCCCGGGGTGGAAAAATATCCTTGTGTGAAGTTCAGAAATTGCATCTGATTATTTCTTTCTTTCTTTCTTTGTTTTTCAAGGAGCCTTCAAGCATCAAAACATTCCTTGGCTGTTAAATAAGACGTCTTTGTAGGATCCGAATGGCTAATAACCTTGACACTTAGCACCTTTAATTCCAGCTGGTAAATACTGCAGCGTAATTATCACTACGCTATGAAGTCACTCTTTTCCTTGTAAGTTGTCATCATCTTGCCAAGGTCGCCATGCCAACACTTCCTTTGTAGACAGGATGTAATCATATCTCAGGACATTAGAGGGGCTATGACCTGATCAGATGGTACAAAAACTTAGTTAAGCTCTTTATCTCAGTTCATTACAATTTAATTGTGCTGCACCTGTTTTAGAAATGTACGTGTTCCCATCTTTCCCAGCCATGTGCCATTTTATGATATTAGAGGGAAAACTGTTTACTTTCTAGATTAAAGCTGAAATCTGCTCGGCCTGTAAATGTTTGGAATGTTTAATAAGTCTTCAACCCTCAAAGATCCACCGACAACATGTTGCTTTGGGCTAAAAGGTGTTATGTGCAACATGAAAATGTTATTTATATAATTAACACAGTTACAAATATAGCTAGCTCAGAAAAATTACAGCAACAAGCATCAGGGAGAAAAAAATACTTCTTTTCCCTCGCCTTCGATTTATCTCCCCGTCTCATTGAAAGATGTTTGCGACTTTATATTGGTACGTAGAGTAATTAAGACAGATGGGGAGGGGGGATTAGGGGTGTCAGATACAGAACTGGAGTCCCTGCGGATCAGATCGACCCATTAAATCCCTAACCCTAAATGAAATTAAAATTTCTGTTACCACATCCATGGACAAGAATTGCTCCGATATATCTTGCAGTGAACAAACCATATCCATTAGTGGCCATGAAAGACTTGTTAATGGACAAACATTTTATTCAGTACGTCAGTCTTATTTAATTGTAGATGCCATGGACTGACACTGGATTATATAACCTCGCATCACTGGCAGCAGAGAAAAGCTAGTCAGCAGTGACAACAAACCAGACAGAACTGTACGAAACGGAAGTAGCGCCGGCTAGATTGTCACACTCGTGTTAGTTCCGCATGCCGACTCTGAAACATTTACGCAGGCTGGATCAATGCAGTGCTGATACGAATGAGATGAGGAAGAGAAAAGAGAAAGTATCCATCTAATACAATCAGCCTCCTGTCATTTTTGACACTATGACAGACTAAAAGGCTACATTAGGCAGCCTTCACCTAACACTGCGGCCCAGTTTTTGCCTGCTTTAATCAATAGAAACAGACCGCTGCGGCTTTTGCAGACTGGTGTGCCTCATAAGCTTTTCTTGCAGAGAGTCTGAGCTAAAATGCTAGTTGATGAGATGGAAAAAGAAAAGCGTGTCTAGCTAGTGTTAAGATAGTTATGAAGTTAAAAGACGTGTTGTGATAAAACGTGAGCGCCTCGCTGTTGTGGCTCTGTTGCTAAGAAATCTGTTGATAAGATGCTGTGATTTTTACCCCCTGCTACAAGCAATACAATTAAACTGATTTTAATGCATTCAGGAGCTTGTTGATATTCACAACATCTTTAAGCACACGCAGATTCGTAATCTTTCACTCTTCAGTTTACTGCCCAGACACAAGCATATTCCCAGCTAACAAGAAACATTCTCTAAAAGTTCTCTTAAAGGTATCAAAAACATTCTTGCAGTAAGGTTAGTAGAACTTTTTTTTAACATTATATATCATGTATATAAAATACATTATTTTTAAGTTGTTGGTGGAACGTTTTAAAAGCACGTTTGAATAATGTTCTTAAAACCAAGCAATAACTTGTTTTATTGAAATGTCTAAAATGCAAACGTTATTGTTAGAAGAATTAACATACGGATGCAGTTCGGTCTAGGTTTCTCATACAGCCAGTTTTGATTTATATTATTTTTTATTACTATATACAGCATAAGAATATGAGAGTTAAACACTACAGGACATAAAGGGTTAATGCCAAAACTCTTGAAATTAGTTTAGTATACCTTAGGAAACAGTGTACATATATAATTGCTAGATTACAAAAATATTTGACTGCTGAATACTGTGACTGGCCAATCAGAATCAAGTTTTTCAAAGACTCATATATAAAGCATACATCACCTTTGTATCTTTACTAAAGAGTGAATGGAACTTTAAACAACATTCAGATGTATTCAGAATGCATTCTTTCTTCTGTTTGTATAGCTGTTTATGACTTTGCTGTTTTTAATTCTGTGCTCATTATTTGTTGCGTATATAGTATTTAACGCTAAACCCTTCCGGGCCCATTGTGTTCACCGGATAGAGGAAGATAATCTGCACTCATTGTTTAATCAGTCAAAATGTTTAGCGTTCTGACAGGTGTCCCAGTTTAGTGAATTATCAGGGCTACATAACCCACATGAGAGCTTTACTGAGCCATTTCTCTTTGGATCAGTTGGGAAAAACTGTCATTTTGTAAGGCAATATTGAAAATAGCAAGACAGCCTAAAATATCCCAAAACATGATGGTAACTGATGGTCTGAAATGATACATAGTTAAAAATGTAGTGTTTTTGGAAGGGCAGTTGATAAACTGAAGCCAACACTGAAGTGTTGGTGTGTTTGACTCAATGTGCCAAGAAAACATAATGGGAACATGGGAACCGATGTACATCACACTTTAATGGGGAACACTACACAGTCAATTGTTCTTCTTGTTTTCCAAGACCAAATGGAGTGCGAAGGAAGCAAAATTTTCCTTGTAGGTGTTGTATCTCTCTTTAAAGCTACGAGCATTAGGAATCCAACAGAGTTATGCATGCGAGAAAATATCACACAGTTTCCATGGTGCCTGTAGGTCTCTTAGCAATAGCAGTTAAGCACCAAGCTTTTAGATAAATAATTTTAATGTTTGTACATTAAAATCCTACTCGGGAATGAATTACCTTTGCCTCTCAGTGAACCGTAAGACAACAGAACCACTGCAGCTTTTGTAGACTAAACTTACTGTACTTAAATGGGTCATGAAAACAAGCTCAACTGAACATTTTCTGACTAAAATCTGAAAACTTCCTTCCCAGTCCAGAAAAACCATATACTGAAACCAAGCTGCTTTCATATATTGAATATATATTGACATATGTTGAAACCAAAAACAGCTTTCTGACACGAGAAAGAATAGTACACCCAAAAATGCAAATTCTTTCTATTCTTTCCAATTCATTCACTCACCCTCATGTCATTCCAAATCTGTATGACTTCTTTTCTGAGGAAAACAAAGGAAGATATTTTGTACATTGGTAACAGAATAACAGTGGCATCTAGTGACTTCCACTGTATGGACACAAAACCACTGAGACATTTCTCAAGATATCTTCTTTTGTGTTCCACAGAAGAGAAAAAGTCATATAGGATTGGAATGACATGAGGGCGAATTTTGGGGTGAACTATCCCTTTAAAGCCTTTCAAATGACCATCCACGCCGGTGATGCCTTTTGGATGATTTAAAACATTCTTAATCTAAAATAATGAACAATTTAAGAGTAAAAAGCGGTATGTCTGTTAGCCTCTCTTCATGTGAAGCATGATCGTGTGAAGCACCTGCATATCCTGGAAGGATCCTGGTGTTGGAAATGAGACTTTTTAATCCGCAGAGTTTGTTTGTTTGAATGAATCATTAAAAACTGTACTGGACTCGATGGCAAACTGCAGGGCATGGTGATTCTCATTTCACATGCAGAGAGGAGTGTTTTATAAAGTCACAGCAGAAGAAATGATTTTGCAGCAAGTGAAAATCCATTGAACTATTTCTGGGAATAGAACATATTTAATATAGTTCTGGGAATTATTAAAACGTCCAGTTTTTTAGGCATTGTATTAATGTTATTGTTTGGTTATATAAACATTATAAATTATAAACATTCCTCCAACTACTTTTTAACATTTTTGATGTATGACACATGCTCTACTAATGTTTCTGCAAGAACATTTTTTGATAACTTTGAGAGAACGTTTAGAGAATGTTGGTCAACGTTCTTAGAATGTTACATGTTAATTGGGAATAGCTTTTGGATATGGTATGTGATGGCACATACACACACATTTAAATGTGTTCATGCATACTGAGATCATTGATAAATCAATCAGTGTATAGTTTTGGTTGGTGGGGGGATGAATCAGAAGCAAATAACTTTATATGTGTATGTGTTTATATCTGTGATTAAGAACAATCAACATCTGAACATCAGCCAGCTGTATAATTGAGTACCACATGCTTTATTGCTGGTTAGCATCAACTAGCTCTAAAACAACAATCACATAAAGCAAATGAGCCATTTGTGTGGATGAAACAATTTCCATCAGTGCTGTTAATCTGATGGGTATTTGGGCCACTGGGGAATTTTTAAACACATTGCAATTTGTTGATTGAAAGAATGAAGTCTTAATTTATTGAAAGCTTTTTCATAAACACTACAAATGCAGTTACATGCAGAGAGGGCAAACACAGAAGGCCATCACCTTTAAGACCTGCAATGCAGTGTGTTTAAAAGTTTGAGGGTAAAAAATATTTTATTTTTGCCATTTGCAAACAGTAAAGTTTCTTCCCAGTACAAGTAAACAAGTTCGAGGAGAGCAATGGAGAATTAAAACCTCTCGTACCTTGAGATTAATTTTCCCACCTTGCCCTCAAAGGAGAAAAAAATACTTTCATTATATAATTTAATTCTTAATACCTGTCAACCAGAGAGATGTGTCCCAACGAATTCAACCTGCACTTTTATTATTGAAAGCATAACAAATAGTAACTGTGTGCTGTCTTTTTGATTTCCAGTCTGGTCACGTATACATTTTGTTTATAACTTCCACTCTAGCAAACAGACAAATGAATGCAAATACATCCCATTATTGTGAATAACACGGGAGACGGGAAACCAAGAGTGAGTGATACACAAGGTCTCGGCTTTAGCTGGGGAAATATTCCACAAAATGGAACATGATTGAGCCGTCTTGGAGACTTAAGGTAAGTTTAAAAAACACAAAAAAGCTAATTGTGTTTCACTAGTTCACTGGTTCCCTTGACATAAGTACAGAAAGCTAAAACAGCAGATGGGTTAAAGCAAGAATAGTAAGAAGCTGTTTACATATCTTTATATATCATTGTGATTGGCAGGGTTATGTGAAAACGCTCCTTTGTTTTCTTCAGAGTTTTTTGTTTATTTAATGATATGAATCTAAGTCACCTTGTAGGAGTTGATTCATCACACATGGAGCTGCGGGTTACAGATAAACACAAAGTATTGCTCATGCTCTTATTTCATTTAGTTTTTGAGAAGTCTTTCTTGACTGCAGGGCCGTGATCTGGGGGGCCAGTGTCCCGGATCCTGTGATGAGGGGCCCACCCTTATCATTTTGTCTCAGGCCTCATGAATTCCTTATCTGAAACCATATCGGAAAGGTTTCAGTCGTGTGCATTGGTTGGTTTTTCTTTTGCACTTATTACCGTCTTCCCAGCTAACGTTTTAAGGATGTAAGAATGTTTCCCTAACATTTCCATTAAGTTATTAAAACATTTTACGTTATTTAAAAAGTCCTAGGAACATTCAAAACACTTTTTTTTCAAAAGGACGTTTTTTTTTAGTTTTTGATAACTTTGATAGAACTTGTATGGAACATTAGCCAATATTCTGAGAACATTCCCTGTTAGCTGGGCTGCAGTTGCCATGCAATGTCCATTTGCATCAGAGAAGCTGAAGCAGAAACCAGATCATTTGTCAGTTCTAATGTGTTTTGATTTGTGCATTAGCAGACTGACCGTTCTGTCATTCACACTGGTGTGATCATAATTAGTGTCTTCCATTTGCATTATGGCAGTCAGGTGAACCGGTCCAGCATTGATCCCGTGCTGATTGGCAATACCTGCAGCACTTAACAACACTGATCTGTGTTAAAAGCCAGAGCTGCTTTTTGAACCCTTAGTGCAATAAATGTACTTGTGCATGTAACTTTTCATTTGCAGGGCTAATGTGTCCCAGTTTTGTATCAACCTCCCAACATGAGGCTCTATGGTGTGTTAAGAGCCCTTGATGGTGATGAGGAATTAAGGTTGACTTCTGATCGATCGAGGGCTGCCGCTTGGCTCCACCTGCAGTGTAGGGAATGGTTGCATGAATCTGTTTATTTCATTCTTATGTGAGTGTCCCAGTTAACACACATACTGACATTCTGTTGCTTTGGATAAAAGCGTTTGATAAATGCATTAACATAAACATGTTGTTTTTGCACCATGCTAATTAGGGTTAGTCTGTTCCCTAACCCTAGCCCTCCCACATCATTAAATTTAATGTAAAGTATGATTTGGCTGAATTATAAGCCCGTGTACTACCATGCATCACTCTAAATGCTCTCACAAGTCAGTTTTTGACACATTTTACCATATTTCATCAATAATTTGATTCCTACTAGTATACACTAAAACCGTAAACACACACATATACTCTAACAAAAACAATAATATAACAGGTTGTTATAATTGCCGTATGTGTTTTCTGTTTAAATACAAGAAAGAAAAATATGTAGAAAGAATAATATGTAGAAAGAAAAGAATTCATTTGTTGCCTGTTTTATAGCATCTCCAGAGAGGGTTGTGGATTAATGCCGTTTTGTGTTACGTTATGTAGTTGAAATACATGCTGCTGTTAAAGAACAGTTTTCAATTTTTTAATAACACATTTCACACATAACAGGCTTCATCACACTTCTCTTTTTGGCCTCTCTGGCATTTATAAGTGATTGACCCTGAGAAAGGGAAAATGCATGACTTACCTGTGAGTCTGACAAAAGATTATTTACATGGCGCAGACCTGAAAATGGTACTTATATATTTGCATCAGGTGTTTGCATTTTCGGATACTTGCATTATCAGTTCAGAAACTTATTTATAATAGTATAAATACACGTCACAGGCTGACAAACTAACAAACAGATACAAAACCAACCAAACAGATAAATAAATAAATAAATAAATAGTGAAAATATTCATTTTTTGGTTGTAGGTTTCTACATTTTTGAAACCTGAGCAAATATATTTAGAAACACCATTAGTAATACCTGAAAGGTCTATGAAAAGAACTCAGTACTTTAAATGCATTTATAGATGAAACCACATCTGTGCGTTTGGCACCATTTATCAGAAAACGTTTCGGCGGAATCGAACCCACAACCTTTTGCACTGCTGACGCAACGCGTCACCATTTGAGCTACAGGAGCACCTTACCATGTTTGTTTGATATCTTCATAAATTGTTATTCATAATTCATAAGAATTGGCAGTATTCACACTTGGCCCATCCGTCTCTCTCTCACCTGTGCTCAGGTAACGCGCTCGCGCAATGAACCGCGGGAGCGCGCGTTTGGATCTAGCGCAGCGCGTACGTGCGGGCGTTTACCGGGAGGACCAGCCGACATTTTTCATCGTCATGTTTTGCGTTTTTGAGGATGTGAAGTCTAAATAACAGGTTAAAATAAACGATCCCTCCAGCATTTTACTCTTGCATGTCGTTTTTCATTCCTCAAGTCGCATGTAAGACGCGCATGAGACGTTTGGGGTTCTGCTGGATCTTTGGCACATTAGACATCAACATCCAAAAAGTGTTTTTTTTTGCTTTTACATTTACATTTTACATTTTTTTGCAACTACATCCCTTGTAGTTCATGTTCGGGATGGTGCACAAGATGCGGCAGTACCATTGAAACTTTCTTCAGCTGCAGGTGGATCAGTCCTGACGCTGAAGTCCCGGTTTGGGTCTTCATTGCACGCCCCTTTACGCACGGTGCTCGCCCCCGTGCTTTGCCCGTCCAGACCCGGCTGGGTTAAAACTGTTACTCCGACACCAGGACGCGTCTGATCTCGGTTCAGATCAGACGATCAGCTCTCTCCTTCTGCCGGGTCAGATCACCAGCATCTCCGCGGCGACTCCGGGTCCGTATGGAGGCTCGTGGGACGCGGCGAAACATTTCATAAAGTGCGGATATCGCTCCAGAGTCTCTAGAAATCTTGAAGTCTTGCTTGGATCAAGCCTGGTGGAAAGACGAGACAATGTCCTCCAGATGAACGTGCTATGTGTGTGATTTGGAGAGCATCTTGTGGAAGGTGCGCAGTGGGAAACGGACCGGGTGGACCTGCCTGCAACTGATCCCCGTTTTCTGAGCGCAATGGACCTGGAATGAAAACCAACCATGGATATAATGTGGGAAATGTTTATTATCGTTCAAGCCTTCGTCTGCACGGCAGGTGAGATTGAATTCATCGTGAATGGCGTGTTTTAATAGTGCTGTTACTGTACAAAAGTTAAAACCAAATAAACCGTGTGAAATGTCTTCAGTGTATCCCAGTGGATAATAGTGCGGATGCATCCAATGTGAACGGATACCCAACATTTAGATGGGCTATTTAACAGCACCCCACGTCATTTTTATTTCAGATATGAATGCATTTTCATGTGAAATATTGTATGCATGCTCCACACTGTGTCCAGAGTCATACCCAAGCTGCTTTAATGCTGGGCTTTAAAGGGATGGTCCGTTTGCCATTAAACATCATGCAGCTCATCGGGCTGTGTGTTGTGCATGAGCTGGACTGAAGTTGTGCGTCGATTCAATGAAATAAAACCATAAGCGTTATTAAACATGGACTGTGAGGTTTTAACACTGATTGCTCAATTGAAATAGTGATTTTTAGAGGTAAAGCACAAACCCGACTACAGCTCAAGCCTTAGACCCTCATGCATGTCGATTACAATCACTCGGTCGTGCTTATTATTATTGAATTATTATTATTTTATGAAATGACTTTAAATGAAGTCCGATCTCTGCTGCAACTTTTCACGGAACGCGTCCGGCGGCGCGGCGCGCGTCACACGCGTTTTTTCCCCCTGACGCGTGGGGCAGGTGACGCAAACGTCCTTCATCGTTGTTCATGTCCTCTGAAAGCTGTTGCATTATCATTTATGAGGCCACTGAAAGCCTGACTGTATACCTTTAACTTTAAAAGCACTGTTTTACTTCTTTATTTTCAATAGAGGACCTTTTATAAAGTGGCAGTACATATATTAAGTTGTACAAGTGATGTGCTATTTGATAAGCGAATAATAGGTTTTCATAGTGTGGAAAATGCTGGCCAGGGTTTGCAATCAATACTGATCCAGGATCAGATGATCTCTACAATCCTGCTTCTGTTAAGGGCTTCTTTCACGTTTTGCTGGAGTTCTGCAACAAAGATTCATCTCGAAAGATGAATACAAGATGATTTGCAATGTGTAATTGAATCTTATTTGTTAGGTATTATACAACAGGTTGTGCATTGTGATTATATGTTTTGTAGGGCTCTTGAATCTGATATTTGTGAGATTTTTGGCTCAAAGGAAACTGCCTGTTTTCTGCTGGAGTTAAACCATACAAGCTGCAGCATCGTGGTCATTTTCAAGCACAGCATTGCTGTTTGGAAAAAGTGTCGGCTGTAGGAAATTGGCAAAGACGTTTTATGTACTTTCAATGTTTTCTCAAGCAATTTATTTGATGATGTGTTTGTTGTCAGCAGTTGTATTGTTTTATGACAGATGGAAAGTAATCTTTTAACATATTTGGCCTCTTTTTGTCTCTGGTGTAAGACAAGGAACCATCCATTTCAGTCAAGCCTTTCATATGATGGAAATCCAGGGGTGTGTTGTTTGTCAGGAGCGTTTCGGTTTCCGGGCACTGGAACTCAGATTTTAGTTGACATTTGAAGAGTATGTGCTTTTGTGCTTTTACGGCAGTTAACATTTGCTTGGATGTCACGCTGAATCCTGCAATGCAACGATCATCACGCGCACCATGATTCCTAAAATACTGAAAGCTTCTTCTAGTGTCAATATGCAAATCTATAAACAGTCATGTTGTTCACAACACACGCGAGCGTCTTGTGTTCAAAATACTGTTTAATACAGGAAAACAGGAAAGATGTCAAATTAGTAAGAAGCACTTAAGATTTTTTTGCTATTTCTAGATAAAGATTTTACTGACAGTGACCAGGTTAACTTCTTTTTTTGAAGGTCAGATTTTTGTTTCCATTGATACACATGAAATGATCTTGGATCATCAGGCTTTAAACCAACTTGTGGCAACATAAACCAAAAGGAGGACATACCAAATCCAAGGAGGTTTGAAATTCACGATAATTTTCAATTAATTTAAAATTCACAATTCAATCTTTTACTCAAATTTTGATGCTGGACACTTAAATTGTAATAAAAATGATTGACAAATGCGTAGTGTTTTTCAGACCCCATTTTACAGTTTAACAGTACTATGTTGTCAGATTGAACCTGCTGTTTAATGGCAATCTAGTCATTTGAGCTTTTTGGTTTATCTGCTAGTCTTCAGTTAAAGGCCAGGAAAGTTCTTTGAAATTGTTTGGATGAGTAACTTTGGAGGTAAAGAGCTCGCTTGTCTTACAAACCCTGAAGACTTCCAAATAAGAGCTGCAAGGACATGCTGTTGTGTCAGATTACTCACTATAGGCCCAGTCCATCAGTTTGGTGGGAACAAAACCATTGTGCCACAGGTGATAAACTGACTTGATTACATTTTCAGGTCTATTTGAATGCGACTGAAACATCTTTTGTGATGCACCAAAGGTGCCTTTGTTGCATTTTGCCTCGAACATGACATCAGGTTTGTATCCATCCAGGAAGTTGAAAAATGTGTGCAGTTCATTCAAAAGAGACTGTTCTTTAAGTTGTTCTTTAACTTAATGTAATGAATTTTATTCTAGTTTATATGATCTTTGCCTAATTCTTAGTAATTTGCATTTCAGACACTTGAAAATGAAGCAGTTAATTGAGTCAGTCCTTCAGTCCTGGAGAAATGTATTAATTAAAGCGGAGAACTCTGTCCAGTTCTTTCATAGAGCAGCTTGTTGTTTAGTGAGAGGGAGGCATTTATAGTGGCATTAAGACAAGAACTTGTATGCATATTCCCCAGTGGTGTGTAAATGCAATTTATTAATTCTTAATTTCCAGAATTGTTTAAAAAGCAGTGGGGCCCTAATGAATGTTGTGTGTTATGTAAACATGACTATATATATGGAATGTTCAGATAAAATAATGCATTTTTATTTTGGCCGTGTAAAAGATGTTAAAGGTTCTTTACGGAACCAAAGAGCCAAAAATGGTTCTTCTTTTTTTAAAGAGTGTAAACACAGGATAAGCCACATTAAAGGCTGAAAAAGCTTGCAGAACGTCTAAATCAACAGTGTGTTTGGCGCAGCTGTGTTTAGCTCCCTGATGGGCGGGTATAACACTGTTTATTGTCACATGCAGTGGGCATAACTGTTTGTGAAATCCCAGTTGTGAATCTTGTGCCACAAACCCATAGCGTGAGACACCATGACATGTTTGCAGAAGCTCTCAGGTGCCCTGTGGCACATCAACTGCACCGCACACCTGGCCAGTCTCAGCTCAACAAATGACACCCGCTGCAGCCAGACAGAGATCTAAACTTCATCTGCGAGGGTGGCCACGCTGCTGCGAGGGTGTTTTAATACCCGGGCGATGTTGCAACCAAAGGCCAGAACATTAAGCACATGACAGAGCACTGATATCTATAGTACAAAGGCTTACTCTGTGACTGGGTGACCACACTGGGCAACAGTGTCGCAGCCTACTAATCTGATAATCCCATGCAGATGTGTCTGTGTGTGAGTTTGCATCTATGGATGCAGACTGAGAGAAGAGGTGAGAAAGGTGAGAGAGATTGTCGGCATCCTTCTGTGATTTGTTTGCTTATCTGTTTCCTTTCCACAATAAGGGGCTTTGGTTACAGTTCAAAAACGTTTGTTATGGGAATTGCCCGTAATATTGTTCACAGTGAACCTGAAATCAAAATACAGATGTGGCACGCTTGTGTTCTGTTGATAAAAGTGTTTTCCTCAGGAAAATCAGCGCAAATGTTTACCCCTTTAAAACTGATCAGTTAAGGGCTGCATGAAATATCGCAATAATGTACACATTATAATCGCATTATGCATATTAGAAGGGTTGATCATAATGATTTTAATACTTAGTTACGTTGGGGACACAGAGAACATATAGGGCATGAGAATGTCATTCTGGGTCCCAGCTAACAATTTTGGATTGCAAGAACGATTTCCATTAAGTTTAAAAAATGTTAAAAACGTTGTTTTGAAAGTTATAAGAATATTTAAAGCATCCAGTTTTTTAGATCTTGTATTAACGTGATTTCTTTGGTTTTGGAACATCAGTGAAATGTTTTTAAAGCGTTCCTCTAGCAACCTAAATATAACATTTTGATATATAATGTTAAAACGGTTATACTAAAGTTACTGAAAGAACATTTTTGATAACTTTAAGGGAATTGTTACAGAACGTTCTGAGAATGTTCCCTGTTGGGTGGGTGGGTGTGTGTGGGTGCTCGCTCTGATGACACCATGTGTGACAATCAACAAGCCATCCTGATGTGCTCATAGCAAATTCATAGTCTGAAGAGACAAATCAGCATAAGAGACCCGCAGCAGCTGCCTGCAATTTAGTGAAGCAATAATACAAAGAAGCAACTCCATTGAATGGCAGTATATCGGCTTCAGAAGAGATGACCACATGCAGACTGAAGTGATATGGAAAACATATAAATCACAGGTGGCAACGCAAAGAGCAACCTATTAAATTGATTTTGCATACTTGTAGAGTTGCCGTAATATATATTGCATTATTTAAAGCTGCAATTCGTAACTTTTTGGTCAGAAATGAACATAAATCAGTTATTGAGCAAGTACATGATAGATCAGTGTTCAAAATTATCTCCTTACCTTACCCTGATGCACAGTGGGGAGTTTGATCATTTCTATCTGACCTGTTAGGTTTGACTTGGCAGGAAATGTCAGTTTGACTTCCTTTGTCTGTGTGGTTATGTCATGTCTGTAAACGGAAAGATAAAGATCCTAAATCACACATGTGGGTGACTGGTATGGTGCAGCGTTTGTAGCTTGTTCTTACAGCATCATCTCTTGGCTTTGAAGAACAAGCTCACAGGCCTGTTCACAGGAATGATGAAACATATCAAGGGTGATTACACAAACAGTATATTGCCTGGCCTTTTTATATTGATAAACGATTCCGGATGATTGGACTTGATTGAAGAGTGCACAGTAGATGGGCCCTCAAACATTATACCGGTGCAGCTGGATCCATAATATGGTGCCACAGACAGACTGGGTGAAAGATAATTATCTTATAAGGCAGTAAGCACAGCTGTTGACGAGGTCAAGTTTTCATGTATGGGTGGCATTCAAGCCTCTTTCTCTTCTCACCCTGCACGGATGAGCCCCAGGATCGCGTCAGTGCCAGGATGAATACCATTGGCTGTCTCTGACAGTTCTTTTCTGATGAACTGTTTATTTACAGCATCACCTAGTTTCTCTGGGGCGTCTGGAAGTGCTAAATTTAAGTGATCACTTTTGGGTGAACAAGGATAGAGTATACCAGTCACATTTACTTCTATAAAGTTCCATTGATTAACAAGATGTATAGGCTTTACATTTGTGTAATGCTGCCATACATGTTGCCATCTCGCTTTGAAACATAAACTTGCAGGTTTTTTTAAAGGTAGATGACAAGCTTACATTCTAAGCAACTGCTGTGAGAACAAGCTACAAACACTCCAGCATCCTCACCCCCGCACCACGCTCCAGCATCCAGCACCCACACACGCGACAGTAGCCAGGTCTTCTTCCTTCTGTTTACAGACGTGATGTAACCACACAGACAAATGAAGAGGAAACTGATATTGACCGCAAAATCAGACCCGACGGTTAAAATCATTTATGATTTAGAATCGGGGTAAAGTAAGGAAACTATTTTGAACACTGATGTTATGTACTTGCTCAATAACTGGTTTTAGTTCTGTTTACCCCCCAAAAATGACAGATTTAAATATAAAACATTCTTTGTAGATGAATGCTCTGCTACTCTGTAACTTATATGACATTACTTTGATAATTTAGCTCTATTGTGTAGAAATAATGATTTATTTTCCTTCTGTGTAGGAAAATGTAGGATTTGAATACTCAACAAGATGCTGAAGTTCAGACAAGCAGCCTAATAAACCAAATAACTAGATAAAAAGACTCAGAGCTGCTGTAATTTACTGACTAGAATTTACCTTTCAGAAAAATAATTGGACAGTAGGAAAGGTGAGAGTCTCAATGTGTTACCTTAAACCACACTTACAGAGATACAGTAGACAGTGTTAAAATTACTGTAGATTTTATAATAGTAACTTTATACAGTATTACTGTAAAAACATAAAATATTGGTTTATGCAATATTATTACAGTGAATGTAATCAAAACTGAGACTAAAGGCTCAAAATATGCACCTGCATGAAGCTTACAATCTGCTCTATACAGTAGAGTATCATATATCCATTTTTATCACTTTAGCAGAGCATTGTTTAGTCAAGAGACATTAAATGACTGTGTAAACTGAAAGAAAACAGAAGTGTAATTAAAACCCCGAGGCTTTTTACAGTGTCTTTTAATAATAATGCCTTTAATAATCTTTAATAAACTGTATTTTGAGATTTGGATGTCTCTGTTCAGCTTGTTCTGTTTTTAAATGTAGTGTTCATTTTAGCTGTAACTAAGCGAAAGTGGGAAAACGTGAACTTGCACACAGAGGTTAGTGTCCTGTTTTCATGTGTATCAGAGGCACAGTTGCATGTCACATTTACATTACAGTCTCTAATATACCGTACACATTAACAAGTGCCAGATAAATGCGGTTAATAAAGAGCAACTCTTATCATCTTTACTCATATAGCTATACATACATAGACATAAAATAAACTTCTTTTGCACCATTGACATGCAAAAAAAAACCCTGTTTCAGTCTCTTACTGGGAGTACCAAACATAGCGAACATTCATCTGTACTTGTAAGGGACTGCACAAATAATTGTGGAGAAGATGTGCGCCTTTTGTGTTTTGAAACAGTTGTGAAATGCCGCAGTTGTGAAATCCCAGTCAGAATCAGAAAATGAGCATTAATTACTTTATGATCTATTAACAGTTCCTGTTCAGACATTCGATAGGTTTGTTACTGCAGCAGCCCTCATCTGTTCATTTGATTACTCCACTCTGAATAATGCATAAGCGAGTCAGCTGCTGGGAAACAGCGTCGTTTGTAAAATGCTGAAAAAGCAATGCCAGCAGCGTTTAATAATCTAAATCATATTAATAATCCAATCATTCGAATCCCATTATTAAAGCATAAATTTTTAACCCTGTTGGATTTAAACTGCTGCTGTCCCTTGCAGGCACTTCATATGTAATCTGTTGATCATCTTTGAAGGGGACATTGTCTGCTTATTAATTGTTTGGCCCACCTTCCAGTTGACTGTGACTAGATTCAAAATGACGCAGTTGGCAAACATCCTGACTGTGTACCTGCATGAAGGCTTTGTCTTCATTGATCACCGTCAGGGCCATTTCTAGAGCTCAAGGGGGGCCGGATAAGGGGCCCATCCAACATGCACCAGACCTTTCATAGGGCCCTTTCATTGTAGGGCCCAGGACAACAGTGATCAGGGCTATGAGAGAGCTGATTGCCCTCCATAGTCCTCTCATAGTTCTAAGATGTAGTGAAATTAACAGATTATATGTATTGCACTTATGTTGACTGAGTATTTTGCTTTATGAATTTGAGACGTTCCTTTCTGCTCATGCCTGTAAATATGTTGTTGGGTCACTGCCAGGCTGTGTGGGAAATGGAACAGAACTTAGCTGCTTAGCTCAAACCGCTGTCATAATGAAATATGTGATGTCTCATTTTCATGCAGCCCAGCACATCCAACTGGGATGCACATAAGATTCGAGCACGACAATTTACGATCAATAATAACAATTCTTCAGTCTCTGTAAGCTTACACCCATATATACGTTTCCCTAAAAGCCATCAAACTCTTGTTTTAATCGCAACAGGCATGAAAATTACTCGTCTGGATGTTCTGTGGAAGACGTTCTTGTTGCATGAAGACCGGAGTGCTCGAGTCCAGCGCTTTCAGAGATCAGTTGGAGTTGTCCTGCTATCCAGACTTCAGTTCTGCTTATGATAGAAGCTTTGAGCTGCAGGGATGGGAGCTTTGTTTCCCCTCTGTGGAGCAGAGAGATGGTGTGATGCAGTGTTCAGCACTGTCTGATGATTGTCCTGGAGCTTCCACTAAAACTCTCTTGTATTATTACTCCAGTGTCCCTCAGGAGAACATGGCTGATGAATTGTTATTGTGTCTCACACTAACTTCTGCTAGAAGATAGATACTGAGAGAACACCTGAGAGAGAGAGAGAGAGAGAGCAAGATTAGTTCATTATTCATTTAAGTTCATCATGTTACAGTATTTAGTGCTACAATATTTACCATGTACCTTGTAAATTAAGGGGGTGTTTGACCTGAAACAGTTTGAAATGACATTTTAAGGTGCAGTTCTTCAGACAGATATTTGAGTGCTGGCTATGTAAGGATTTTACTTCTAAATGTCAAATAAGGTAATCTAAGAAATTTATGGTATTTTTAGAGGCTCTTTTCCCCCATGTGTATTTACGTACAATCCACCTTTTCTTTTTATCGAAATATAATATAATTGTGTATCTACTTTTAATTACATATATGTAATTAAAATGCTGCAATCTATACCTTTTGCCTCTCTACTGCCCTCTCTGTTTGAAACATAAAATCGCAGGTTATTTTACATAATCTTCTTATGTATGTCAAGTCAAGTCAAATGAACTGTTGCAAATCGTGGTAAGGTGAGGAGACAGTTTTGACTATTTATAACACTGATCTGAAAACTACAGAACCTCAGCATGATATCTTCGATCATTAAAAATACCAGGACCTGCTTTCAGATCTGAGCTATTGTGGCTGTATTTTCCACAGTGGCCTTGTTTGATCATGGCCTTCCAGTAGTCCAGTAGTTACAGTAATTCCCACTTAAGCAATGATATAAATGAGTAGGGACAGCATTTATTATTATGCTGAGGAGACAGGTGCTAGCATCTCTCTTATCTTCTCACTTATAATGTGAATGAATTTCTGAAAGTGAAAATGTATCAGATTGTTTCAAATGTGTTTTTGAAAGCTTACAAAAATCAGTCATCACATGAGTTCAGGTGGATCTAGCTGATGTCTAGCTTATCATCACATTTGCATTGATGTGACATTGTACATAATTTACTATATGTGGGGCAGTTGTGGCCTACTGGTTAGTGAGTCGGGCTTGTAATCAGAAGGTTGCATCCAGGAGGGTGCTGCCCACTGCTCCGGGTGTGTGTTCACGACTTGCAGTGTGTGTTCACACCTCACCAGTGATGGTTAAATGCAGAGGTCGCATTTCAGGTATGGGTTACCATGTCTGACATATGTCACTTTCACTATATACAAACTTGAAGTTATATCAAGTGTTTGTTTAATGTATATTATGCAAATGAAACTATACCATGTTGCCATTTTATTTTGCTAGATCTTTTGTTCTTATGTCTGTTCATGCATGGTCACATGTCGGGGTGGGACATTTGCACATGGCTGGGTGGGGCATTTGCCTAGAACAGAGCCACAGCCACATCCACAACACAACAGATTGCTTCAGTTGTCAATAACGTTTATATATTAGTTGAAGGAAGTAGCCCTGACTAAAGTAGTTTTTTAATGGTGCACTTAGTAATTTTTTTATTTCAAACACTCCTACTTTATCAGATAAATGAATCTATTTGGTTTGCAGATAGAGTATTTCAAGCTGTCTGCTTGAATTTTGTTGAAAATGTCCGTCTGTAAACAGAAAGATGAAGATCCAGCTGCTATATCACGTATCTGGGTGTTGTAGATAATGCAGCATTTGTAACTTGTTCTTACAGTAGTTGTACTGAGATGGCAGTAGAGAGGCAAAAGTTATGAATTGTAGCTTTAAAAAAATCTTCCAAAAATTGCTATTCAGAACTCTTAATACAATCTCAAAAAAACTGTCAATATCCAGAAGTGGACCTAGCTCACTTGTGGGTAGCTTAATTCAGGCAGTTTAAGAGTCGGAGCCAACCTGAATTTTGGAGTTTTAACAGCAGTGTGTTTGGATAAAGCAGTACTCAGTGAAGTCATTCGCTTCAGTGTAGCTTGATTTTCCAGTAGAGCCCCTCGGAGGAGAACATATTTTCACCTCAGCAGCCACTCTTCACTTTTTGTGAAATTGAACATTTCTCCTGCATTAGCTCTTGTCCTTGCTGAAAGGATTTAACCCTCCTCCGGTTCCATTAAAACCAGCCCTGCCACCTCTGGCCTCATAATCATGTTTTCTTGTGGCCGAGTAAGAACAAGAAAGTTTAGGTGTAAGAATTCAATATCCTAAAATCTTGCTGGGTAATTTCTGACCTCCTTTTTAGGAGGATTTTTACTTGTTCACTTCAATTATAAACTACAGCCCTAGTCCAGTCTTGGATTTCTTGCCAGGTTCACCCAGAATGAATTCAAATGTTTGAGGAATGAAAACAGAAGTATTTAATTCCGGTTTTGTTGGTTTTGTCTCTTTTTTTTAGTGTTTGCTGAAAAAGATGCATGTACATTTTTTGAATAGAGATTGGCAGAGAACACAATATTATGGGCAAATTCAATAAACCTCTGAAATGTTTATCTACGATTAAGGTAAATTATACTAATTTTCCTCTTCTGTCCTCACAGCTCAGCCAAATCCACCCAAAATCCACGAGGGATGGTGGGCTTACAAAGAAGTTGTTCAGGGGAGCTTTGTTCCAGGTAATAATTTTACATCACCATTTACTAAGTGTTATCAGTGCGTGTTAGTGTTGTTCTCTTTGCCCACACACAGATTTTACATTAGCTATAATTAGAGACTAATCGTATTTGTTAATGCTTGATGTAATGACTTTGGGTTAATATCGCTTTTTAATATTGTACATGTATAATGAGTTTATCTTCATTTTACAGTGCATTACCACATATCACTTGCAGATGTTGTCCCATCATTTTAACACCTCTTATATACATAATATAATCTATCCACATATATACCGTGTATATATAGTGTTATATATCTGCAGAAGGCTTGTATCTGTTTCTTTACCATTTTAATCAGACAAGTCCAGAAGTTTGCATGGACTCTCTGTTAAACCTGATGAACCATGTGATCTGAACATGATCCAAACATCATCTTGTGTGCTTTATTAGATGAAGAAAAAACTGATCTTTTGTAGTAAAGGGTTAACTTGGTCAGTGTCACAAATGTGTTTATTTGAATAGGTCAAAAATAATACAGAATCCTAAATACTTCTTATTCATTTTACATCATAGCGTTTTTTGGTTTAAAAATGTTTGAAAGCCTTGATTGAAATTCATGGTGGAAATTTAAATGCTGATCTTTCAGGTTTAAATTAAACCTCGAACCCTAGATTTTCTGTGTGGATTCACATGTTTGAATCCTGCTGTATTATTACACAGATTCAGCAGCAGAAGCAGAAGCTTTTAATTTTAAATGCCTTGCAAATGAGGAACAGTTCCTTTATTCTGGGCACCAGTTATTAACATTTCCACTCCTGCAGAACTACAGAGGTAATTGTTCCGTTCCAAAACTTAGTGAGCTGCCTACAGAGGCTGCTTTTTAGAGCATCACAGACAGGATACAAAAGGCTGCTTCAGAAGGTAAGCATCTTAATTATGCTGCCTCCCAAGACACCTTGTTTTGGCCAAATGACATGGATTCTTCACAAAGCAGGCAATCCCACAATGCTTTGCACAGAGCTCAGTGAAAAATGAATTTAGAGTAATTGAAGTGAGAGAAATGTTTAATTAAATGATTTTGAATAAACACTTGCTGAAAACGATTAAAATAGTTCAGCTGAGTTATTTTAACCAATATTTTTGTTATGTTTTACATGTATTGCATGTTATCTTAGAGCAACATCCTGACTTCTGATCAGCTTTATGGAATGTTCCAGATCTGTCATTAGTAGATTTTGGAACATATAACAACATTCTCTCTCTCTCTCTCTCTCTCTCTCTCTCTCTCTCTCTCTCTCTCTCTCTCTCTCTCTCTCTCTCTCTCTATCCCTATCTCTCTGTCTCTCTGTCTATATACACTGTACAAACCTCTTTATGAAGTGGTGCCCAGTTGGGTTTACTTGGGGTCTACAAAAAGTTTCATGCTTTCACGTTTTTTTCATAAAACATTAGCATGCATAACACGACCAAGACAGAAGTTCAGGTTCCTAGTTTGTGATACCTTATTCATGTCCATTGTTTTCATGTGCTCTTTGATCCTTTTTTAACAGATTAAACAGTTCAACGTTACGAGGCAGAGCAAAAAGAAGGATTTTTAAAGAGATAAAGCCGGAGAGCGGTTTTAAACCCAAGCCTCTAAATCAGAGTCACATCCTGTGGCATCTCACGCTGGGCTTAGATGCACACCAGCTTGTGCTGAAGAGAGGGGTGTTGAGTTGGCAATCTGCTTCCTGTTTATTCACCAGAGGTGTGGGAAGGACATCATGGTGAGGAAGGGCAGGTGTATTGTGATGATTGTTTAATGCTCTGTGCCCTGAAAACCAAAGTGCCTGTTATCTGTGAGCCCCATAGTTCCCTTACTGTAAGCTGAAACAGCAGCCCCAGACCGCTGCTCTCTGATGAGCTGGACCATGTTGAACATTCAGCTGTGGTATTCACCTAAAAATGAAAATTCTTCCATCATTTACTCATGTAATTTCCAACCTTCAAACTTTTTCACTTCTGAGGAACACAAAAAAAGATATTTTGAAGTATGTTAGTAACCAAACAACAGTGGCCCCCGTTGACTTCCATTGTATGGACACAAAGACATTTCCCAAAATATCCTCTTTTGTGTTCCACAGGATGACATGAGTAAATGATGGAAAAATGTTTATTTTTGGGTGGACTGTCCCTTTCACATGGCATGAGGAAGTGATGGGGAAATTTGGAGAGAGTTTTAAATTCCAGAATCCTAAAATTAGAAATGGGAGAGATCTAGAATGCGAGAGTCGTATCTGAGAAACATATTTGCTCCATTGACAGAAAGATGGAACGTAGTCACAGGTGTTTAATGGACCTATCATAGCGTAGATTGATGCTTGAATGTAGGCCCAACATATATTTGCGATCGTTTTGCTGGTGATAAAAAATTATGCAGATATTGTGGGTATTGCTATTATGCCTTTAATTTGCTTTAATTTGGCGATTACGATTCGTAAAGAGAGTGGTATTAGTTTTGCCATCCTTCCTTGTCTTGTGATTCAGAGAGCTGTAACACAGATAATTCAATCTTTAGAGACTTCAGTAGCATCTCTGATTGCTTCAGCAGCAAAATAGCCATTTGAATTAGTAAGTCTGATTCAATTCCACAAATTGGAAACTCAGACATGTTTCTCGATGTTCCTGAAAGCAATATTTACC
The DNA here is from genome assembly GCA_036877525.1 of Chromobotia macracanthus. Taxonomy (NCBI): domain Eukaryota; kingdom Metazoa; phylum Chordata; class Actinopteri; order Cypriniformes; family Botiidae; genus Chromobotia; species Chromobotia macracanthus. Next base: position 2,727,826 of record JAZGTH010000009.1, read on the forward strand.
CACTTAAATCATCAGTGTCCTGTGGCTCAGTTGGTAAAGCGTGTTAGCAGTTCAAAGGTTTTGGGTTTGATTCCCAGGCAACACACATATTGATCAAATGTAAAGCGTGAATGCACTTTACTTTAGGTAAAAGCATCTGCCAAATGTGTAAATATAAATACTGGTGCATGTAAATTAAAATAGTGATTTTTACATTATTCTTTTGTATATTTTGTGAACTACAGTGTAGAATGTATGTGTAGGTCTTTCTTATGTGTTGTAATTCTTTGAAAATATAGAGTTTTATATAGCGTTTGTTATATAGCTATGTCACCCAAGCTGGTTTGCATGATGGAAGTTTACAGTGATTTTCACTGTTGACATCCATTCATTGAGTGGTCTGTAAACTTTGATGCAGGTCACACAGTAATGTATTACCTGGCACATATAGCTGTCTATACCCATAATCACCTAAAGTCTTCATTTAATGTCTGGTTAAGCTACACTAAATCAATAATGGATGCTAATGGGTAGGTAGTTCTCACGTGTAAAGCAATTACAAGTGGTTTACAGATTGACAGCCACTGGTCGAAATGTAATAAGGACGGAGAAGATTGAAAGAGAGTCTGAACTGGAGAAAGAGTGACCACTGGGGCTTCGCACTATTTTCACCTCTGGTCATGTCTTTAAAGGATCCTATCATGTGTTCTCACTTATTCAACATTATTATTTAGATAATGTTGCAGTTTGAACATGTAAAGATCTGCAAAGTTACAACGTTTACTGCAAAGGGACATATCCGCTTTAACAGAAATCACTTTATATGGACTACAACGAACAGCTCATAGGGACTACAAAGAGCATCTTGAATTTAAATAAACCCGCCTCCAGAAATATACAAAACAGGGGGCGGGGCCTTTTAGAGATAAAGTGTCATTGTAGCAGTGAGTAGCATGTGAAACGCTAACCACTCAGAGCCCATTTTGTATTGTGGAAGGCGGGGCTTCGTAGAACCAGGAAGTCAACAGAGTGGCTTTGACAATCTGGGAAGGGAGGTGCGGCAATAAGGTAAACTATATTAAAAAAATTTTTTACTGAACAATGCAGCATAAAGAACTATTCTAGTGTATCTTAAAAACAAAATCAAGACTGAAAAATGGTTTTAAATTTAAATTGCATATGATAAAAACTTTTAATGCTCTTGGGCTGTCCTCATCCATTAGTTGTGTGATATGTCAAGTCCTCTCTTGCATCGCATTTCATGCACATGGCTGGTGCAAAATCTGCAAATGTCACAACTTTTAAGACGGCCAAAACAAATTTTGTTCATTGCCAGAAATGGGTTGCAGATGGAGGAAGTCGTGTTAAGCATCTTTCCCTCCCTCTGTGAGTCACAGAACAATCTCTGCACATTTTCATATAAATCTGAGTCAGTTCTGATCAACACAGATTGTATAGCTGATACACTGCGTCGTTTGTGAATGTAAACATCAAGGAAAAATCGCTGCGATAGTGCAGACAGAAAGTTTGATTGATAAACCTGTGGCTTTACACCTAAATATTTTGATCATTTTTAAGGGAAAAGACTTCTACTATTTCAGAATGAAGTCAATTGCATTTCATGACAGATTAGTTACAGATTTAATATAATGATGAGGGATGTATTGTAGGATGCGTCAGTTAGGGAGTGCACATACATCATTGGGCACTAAATGACCCGATGCCTCCCTTCACTTTATACTGGATCAGCCATCAGGATATTACAATGGTGTACCAATTATTGCCTCTTTTGTACAATTCTATGTGTAATATAATATTATAATACTACATATCCATTCTTCTCTGAGAGCTGTTTTATCAAGATGCAAGATCAGATGAGTTATTCTCTCAGGAAGCTTGAGTGGGGAACAGTAATCAGTAATAGTAATCAGTTGTTCTGTAGTTTCTTTAACTCATAGAGCATTGTGTCTGGATCCTGTCATACTCCTGTCATACTTTACTCTGACTCAATCCTGGTCTTGTTTCTCGTCGTCGTGTTTCTGACTCAATCCTGGTCTTGTTTCTCGTCGTCGTGTTTCTGACTCAATCCTGGTCTTGTTTCTCGTCGTCGTGTTTCTGACTCAATCCTGGTCTTGTTTCTCGTCGTCGTGTTTCTGACTCAATCCTGGTCTTGTTTCTCGTCGTCGTGTTTCTGACTCAATCCTGGTCTTGTTTCTCGTCGTCGTGTTTCTGACTCAATCCTGGTCTTGTTTCTCGTCGTCGTGTTTCTGACTCAATCCTGGTCTTGTTTCTCGTCGTCGTGTTTCTGACTCAATCCTGGTCTTGTTTCTCGTCGTCGTGTTTCTGACTCAATCCTGGTCTTGTTTCTCGTCGTCGTGTTTCTGACTCAATCCTGGTCTTGTTTCTCGTCGTCGTGTTTCTGACTCAATCCTGGTCTTGTTTCTCGTCGTCGTGTTTCTGACTCAATCCTGGTCTTGTTTCTCGTCGTCGTGTTTCTGACTCAATCCTGGTCTTGTTTCTCGTCGTCGTGTTTCTGACTCAATCCTGGTCTTGTTTCTTGGAGTCAGGATCTAAACTCATGCTGTGTGTCTTTATTACTTGTGGAAGCACATGGCCGTTGTTAGTTTACTTTGTGCCGTGTGCTCTCCTGTCACGTTTCATGACGTTCACCCTCTCGTTAATTCTCCTGTTCTTAGTTTATTTCTCCCACCTGTCTGCCCTTGTTACCTGCCTTGGTTTGCGTCCCATTTAATGCCCTTATGTTTGCTGTCTTGTGCTGGTCCGTTTTGCCTACTGTTAATTGTTTACTGTCAGTTGTTATGTGTCAGCTGTCTTTTATGTTCAGTGTCAAGTTATTATTTTAGTTTTGTTCATGGCGTTGAGTTTTTTCTCCCCTCAAGGGAGTTCTTGCCTGTATTATGTTTCCTGGTTGCTATATATATATATATATATATATATATATATGTATATATGTGTATAATATTACATTAGCGTGTCAGCTTTTTGACGTAAACACATCTGTTGAAATCTGTAGTAGTTATGCTGTTGTTTGGCAACCATCAACAACCTACATTGACTTCACTTACATGAACGTGTCAAAATTGAATTACTATTAAATTCCTGTTATAAACAACAAAGCTGTCTGCGCTGGAAGCATCATCTGCTACACAGTTGCAGGAGTATATTATAGTTTTGCATCGTCTGATTTTTTGAGGGCAGTGAGGGCACACACATTAGGTACTGTGGTATCCATACAGTGTAGAATCTCTACTGGTCATCAAGCATAACACAGTACAGAAGCAGCGCGCCTTTTGTTTGCGAGACAGAGAATCGCATTGTGCTGCAGCCTTAATCTCCGGGTGCGAGAGGCCTGACAACAAAAATCCCCACCACAGCTGAATGCTAATTCATCTCTTTGACAGTCATACCCGCTTTTCCTGAAGGCGTGCAGCAATGCTAAGTTTAGGCAGCAAAACACATCCAGAGCAGCTAATTTTCTCGGCGGTGGTGAAATACATCACACAGCAGCTCTTCTCGGATTGTATGACAGCTGTATGTATTAAGAGACTGCCTGATGGATGGGGTGAGGTGAGGAAGACTCTCATAACTGCTCTTTATTTACAGTCGCTTGACTGACAGAGATGAGCGCAAACGTGAAGGAGGGGGCGACCGGGACGGGTCGAGCGCAAGACTGCTGCGGATGTATTGGGAGAGAAACTATAATGACTCTGTTCTGTCACTCAAGAATGAATTGTCTGTTATCATCCATCAATCAGAACAGTGCCGGCAAAGCTAAAGGGCTTGTAGTGTGGCTGGAAACCTTAAAGCTTCAAATGATGTCTGGAAGTCGTGTGTGAGATGTCTAAGACGGGTCTTCAACCGTTGTTAGGTCAGGGATTCCTTGAGGAAGAGGGAGGGGGAGAGAGAGAGAGAGAGAGAGAGAGAGAGAGAGAGAGTATTTACTTTGTGGAGTAAAATAAAATGTCCAATAAAATGATTGATGAATGAAGTTTAGATGAACTTACTTCAACTTTGATTGAACTTTATATTTTTGTGGAAAAATGTGCTCAAGATCAAGCAATAACTTGTAGACCCCCTGTAGACAACACCTGATCTAAAACATTCTCATATATTTGAAGGGTATTATACTGTAGATCAGCACCTGGCATCCACAATGTTCAAAAGAAATTCAGGCCATTTGCATATGAGAACTGGCTCTGAGTGAGCCCTCATTATTGAAGAGAAATCATCTCTTTTTTCAGTTTCTTGGATGAACTCAATACCTGACTAACTTCTGTCAGTATTCAGCATTTAGTATTCAGTAAGTACATCAGCACAGTCTACTACAAATCAAACCGATTTCACTCCAGGGTGCCAAAAAGATGGAAGCGATTTCTGACGTCACCTTCATTTAGAATGTATGCAGAGAACTTGAAATCTCTGTGGTGCGCTTTAGAGTCCTGCAGATTATTTTAAAATACTGCCGCTCCATATTTTTACATGTTTCAAACACGACTCTTTAAAAATGCCCTTAAATGCCATAGAAAGAGCTAACGGCTTCTGTAAAATTTATGGTAATCCTTTATGCGTTTTTCGTTTGAAAGACAGGGCTCTAGATTAAACGGAACCGAGATGGTTTGATTGAAAAGCTAGATCTTCATATCATTTTGTCTTTGTGGTTAGACATGATATGGAATAAAAGGAAACTAGTACACGTGTTTATATTTGTTTTACCAAATTGCAGGAAAAGTTTTGTATAATATCACACAGAAATGTATTTACATTTCTTTGGACAAATACTCATAATTTGTCCCTGCTACCTGATGGATATCACTAAAATAGGTGTCCAATAAAATCGCACCTGTCTCTGTGACATTTCCAAGCTCTGTAAACAGCCGAAAAGTGTCAGGGGAGCAGCCCCGCGCTTTTATCAGAAACGCTGTCTGCCTGTCAGTCATTGTGCTCATTCATGGCTTTCTGACAGGTGTTTGGAAGGCAGGATTTCGGAGCGGTGGCATGTAGTTGAAGGGATGAGGGTGGTTCGATTCAGTGGCTGAAACTAGCTGAAGTTAGCAAAACACTTCAACAGTCAAATACAGCACCTTTAATATGAACAACAACAATGGAGCCCAAAACTATGTGCCACATTGAAAATCAGGCACATAAGTTTTAGGATTTTCGGATTTAAAATGAATAAGGAACATTTAAGATGCACGTTGTTCGGTCACTTATCAAGTGAAGTGACGTGCAGGTCAAGTATGACGACCCATACTCACTTTTTCTGTGTGATGGTAACACATAGCAGGAAGACACATGGGGAGGACACACAGAAATAGTGTGTTTAAAGTTTCGGAAATGTAGTTTACTGTGTAGTTGGAGGAAATCACATTGACTGTGATATTTGTAATAGCTTGACTTTGTAAAGTTTTTTATAAGTTGGCTTTTGAACTGACCTTTTCTTGTTTCTGCATGGCCAAGTGGCTATAACACTTTCAATACCATCTAATGCCATGAAAAATCTATCAGTCAATCAAGTTGTTTTTTTAATTTGTACACAAGTCCCTCACTTACGCTACAAAGGCCAAACGGCTGTTTATCTTACAGTGAAATATCAAAAGGTTTCATCTTCATTTTACTCAGATTGTCATGGCACTGGTACATTGTGCGCTGCTTGACTTTTCTGAAGCACTATTCAGAAACTTTGAAGACACAATGCACTACTGCAAAAAACCTGCGGTGAAACCAATCGAATTTCCTGTGTAAGTTTTACTTTAAGATTAGATTATATAATATGAGTGAGTTGGAAAGTGACTTAGTCTTGTGGACCTCTGGTACTCAGTTTTTAACAAACAAACACGGCTGAATTGAATAAACTAGAACTTACTAAGAACTTACTAATAAACTAGTACCCTAAGTTCAAAATATTGTTAACTAAATGTTCTTCTAGGTTTGATGGAGTGGTCAAAGCATCTCTGAACAGTTTTAGTTGATAGCTTTTTTATTAACTTTTTTTTTTACAAATGTGTTTTTGAATTTGGGATGTTTTCTGAACAGGTTTTGAATATTATACCCGAACTGAATCATTTACTGGCCCTCATGAAAGTCAAGCCATATGACTTTCTTTCTCGCATGGAACACAAAAGATATTTAGCAGATAATTATGTCTGTTCTCATTTGCTCCAAGTTGTTTCAATACAATGGAAACTGATGGGGATCATAATAAGAAAAAGATCATTTCCTGTTGAGTTCTACACAACAAAGGATGTTATACGAGTTTGGAACAACATGAGGTGTTAAAGAGAGTAAACGGTGGCAGTTTTCATTTCTCTTTAATAAGTAAAACTGGCAATAAATTAAAAAAAGTATAACAAAAATGAATAAATAAGTAAACAACCATAATAATTGAATTATGGTATTTACTGGTGTTTAGTGTAAATAAACATTGTGCTGAAACATTGCGTTTTTCTGTTGACACAGCAGTTTGTGATCCCTGTTTCCGAATCCTCCTTTAATGGCTTTTAAGGGATTTTGCTTTGCTTGAAATAGGGCACAGTGTTGAAGTGAGACAGTGAGGAGTCTGTGAGCTGCTGTCTACCATAAAAGTGAACATGGATGAAAAGACTATTGATTCATGAATTTGGTGGAGAATGAACATCTTGTGATGAAGGTGTGAGAAGCGGGAGCATGTTACAGAGTCTTTAAGATGGCAAAAGAAACTCTGAGAAGTCATGGAGGAAAGAAAGAAATTATTTACTGCATGTGAATTCTTAACTTTAAAGAACTTAGTCAAAGCTAAACACGAGGTCAAAGCGCTCGTGTTCAAATTACAATCCGGCACAAAACAAAAGTTTGTTGACATGAAGTTTTTCTTCAGATGTTATTCTGAAGATGATATTAGGAATGATTTCTCAGGTTTTCAGAAGTGAGTGGGTTAAATTCGTAAGCTATTAAACAGCAGGAAGCAAAAGATTCTTGATGCAATATTTACCATCCTATTACCGGGATAAAGATCTTCATAGCCCGCCCTCCTCATATATATATCACACTTCTGCTGATTTCTGTGATGTGAAATGATGTGTCTGTGAGTTTGATGCATCTTGTGGATCTCGAAAAATCATCCACAAAAACTCAACTTGATCATGGATGACAACCAACTATATCGAGCGATTCTTTAATTTGGCAAATAAAAAATCATTTGGTTCTTGGTCTCTCTTATTTTTGAGCCAGGTTCTCCCTACTATTGTTTTCTTTTTTGTCTGGAGTCCAGGGATATCTAGTTTATTTGCTACTAAATCCCAATACTGAAAACTCTCTTTTAAAGTTTTGATGCCTGTAACTTTGATCCAAAACTTTGGCAAATCCGGTAATTAGTTCTGCCTCAAAAATGCGGATTGTATGAACCCGGTACTTTAAACATAAGTTTGTTTCCTAGTGGACTGTTGCAGTCCTAGAAGTTGCACAGCGAGAGCCAATCGAGTTTGAACTGGTGGTTTTGGCCAGCACTTCCTATTTTGAATTGCATTAGGCTATTAGTGAATGGGGAGTGTGTGTTCCTTGTTCTGTTCTGAGGTTGAGAGCACAGTATGTGTGGATTGTCAGGGTCCTGTTATATATATTGGCAGGAAAAAGATACCTGGTGGTTAAATATTTAAGAGTAACAATGGAAACCAAAGAGAAAAAAACAGGGGAGAAAAAGAGAATTAATTCAGAGAAATTATTGATCTCTCTCATTTCTGAATCAGCAATGAAAGCATCTTTGTGAAATCGTGTCTGTTTTTCTTAAGACGGGAGGGTCAAAGTAAAAAGTTTTAAAAAATTTTTTAAAAATTTGAAGAAGCTACTGTAACCTTTTAGAGTAAAGCTTTTTCTTGGTGATATATTTGTGTACAGTGAAAAGCCACTAAAAGCTCAACAACCTGGTGAGCATCAGCAACTACCAAGTATTGTTTCAGGTCCTATACAGCATTTTTTAGTGACGCCACCGTAGACTCTGCCCCCGTGTACCACGTTATTGAAATGGATGATCTGTTTCACTATGTAGATTTTCTGCTAAGATAACATTTTAAAGTCCCCATATGACAGTCAACCATAAAGGTCATCGTTATCATAATATAAATATGATAAAGCATACAAAGTGTATTGAAATCTGCAAAGCCCGATGGGATAGGAGGAAAATCTAAATACACTCAGTAACACAGCTGATGTAAATATGCTCCCGGTTTTGTCCATTTTCTGTGCTATATCTCATGCATTACCATTAAAAAGAAAAACAGAATGCTATCAGAACATGGCGTTTAACTGCATACCAGCACTGTTTGATTTGCTTTGGCTTTATCTTTACTTTTTGCTGCTGCCAAACATCCAGAAGCCCCAAGAGAGACCAGACAGACACATCTGCCTCTTGGTGCCAGATTTGGATACTCATTCCACATTCTTTAAAGATCTGTGCCCTCCCCCAGATATGAATGCATTATAGTGCCATAAATCTGTAATATATTCCTATAGAGCATCAATCGACAGATGATGATTGGACTAAAAACTGCTCAGTATGTTTCAGAGTCACAGTGTATTTAGACTTGGTAAACGATAGCATGGCAACAATCTCTAAAAGCGTTTCTATGCGTTATTGTACGTGTCTGTTCTTATGGGTGTTCCTGAGTCACCTGGTGCTCTACAGAGATAAAACATGACAGAAGGAAGAAAAACACACAGTACTCCTACACATAGTGTTACTTTAAGATCACTTCTTACACTCCCAGTTTACTGTGTAATAAGATGAACAAAATTGCAACTAAACTTGACAGCCGGTCACCACCTTGCATTTCTAAAGTCATATATTGTGACAGTTTGAACAGTGTATGTGTAAACAAGTGTAAACAAGAAGCGACAGAGGAGAAGATAAAGAAGAAGTTCTGAAAAGACCCTCAAGCCGCAACTCCGTCTGAGGTCACCGCAATGCCGTTCAATATATTGGAGCTCCGCCCACAAGGCTTCGAGTCTTATGCAGTTTTGACATTTAAATAGTTACTTCTTTTGTGTTCCATGTGTAACACAAATGAAAAATTGTAAAAGGTGCCACAGCCTGTTCTGCTTTTTCCCCAAATAATCTGCTACTTGGAACTTGTATTCAAATATTACAGTACAGTGATCTTTTGTGATCTACTGTTCTTTGTAGCCATATGCTTACTGCTTTGTCCTCATTTTTCCTTTATGCCTCGTAATAATCTGTTGCATTTACTGTCATTTTCTCCCAGCATGCATGCCTTGGTTCAGACTACATTTTAAAGAGATTACAAAGATTATACACACTGCCTTTCAAGAATACAGTAAAGCTTGACCAATCAAAGCCAGTCCAAGCACCTTTGTAGTCATATTGCATATACTTCAACCGGTCTGTTTTGGTTACTCCTAGCGTGGCTTGCTGATCCCAAAACCATTTGCCACCGTGGACCCGCCAGTCCCCTCCACATTCACAGTTCTGCACTCTGACAGTCGCAGCATACCACCCTCTGGCATCTGACAGCCTGCTGCATCCCACACATGCATTTATAGCCCTGTCGCCAAAGAGCGCCGTGTAATGAGCAATACGCCTTCTCCAGTCTTCTCCACTGCTGCCCCGTGCACACCGTGTTTGTTTGTTCTACAGAAACGTTGGCCGCCCAAGAGGCTGAGCTGGAGGATGGTCAGTCCATCTATCCTGCCGTGCATGCGAATAATGCTAATCCAGCACTAGCTGTGCCAGTTTGTTCTGTGTTTTCACAAGATAAATCTTTTATGTGCACGTCAAGTTTCAGGGTTGTTACACTGAGTTGATGTGTTTTTGTGGAGGCTGGAGGTTTCAGACTTACGAAATTCAGGCCCAGCTAAAAGGGCACGTTCCCAGAACATTGGCTAACGCTCTCTAAAAGATATCTCAACGTTATCAAAAAATGTTCTTGCGGTAATGTTTGTAGAACTTTTTTTAACACAATACATTGTATATATCAAAAACTTTATTCTTAAGTAATTAGTAGAACATTTTAAAATGTTACAGAATTGAAAAATGTTTAAATAATGTTCATATTACCAAGCAATTATGTTAATGCACATCTAAAAAACTGGATATTTTGAACGTTCCTACAACTTTCAAAATAACATTTATTTCTGCCCAACAGTCAGAACTGAGCTGCAAGATTAGGACCTGTGATGTGCAAATTGCATTCAGCACAGATTTTGTGGCCGTATTTGCATGTTTCATGATTTGCATAATTCACATGGGGTTTTTTCATAGATTTTGCCAGTAAAAGAACACAGACAGTGTGTGCAAATAAATGCCGCCATCAGCTGGCTCTAAGTTTATTGTTTTATCATTACAATTCTAACAAACATTGTTGTGAAATGTTGTATTCAGAAATGACACTTAGTTTGATACATTTAAACATTTTTAGATGCAGCTTACATGCCCAAATACTTTTTGGGGGCCCATGTATGTGCGTAACATTGCAACTCAATTTAAACAGAAAGTTGAGAACTGCCGTTGCTGATAAGCAGCAGATTTTGATGAAGCTCTGCGAGGCTCTGGGTGTGCAGTCAATTGGATCTGGTGATAGCACAGTGGTCCTGGTGGCCAGCCTGCCCTGCAGTGCAATACATTTACTTCTGCAGATAGATACCCTAGGATTACTACCTCAAAGCTCCGGCCAATCACAGACCAGCGCTGTGGAGTGTCCGTTACCTTTAACCACTGATTTGGGGGCAGTTTTGCAGCACCTCTGATTATGGTTAGGTTAAAATGACATCGGTAAGGGGAGACCTGTATGACTGACAGTGCAGTAAAGAATGAATCTCTCACACTACTGATTATAAAAGTGCATCTCTGGCCTCTTGAAATTGATTCATGATCTCTTTTGGAGCACTTATGTATTTATTACGTATTTCATGAGTTCACAGGCTCATCTTAGCCTTGAGAGGGTTAAAAGTAAACAGATCTTGCTGTCTGTGCAGGTCCATAATAAAAGACCCCCTACCCCTGGACTGCTTAATTACAGTAAAATGAAAAATACAGGAGTTGAAATTAAACAGATATTATTTTTTGTTTGTTGTGGAGGGGAATAATAATTATGGAAGGGAGGTTTCTATTTTCATGTTGACTAGATGATTAAACTTTTCTTAAACTTTCAAGCGATGTTCAAACGATGTCACATAGACATCTTTAAAGTTAACATGAATTCGTCTGAATTTGCAGCCCCTTTTTGTATTGTTTTTGTGATTTGTTTCTGAGTGATATGGCATATCAAACAGAACAAAAAACATGAAGGGCAGAACTTATTTTTATCTACATGACTTGTCGGTGGCTGTCAGTACAGTACAGTAATAAGGCTTTGTAAATGTTCGTTTCTTTGTAAAAGCTTTCATTGACAGCAGGTGCATTGTGGGTAGTTTGGGGATGGGAAACAAGATTTAGGGAGAACAGCTGTCGAAAACGCACCTCCTACTATACTATTACTATCCTATACTAGTTTACTAGCATATCTTTCATATTACAGGTGCTTGGGGGCTGGAGTTAACAGACGATTAGCCTTTAATACATCAAGTCTGCAGGAAAATTTGAAAAAGTTAACAAATGAATTGTTTACATTGAGACAATTTTGTTTTCCTGTTTGTATTTTAATTTATATTTATTAAGCCTGCGATCAGAAGATGAGCGTATGTATCAGTCTTACAGTATAAGCTGCTTTTAAATGTCCTCTAATATTGTTATAGCACTAAACAAACAAGAGTCTAAATCTTCTTTCATTATGATGATCTGTTAAAGCCAAGTAATGTACTGCACAAGAATAATTAAAGTTTCAATTTAGTGAATGAGTTAAACTGAGTGATGCTGTATGTTAGAAGGAAATGATAGTTCTTTAATGAGAGCTTACGTAAGTATAATGACTTAAACTATACTATATGTGCTGTACATATATAATGACTTGTGACTTATACTCATACAATAGAACAGGGCAAAACAGAAAGCTGTAATGTCAGATTGACAAGAGCAAACTTTATTTTTACATCTAAATCTCAGGTGTCTTTAGATTTAAATGCACATAAGATCAGCACACCTCATGTTTAGCTGTCACATTACACGTGTTGAAAACTGTGCCATATGGAAAGTTCTGATGTCTATTTGCCTTTCCCACTATCTGTCTTGTTTCTATTTCTAGCAGACATCTTGCAAAAATAAGATGAATAAAAACTTGCTGAGGGATTCAGTTTAAAAAATGGTTCAGGGTTGGGCTCAAGCATTGTTTACACTATTCTGGCAAACAATCTTTTCGATTTTGCTTCTTGCCCTCCCACAATGCATCTGTGATGTTGTGTTGTGTACATATAGTTTTCTTATAAACTGAAATGATTGAATCTTCGTTATTTTTAGGTTTTGTGATTAAATATTTTGGTTCCAGTCTGTCAAAAGATGCATAAGCACCAAGCTTTGCTGAAGGCACGTTCCCAGAACGTTTCCAGAAGTCTTACCATTGTATTACCATAATGTACCTTTTTATTCTGTTTGTATCAGTTTATTCTTGTAAAGGCATTAACCCTCAGAGTGAGCCAGACACAAATTATGGTATTTTACCTCAATCCTTCAGAGTGAGAAAACACAATGGGGCGAGAGCCCTTAAGGGCCAAGATGGTACAGCTCCAACTTGATTGACAGCCAGTTCACCCAATCAGACTTTTGAACATACATTTTTTTGCCACCCATATGTGCAGGAGTCTCAAATGAAATTTCATATACTGAAAGTCTAGTGTGACCGGAGCTTCATTTATCAAGACAGTGAGACAGGACATGACATGATAAGAAGATGAAGAATCAAGTTTGGGAAATTTTACAAGCCAAATTTAAACTCATTTCATGGATATTGTTGTGTCGTCCTTTGAGAAACCTCAAATTTAAACATGTTTTTACAAGTATAATATGGTGGGATTTATATTGGACACAGCTGGTAAGAAAATATCAATGAATATCAGATCAAATATTAAAAGAGGCTTTTGACAAAAGTAATGAATCGATTTAAGAAATATTCTCCTGTAGTTAGACGTCTGGAGGTGTTTCTAAATGTGTTTTAATGGAATACGTGAACCTTTTGTGAATCCTGACACAGTCTCACAACCTTTCACTCTATCATGAATAATATTTTACTTCAGTTAGGTCTGTATGGAATTTGAGAAGGTTTATTGTTGCTCACTGGCTAAATATTAGGGCGAACAGAATCCTACATTTGAGAAACCCATTGCAACAGGGCTCATCTTTCTTGTTGGGAAAGTCAGGCAGCCAACAGACCTACTTAAACCAGAGAGAAAATGTGCAAACTGGATGCAGAGGGGCAGATGGGACAGTGTGGAATTTTTGTGGATATCCTAGAGGAATGTGTGATTCTGGCTCTGCTGCCAGGACCTCCACTGTAATCTTCACCAGTGTGTTTATGGTGTGAAAACTAGAGCACTAAGTACCTTATCAGGACACAGTGGCTTCCAGGGCTGAATTAGTTAAACCAAAATAAAAAGGAAAACCCTCAAACTATTTGTATACAGAGCTGGATCACTTCAGTCTCCCGGGCAGCAATCCTGAGTTTTATAATAATTCTTGTAGATTATTGGGGTGATTATACTGTGTGCGGTATGAGCAAAATATTATCACAGGGTCATTTTTTTTCATTATGGTACTGGTGATCATGATACACTGAAGTTACTTTAGCTGGAATTTAACCAAAAATATGTGTTTTATAATAATGAATCAGGTATGAATGCTATTTTTGTTTGAAATATTGTGCAGATTAAAGAAACTTAATCTTGTTTATTTTTATTATTTGCAGAGGTCTCATGAGTTTAAGTGAATTATTTGACACGCATGTGCAAATTATTAGAACAATTATTAGCATATCATGTAATATGCAAATTAAGCTGCAGTAATATTTTAGCTGCAGAGTTTATACTAGAGTTGCTTGTCTGGGACTCATTTCTGCTTGGTGTCAAATATATCAGGATGTCGTTTTTGCTGCAATTTAACCCAAAAAATGACCTACAAATTTGCCTGACTTGAAAGATGTAAAAAACTTCGCAGATCACCAAACCAAAAGTATTTATAGCACGTGAAGTCTGACATTAGTTAAAAGCTAAAGTTTTTTTTACTGCTTCACATTGTGTAACAAAATATGTAAACAAAACAACGATTCAAAGTAACGCATAAATGTGAGTTGATGACCCATGTTTGAAGACGTTGTAAGACTGATACACCCACACCCGCACCTCTATATTCTTTCTGTAATAATTCCAGGATGCAGTGTTGCTAGGCAACCATTAACAGCCTACTTTTACAACATTCTTTACACTGGACACGAAACAGCATCAAAACTAAATCGCTTCCATTATAATCAACAAAGCTTTCTACAGTCGACGTGCTGCAGCACAGTATGCAGAGCAGACTATAGCTTTCTGCATGCTGTGAATATACCTCCAGGAGCTAAGTTTTTTTTGCAATATATTTGTGGTGTGTATAATTGCAATGTATGCTAAGGATTCGTCAGGCTAGAACAACCACTGCTTGCCACTTCTATAACTTTCTGTTCAATTTCTTTCAGCAATATATTTCATGCAGAAGCTTTCAACATGATTATGAACGTATCAGACAGAGAATATACTTCAAGAAAAGCATAAACAGGAAATGAACACCAGATAGCTTACTTTGTTCCTCGAAATAAGGTACACAGAATCCTACCCAGATTCCTTCCTAGTGAATTTTCATAGCGTGCACCTCACCTGAATTTCAAGTGTGTGTTCCAGTAAAACACACTTAATATGAATAAAGGAAGTACAATGATGTCACACACCAGCTGAATTGTGTGTTGATGCTGCATCAATGCCAGACCATGATTAATAATGTCAGAGCTTTGCATTCCATAGCTTATATTAATGCATCACTTGCATGCATGCATCCCAGTGCCCTGGCCCTTTTCACATCGTTATGAAATAACTCCCAAACTGGCCCCTGAAGACGTGGCCCTCTGAAATTTTCCCCATGATTTATTTCTTTTATTAACCCCTTTTAAAAACGTGGAAACCTGGTGCAGATGAAAGATCAGGATAAAGTTACTATCCTATGAGTACATGTGACTGTAAGACATCCTGTGAAGAGCTCTCCCTCTCTCTCTCTCTCTCCCTCTCTCTCTTTCTCTCTCTCTCTCTCTCTCTCTCTCTCTCTCTCTCTCTCTCTCTCTCTCTCTCTCCCTCTCTCTCTCTCTCTCTCTCCCTCTCTCTCTCTCTCTCTCTCTCTCTCTCTCTCTCTCTCTCTCTCTCTCTCTCTCTCTCTCTCTCTCTCTCTCTCTCTCTCTCTCTCTCACTCGGTCTCTCTTTCCCTGTTTCCCCAGTTTTACTTTATATTTTAAATATTTTATTAATATTTTGAATTAGCTTATATATTTATATTTGTAGTTTTCATGTTCATTTTGGTAAAATTTTTGGCTATCTTGTAGTGTGCTTTTGTCATTTAATATTTACTTAATTGTAATACTCATTACTATTTTAATATTGCTATGTGATGAATTCATTTTTATTTCAGTTTCAGTCTGTTTAGTTTTTATTTCAGTTAATAATTTTAGTGCCTCGGCGAAGGCAACATTTCCAGTATTTGTGTAGTTTTAAAATAATATTTATGCCTATGTTTTATTTGATTTCCGTTAACAGAAATGTTGTAATGGTTGTAGTTTTGGCACACTATAACAGCCTTGCTTTGAGAGAGTTGAAAGTAGTTTATTTGGAGCAGTAGTTTATGATGTAGTTTCATCTGTAGATGCTGGATTATAACCTCCTTCAGATGAAATCAAATGAGGAGCAAGTGAGCTCTGTGTCTGTGATCAGTCCTGGCAGCAGGACACTGCCTTCACAATCACTTGTAATTCTTCTTCATCCACAGAGCTAAACATTATTATCAGCCTTTTATCTCTTAAAACCCCTGAATGTGAGTCCCACTGCTGTGTCCTCCGTCATGCCCTGCTCATTTGCCACGGTGTCACTCTTTTAGCTGCAATTAATGAGAGCCAAAGACAACAAAGCTGCGGGATCTGATTGTGATTAAGTAGCTTCAGCTAATGGAGTTTCAGGATTTAGGAGCAGATGATATATCGCAGTCCATGCATTTCATTTGCCCGTTTATGTATTATCTCATTCATATGCTCATGCATCTTCATTTTTATCTTTAAACAACGCGTGATTGCTTCTAAAGAAGAGTCCCTCAGTCTCCTTTGCTCACTTTCTTGTTAGTGTTTGCGTTATAGCTGAACATGCGACAGTATGTGATAAGTACAATAAGGCACTGTGGTGCTCTGGACTCAGTCATGCTATCTTTGCAATCCTTATAGAAACCACATGCTTGTTTATTGCTTCCAAGCTTAAAGGATTCTTGGCCAGGGTGTGTAATCAGTACTCTAATCAAGGCATTTGTTTTCTCTCATCCGAAACTGTTTTCCCCGCAAAACACACAGCAGAGCACAGCCTTACATGGACTCGAGCTGTGACATATATGAGAGAGGTCGCACGGATGATTGAAACCCTTCCTTTCGGCATCCGTGAGGGCGTTCACTCATGTTTTATTTAGATCTGCACGATTAGAGGGGCCGCTTAAAGAGAGGTTTAGTTTTCGCACATTGATTGCAGACTTTGAAGCTTTTTTGATTCGTACGCATCAGAGGGCAGCTTGTGCAGTGTTTTTCTGCCTTTTTGATTCGTATTTTCTCAGAGCAATCAGGCCGTGGAGATAAAACTGAACCATAAAGGTGCTGCGTATGAGCGTAATCCATTTCGAAGTGAGTCATTTATCAGAGCGGTTCACCTTTGAAAGACGTTACTCTCCCTGTACCGACTGTCAGGACTGGAGGTACATCAAGAGACATCAAGAGACTGCTTTTCATAAAATGGCCTCCTCTTACGCCCGCTAAGTTGAACGTGCTCAAATATTAATCAAGTTCAACGCATGTTGATGCATTGCAGCCTCGGTGAATCTAAGCACTGTACTTTCACCCAACGCATATTCCTGGCACATAAGCACTGCCAAAAGCAGCCTCGGGCAACCCTCTGGCATCCAATGCCATGCACAGATACAGGAAGGCTGCGGTAGTGATACCTTGGACAAGCGCACAAAAGAAAACAGCCTGCAGCCTTGAGCCATGACTCACCTGCTTCTTATCAAGACTAGTTTTCCTAATTTTCCAACATCTCCTGGTTTAATCTGAATGGCAGCAGATGAATAATTCAAATGCTCATGAAACACGCAGACAGCTGCGTGTGTTTCACAGCAGCGTGATACTAAATGTGTGTGTGTGTATTTTTGTGTGATTTGCAGTGTGATGATTAATAAGTTAATCATTGACGTTGACAATTAAAAATAGGTCTAATTATTTCCTATTGATCTCCTTAACTTCTGTTATTGATGCATTTATTGACAATCATAGAAACATTTTACATTTACATCTACAACTTGCAGATGAAAGAACATCGGACCTTTTGCTTCAAGACTGTAGTACCATATATTGTGTGTTCTGTGTTTTACATATTTCATAATTTTCTGTAAAGCTGCTTTTAAGCAATACAATATTATAAAAAAAGAGTTCAATTGTACACTGTTATGATTGGTTTACAGTTTTGGTAAGTTATTAGTAAATTAAATTAGTAAGTTATATTACTAAGTAGAATGCCCTCACCATAACTTGCAGGTCAAACATTTATGTGTGTCTTGTGACGGATGACAGTAGCAACTTGATTTGCATTGCTTTGAGTCAACACTGTGCCTTTCCTGGCACTGTTGACAATACATCTGCAATCTGTTTCCATATAGCTTACAGCATAAAGCTACTGCCGCAGTTCACACTGTTGTTTATCAGAGAGCTTCTCCAATAGTTCAGTTGACAGCGACATAACTTTTTCTTAAAGGTTGTGAAACTTTTAGTCCAGACATCCATTGAAAGCTCAATGTCACAAATTACGTGAAATGTGTTTGACAAAACTAAAACAGATGATCAGTTGAAACAGCCATGAGAAAAAACAACAAAATGAAGTTACCATGCTAATGCCTCCAAATATCTCAGCTAGTACTCACACACGGGAACAATTAAAATAATAAATATAACCGTGACAATACCTCAAATGTACATGAGAACATAAATAATAACAATACACTGTAAAAAAAAACCTTTTAAGTTGAATCAATGTGGCTGCACAAGTCATTTCAACTTGCTCTTTGTAATCTTGACTGGTCTTGAGTTGCTGTAACTTATTAAAAATAGTTGAAAATGTGTTAACTTATTTTTATAAGTTACACCAGTCAGGATTTAAACTACAACTCATTTCAACTTAATAAAGCCAAGTTGAATAAACATAAAAAATTAAGGCAGCAACGTTTTTTTTTACAGTGTAGTTAATAATAAAATTTAGATGTTGGTTATCTACAGCCAGTAAGAGCACAAGGTTTGGTGAACTTTTGGTTCAACTTTTGGACATCTTCATCGTAGCTGTTATTTACCAACTAGATTAAGGGCCACTAAGGACAAATGTTTTGTACTTAAACGGGTTCAGTGAGTGTTGTCAGAGAGCAAATTTATCTGATTTTTAAGTTGAATTCTTTTGTATTGGAGAACTCAGCACATAATGCAGGAGTCCTTAGAATTCAGTTGTCAACCCCTTGTGAATATTACCCATTGTTTTCTAATAGGTAAACGTGGTTACTACAGTAAAACTGTGGGAACCACAAATTAATCATGGTTTTGCTATAGCAACCACGGTTTGATATTAAAACCATGCCTAATTTTCATAAGGGCTCCCATAAATAACCAAACCATGTGTGCACAGAAGAGGAGTGACATCTGTATGTAACTGCAGTGTGAATGTGACTGTACAGCTGTTGACATTTTACCATATTTTCATTTAATGGATATAACGTCCAGCATTATTAGATTACTTGTTGCAGCAGACAAGCTCTGAATCAGATATTGCTTTCAAATGCATTCGCTGCAGCTGCTGTTGCAATTGCTCTTAGTACTCAAATCTGCACATCTGTCAGTCTCCCTGCGCCACCGCATGAAGCCCAGAAGTCCTTGTTGTTAAGACCCGATTAACATTTTTCCTTCAGTGCTAAACCAACAGTTCTCAACAGTGCAGTGTTTCCAGTATCAGAGCCTGCTGTTAATCCGTCTTTATTAGAAACACATTGTTCCATTTTGGTTCATATTGGTTGGGTGTTTTGAAAGAAGGTCTGATTTTGCAACAATGGTTACAATAGCTCATGGGTGTTAGAATATCACAAACAACCATGTACTCCCAGCTAACAATTTTAGGTTGTATGAACGTTTCTGTAACATTTCCATTAAGTAACAAAAAAAGTTAAAATGTTATTTTAAAAGTTCTAGGAACATTCAAACATCTGTTTTTTTTAGCGTTGTTTGAATGTTGTTGCTCTATTGCTTTTTCAGTTCTGTTTTAAAACATTTCACTAGCAACGTAAGAATAAGGTTTTTGATATGTATGATATATAATGTATATAATGTATATATAATGCAAAAAGGCTTTTAATAACTTTGAAAGAACTTTGAGAGAACGTCAGAGTTCTGAGAACATTTCTTGTTAGCCGGGCTATTGTAATCCAGCACAGCTTGTTGTGTAGAGTCTCAGGTTCAAGACATGTATCCTACAAATGCCTTTTTTTTATTTACATTTTCTGTCGATATTCATTTGCTTTGCCGCCACAGCACTAGTCTAGCGGTGGTTTTGAAGTACGCTGTGCTCCTCCCGCCCACTACATATTTTATTAGCACTTGAGGTACACTAAGGTGTCCACCCACAGCAGAATTTCCCCACAGTGTTGTAAATGCCACTCAGGGTTGTGAAGAGGAAATGTGTTGGATTACAAAGCGGAGACATCTAGCATAAGAGCAGTTGTGTAGAGATGCATTTGGCATTTGATTCTCTGTAGGGGAGCAGGTTTTTTCTCAGTTTACAACAGACTGGCAGTCCTTTCTGGAACATAAGACTGCTTTTGCGGCTTATGTCATCACTGCCTTGGTATGGAGAGGTAGAACTTTAAAGTCAACATGATATCAAAAGGTATTCTTTTAGTTATCCTAATAAATGTTCTAGGTTTTGTGCAAGATTTATCATTACACATTGTTCAAAAAATTGCATCTATGATCCAATCATATCTGATCTAATCTATGTAGCCCTGCCCCAGAGTATCGGCTTTTGTGATGTTTTACTGAAGAATATATCACATTACAGAAGATGGTGTTGGGAATACAGTCATGTTGTCTTGAAGGAAGAGCTTGTTATTTTAGTTGTCTTGGCTTTAGGGGTTGAAGACCAATTACGTGTCTTAGACAGTGAACATTAAAAAAAATGTGAAGCAAAATTTTAAAAAATGCCAGAATTGTTAGGCAGACAGACAGACAGACAGACAGACAGATCGATAAAGAACGTTGAGGTCTGTGTCACTCACATTTATGTCATAATCCTATTTCATTACTGTATTACTGTAGTGCTGGCGACTTGATGACACAGAAATCTTCTCAGCCAACAAGCACATTTAAGATAACAGCAGGATGACGGGGATTATTTTCAAATTCAGTGAGAGGTTTAGACTAAATCCACACTCAGACTTGCCTGATATGTTTAACGGACAGCCAACAAGAGCTTAAGCAAGACAAGGACAAGAACAGAGAGAGAGAGAAACAGAAATCTGTTATATAGCATTATGTTAGCAGCTCAAAGGCTGTGGGTTCGATTCCCAGGAAAAACGCACATACTGATAAAAAAAAAAATACTGAAAGTCAGTTTCCATAAAAACATTTGTCACAGATCTCCAGAGGAGACGACCAGTCTCTGTTCAGACGTGTGTTTACATATTGAACAAAAGCAAGCCTAGTAATTGTGTCGTGCCAGATGCTTATTCAGTTATTATCTATATTGATATAAGACTTATTGTTAATTCAAGGAGTCAATACTCCAAGATGAGTTTTGAACCTGCTGAGATGTTCCATGAGTCTATAAATGACTACGACACAACATTTTTTGTCCGATCAGTGAAACAAAATGTAGATGTTTTTTATTACAGTTGAAAAATAAAGCTGGTATGCATCCAGAATTCTTCATGAAGATATCAATATGTCTTTGCAACCCCTCAAATAGCTTTTCATTTTGTTCTGTGGGGTTATTGTCTGCTCAGAAGTGCTCGCTGATGAAGCTCTTCAGCGTATCCTGAGGAAACCAGTGCTGAAGAGCTCCTCAGAGATACAAAGCTTCCTAAATAGGCAGGCGGCAATTAGCAAGCCAAGAGGAGAGGGTCCTGTTAAGTGGCCTGCTGTTGATGTTTCTCTCATGAAGGAGCCAGTGTACGTGCCCTGCCTGTGCAGAACCAGCAGGAACTGCGTAGATGATGGTGACTCCACGCGCTTATTCGCCACGGCAGATTTGTCTGCTTCTTGTTCTCATTGGTATTCTGCTTTGAGAAGTCCTCACTGTTGCCAGGTCAGATATCTCTTCCCATTAACAAATGACAGGAGGCGTTAACTTGACTGACATGTTTGTTGTTCTCAGGCTGGGCCAGCCTAATGAGGCCCATCAGAGAAATGGTTCAGAGTCCAGAGAGGTTCAGCTGTCCTCCTCCGTTTTGCTTGTCCTGCCTGAGGCCCCTTTCTTCTGAAACCGTTTACTACCCTTGGTAGTGATGGCTTCTGAAAGATTGGCGGTCTTGGGTGCTAATCGTTACGAGGGGGCCGATGCGCTCGTTTGCTCTAATGCTACATCATATAAAGAGCCACTTTGATGAACTGCACCAATTAGTGACAGTGAGCTCAATTACTCAGAGCAGAGCTTTTAAACCTATTAATTCTGAAAACCCCCAAATATAATTATATTTCTCTTGCCAGAATATATGTTTTACATATATGATATTATATGATATATTGATACGGTTTATATTTATATTTGCAGTTCTTTTTTGTTGTGTATTACACAACTGTATACCGGCAATAAAAATCATTTAAAAGTATCTTTACAGAAAATTGAACTATATAACCAGACAAGCTAATAATGAAAGTGGTGATAAAAACGTACTAAAACGATGTACACACGCTATTTGTGAACCTAATCTGAATTTCCAGATTAGCAGTGTTGTTATAGATGTTACTGTCCCATCCTGGTTTTAGCACATTTACCTGCAATCTGTTTGCTTTCCTGTAATGTTCTTATTATACGGTTTTACAATTACAATTTTCTGATGTTTTATGAAGACGCCCAGATCTGTGAACCCTGTGTTTTCAGGACTCTCTTGTATTTCTCTCCACTGAGAAACCTTTAACACTTCTCTGCTTTAATTGGAACAGTAGGTGCACAGCTCTGCTGTAGTCGATTAGATCTTGGGGCAGCGGCTTTATAAATCTGTGGCAAGATCTGAATAAAGGAAATAATTAATGAGTGTTTTAATTGGTGCGAGTGTGTCGTCTTAGACCCGGTGTCTGCCTTCACTCGACCCTGAAGTGCAATAACCTCGTGGGCGGCCAAAACACAAGGGGAAGGCAATAATTATTCTGTAAGCGTCAACTAACCTGCTTTTTCCTGCTTCATTTTTCATGTCAAAGAACTAGAGCAAGATTCAAACCTTGTGTTTCAGGGAATAAATGTGGCACATTGTCACTGCATACCATTGTAAATGACCTTTAATTTTAAACCTTGTTTAAATATCAAATACATAATACACTGTTGCTTAACTACATACATATACTTCTTTGTCTCATTATGCTGAGTGGCGCTGGTAGACGCACTGTAATTATAAAACATCTGATTGAATTTTGAGTGTATTTGTCACGTACTCGTTCTCACAGCGATAGTGAAATATGCTTTTACAAGCCCAAAACCGTTTACAATAAAGTACAACTCACAGTGGAGATCCAAGAAGCGTTTTAAACAAATTAAATGGTATTTACACGTTTTGAAAATATAAACAATATTAAAATATTCATGACATAGACATTTGGCAGATGCTTTTATCCAAAGCAACTTACAGTATGTTCAAGCTATGCATTTTTCAGTACGTGTGTCTCTGGGAATTGAACCCACAACCTTTGTGCTGTTAACGCAACGCTCTACCAGTTGAGCATGTACTTAAGGAGCAGGGTTAAAATATATAGCTGTTTTGTCATATTTGTCTATAGATAGAATAAATAATAAACACGACTGAGGCATTTGAATTGCTGGTGGTGGAAGTCAGCCTGTTTCCACTAAAACACTCACATAAAAGTTTGTGCTCATAAATACTCTGACAATTGAAACTTTATTATTTTCATTTGCGGTTTAACTTTAAATGAGTCCTGAGACCTTACAAGATTCTTCAATTTTCAGATGTGTTTTCACAGGCCATTACACAAAACAACCCCCTTTACCTTTTTTAAAGACCAGTTGTGATGTGTCCAGGCAGGACTTCACCTCACACTTCCTGTTTGAGAGAGAAGCTCAGAGTGTCATTTTCATCATTTCAGTGTCCTGTGGATTAACAGAGGACAGTTTATTTCCTTTACAACCAACATTAACAGACACACCATCCAAGGTGAATTTAGTCTGAATTTGAATGCATGGATTTAATATGGTGATTATTATTTACAGTAGGTTGCCGTAAATGATCAATGCTTGCCAAAGGTGAGAAGAACTGCTGGCCTCTGTGATTGTTCGAGGTTTGTTATTGAGGCATATTCTGCCCGAGTCGTAAAAAAAAGTACATTACCTCTTAATTTGACTAGTTCTTACGAAAAATGACGAATGCTTATTCACAGCGATTGTATTTGTGCAAGGAAATGAGAGCGGAATAGCAGCAGACTGTTTGTGAGGTTAGACGCATGTGAGGTGTGCTATTATTAATCAAAAAGTTTCTCGGCTGTGGGTTCCAGTTTTGTTTGTCAAGCGCTGTTTTTGATGCAGGCCTTCTTAGCATAGCTTTAGGGGGTCTGGAGATTACACATCCCGCATGCGTGTGTCTGAGCTGGTGTTTATCCATGTATGAAAGTGTGTGTACACGCTGCGACTTTGTCAGGTTCGCTTCTCAAGGAGGATTGTTGAACGCTCTCATGACAGAAAACAGCAGGTGGTGCTTGTTCTGAAAAATGCAGCCTCAAATTATGACTCTGAACTCAGAACATCCCTCAGTGTCAAGGCAATATGAACAGCGATTTATGAATCGTTTGTATTTATTTGGAGGACCGAACAAAGGGCAGAAGTGCTTGTGTCGTGTGATGGTATAAGAGTAATGAATTGTGTTGGGGGTGACAGTATATCGGGGCCATATTGGGTCATCAGTTAAAATGTTATTGAATTTAACAATATTGGTTGATACAGGATGTTCATTAGCCAGTGTTAATACATTTGACTTTATCTGAATTGATTAATTGTAGGAAACTTGTCAGCTATAGGGATACCCGAAAATGATTCCATCATTTACCGTGACTTTTTTCTGTGGAACACAAAAGAAGATATTTTGATAAATGTTTTGATGGTTTTGTGTGGGACACTGTTGTTTGGTTACCAACATTCTTCAAAATATCTTTCACAGAAGAGAATGATGGAAGAATTTTTGGGGTTTTCTGGGTGAACTATCTCCATAATAATTTATTGGTAATGATTGACGTAGTACATTATTGGTT
Organism: Chromobotia macracanthus; assembly: GCA_036877525.1. Taxonomy (NCBI): domain Eukaryota; kingdom Metazoa; phylum Chordata; class Actinopteri; order Cypriniformes; family Botiidae; genus Chromobotia; species Chromobotia macracanthus. The sequence goes on from JAZGTH010000009.1 coordinate 2,752,500, forward strand.
TGGATATTTAGGCCGCATATTCAGGCCACTGTCTCTTTGAACTGTTGCCCTCTGGCCGGCACTACAAAACACTGAACACCAGAACAGCCCGACACAAGACTGTATTTTCTCCCACAGGCCATCTATCTTCTGAACAGTGACAACTGCCTCTAAGGTCTTGTCACTGTTTAATATAATCATGTGCAATACCCAGTTCATATTTCTATTTATTTTACCATTCAAACAAATTTCTATTTTTTTGCAAGCTGTACTTTCTTTTGCACATAACTCTATATCTGTGTATAGTATGTGTATTCACTGTATACATACATACGTGCTGCTTGCTCATAGTTATAGCCATGCTGTAATTATGGTTTTTATAGTAAAGTTTACACAACTTCACTATTCAAATTCTGAGTGTTATGTGTTTCGATTGTTTATTTATAATGAGTAGTTATCTGTCTTTCATAATGTACAATATAATGTTGAAATTGTTTAAATATATTGGGGTTAAAAGTATTGATTTTAGTTTTTATAGTCTAGATTTTTTAATAATTCGCCATGTATTGCTGTTTGCTCTTTATCCTGCAAGGCCAACAGGTTTACGTCACCAGACTGAAACTTTCTAGTAATAAAACTGACTGCAGATGCAAGCTTAGAGGTTCTTCTCCACACCGCTGACTGCTCATACATTATTGATATAGAATCCTGTTTTGCAAGCTGTCAATCATCTCATATAATGGCTTGTCAGCTGGAGGTGCGTGCAGCACAACTCTGATCACGTTTGGCCTCCACAGGAAAATGCCAAAGAGAACTTTGAGTAAATCACATAAATTGCTCAAAATGTCACAGTCTGCTGGAAGTCACATGTTCAGAAGTAATACAGGCTGATGGTGCGTAAGGGAGACCCGGGAGCATTTTATACACATTTTTTATGACATTCAATTTACTACATCTCTACCTGCAATATTATAGTATGGAATGCTATATAGGTACACTATAGGTATAGTATAGTGTAGTATAGTTCAGTGCAGAACGTATAGTATAGTATAGTATACATACAGTACAGGTACAGTATGGTATGGTAAAAGAAGTATAGTGAGCCAAAATTAACTTTTTAAATAGATTCATTAACAGTTAGGCTGATTTTAACAGTAAATGGGGCATATTAATATTATATATATATATATATATATATATTATATGATTAAATATAAAATTGAAGTGAAAAGAAATTATATTCCTATTTAATCATTTACACAGTAAAAAATTACATAATATGTCTTTACTGGATAACCAAAAAAAAAAAAAAATATATATATGTCATATAGTATATAATATATGCGATATATAAATATATAAATCTCTTTTAATAAAAAATTGTATATTGGAATTTATAATACGATTTAAATAACATTTCAAAAAGTTTCTCGGACAGAATTATGGCTAAAAACTGTGACAGTGATAATGAGAACTGATGGAGATGATGTTTTAACAGTTTCACTGGTACTCCAGTAAACGTGGCTGTTTAATGGCTGCATATCATCATCGGATGTATTTTTTCTTTGCAGTTCCATCTTTCTGGGGACTTGTCAATTCTGCATGGAATCTGTGTTCTGTGGGGAAGAGACAGTCTCCAGTCAACATTGAGACCAGCCATATGATATTTGATCCCTTTCTGACACCGCTGAGGCTCAACACTGGCGGACGAAAGGTAAACCGTGTCTTATCTGCTGTCTGCATGGCCACAGTATCAGAGCTGTAAGCTGTTGGGAAAAGTAAACATTGTTTCTGCTCTCAAAGTGCTGTAATCTACCATGAAATGCTGCTTTGGAAAGAAGAAACAGATGGAAGAATGTGTTTCATCGAGTTACATGCAGAATGGCTATGAACTGTTTATTATGATGTTTAGCTTGAATTATACTGTTTGTGACGTTACTCAAAACTGACACTAACGTTTCCACATGCTTAATTTTTTAAATGTCGAGGATAGCTCATAGCTGTTTGTTTGTAAATGTGTGTGTGTGAATGGTATACCAGTAGTTTGCGTGAATGGTTGTTTTCGCATGTAAATGAGTCTTTTCCTCCAATGCATCCGCAGTGACAGTAACAGTGAGGTTAACTGATGTCATGCATGTGGCTGACCTGGAGGCGGAGTTTCATAATCACTAATCTAACCAACAGGACAAGAGGGATATTAATGAATTGCACTGTAATTAGGGCAAACTCTTGACATATCATGTCTCAAAAATAAATGAGTGGATTCATCATTTGTAATTTAGAAAAGCACAATTCATACTGAAACAATTGCCTTTACGAAAGGAAAGCCTTTTTGACCAGAGATTAATTGCTGTTTTACAGTGGCATATTTCAGCCCATTCAACATATTCCTCCTTGATAGATAGTTTATGTTATAACATTGACAATACCATTGTCAGTTCGTAAATCATGAAACAGTGGGGTTACATTTCTGCATTACTCGCCAATAAAACATTCCTCACAAATAAAACGTTTCTCCGCCATCTTGACATTTTGGTTCAGGTAATAGGTGCTGTTTTGGCTGTTTCTGGTCACTGAAAGGCTGTACAATGTCTTTCCAATGTGTTGAAATTTGTTGCAATTTCAGCAGTTTGATGCAGTTTCAGACTGCAGTCTTTAGTAGAGTTTGTCTGATGTCACAGACCACCAGAAAATGCGTTTGAGCTTCTGTCAGAAAAGAGTTTATGTTATCAGCCCTTCCACAGCATAATAAATGGACTAATGAATAGTTAAATGAAATTAAAATGACCTCAAAATAGAAAAGCAATTAATCAGGAGCAGAATGTATCAAGGTTATGTGCGTTGTATTGGGGGAATCACAGTTATTAAATCATCTGCATTAATTGAATATTTGCACTGCTGTAGATGAGCCACAATTACGTGAAGAGCTTTTAATGAATTTAATCACTATGACAAGAGTGGAAGATGACAGTATCTTCTCTTATTGAAGTACTGAGACGTGTATATACAATATTTCTCATTTAGTCCCAGTGTCATTAGTTTTGGGGTGCCGTAGATTTGAGATGCTAATTACGTAATTACGAAATGGATCAGCAAAATGCTGCTGAAGTACATATACATAGCATAGCCACGTTTGTCACGCACACAGACAGATTCATTCTGCACACCGATTTTATTCGGTTATGTGAATATCAATTTGATTAGTCATGAAATTTGCTGTGATGATTACATTAGAGTGAGTAGTTGATTTCCTAACCCGAAAATTTGATTTCCTAACCGCAATTTTCAAATCGCAAGAGCTGCGATTATTTCGAATAAGGACTATCAGATATGGTAACAAGCATCCACATAGTTCTTGACAGTTTGCTTCCTGCGCATTTTACGTTTGACGAAGAGTTTAACCAGTAGGGGGCATTTTAACACGGCACATGCCAATTTTTGGCCAAATTGTGCAGCCCTAATGGGGCACATTTCCATAATCTGATCCAGGGCCCCACAAACCCACAGGATGGGCCTGACTGTGTCAGTCATATATAATCTGAAGTGAAGGATCAGGACAGTGATGTCATTTTTACTGTAAGCGGTCCTGGGATTAAAACCATTTAACATGCAAGACGCATGTGTTACCAGATGGGCAGATCTTCTGCTAAAGGGACAAAACACTTCTCCAGCAGCACTGAATCAGTATAATTACACCAAGAACATGGTGGAACCTCAGACATGGAGTCATGGTCTTTCTTAACTTCACTTTGGCCCTGTACCAGCTCTTTTCACTGCTCATGATGTTCAGTTTCTTGCTAGTGTTTGCGCTCATGTGCTAAACGGTTCTCGTACCCTTCTTGCTGGTGGTTTATGTTTCACAAACAGACGTTATGCCAAGTTGCTCCTAGACACGAATTTATATCCGCCTTCATGCTGCAACTCTGCAGAACATGCGGCTTAGAGGCATAACTGCTTCATTTCCTTAGCAAGCATTTTGTCTTGGCAAACAGAATATAAACATAAAACATGCAGTCGATTTTTTTTTGGTTTCCAAGTTAAATTTGGTATTAAAATCGTCAAATCGCTTGCAAAAAACATGACTCGTACACATGCATAGATAAAAAGAGCATTTTTACTGTGAATTTAATAAGTCACAAAGGGGACAGATGTTTATTGCTGTGGGTGAAACACTTTTTGATTTGATTTAGTTATGCAAATTACAGATTCAGATTAATTAGACTGTAGTTTGTGTTGGCTGAACCTGCTAAGCTGTCACAGTATACAAAGAGGTCTGCGCATGAATATCTCAGACTGCAATTATGGCCGTCTCGCCACGGCCTCTCGCTTGTCAAGATGCAGGATTTAATTACCGTTGGTTCGCAAGAGCTTGACTCCCTGATTCACGCACGTCCCACCGCGCCAGGCCGGAGCACGTGTCCTAAGACGGCGGTCGTGGTGCGTCCATCTGTGCGAGTGTATAAATTTGAATCATAAACCAGCAGCTAAAAAGGGTTAGGAAATAACCAGATTCGATCACTTGCGTCAGCAGGTGGAGTGTTTTGTAGGGTCAAAAGGTTGCGAGGCAATTTCACTGTAGCGTGAGTCGGAGAAAAATGGGTCACAGAGAGAGAAAATGTGGGCAGCAGTTTCCTGTCCTCTGTTCTCACATCAAAGATGGAGTGCTCCTCCACAGCAGAGCAGCACAGCCTTCACGTCTGTGCAGTTCAGATCCAGCCCCTTCGTATGTGAGTTCTCCAGTTAGATCTCTTCACGCTTTTCATGGTGCCAGAAAATAGCTCTGTTCCAAACCTAGTGAGCTGCCTACTGCCTACATAGGGAGCTGACTTCTACGGCAGTGCTCTAGAACTAGAAGGGAAACTCAAGTGATTGATTTGATGTGATTTAACCCCAGGTGATTGATTTGATGTGATGTAATTTCAGGTGATTGATTTGATATGATGTAACCTCAGGTGATTGATCTGATGTGATGTAACCTCAGGTGATTGATTTGATGTGATGTAACTCAGGTGATTGATTTGATATGATGTAACCTCAGGTGATTGATTTATGTGATGTAACCTATAATTTATAATGTAACTCGTATTGATTTGATGTAATGTAACCTCAGGTGATTGATTTGATGTGATGTAACCTCAGGTGATTGATTTGATGTGATGTAACCTCAGGTGATTGATCTGATGTGATGTAACCTCAGGTGATTATTTAGTGATGTAACCTCAGGTGATTGATCTGATGTGATGTAACCTCAGGTGATTGATTTGATGTGATGTAACCTCAGGTGATTGATTTGATGTGATGTAACCTCAGGTGATTGATTTGATGTGATGTAACCTCAGGTGATTGATTTGATTGATGGAACCTCGGGGGTTGATTGATGATGTAACCTCAGGTGATTGATTTGATGTGATGTAACCTCAGGTGATTGATTTGATGTGATGTAACCTCAGGTGATTGATCTGATATGATGTAACCTCAGGTGATTGATTTGATGTGATGTAACCTCAGGTGATTGATTTGATGTGATGTAACCTCAGGTGATTGATTTGATGTGATGTAACCTCAGGTGATTGATTTGATATGATGTAACCTCAGGTGATTGATTTGATATGATGTAACCTCAGGTGATTGATTTGATGTGATGTAACCTCAGGTGATTGATTTGATGTGATGTAACCTCAGGTGATTGATCTGATGTGATGTAACCTCAGGTGATTGGTTTGATGTGATGTAACCTCAGGTGATTGATTTGATGTGATGTAACCTCAGGTGATTGATTTGATGTGATGTAACCTCAGGTGATTGATTTGATGTGATGTAACCTCAGGTGATTGATTTGATGTGATGCAACCTCAGGTGATTGATTTGATAAGATATAACCTCAATGGAAGTGAATGACATGCTTAACCAGCAGTGATAAGAGACAGCTGAGTTGAGCTCTGACTCAGTGGTGACACCAACATCTTCTCACAGTGTCATGGCCCTTAATAAGGTCGATGAACAACTTGATTTAAATTGAGTCAATCTCATCAGCTTCTTATCAGGACGGTTAGCACACAATTCGATAACCTTCGTGTCTAAAGAGCCCCATTTGTTTCTATTAGATTTATGATCAGATTGCTGTTATCTGTTTGCTTAATGTTTTCCAAAGCTGTATGGCTTATGATATAGAAAGAGAAAGATTTTTTTTCCCACAAGCCAGTGGCACAGATTGCCGAGCTGAAAGTAACTTCAGATGTACTGTGTGCAGTATTGGACCCAAACAGACTGAAGAACTGAACTGGAATTATCTGCATAGCAACTGTGTTTTATCAGGCAGAAACAGCTACATCTTATTTGCCGTGGCAATAAACTGTGCTTTCGTTAAGCAAACACATATTACAATAATTATGCATGTGTAGCTGTATAAGATAAAATTAGCAAATAATGGAGCAGAGTATTGTGGGTTGGTTCCTTCATACTAGCTGAGCTTCAGGGCCCTGTGTGAAATTAACTCATGGTGTTTAGAATGTGTAGCCAATGATTTCAACTGATGTAAATGAAAAATTACATGCTGCACATGATATGCATGCCCTGGGTTTGTTGCGGGTTCATTAAGAATTAGAATGTACAAAAATATCACTGACAACACTGAGAAAACAAAACACGGTTATTTAGATTATTTTTTTAGATAATTTATGTGCATGCAAATGCAGAATGCATACAAGATATTGTAAGTATTGTAGATTAGCCCATGTTTCAGCAAAAGAAATGTTGATGATATTTATCTAGGTCAACATATTTGTGTTAGAGTAGAAATCTATTCCATTGATTTGAAGCATCAAAGACACAAAACCGATTTTCTGAGGCATGAATTTGTTTATCATAATTAGTACAGATCTTAATGTAAAGTATGTTATATAGTTTCATCGCGTATTTCCTCTGCTGCAGCTGAGTTTATACAGTGTAGTCAGTAACAGTGCTGTGCTGCTGGTGGGCTACTCACTACTCCAGTGTATGTGTTCACAACTCACTACTCCAGTGTATGTGTTCACAACTCACTACTCCAGTGTATGTGTTCACAACTCACTACTCCAGTGTGTGTGTGTATGTGTTCACAACTCACTACTCCAGTGTATGTGTTCACAACTCACTACTCCAGTGTGTGTGTGTGTGTTCACAACTCACTACTCCAGTGTGTGTGTGTGTGTTCACAACTCACTACTCCAGTGTATGTGTTCACAACTCACTACTCCAGTGTGTGTGTGTGTGTTCACAACTCACTACTCCAGTGTATGTGTTCACAACTCACTACTCCAGTGTATGTGTTCACAACTCACTACTCCAGTGTATGTGTTCACAACTCACTACTCCAGTGTGTGTGTCGTGGTGTGTTCACAACTCACTACTCCAGTGTGTGTGTGTGTGTTCACAACTCACTACTCCAGTGTATGTGTTCACAACTCACTACTCCAGTGTGTGTGTGTGTGTGTTCACAACTCACTACTCCAGTGTATGTGTTCACAACTCACTACTCCAGTGTATGTGTTCACAACTCACTACTCCAGTGTATGTGTTCACAACTCACTACTCCAGTGTATGTGTGTGTGTGTTCACAACTCACTACTCCAGTGTGTGTGTGTGTGTGTTCACAACTCACTACTCCAGTGTGTGTGTGTTCACAACTCACTACTCCAGTGTGTGTGTGTTCACAACTCACTACTCCAGTGTGTGTGTGTTCACAACTCACTACTCCAGTGTGTGTGTGTGTGTTCACAACTCACTACTCCAGTGTGTGTGTTCACAACTCACTACTCCAGTGTATGTGTTCACAACTCACTACTCCAGTGTGTGTGTGTGTTCACAACTCACTACTCCAGTGTGTGTGTGTGTGTGTGTTCACAACTCACTACTCCAGTGTGTGTGTTCACAACTCACTACTCCAGTGTGTGTGTTTAGTACTGGTGTGTTCACAACTCACTACTCCAGTGTGTGTGTGTGTGTGTGTTCACAACTCACTACTCCAGTGTGTGTGTGTGTGTGTGTTCACAACTCACTACTCCAGTGTATGTGTTCGCAACTCACTACTCCATTGTGTGTGTGTGTGTGTGTTCACAACTCACTACTCCAGTGTGTGTGTGTTTGTGTGTGTGTGTGTGTTTGTGTGTGTGTGTGTGTTCACAACTCACTACTCCAGTGTGTGTGTATTCACAACACACTACTCCAGTGTGTGTGTGTTCACAACTCACTACTCCAGTGTGTGTGTGTGTGTTCACAACTCACTACTCCAGTGTGTGTGTGTGTTCACAACTCACTACTCCAGTGTGTGTGTGTTCACAACTCACTACTCCAGTGTGTGTGTGTGTGTTCACAACTCACTACTCCAGTGTGTGTGTGTGTTCACAACTCACTACTCCAGTGTGTGTGTTCACAACTCACTACTCCAGTGTATGTGTTCACAACTCACTACTCCAGTGTGTGTGTGTGTGTGTTCACAACTCACTACTCCAGTGTGTGTGTGTGTGTGTTCACAACTCACTACTCCAGTGTGTGTGTGTGTGTGTTCACAACTCACTACTCCAGTGTGTGTGTGTGTGTTCACAACTCACTACTCCAGTGTGTGTGTGTGTTCACAACTCACTACTCCAGTGTATGTGTGTGTGTTCACAATTCACTACTCCAGTGTGTGTGCACTAACTGTTTCAGGTTGTAAAAAAGTTTCCCTAGCATTTCCATTAAGTAACAAAAGGTAAAAGTGTTATTTTTAAAGTTTTAGGAATGTTCAAAACGTCCAATTTTTTAGATGTTGTATTAACATAATTGCTTGGTTGTAAGAACGTTATTCAAACGTTTTAATTCTGTAACATTTTTAAAATGTTTCGCAAAAAATTACTTAATTAATTAAATGTTATTGATATAACATACAACATTTTATATTTAAAAAACTTTGAGAGAACGTCGCCTGTTAGCTGGGTATAGTCACTTCTGTGACAATATTACCAAACACAGAGTAAATTATTAGTGAATCACAAGAACAAAAGTAGATGATGAGGATATGAAGCAACAGAAAGAGATGTGAAATGTCTCTAAGCAGGAATATTAGAATATTGAGGAAACAGCTCTTCTCTCTCCTGATTGACAGATGGGTCAGATCCCTCAGGCCGGCTGTCAGGATGAGTGATTGGTGGAGAATTGGTGAAGGTCTTTTAAATGTGAAGAGAAGCTGAGTTCCTAATCCACAGTACTGTGTTTTACACCACAACACAGCTGTCATTACTATTGATTCTCTGATCGATTTATACAAGTAATTTACAACCTACTTTTAGTGTAGGAAATATAGACTTCAGAACAATCTGATGCTGTCCTTCAGATATATTTTCAGAACAGTAATATATAGTGCCACTTTTGGACAGAATGGAAGATTAAAAGTATGTTCATCCAAGAAAAGCAGTGGCAGAACACTTTAACAGTAAAACTACAGATACAGACCAACCTAAATCTCAAAATAATAACAGTTTTACATAGAGTCCGCGTTATTCAGCATTAATACCTTGTCATTAATAACTTCACTGCTTCTTTTAGCCAGTGAATCAGACTGTTAACTACAGTAGATAAGAAGTTGGACACACGTATTGTACATACAGTAATATACTGTAAGCTGTGTTATTGACGTAGAAAACAGAAACACTGTATTACTTAAATGAACTAATTAATGTTAACACAGTCGGTCAGTTTGAGCTGATGTAGCATTGTTTATTTTTATTATATTTATTTAGGTCCACTCCATATTATTTTTATAGTTTTTTTGTTGTTTTCTGTTCTATACTTTTAAACAGCCTTTTAGACACTTCCTGTGTGTTAGAGAAGATATTTTAAAGTCACCCAATCATTTTTCATGCTGTTTGCATTATATGGAATGAGCAAACAATTTCAGACATGTAATTCACAACAAAGCATCACTTTTCTCTGTTCAGCTGGTTTGGTGTCACACTGGCAGACCACAGGGCAAAAATGATCAGGGAGGAAATTAAAATGTTTAAATATGAATGAGTTTTGGAAGACAGCACTGTTGCCCTTATGCTTTATTATGTATATGGTCGTTTACTTTTAATGAAGGAAAATACGGAGGGTTTAGATGAGCTTAAGATTACAGTGCATTGGAGTCATATTTTAGTCAAATGAAAGTTTTTCAGTTCATATATCTCTCATATTCAGTTTCTCCCTCTTACTGCCAGCAAACGCGCTATAGCCTTTAATATTACTCCAGTTTTTCTTCATCCATTCACAGAGTTGGCTCTGAAAAAGAATTGAAATGTCTTACAGAGGCTCTTAAAATTCTGTTTCAGATGCCCATCTCTCTTACCTTAATGTCGGAGAGTGAAGCATCCAGGAAGAGCCTTTTATCCATTTTGAAAAATCTTCACGCTGAAATATTACTCATATAAGTGGTTCTTCTCACCCTCACGCTTGGCTCTTCAACGTTTCTTCTCTCTCTGTACTTTCATACACCTGTCACTTTTCTTCTCCGGGCCGGCAGGCGATGTGTCTGTGTTTGAAATAGCCTCTTAACTTGCCAGTTGCGTGTTCTTCCTTTGTGCGTTTCGAAAGTTTGATTATAATCATCAAAGTGCTCTCTTTCACAACTTTTGTTTAAATACATTCTGTTGCCCATGAGCAGCATTCGCAAATGGAGAAAAAAGACAAGTATTAAAACATCATTTCCATTCTCCGTATGAAAAAAGAACAGCAGAAACTTCAAAGGACCTCCTGCGATTGTTAAACTATCGATTCAGATCCAGCGCTGGGCCTGATATAAGGCAGAAGTGTAAGGTTTTTTGTCAACATTAAGGACCGGAGAGCCCGTTAATGTTGTTTTGGCACACTTTCATTCTCTCTGCCCTCTACGGCGCTCGTATTTTTTGGCTTTCATGGGACAGGTGGACCGGATTGATCTTGAGAAGTATCAAGAAGGCCTTATCTTCCAAAATCAATTAGTAGACACCTTTCAGGTGGCCTTAAAAATTCAAAACAACAGCGGGAGTCGAGATGTATCCAGAGAAATGCGTGACCTTGCATTGAAGCTGTGCTTGCTGTTTAGGTAAACTTCTAACTCATGTATTTGATGAAACAGCTCTGCTCCCAGGTTCCTCAACTGCAAGCTTTTATTCATATCCCTGGTTCCTCTGTGCCAAAAGATCAATGCAGACCTTGATGAAGACGTGCTTGGATGGATTTTTTTGCTGTCATCTTCATCAAAGAATTCACTTCTGTTGATGTAATGATGCTTAATCTCAAGTTCTTATCTTCGGTACCTAAATGTCTGTCCGGCTGTTACAGGCAGGCTGTTACAGTTACTGGATAAAATGTAAATGGAGGAATATAAGTCATCCCCATTATGTTCCACATGGAATGATTATTATGCCTTCCTCATCACCATCATGATCCGCACACTGGAAAAATCCATCCGAATGAAATAATGTCTCTGCTGTGGCCTGTTTTATACAAGGTGTTGAAAGTCGTTTAATGAAATGTTTTAGGAAAGTTACTATAGGGCTGCACCTTAAATATTATAAATATAATACAATATTGATAAACTTAACATTTAAATTATGTAGTTGTATAGTATATGTACTGTAAATTGACGTACATAATGGAAAATGTACATTTTGTATTAAAAAGGTTTTGACAAGGTTAAAAGGAAAGCTAACGCTGCTAAACAACGCAGGCACGATTATCTGATACTCAGAATCTCAAAAAGACCAAAAAGGCATTTCTGACGTTTTACTGAATGCAGAGAGATGTAAAGTGAGCAAAAAATGACAGAGTCAGTTTCAGTTTTGGATGAACTCATGTTTTAACCTGAAATCAGTGGAAACTACAGATTGAACTAAGGCACAGTTATTTACATTTGGTTTCAGAAAATGCAGAGAAGAAATTCTGCTTTCGGTTTAAAGTCCATCTAAGGCCTTTAATGGAACATAGATAGAAGAACACAGTATGTGTGAGGAAACACACGCTGCGTGAACAGCCGGTTAAACGCTCCCCAGAGATAATAGTGCTTCATATTCCACAGCTGTCCGTCAGCCCCATCATTACCTACACACCAAAACTTACTCATCAGTTATATTGCACAAGGAGCTTATTTTACATGAAGTGGCATTCCCAGCTAATGGGGAACATTCTCAGAACACTGGCTAATGTTTTCTAAAAGTTCTCTCAAAGTTAGTCATGCTCAGATATGCGGTAACATCTGTAGAACGTTATTTTATGTTGTATTTCATATATATCAAAAATGTTATTCTTAAATTGTTGGTGGAACGTTTTTAAAAACGTTTTGAATAATGTTCTTGTGACAACCAGTGAGGTTAATACAATATCTAAAAAACTGGATGTTTTGAACATAAACTTTCAAAATGATATTTTTGTTACTTAATGGAAACATTAGGGAAATGTTCTTACACCCTGAAATTGTTAGCTGGGATTACTGCATCTAGAAAACATTTGTTGGTTTCTGGTTTGTTTATGTGACTTTGTTTTTATAGTGACTTCTGTGGGCTGCTGTTGGAGGTCTTTTGAGGCGATTGAGGTGGTGGTGGTAGTGTGGTTAATGCTGTAGATCCAAAGGTCAGTAGTTTGAGTCTCTGAAACAGAGAGATAACCTTGACTCGTGTTCAGAGAACTGTCACCTTCCGCTGGACCTCCTGTGCTCCTGAGCAAGGCACTTAACCTCATATTAAAAAAGGTGTGACCTGCGAGTCGTGTTAGATTACAATTGTCTGCTAAATGATGAAGAAATGATTATTTAAACAAAATGCTATTAAATTTGCATCAGTCGGCTTAGCCCATTTTTTGCAGTATGTGTTGATCAATGTTTTGACAGTTCTAATGAATAGACTGCTGAGAGCTGGCAGGGTTAAAACCCTGCGTGATACACATCAAACATGCAATAGTGCATTTTATAAGAACTGTACAGGGGATGAAATAATGAGAAGTAGTTTAATGAGCAGAGAATTATGGTCTAAAATGTGTAAAGCTTTAAGTATTGTTGCCCAGGGCACAGACTGCATAACTATGCATGGGCTGTTTATATAACCATTATTTAAAACCTGTTGGGACCGTCTTTACGATTACATAGTTAGATGCAATTCACTGACGCGATGGGAAATTGTATTGAAATCAATGACGTCAGCAATGCTTAACTGTTATGGAATTCAGTTCCTATGGAAATTTTTTAAGGGCAGCAGTTCTTATAAAAGGATTAAAACAAAACTTTCTGGTCACATGCATTTGATCGGTCATTTCCAGTAACTGGAGAACCATGATTGTTTCAGTGTGTAAAAACAACACTCCCCTTGACACGCTAGACGCGAAGTACATGGTGTAAAAAGTAAGCACACAGTATATAGTGCATCATTTGAAACATAACTTAGTGTAGGTGCGCTAGACCTTAGATTTCAGGGATGTTAGCACTAACCTGCCGTGAGATGCCACACTCTACCCTTTACGCTTCACTTGCTATGCACAGCACTATCAGCTCATCAGACTGGTGTTTATCTCACAACTGAAGACCCACCGGCCCCCCAGTCCCCTTAGCTCAGCTTCCTGTCAGCTCTCCAGTCGTGCCTCTGTCTTTGTTTTCTCTTTCAGTTTTGTGTTCAAAACTCAGAGGTGTGCAGTCAGGCCCTTCAAAGCCCATACAGAAGTGGTGACAAAAACAAGGACAGAAAAAGTTACGAAAAATTACGAAAGTTATACACACACACACTATATACACACACGCACTTATATATATATATATATATATATATATATATATATATATATATATATATATATATATATATATATATATATATATATATATATATATATATATATATATATATATATATCACATTATACATACAATTATACTATATAAGTATATAGTAGTTACCCCAGCATAATTACCCCAGCATTGTTATATTATATATATATATATATATATATATACATTATACATACAATTATACTATATAAGTATATAGTAGTTACCCCAGCATAATTACCCACATTGTTATATTATATATAGTATATATAAACCTAGTATAATATACCCCAGCATATGTATATATATATATATATATATATAACTGCGACAGATTACCTCAAACATCTCTGTGTATTTCTTCGAAATTGCCCCTTGTGGCAAGCACCAGCGACATAATATTTTGACGGATTATTTCATGTTAGCAAAGTGACAGAAAATCATTTTGAAATAAAATGCACTGCATGAAACGTTTACAGAAGCAGCTTTGCAAACATCATCTCCGCTGGTGATCATGCACCTGCAAAATAAATTCCAGCCCCGCTGATCGCTGGTCACCAGCATGTTTGTTTGTATGGAACCTGGTGAGGCAATCACACAGAATAAAACAGAACATGCTGGTCAACCATCTACACCACCTTAATTGCTGGTTAACAACATCCCAGCTAACAAACTGAGGTTGTAAGAATGTTTCTCTACAGATCTGTTAAGTTAAAATCCATTAGAATAGTTCATTTGAAAGAATGACAATGACCGCTCCAAGAATGTTCAAAATGTTCAGTTCTTTAGATGTTGTATTAACATTATTCAAACATTTTGAAACAATTCTGTAACATTTTTTAAATGTTCCACTAACAACTTAAAAATAACATTTCTACTACTAATGTTACTGCAAGAACATTATTGATAACTTCAATAGAACTTTTACAGAATTAGCCAACGTTCTGAGAATGTTCCCTGTTAGTTGGGATGGCTGTTCTCTATCAGACAGGTTTTAGCTGGTTGTTTCAGCAGGCTACAGCGTCATTTCCTTCCTTTATGTCACGTTCAGTGTGTTACACAATGAAACGCTCCATAATTGGACGTCAGAGATCAAGAATAACAGTATCAAGAATAAAAGTACAGCATTATTCTTATACTGTAAATGAAACCTGCGTGAACGTGACATTACAACAGAGTGAGAAAAACTTCAGCTGGCAAAACAAAAGCTGGACATTCATCATGTCACACAATTGTTTAGATGCAACCTAAAAGGGCTTATTGTAGCCGAACACAATGCTGTCTGTTATTTTGTACGTTCTGACAGCTGAGGTAAATGACTCCATTCCACAACTAACAGCAGGTGCAGAACAAAATCTTCATCTTCATAACTGTAAATCCTCATCTTCATAACTCTTCATAAAACCCTCATCTTCATAACTATAAATAAGCTTTTCATCCCTCTTCTTGTTCCTGTAACTGTATCCTAACCAGGCGTGACATCACAAATGTCCCATTTCTGCCATAGTCATGCAGAGCGGGATTTAAGATTTCACTGTGGACGGGGCTACAGAAATATAAACCAGACAAATACTGACAAACAAAACTTTGTTTTCACTTCTGCTCACTTCTGTTTTTGTATGTACGTTTGTTTGCATGCAGTACACTTGCTATTTTATGTTATGTTATATTATGATCCTATGATACTGCAAATCTGCGTATATTATTTCTGTGGTGCTACTCTATTTCAGCCGAGCGTCAGCTGTTTTCTGTCTCATTTCATCATTTGATATTTGTTTCGCTTAACTTCCTATCCGGTTTTCGGTCAAATCTCATAAGACATTCTCCTCATGGTTTGTTTTACCTCAGCTGTCAGGAATTTAAGTAAATTGACAACAACATTTTCAATCTGATCTGTTTGTTTTATGTAATACCGCGACTGCAGGAAGTCCCGTATCCCTGATGAATATTACGGAGGCTGTTCTGTCCTGCTATGAGACGTGGAGGAGCGTCTGTGCTGTCTGTATACCATGACCTTTGTCTGGTGGTGCCTGCTGCGGTTATCCATGTCCTCTGGGGTTAGAGACTCGCTTTTGGGGATGTTTAACACCAGGGGGGTGGAAATGGGGCTTAAAGGCCCCAGATCCTTGAAGAGTTTTCTGTCCGCCTTTCGCTGACATTTGATCGATGATTTAGCACCGAATTAGCATAACCAACGGCTCATAACGCTATTGTTTAGTATCACGAGACAGCCACATCACTAATGTGTCACTCTCGGGGAAAACAGGACCTGTTTAAAGGGATAGTTCACCCAAAAATGAAAACACTTTCTTCATTTACTCACTCTCATCTCATTCCAAAACTGTATGACTTTTTGCTTCTCGGGAACACAAAGGTATTTGAAGTGTGTTGGTAACCACAAGATGGTGGCACCTATCAACTTCCATTGTAAGGACACAAAACCACTAAATTTCTCAAAATGGTGCCCATGAGCTGTAAAATAATATAAACCAAACCACAGTAAAATTTATGAAAGACATAAAATGAATTCAATAAAATGTACAAAAGAAGTATTTTGTTCTGTAATCAAATGTTTTGAAAAATAATACAAACAAAACTACAGATCAAATTACAGTAAAATTTATGAGGTATAGCCCTGACCCTAAATGAGTTCAATAAAATTAATTAAAGGAATAAATAGTTATTTCATCACATTTATTGCAAAATAATACAATAAAAAATCAAATAAAACAATTCTTCAGCAGACAGCCACAGAGCTTTGGCAGAAAATCTTTGCATTTGACAATTTCCTTCATTTTAATTACTTTAGATACCAAGATGGGGTCCGGCAGACACTGATGTAGTATAATTATTCAGTGATCCTCTCCAAAGCAGCACCCTTAACACAATAACAAGCCATCGCTGTCTGAGCAGGTAAACGGTGCTGCCTTGCAGTAAATCGTGGCCTTTACCTGCTTCTGCCGATTTTCTCCTGCTTTATTGTTTGATATAATTAAAATGTAAACCAGCTCCTTCCATGGGCGCTTTCTCAAGCGATGTTCAATCACTCTTTATTGCACTGTTCCTTGACTTTACAAAGATTCTCAGAGGAATTCAGGGAAGATTGAATGTGTCGGCAGTCTAGCTGGGCTGTTTCCTCTAATGTGCTTGAAGGCTATCCAAGAGATTAATATGACTTCAGTCTTTTTGGAACAGTGACATTTATTCTTCCCCAAAGTTTCAGCTGTTTGGAGGCACTTTTTTTCTCATTTTCCTGCATGACCATGATTCTGTTTCTCTGCCCCTCTCTCTCGCCCTCTCTCACACTCTCTCTCTCTGCTTCTCTCTCTCTCCTTTTTCGTTTCACCTTGCTTTTCTCTATCTCATTATGTCTGTCTCTCTTTCCCTCTCTCTGCTTCCCATTTTGAAGTTGGGATGCATCCAGATTCCTGGCTTTCGCAGATGCACCACACCGCAGTCTGTCATTTCCGTCACATGCCCGATTATTTAATCATACTTCAAAAACACTGGAGCAGGATTCATGACTGGAATTTGAACATAAGTGAGATATTCGTCTCTTTTAGACAGCTCTTGCATGCAAAACGTTCTGTGGGTGTATTACTGCACAACCACTCTGTAGAGAAGAGATTTCACATAAATAAACTCATGGCAGGTGCTGCTGTCCTGACACTGGAGACTTGATGTTTAATGCAAAGCATGTACTGTACATGGAATGTGTTTGCATGTGTGGGCTCGTGTCACATCATAACACCTCTTCATTCTGATATATTGCTTCTAATCTAATCTAGATACACTGCAATTCCTGGTGAATCTGCCATATTTGACATCTTGAGAAGTTCCTGAAGACTCTTCTGTTCAGCAGTCGCTCCTTCGGTAACATTGAATACAGTAATTATTTTGATGCTCTGGTGAATATGACTCACCTAGCCAGAGGAAGTACAGTTCTACAACAAAGCAATGAAAACAATGAGTCAGTCCTGGACCATCGGCCATCCAGAATGTAACATTTATGGGTCAAGGTTAAGAGCAATCAGACATCGGTTTGCTTTGTTTGATTTCTATGCTGTAAAAACACATGCAATATGAATTAATGAACGATTATTGCTGGCTTTCAGTTTTAAACCGTGAATGGCTTTTATCGTATGTGGTGTATGACTCAATAGATATAAGGAAACATTTAAGGATGTCGTCAGTTTCAATAAATGTGCTAAGAAACAGACTGTGGAACTGATCAGTGCATGTCTGACCAATTACACTTAGTGTGGGTTCATTGTGCAACGTTTGTGGTAGAAAACATCAACACTGTAAATGATTAATAAACCCTGAGACACTATTTGGTGTTCCTTCACATGAGGAACCTTTTAATTACCTCTTACCCTGAAAAGGTGGGAGCTTCATATGACTATCTGGGTGTCTTCACAAAGTGCTTCACTAGTGTGACCTTCTGAGGAACCCCAGATGATGTTTTCTCATTGTTACCGTCTATTCTCCTGCATGCGTCTTGCAGATTGCATTTTCAGCTGCTTTTCTTCCACATGTGCAGATGTTTAAGGTGGAGCCCAAATGTCTTCGGGATTCACTGGATGGTTCACCAGTCCTCATAAAGCAGCATCTCAGCCTGCCAAACCATGTTACATCAAACAAACTTTAGAATGAGCTCTATTTATCCCTGGCTTCTCGCTCCATATGGCTGCGTGCTGTGAAATATCTAAGGTGCTTTTTCAGATCTGACAAAGAGCGGAAATACAGTAGATGAGCTTTGCCCATATGCTTCTCAAAATGTGAGGAGCTCTTCTGCTTTTCATCCTCAGGTATCCCATGTGTCTTTGCACTTTGACTTTTGCTGTGTATTATTGTACTGATACTTATGTTGTCATTTCTAGGACAAAACTGAAGGGTTGGAACTTCTCTGTCCTTCAAAACTTATTCTTCAACTCTTGATGACAGTTAAATGATTTACCCAACATTTATTTTATTTTATCATCATGGTATAATATTATACAGATAAAATTATATGCTGTCATTTTTACCAGGAAACATAACTATCACCCTAGAAAATATGAAAATTGTCTGTTCACTTACATAATCTTTATTTCGCATAATTCACCAGTGTATGATTCAGTTAGTCTAAAAAGTCTAAAAGAAAAATAGAAACAGGTCACGAGTTAAATGTTTCACTCATGCTTTATCGTGTCATCTTAAATGCTGGTTTACTGTCCTGTTGCCCTCCAAACATCCCAGCCATGGAAACTGGAGACCAGGAGCCCGAACCAACAGGGCTCCTGTGCATTGTTGGGAGACTCTGATCCCCAGGCTTTGGATTATCTATGTGCTTAAACTGATTCAGGATCAGGGGATTTCTTTGTGCAGGGTCAGGGAGAAGCTCTCTAGAGTCAGTGAGCCAGCTCTGTTTGGACTTCACTGAGGGTTATTAATTCCCTTTCTTGCCACTCTGTCAGGAATCGATTGTACTGAGAAATTGACAGCAGAGGCCTCTTCACTCCGCCTGTCTTTCTCTTTTTTCTTTCTCTTTCTCTTTCTCTTTCTCTCTCTCTCTCTCTCTCTCTCTCTCTCTGTCTCTCTCTCTTCTCTAAGTAACTATTGTTTATCCCACTTTTCACTGTCTCCATTTGTCTCTTACTCCCTAATTGACATCTTTGGGGTAGGTGTTGGACGTGTTGTACACTGTGAATCCTGACTTGTGGCCCAGCCCACAGTGCCGTTGCTGTTTTCTTAATGGTGTTTTGCAACTTGATTATTAATGACTGAATAATTCTGAATATGCCAGAATGGCCAGTTCAGTTATTCAGACAATTGGGAATGGTTATTCTTGTCACCTCAAGATGGTCAAATATCAGCCAGTTGCTTGGTCTAACTGATATATCAGTCTATCACTTAAGATTAGTAGAAGTCTTTACTGTTTAGTGTCTGTACCCTTGGCTCATGGGTTAACGTGAGCATGCCTCATCGCTGCATTTTCGTCACGCATGTTCTCTCGCCTACTTCTCCCGCAGCTGTAATTGGTTGAGATGTGATGTGTGCAAGTTGCAAGACACAAGCTTCTTTCCTTCATCTATTTCGTATTGAAGCACACACAGTATGAGCAGCATGTGGCACGAGCTGCACCAGAACGGTCGAGTGTTTTCATTCCACAGCTGAAGTTCTGCTTCCTGTGCAGCTTTAATAGAAAGTGCCTTGAGAGGACATATGAATGGAGCTCTCACGAAAGTCCTTCACATGTCGAGCGAACAGAAAATAACACACACAGAGCCGCCACTGGACTCAGATGGAGCGAGGATGCAGCGGCAGTCTGAGAAACCAAGTGTGACAAGTAAAATTAGGACATGAAGTTTGCATCAAAGCACAGCTGAACAAAGCCTGGGTCTTGTAGCCAAAGTGTCCTTCACCTCTTCAGTCAGCGTGGAACGCGCCGGCGGCTGCTGTTAGTGTATGCTTTGATCTTCCACCACTCCAAACTTTCTCCTTAGTACAATAATAATGATAATGTTTGGTAAAAATACTTCTGCTTTGAGAAGATCTTTCATGTGTTCCTTCTGACCTGAAGCAGGTCATTGTGTTAGGAAGCAAAGAACCAGCTAAGTCAGAATAATATCGGAGGAGTTCTTTAAGAGGTCCAGACTCAAATCCCAAAACTCTGATTGGTACAAGAAGACCATACGATTGAATGTCTTTAGGTTTCTTATTTGATTTGATTCTGACTGAAGTCACAATCTGACTCCAAATGTTTCTTTAAGTGTCTTTTGAATGTCTAATTTAAGGTGGTTTGTTGCCAAATTATTTGCAATTATTTGCAAGATTATATAAAAAATATGTGCAACAAAAATACTAAAATGCAATAACTAAAATATTTCTATCTGGCCCACCAACAGAAAAAGTAGTAGAGGGTAAAATAACAGAGTTTGAATGTAAATGAATTGCCACTTTAAAATTTGTCATTATCATTTAAAAGTGGACGTCTTGTTTCCTGTGGTCACGCACAAGATAAACTTCTGAGTGCGACACATTACGTCTCGTATTTGTGATTTCTGATACAAACCTACAATTTTTTTTAAATATACACTACTGTTGACCAAGCAAAAAAAATCGATGCTTCTGTGGACCAAAGCATGTAATTGATCAAAAATACCACAAAAACATCAGTACAGGTGCAAGTGTACCGTATGAATAACACGGAAACTCTATTGATCTTTTAAAAAGAAGAAGAAAGCAAACTGGATCTAACCAGGACAAAGAGAAAAATGGACAGCCCAGATTTACAACATTAAGAGAACAAATACATCAGAGCCTGTAGGCTGAGAAACAGACCCATCACAGGTAACCTGGCAGCTTCATTGAACAGTACACACTAAACACCGGATTCTGCAACAGTGAGGAGAAGACTGGAAAACTGTCTAAAAGACCAGAATCTCAAAAAAGCTACATCTGAAACTGGCAAATAAGAGGAATGACAGAAACATAGTAGAGTGCAGTAGTCGCTACACTCAAAATAGTCACATATATGTTGGTATGCATTAGGATATTTTAGCCAAAGTGATTTAAAGTGCATTCAGGCTGTTGATTTTATCTTTAGCTCCATGCATTCGTTGGGAATCAAACCCCTGATCTTGGCGTTGCTGGCACCATGCTGTAGCAGTTGAGCTACAGGAAAGCGTTGATTGAATGAAAGGTATTTAAAAGCAAGCTGGTCGCATCCACAACATGAGGCGCTGGAGAAAAGCATCAATAAAACTTTAACTAAATATCGAAATTCTTTTAGATCCAGATTTCTGTACTTAAGTGGAATGAAATGCAATTTTTTATTTGTAACATTATAAATCTATTACTGTAATTCTTGATAAATGTAAATGCATCCTTAATGTAACGAGGATAGTAATTCCAAATTTTGGAACAGGAGGAGAGAGTTTATTACTCAGAAAGTTGCTGGATTGTTTTTCTTGATGATGTTGTAAAATAAAGATTATTCAGCCTAAGCTTTTAAACTTATCTTCATATTTTTGTTTGTACCATGTTGATGCAGCTTTTGCTGCTGCAGTGGCGCCCTCTGTGTCTTTATTGCCACATTGCATGCTGCGTATGCTTTTCAATAACTACACCTCTACATTTATATTACCACTTATAATTTGAGGCACCTTCCAAAAAGTTGCTGGACAGCAACAGATTTTAGTTAGTTTAAAATTGTGTTAGCAGTTGGTGATTGTTGAAACACTGAAAGTAGAATGTGTGTCATCTGCGTTATCTTTGTCTTCTCTTTGTTTTGCTGTGCTCACTGAGCCATTTTATACGGTGTAACAACATAAACATGCGTGTCTCTCTAATTCACTGTAGTTGGCGTGCTGAAGAGCGCAGGGTTAAGTGTAGACAAACACTCCAGCATTTAAATGGAATTGCCAGCTCCGATTACCAGGAAACATATACCACTTACACTCCTGATGGACTCTGGTAATACATGCTACTTGAGTATTGTGTGTGTGGGGGTTTACTTAACCATATATTGGGGACAAATTTGTACCCAAAAGTCAGCAAAACCTGAGAAGTCTGTGAAAAACCTCCTTTTCCAGTTTTCTGTTAGGGTTTGAGTGTGGGTTAGGTTATAATGTTTATTACGAGCTGTGTATTAAAACAATAGAAGTCTATGGAATGTCCCCATTTAGTAAAACTTTGTGTTTTGAGTGTATTATTGAATGCATACTTCATCATACTTCGTCTCCTGTGATCTCAGTTACGTATGACCTTGATGTCAAAAACAGAGAAATTAAACCAGAAGTCCCTCCTTTTGTTCTTTACCGGCCGCCTATGGTTGAAATATGAATAATACATTTGTGTTTCGTCTCCTCTTATCTGCTAAGTGAAGCTACGCGTCTCACTCACGTCCCATCAGATAATCTCTGAAACAGAGAGGATGTGATGTGATGGCCGATCCTGGAATCAGTTCAATCTGCTGTTTGCTATAAATCTCTGCTTGTAAGTGGTTCTCTGGTAGAACTGTAATGTAAACCTTCAGAGATCTATCAGCGCAGACACAGTGGCATGACGAACTGCAGCTATATGAGCCGTAGAGTGCATCCTCTGTGCTTCTTGAAAGCTTTTATCTAAGTTTGGAGTGAGTGCACATTCAAAGCATGGAAATTCTGATTGGAGAGAAGACTGTCTGGTGGAATTACAAGTACAATAAAAAAAGCTGTTGTCATTTTCTTGATGCAGTAGAAGGTGCTAGAAATTGTCTAGAATGTGTTTAATTTGCTCTGTAGAGGTCGAGCTGCTAGTTTAATGTGTGCTGTTCTAGATCTTAATCTGTTTTCTTTGCATGTTTAAACAATGTTGCAAGGGATCTGATATTCAGTACAGTATGGCAGCATATGTGATATTGAGTTGGACTGGACTTGTTGGTTCTTAGGGAAAAATGTTAAATGCGCTCTCCCTTTGTGAGTTGCTTAATAAAAGTGTCTAAATACATAAATTTAAGATAAATGAGGAACTCAATATGGCCAGTTAGTCAGTTGGCAAGACAGGTTAGAGGACTTAAACCAACTGTTGTGTAATAGATTATTGATCACACTGTACCCAAGTTATTGTGTGCAAAAAACAGTTAAAAATTCCTCAAAGGTTTCTTTTCCCTAAACTGTATGCAACTTATATAAATGTTTATTTTGTGTATGTATTTTTATAGTGATAAAGCCTGCTCTCTATGGCCTCACTTTAAAAGGGTAATGTATTAAAATTAAAACTTCGTGATCATTTACTTATTCTCTATACCTCACATAAGGCAGAATGTTAGGCCTCAGTCTCAGTCACCATTCAGTTTCATTGTCTTTTTCTATATAATGAAAGTGGATGGTGATCGAAACATCAAGTCCTTTGTGTTCAACAGAGGTCCAATGTTTTGAACAACATAAGGGAAAATAAATGACATCATTTTCATTTCTGAGTGCACTAACCCTTTGAATACCTTCCCATAATGCCCGAGCCATTGATCTTTTGCATCATCCATAATCACTTCTTATTAATTTTCTATCATTTCTAGTTCTGTCATAAATTTGTACGGTGGTCACCTCAGTGGGATTGATATGAACAATCTGGATAGATCAGTTGAGGATGATGGATTAAGAAGAGATGAATGACGGACAGGCATTGAAAAAGAGAGGTAATAGTAGTGAGCTGGTAGTAAATTGGCCTTTTGTTCAGCTAAAAGCTTTGACCTTTGAGCCTTCATTGGCAGCCTGATCTGTTGACATCGTTGATAGGTTACAATCATACCAGGAGTGTCACAGAAATAGCACTGCTGTTGAACTGTATGTCTGTGCAGTGACCCATCTCGGGCGTTAAACCGCGCTAAAGGTTGGGACATGAGCTTGACTGCCTCTTACTGTACAGATGACTTACCCATGCTATTAAAACAGCCAAGCTTCTGGGGCAGAGTTTATTATCTGTGGAGAATTCCCACAAGACAGCTGTTAAAGTAAAGACTACAGTACATAAACCAGTGATCTTTGCTGTCACAAAATCTTCTCCCACATATATTTGGTTTTAAGTCTAAATTCTGCAGCAAGTGCAGAATGGAACTGTAGAGGTTTGATTGTTTGCTTTGTGTTGCTTGATAACTGCATTTTAATGTGTCATAAACATTTATCAATCCTTATCCTTTAATCACGGTCAAATTATTGAAAAGATTCAATGCTGTAATTTAAAGCAGGCAATATCCACCTTCTGTCTCGTTCAGTATCAGAAATCTTCATGTGTTTTCACTGAAACTGATGGATAGGAGGTTGACTCGCTTGGATGCATGATTATATTGACCGAAAAAATCAGTCGGATGATGAAACCATTGTGTCAGCGATGTTGTGAGGTCCCCTCATTCCTCTGTGTTTGCTTAGATCCATGTTCCATCCTCTCACCGGTCTGGCTGCTTTCTGGCTCTCTGAGTGACAGACGATTGAAGCAGCTCAGCACGGTTTTAGTATTGATGGAGACACCAAGCAGTCAACAGGAGGTGATGCTCCGGGCAGCCCAGGAGAGCAGGATGGTTGGACCATGTTAATGGCTTTAGGTGTTAGATTTATGGAGGCCACTCGTTTGGTTCCTCAGAGGTCCTGAAGTTATTCGAGAAGAATGGCCTTGTTTGTACCTCTGGTGAAGAGGAGAATTATAAACAATAATGATTTTTATGGAGATGCTTAAAGTGCACAAAAGTCTACCATGGGCAGTTGTGGTCCCCCTTTGGATCCTATTAGTCCACAAGTCCCCATAAAGAAATGTTTAAAGGGGGTTGTGATGAAGTAGAATGGGTTTTGTAAATGTTTCAGAATGCCTGGCTATTACAAGTGTAACAGTTCCCATAATAATCCCATTCGTATGGTCTGCCACCCTCGATTCAGTATGTGACCGTGTTATATCCTTGTGTGATGACACCTCTGAAAATATCAATTTTAAATGTCTTAAAATTGTAATCTGTCTGTTTTCAAGGGTAATTACTCTAATTCTCTGTTGTGCTGCAAATGGATGCAGCTGATTGATTAAACAAACATGCAAATGCAAATCTGAGTATATGCTCTGCTCTGAGTGACAGTCACCATGTGTATGCATTGATAGAGACTTAAATCTCACTCAGATTCAATGCCACTTGCCACAGTGCTAGTCTGTGACAAACCATTTCAAGAGCTCACGATAGATAAACATTTGTCACAGTAACAGTTTATCGTTTATCCTGTTATAACAGCACCAAGACATCTTCAGTTATGTAGAAGCTGTGTGCGCACAAATGCACATATTCATATATATTCATATGCATACACATATATATGTATATACATGTGTATGTATATTTACAGTGTATATAGTATCCACTTATACTATATACTGATCTATATGTATAAATTCTATAAATATGTAGTGAAAGAGGTTCATTGATGAATTAATATCTACAATCAGATCAATATTGGCTAATCGCAGTGTTAATATCAGATATTGATATTGCCTCAATTGTCTGTTTGCTGCACCTCACCTAGTGAAGTACAAAGTATTTACTATATTGAAACTGTGATCCAAACATGACACATCTGAGCTGCTACACCCCTGCTGGCTGTAGTTTGTGTCTGTTTTATTTTGAACACAAATATATCTAAAAAAAACTTCTGTGTGAGCTGTGATACAGTCAGACACAGTGGCATTGATGTTCTGGATTTAACAAACGGCCTCACGTGAGCCTCTGTAGTTACTGAGGAGCTTGAGGAACACAGTGGTCTCTGTACTTTCATCCACAGCTAGGTGAGGTAATGAGATACTTTGTCAAAGTTATGGAAAGCAGATCCATCTGATGTGTATTTCTGTCCCACTGAAAGATGTTTCCTGACAAATTGTCTGTGAGTGCTGATAACGGTAAACCCAACAGTAAACATATCTCAATGCTGCCAAATGGGGGGCCTTCCTGAGCAAAGTGCAAAAGCCATTAAAAGTTGAACGTTTGCTCATAATGTTCACTCCTTCCTCCCTCACAAATTTTCCCAATAACATGTTCTGCAACATGAGCCGGACCTCCTCCCCCGCATCCATCTCTCGCTGTTTAAGATCTCCAGAGCAACAAAGCTTGAGACACAAAGAACTACACAACTCACTTACTGTAAACAGCCAGTGATAAAGACAGGAGAAAAATCAATAGGAGGCAGACACCACAAATCTGTCGATGGAAGGCAGCGCTGGAGCCTGGCGCTGGGATTAAATCTGTGAAGCGCTGCCTGTTAAAGAGGGGCCGTAAACACTTGAACCGCAGCCTCATGTTTGTCAGTGCTCCATATTCTCAGCTGTGGACGTTCAATCTGCTCTGGCTAAATAAGAGGGATTTATTGAAGAGAGCCGTACTTGATTAAGAGAACAGGGATTGACTTGAGTTACCCAAATGCATTTCTTTTCTGGTTTATTCTGGTCAGTTCAGGTTTGGTGCTGGTCTAGCTGTTCACCAGCAAAACGCAACTGGTCAACCAACATTCTGGTAATTCTGTTTGATCAAACAGAACAACATATACTTGATGACCATCTACAGCAGTGGATCCCAGCTATTATTTATTAACAATATTTAAAGATCCCTCCACTCAAAATTTCTACCAAATAAAATAATCTAGAGCTTGGCATAACAAAAAAAAATTTATTTATTGTAAAAAAAACCCAGGCACAGATATGTTGATATTTAGATGTATTTAATATTTGTCATGTCTTATTTTAAACCTTTTTAATTCATCTTGAGACACCTTTGAAAGTTTTTGAGGCCACCTACGCTACTACTGGCACCTTCACTGGCAGGTTAGGGTAACATGACAGGTTCCATTGAGGGTGAGCCATGTTTATTTGCTTGTCCAATGAGATACGAGGGATTATAGTAGTAGATGATGCCTCGCCTCTCACCCTCCCTCCTCATCCTCTGCTGAAGAGTTCCCAGTAGGTGCTGGCGGAAAAAAGCTGCAGCGCTGTTTCGTATCAAGAGGTTCATGTAAAATTCAGCAGAGCTCCAACCAGCCGCCACCTCACTGAGCCCTCCCCTCAACGGCTCCCTTCAACCTCAGCTCCTCTTTGCCAGCCTTCCTGTCTGCCCTTATCACAACAGGTGATTGCCACGAGAGAGACAGTTGCCAGAAACACATTGACACTCTGCAGTAAGACGTGAGCTCCGATAAGCAGCCACATCCTGGTGTGAACAGCCAGCTTCTCCAGATGGCGGTCTGAGGGGAGGGAGGTGCATATAAAAAGCAACACCTTGTATTTGCTCACAGGGCCAGAAAGAAGCCCAGTGTAGTCAGATTTGATGAGATGTTCCCGTCCGAGACTTTAAATATGGCCATTTGTTCACTCTGTGTATCTCTCTAAGAAATGTTTTCCAATCTTGTTGTTATTCGTTGTAAGCTAGAACACTGCTTCTCAACCAGGGGCCTGGGGCCCACAAGGAGTCTTCAACACACTTCCAAGTGGGCCTCAAGATGACTTAAAATGATTTAAAATAACGGAAAAAGAATTAAAGTAAGGTAAAACAACTTAAAATCAAGGTATTTCTTAGTGTTTGGTTATGTTTATGATAGATATATGGAGATGGATATCTTTCTAGTTATGTCAAGCTCTAGAATATTTTATTGGGTATAAATTGTGAGTGGGGGGGGGCTTTATACGCTGTTGTGGACAATGGGAAGGAGTCAAAAAGCGTGAGAACCACTGAGCTAGATGAAGGTCACATCCCTTAGTATGCATACTCCCTCTGCTGGCCGTTTCGAAGGGAAATAAAGAGAGAAAGATGAGGGAGGGGCCTCAGTCTGCAGATGTATGTGTGAGGGCCCAGAGGCAAACAGCCTGTGTCTGACTGCTAAGTAGACGCTTCAGATGAGGCGCTAATGATCAGCATTTCAATGGGTTTATGGTGGATTCTCAGTCTGTCTCTAATGGAATCATTAATATGAGGGGTCAAGTGTTCCCTGTTCACACAGGCAGTCAGTATATCTCACCAATATGAACAGAGCCGTTTTCACAAAAACTAGTGAGCTGATTCTGATTAATCAGGTGTAATGTTTTGTTACAGTGTCATGTCTTTCATATTGAAGCTGTCTCTAGTTTCTAGTTCTTGTCACAGTCTTTGTGCATGTTTTTGGGTTGACCTTAATAAACTGCATTTGGGTTCATCAGCTCACCAACAGTTAGTTATTCGTGACATCAGTGAATGTCGTGTAATTCAGGGAAGAGAAGTGTCATTAATTATGTGAACTTGCAAGAACTTGCAAGAAATGTTAAAATGTTGTTTTCAGTGGATGACAAATAAAATTCAAAATGCAAGTATTAAGGATAACTGAGGTGTCACAGAAGTTACAGTAGTTCTAGTATGTTAAAAATGTTAATATTACATTTTGTTTTGAATGAATTATATTTATAATTGACTATTTCCTCACTTCATCATCTGACCCTGTCACTGAGCAATGCATCTCGATGCTAAAATTGATTCTAAGATTATTTTCTCTGTGAAGAATATATGCAAATATATGTAATGCGTTGCTTTTTTTACAAGGCAGCGTAATAAATTTGTTTCTCTTTTGAAGCAGCCTTCTTATCAGGGTGTTTCGGTGATGTCTTAAAATACTGCCTAGCAAGGCACCACCCAGAGTGTTTATGTAAAGGTCAGCGCATAACCGTTTTTTATTTCCCATTGTCTTGTTAGCAGTTTCCACATATCAAATTCAGAATGACTGAAATTCAGAAAGTCAGAAGAATACTGGAATAAACCTAATTTATTTCAGTGAAAGACATGGAAGAATTTAGTGTTTCTACAGTGGTTTCAGCCCCTGCATAAGGTGTGGATGTCTCACGCTTCCTCTGATAGTCTGTCATCACAGGCCTGCTCCAGCATTCCTGAGCAGACACGAGCATCTGGGTGTCTTTTTGAAGTTGCCAGGCGTGAGCTCACAAGCAGCTGTACTTCCTCTCCGGTGGTGTCTGCGAAATGTAGGAGGATGATGAGTTGAAAGTCCTTCGCGCTCTTGTCAAGTTGTTTTTTTCCAAGATTCCTTTTCAGTATAATTTTTGGCCCTGGTCTTTCATAGCTTCCCTCACTGTGAGCTACCTTAAAAGGCAGACAGATGGGCTACCCAGCAGGTAGATAAATGCTGATGTGCACTGATGAGCACTCCAGAACATGACAAACCAAAGGGTCATGTTAAAGAGAGAGCTTAAATGAGGCAAAACAGCTGCTTCTCTGAGTCTGAGAGAAGTTTTTTGTGGTCCCCACGTTCTCTAGTTTGCTTGTTAGTCCCCATGTATTAGCATTTAAAATCTACCTCGCTAGAGTTTTGTACCCGAGTCATGCTAACAACCAGAACCCTGCCTCTTGTGAGAAAAAAAGACCATTTAGTATCAGTCTCTTCAAATGAAATAAATTAGAAATTCTGCAGTTCTGTGATGCAGGTAATTAAAAACAGATTAATGATTGAGCTAATACAGTCATCTACCCTACAAGCGTTCAGCACAACGGAGAGTGCCGCCTCCTCGGCTCAAATGTAGGGCAGTGCTCTTCAGCACCACGGCCAGCGACTCATTAGGGACAGTGTTGAGGATCCGCCCAGAAAGCCAGTGTGGTCATTGCCCTGTACTAACTGTTACGCTCAGCTTGCGCTCCCCTTCCACAAGTAGTTTTTCTGCTCCTCACACAGTTCCCTGGCAGAAGTCCTTTACCTTTTAGCCATCTGGGTGAAGAGTGATGGAAAACCTCCCAGTGCTATCAGACCACCAAGCTCAACTTCCCCTCCAGAAGTCTCCACCTGACCACTGACTCAGTGTAGCATTCAATTATGTAATATCACAAAAAAAAGAACGTCTCTAACTCTGTGTGCTGTTGTGTTCATGACATGGGTTCTTTGTCATTGTCTCTGTACAGTACAGAATGTCATCCACTCGGAACAGAACAAGCTGTGAGCTTTCTTCTGAACAGGACCAAGATGTGACCAGGACCAGCGTGGTTTTGTTTGAGGATTTTGCCTCCTGGCCTCCACGGGC
Source organism: Chromobotia macracanthus (assembly GCA_036877525.1). Taxonomy (NCBI): domain Eukaryota; kingdom Metazoa; phylum Chordata; class Actinopteri; order Cypriniformes; family Botiidae; genus Chromobotia; species Chromobotia macracanthus. The sequence continues at coordinate 2,782,798 of JAZGTH010000009.1, forward strand.
CACATGGGGCCCAGATAGACCAAACATCAGTTGGGATTCAGGAACGATGCTTGCTAGGGTCAGCTCTTGGCCAGAATTATTAATTAGCATTATGCATGGCTTTCCAACCTTCTCAAGAAGCCATGGTTCTCATCAGGTTAAACTGGCCTCATTGACTAGCCTATATCTCTAATCTCATTATTTAATCCTTAAAACATGACCTATACATTTGATTCAACTTATACATTAGTTCAGTAGTTCTTAAAGTTTATCCTGAATCTGACTACAGTTCGCACACATGTAAACGCTAGTTAGTCCGAACCTCAGGGTGTGTCAGAACAGCAGCTGGCACACTTCATTGGCTTTGGATGGAAACACTGTGGAAAGTGTTCAAATTAGAACAAAAGAATAAGTGGAAGAAAATCAATGAAGGAGGTGAAGATGATGGAGAGCCAAGAACAATTATCTCTGAGATCTCTGCTACTCTAGTTTTCTGTGGAAGGTGGAAAGTAAAGGACAGAATTCTGTATGAACAGAAAAACCTTCATACAGAGTCATTCAGAGATCATTACCCCACGCAACTGATACTTGTAGATTACTGTGCCTGTTGAGTAGATAAGATTATCTGACCATCTTTTGACTAGATGCTGATGAATAAAAATGTGGTGCCATTTTCTTTAAAATGTGTTTTGTTCCTCTTGCTGTATCTTCTTTTTGTCTAATACAATATACTTTCATATAATTCATTTTGTTGGATGTACTGTACAGCACCTCCAGAAAATTCTGGCATTTGGTTTTGTGTTTCTTCATGTCAAAATACTTTCTTAAATAGGGCTTCATTTTTCCAAAGCAATACTGTAAGCACATCAAAACTGTTTTCAGGGGTTCTGTACAATTTGACAGCATTCTTCATTCAAATCTGGTCATACTGTTTTTAATTAATCTCACAGTGTGTAAAAAAAAATCAAATTCAATGTCTTTGTCAGCCATTTGACAGCAAGGTTTTGTTAATTGTGTTCTTACAGTTTGATGTGTGTAAATCTGGGTTTGTAGTCTTGATTTTGTGGTTATAATTTGAGAAACATCTCATATACTGTAAAAAACAACTTTGCTGCCTTAATTTTTCTTAAAAATAAGTGGGCAAATGTTCAACAGTTTTCAATAAGTTACAGCAAGGCCAGTCAAGATTACAAAGAGTAAGTAGAAATGACTTGTGCAGCCACATTGATTCAACTTAAAATTTTAAGGCAGCAAAGTTTTTTGCAGTGTAGATTTTATCAAATTTTTCTTAGCAATCAGAAAACAAAGATCTTTTTTTCCAACCGTCCTTTTCCATGATTGTTCCTCAAAATTAGATTCATACTTTGATGTTACCATGTGTGTTTGCTACATGTGGATCAGCAGGGCTTCTTCCTCTTAACAGCTCATTTCATAGTTACCCTGGTCTTCATTAGTTAGGTCTTCATTTATTTTGCACCAGAGCAATGCCACATCCTAAAAGGATCCAGAGGAGGATACATGTAGAACAAAAGTGCCCTTTGCTCCCATATGTTGTTGTTAAAGCATTACAGCTTGCAGGCAACATGCTTGTGAAGTTCCTCCAGGCCTTTCCTGTCTGAGTAATCCTCGTGTTCACACAAGGTTCCTGACTGGAGCTTTGTGAATCTTCTGTTAAAGAAATATGTATAAAAGACTATGCATGCCCTTTCATTGAGATGATAGGTTGTCATTAAAAATCTGCTTTTTATTGTCAGCAGAGGTTGTAGTGATTCAGAAACATTGCAAACGTAATAGTGAAACTAGAGCTCTGATATACATGAGCTGCAGTGTACACTGTGTGATTGATGCTGATTCAGTTTTTCTGGACACACTTTACAGGACATTTAGGGATGCAGTGACATTAATGAGAATCTAATTCTGAACAGGTAATTCCAACATTTCACTGACAATTACCTAGCTAACGGGGAACAGTCTTAGAACGTTGCCTAAAACGTTCTCTACAAGTTCTCTTGAAGTTATCAAAAATCCTTGCAGTAATGTTAGTAAAACATTTAATGTTATATAATGTCATATCAAAAATGTTATTCTTAAGTAGTTAGTGGAATGTTTTAAAAATGTTACAAAATTAAAAAAATGTTTGAAAAAAGTTATTATAACCAAACAGTAACGTTAATGCAATGTCTAATAAACTGGACATTTTGAACACTACAAGAACTTTCAAAATAATGTTTTTAATGTTTTTGTTACATAATAAAAATGTTAGGGAAACATTACAATTTAAAAATGTGAGCTGGGTACTTTGTCAACGGCTTGCTTGCTGACCGTCTGTCCTGCGAGGCCTCCATCAAAACAGAGAGAATTGTGTTTCACAGCCGTCAGGAGGAGCAGTGGCTCTATTCCCAGTCAGCGCTGTTACTTGTTTACTTCACACCTGAAGTTTGTGTGTATTATGCAGTGTTGCTTTGGGTATGACATGTATGTGAACAGAGTTTCATTAACAGCTTCATTGTGAGACAGTGTATCCACTTTAAATATAGATGGAACAATGAAACAAGCAAGTAAAAATATTTCATTAATGTATTACTGTGAGCTGCATTTAGTGCACTGTATGTTTTCGTTTCTAAATTTATTCAATTTTAACTTTGTAATGACCCAATAACAGCCCCCCCACGAACGTTTTCTCGTGAAAGTTTGGCACTGTGTTTTTGATGACAGAAAAAAATAAAAATGTAAATGCTTTCACATTCCCAAGTTTTTGCAGTGCTAAAAGAAGTAGGTCAATTGAATTTTTTATTTTCCCAGAATCAAACCAGCTCTTATTCTGTGTGATCCTGCAGACATGGTGAGGGCACGTCAAATACATGTCACAAATTACAGTTGACTGTCAAGCTGCGGTAAACTCGGTGTTATGTAATTGCTCCAGTGAAGCAATGAAGATGGAGACCAAAGCTTAACAATAAAGATAGCCTGGGGCCAGTGAGTAGAGAGAGAGAGAGAGAGAGAGAGATAATTGAGCCCAGTTAACTGAACTGTCTCTTGCGCTTTTGAGCCAGTGCCGTGTTATTTTCACATCTTTATGTATATTTATAGCAAGCCTGAACATTTGGTTTTCTGTGACATCAAAATATTGAAAATGATCTCATAGTTACTTTTACAAGATAAGCAAAAAATTAAGAGAAGTCGTATGAGAATGTTGTTTTTTATGTAATTTCATAATAGGATATTAAAGAATAAAGTCATACCATTTAGACAATAAGAACTATATTGCGTAAGGTAGGAATATTTTGGGAAACAATCATTATGTGATAAAGCGTAATGACCACAATGAAGAAAGCTCGAAAGCAGGAAATGAAGGTGCAGGATTTAATTAACAAACTTCAGGATTAGATTTAAAAACAAAGAAATCTATTGGTCTTTTGGTGCATTAGCACTGATTTATTATTAGTAACTGGATACTACAGCTACGTAATTTTGACTGTATTCTCAAAATATTGCCACTGTAATCATAAATGCTGCTAATCTATTCTCATAATGTTGACTTTATTCACAAAGTTTTACTACTGATTCGTTTATGATTTATGAATAAGGCCTACCCCAAGATTATTGTCATTATTCTCCTAAAAAACTTTATTCTTGAAATTGTAGAATTTAACAGTGTACTAAATGCAGAGTGTTATTTCTAGTGCATAATAATATGTTGCTAAAAATAAAATCCAGTTTACAAAATGGGTCATTGAAAATGTTGGCAGGGCAAGAAAAACCCACAGCTCCACGATAATTCATTCTCAGTGATGCTGGTGTATTCAGTTCAGTAGTGGCCTGCCAACGCCTCCAAATGCGGCCACAGAACTGAATTAAGTGTCTCCACTCTCTTTTGACATGGCACACATCATTGCCAGTGTCATTAGGTTCCTTGTCTGATTCAGTTTTTTTGAAATGGCTTCTGTTGGCCTTTTCCAGATTGCCCTTCAGTTTAATCAACAACACAGCACGCCAGCATCACTACCGAATGTGAACAAGGAATCGGAAACATCCACCGCGCTCCTCTGCCTGTGCGCCTTTCCACTGAGATGATGCTGTGTGAAAATGAAACGTACAATTAACTAATTTGTGAACCAACATCAGAAAATGACGCCTGAGATATCAGAATATTTTGTTGCATTTTTAAGTTCATATGTTGTTATAGTAACGCAGCAATGTGGAATGATGTAAACACTTCATTCTAAAGAAGGAAGCATAATTATATTACATTGGCTCTTTAAAAACTAGAGCAAAGTGCATACACTTTCATCACCCTGATTAAATATTTAAAACTGCTATCCGTAACTTTCTTCCGTACTGAGCAAGTACATCAGTGACAGATCAGTGTTCACTTACCCTGATTCACAATGGTAAGTTTATAAAAATGATTTATAATTTGAGCTGTCAGGTCTGATTTTTCCAAAATGTCATTTTGGCTTCATTTGACTACAACATACTTGATGAAAAGTATATAAATAACCTGCAATTTTATGTTTCAAATAGAGATGGCAGTAGAGAGTCGAAAGTTACAGTTTCATTTATGTCTATTAGTCGACAATCGGTCCATAATGACATATCCTCAAGTGTCCACACTTAACATTTTTTAAGGCTTTATAATGTGACAGAATTAAACATGTATAGATAAGCAGAGAATTGGAGAACCTGAAATCACCAGATAGCTAATTAAAGCCAGCAGAACTGTTCTATGTTAATTCGCACATCTCCTACACACGCCTGCAGAGGATTGTGGTCTACCTCACGCACCGCTCGGTCCCATCTCATGAATATGCAAATATCAGATCCCACCCCTCTGAGTCACTGTACCGCACCTTCCATTTTAACTTTCTACGCACGTCAGTGTCATCGCTGACCGCTCGCGCTGGTGAAATGTCATGCCACATCCTCAGAGCCGTGACGAATCTTTCAGTGCGTTTTATTAGTGCAGGGATTTAATGTGGCTTTTCTGTGGATTTACAGTAAACGACTGGTTCAGTTTTACACCGTGATGTATTAGTGATGCCAATACATTCTGGCTTGTTTGCTGTCTAGCTGTATGGAACTAAATTCAATTATCAGATATGCAAACCATCATTCAGAACACATTTCCATTCATTTGCTGCTAAATGTGCTGCAACTTCTTCTGATTCTTATGTTTTATACTGAAAAGCAAGTTTTTGACTTACAGTATCCTGCCACATCCTGTGACAGAAGTTTGGAAATTGACAGCATTTTCATTTTTGTAAAGCTATACCTTTTAAAACTACCTATTTATTTTACAAATAATCATGAAATAAGACTTTTATACATAAAGAATAGTCTCATGCTTAGAGTTCTTCAAATTCTGCTGCTTCTCAAATTCTGTTCTTACAAGACTCCTTCCTGATATGACAGACCTCCAGGGTTTCAATTTTAAATTAAGAACTATAAATTATGTTTTCATTTCTTGTTTTATTCCTCCACACCGTCATCAGGGAAACTCCTGGTAAACTGGACATTAATGGAGGGTGGGCTGTAACGTAATGTGTTTTAGGAATCAACACAACTGAGGAAGGAAAGCCCAAGTGGTGTCTCTTCTCCATTAAAAATGAATCACAGTTCACACAGGGTCAAGAACACATGTGAGATCTGAACAGTCTTAAACTTCAGCCCATTATTAGAGGAGAATATTTCAGATGCAAAAATACCAGCCTCTCTATTTTTTAAAAAATTGACAGATCATGTCACGTGGACGGCCACGTCCTCTCTAACCCGACTCTGTTGCGCTCTCAGAACTGTAAACTGAAAAATGAAAGCTGAAAATATTTCACTTTGTCAAACTTTTCCTTGTAAACATTAATGAATGATTTACTGTTCCGCCTTGAAATGAATTTGGCTGCCATGTCTTCACACTCAATTAGCATAGTTTATTTTGTGGAAAATCCCCAATGCTTTACTCTTCAGTGCAATTTCAAAATTCGTTTGTAATGCTTAATCTAAAATAATACTAAATCTGAAATAAATCTAAAAATAATTCCTTTGACTTTACAGGAACAGACTCTTGAAAACAGGAGCTATTTTGTGCATTCAGAACTAAATTTGATTTTTTTTGTCTGAATTGTTCTGTTCTTCATCAGTTACTATTTCATACTGTTCATCAGTGGTACAGTAAACTTCTCAAGAACTTTGCTTGAATACACAAACTAATCGTGTCTGAGTTTTAAGATTGCTCTGAGCTTTAGGCATGCTCTGAAATTTGTGATTACGGCTAAAAATGTCCACAGCTGGAAGTACAATCTGGGAAAAGTTAGCAAGCTTTGAATCGCATGCAGTGGGGTTAATTATTGGCAGTGACTCTTGTTTCGGTTTTTATGACAGCTCCAACTGTGAGGTCTCTGTTGATGTCTTCTGGTCTTATCTTCTGCTAGAGAAAAGCTGCTGATTCTTCTGTTTCAGTGGTTATGTCTTGTTGCACTTTAGGGGGCGAGCAGTCTGCCATCATAAATGCTCATCTGCTCCCCAAAATTACTGTTGTCATCTTGATGTTTTGTGATAATAATGCTTAACAATCACAATTACAGTAAGATACAAGAAGCCTGACAATGATACTAAATTGCTTTGCCTTCACTGTGTTATGTGACACGTAAGGTCTTACGTTTGTAAAGGGTGAAAAATTTTAATTAACTATAATGTTTTTAAGTTTAGAAATATGCTTGAATTTGGACTTGCAAACTAACTTGTTCCTAACTTGTGCTCATTTCTGTTTCTTCAGAACATCCAGTTATAAAAGCTCAAAAATGATTTCACATTTGAAATGAAAGCCAGCCAGTGGTAATGTTTATGGCTATTATTGCATTCTGCGAGCCAGAGTTGCATCAAGCAGTGTAAGATGTTATATGCTGTAGTGATGCTGTCTTAAACTTTATTTGTTCATTTAATAGATGTTTCTTCTGTAAGTTCATCGAAGTGTGTGTGTCTTGTGATGATTGCATTAGCAAGCCAGTCAACTAGACAACAAAAAATGAAAAAAAGGCTAGATCTGTCTTTTTTGTCTTTAGCTAATAATGTTTATATAGGATTGATTTAGTAGCGTATATTATTTTATCAAGATTTAAAAGTATATATTATTATTATATCATGCTGTGATCGACACAAATTCAGAAAGTATTTATTTAACCAGAGGCACCTGAAAGTGCTGGAAAAGTGCTTGATTTGTACTTTTAAAAAGATGTATTACACCTGCTCTATGATGGGAATCTTTTGTGACACTATACTTTCAACATGAATTTCTGACATTTTGTTTCGAGTTTTATAATTAGCTTTAATGAATACTGAAATGCTCTGAATAATCAGACAGGTGTGGTGCTGATTTTCTACTAGTCGGTAGCTCGGTGACTTTCCACCATGTTGGAGACAAATATCCCTCCACCCGCAGCAGGAGCAGATCTCAGGTGGTTGGTGTGTGTAATGGAGGTTTAAACAGTGTCAGTTCCTCCGTACACAGTGTGACAGCTCTGAGTCTCTGGTAAAAGCCATGTGAGCAGCAGTGTGGCTGTCTACATCTGGGAAAGATGGGAAGCAGACAAGAACAGCTGGCTGGGGCTCAGGAAATCTCCACGACTGGGAGCCGAAAGCTGTCTGTACATTTCATACGGCCCTTCGCCAGCTAGTCAAGCTGCCACTGTGGCATCAGAGCTACTCAGATGTACAGGGCCGTGGTGTTAGGCCATTGAATCATTTGCAGAAACATATGGAGACTTGTGAGTTGTAGGCTGATCAAACATACTTTACATGACCAGGGTGCAAAACAAGGCTTTAAACAAAAAACATTTCTTTTTCAACAAATGGTCTGTGAAATGAGGTGCTGAACTTCTAAGAAAACAGATCATCAGCTTTAGGAGGTCAAAGTAAATATTTGTGTTTATGTTTATTCCATGTTATTTCTATTTTTATAAAATTATTTTTCTTCTCGTATTTGTCCTTTTTTTACGTATTTCTCTTCATGTTGTATACGGTTTTCAGTTTGTGCAAATCAGTTACTGAACGTAAAACGTTTTTTCGTTTTCAAGCAGTAAACATTAAATAAGCATAATTAATTAATTAAAATAAGCATAATTAAATCAAAAGTAAATCAAAAAGTAAATCATACTATAACAAGGTTGTGTGCCAAATCTGTTACAGTTTGTTTTACAAATATGTGAGAAGTAGTTTGTAATCACTATTAGTTCTTTGCTACAGTGAACTAAATCATCGAATGTTAAAATTTTGAAATTGTATGATTTGAATAGCATGAAAGTCAACCCTCTAAGGTGGGACAGACCATTTTTTGTGAGGGGTGTATGTGCAGAAACTATATATTTAAAACTAGCTTCTGTTTATGCTGGGTTAATTATATGCTGGATAATAGTTAAGTCGACATATCAACTCGTTCCTACAACAAGATAAACATACTGTACATGTAAGCTGTTTTTGACAACTGTCAGCCAGGGCCTGTCGTGAAGTGAGATCAGCTAGTGCTTCTTTCTTCGAACCTTGGTTCCTGTTTTCCACTTTGTTTAAATAAAGAGGTTGTTCCGTGACATTCCCAGCCTCTTTTAAATATCCCGCTCTCCCACAGAGGCCGAATCCCATCGCTATGCCGGGGAGCAAGTTCAGTCAGACATTTTAAAGGTTTACTCTGCACTTGGCATTTGAGGTTGAATAAAGCACAGCTTATCCATCTAAACCAGCAGGTCACTATCTCCCCGGAGCACAACACAGAGAGAAGCAGACAGTTAATCTTTCACCCCTTCTAGAAAAGAATGGACACCCATAAACTGATATATCTACATGATAGGCTTCTTTCTGTGGCATATGCTGTCTGTGAGAGTGTTGAAGGGTGGATGAAGCATTGCCAGGTAACATTGTGTCAGAACGAGCTGATTTCCCAGAGGGCCGCTGGCATGACATTCCATGACCCACTTTTCATGTTTTTTCATTGGTAACAATAGAGTAAAGTGTCAGGGATGCAAGCAGGTTCCTGGAGTCAACATCCTTCTCCAGTCTGCAGATTATCGGTCAGCTGTGGATGAACGTGTCTACTTGTGTGGTGCTGTTACGGTCAGTGGATATATGAGGGAATTAGTTGCAGATGGGGGTGTTGTGGCTGGATTGATTTTCTGACTAATTCACATAACCTCATCTGAACTGCCACCCAGAGGACTGCAGTTGATGCTTTATTTCACAAATAACCAGAGCTCAAAGTGCACGGAGAAGATGGTGGGGGAACAAAGATTTGGAAAGTTTTACTAGTTTTTAACAATAAAGTTTAGAACTTGCAAAGAGAGTATTGTCTTAGCTAACAGGGAATGTTCTCAGAAAATTGTCTAATGTTCTCTAAAATGTTTTTTTATTGAGGTTTATGAACAGAGGACAGGAAGTGATAGGGAGATAAAGATCTGGAAATGACCAAAATGGACCCAAACTCACACATATGTCCCACAACACAACATGAATGCACATGCACAACTTTTTGGACCTCATTTACTGTTATCTGATCACCCGAAACACATGTTAGCATCAGCGCCTCACTAAAACTAAACCTAAGCTCACCTAAACCTAAGCTCACCTAAACCTAAGCTCACCTAAACCTAAGCTCACCTAAACCTAAGCTCACCTAAACCTTAGCTAACCTAAAACACTATTCATTTGCTGCCTTAGAAGCCCTAAGCTTCTCTCCAGTTCTACTGCAGTTGATTTCAGCCATGGCTGAGCACAATGCAAGATTATCTGTCAAAGGGAGATTCATTGTCAGAATGAGAATGTCACATTTATCAGTTCAGATCCCAGATTCCAATTAATACATCCACAAGAACATCTTTTGACCCAGATTTACCTCTGGGCACCTCACCCATAATTCCCCTGTATTGAACATCTATTGATCTCAGGTAACGTTGCCATTAGTCCCTTTCACTGAGACATTTAGTGATTCATTCCAATAATGAAACCGGCAGGCATTCATTGATATTGACTATATTCCCAGCTAGTTTCCGTTGTAAGAATGTTTCCATAACATTTCCATTAAGTAACAAAATGTTAAAACTGTTATTGTGAAAGGTTTAGAAATGTTTAAAATGTCTAGTTTCTTAGACAGTGTATTGACATTATTGCTTGGTTGTAAGAACTTTTTAAAAACTTCCTTTTTAATTCTGTAACTTTAAAAAACAATTTCAATAATAAAAATAATAATAATAATGTTTCATATAATGTTAGACAAATGTTTTACTAATGTTACTGCAAGAACGTTTTTAAGAACTTTGCGAGAACGTTCTGAGAACATTCCCTGTGAGATGGTTGAAAGTTCTTGCTCTTTCAGGACAGTGAATCTTGGCGTCCTCCTGTTACATTAATTCATTCCAGGTTGTGGTTTTTATTATTCACAAAAGTACAAGTGCTGCACATCATACCTATTAAAAAGGCTTTATCTGTGAGAGAGAATGTGGACACTTGTGACTCACGCTCTGGCAACAAAGAGAGCGACCTGCAGTTCACGTCTTCTCATGCATGTCCAGCTCATCTAGCCAGCAGCATTGTACTTTGGTTAAAAGCAGAATCTCTTGAGCACAACCAAGAATCAAATAATGACTCACATCCATGGTCGTGGTGTTTTTTTTTTTTGCTTCATTATTTGTGATGAACTGACCATGATCTGTTCTGTAGGATTTTTTCAGGTGTTTTAGTTTAAAGTTAGTCCAATGTAACCATCTTTTGATGTTACATTGTAAAACAGAAGAGTGGATAGTTCTGATGGTACCTCTTTTCTGATATTAAAGGCAGATTTTTTTGTTATTAGTGTTTTCTCTCTCTCTCTCTCTCTCTCTATATATATATATATATATATATACATATATATATTATATATATGTATATATCTTATGCTTTCAAAGCTAGCTTGCCATTTTTAGAATCTTTGAAGTTGTCTACTCTACCTTTATTCTACCATATTATTGTGATTATTTTTGCCTGCCGATTATTCAACCCTCAAACTTGCTTGGAAAATATTGGAAATGTTAGTGAGTGAAAAAGAATGGCTTTTGTTGTGTTCCTCTGTTGAATTCCCTCTAGATCCGCCACTTTCTCCCACTCAAAACAGCCCACAATGCATAGTGCTGCCTCAAAAAAACCCTCGGGCCAAGAATGGCAGTTTCATGAGGAATGAACTCATCTGAACAGCGAGGCAAATAAATAAATCAAATGTTAAAAAATGCAGACAGTCTACAGGCAAAGCAGAAACCGTCTCCACTGTGTTACTAATTTCATAGCATGTTTTTTCAGAAATGAGCATTTTTATGCAGAATATAACTCGCATGATTTTTGTTACTTGCTATTTTGCACCGAATCTGTTGCAGATATTAAGATATCGGACAGCCGTGTGAGAGAAAGAAGGCTAATAAAATCATTCTTTAAACCACACCTGCACATTTAACACACTAAAGTGTTTTTCAAGAGCTGCTGTATGTTAACGCCCTTGTATATATATGCGTAATCAGTATCTTATGCTTGGCCAAGCTACTTAGCATTATTTACTCACTGACGTCCCCTGAAGTGTTACCTGTGCATTTATTTATTCCATGACAGGAAATTCACAAGGGGAGGCTGAGCACTGGTTTACAGGAAGAACAGAAGCTTCAGGTTACATCCTGATTGCGTACAATAACTTATACCTGTAAGCATCCCGGTGAAGATGTGTTCTGGCCTTGGTGGCTCACCATGATATGTGACATGACTTTGGTTTTACAGCTCACTCCACTTCACTGTCTGTGCCAGGGCCAAGATTTCCACATCGGGTTGGTCGAGTTGCACGACGTGCTCCTCTGCTCTTTAATTGAATTCTCTGCCCCCTCAAGCCCTCTTCGACTGTGAGCAAGCCAGGGCTGTGTTTAAGTGTTAATTTGTCAACTACAGCAGAGGGTGGCGTCCGGTGATTTGTATTGGCGCCGGCGCAGCGGGCACGCAGCGAGAACAGATGGACTTCAGAGGTGTGCTTCTTAATCTCGCGCAGAAACGCTGCCACAACTCACAACAAGTTGTATTTCATTTGCCTAATTTGGATCTTGCGTACGCGTTTAGCTTTTGCATTGATGTCCAAACCATTGTCGCTTATTATAGATTGACCTTGTTAAAATGTTGATAAACACACATCTGTGATTACAGATTCTGTGTGAGTGTCTCGATCAGCTTCCTGATTCACTAATCAGTGTATTGTCCCAAGAGTCGACTATTTCTCTATTCCTAAACTTTATAATGAGTGTAGTGTTTAATATTTCCTGAAATGTGGGACAAATGCATAATTGTTATGGTGATACTGTATTGTTTATAACAAAACAATTTAAGATGATTTGAGGATCATGTTAAAGGTAGGGTAGTTTTAGTTAGCAATAACTATCGACGTACATACGTAGTTTGACAGACAGGTAGGATATCCTTGCTTTTGGACCGAGTGCACCGTTTGGACAAATGCTTTATGGTCCTGCGCCTTCCACAGAAGATATATAAATATATTTATACCACTTTACCACTTTTTGTTTCTGAAAAAGTTCGCTTACCCTGCCTTTAATGGTGATGTTATTAAACCAGTGACTTTTTAATGGGTCACCAGGTAATTGTGTTGAAGGAAATGGTGTCATCAGTGTCTCAGAGTTTAGTGGATCAGGGCCTTTGCTTGTGTAGTTCACGGTATATTGATAGTAATCTGACATGAGATGAGACGCAGTGTGCCACTTAGTGTGCCAAGCTGCTCTGTTGATTGTGGTGTTAGTACAATAAGTTGGATTAATCTGTTTATAAATAGATTATTCTGATAAAATGATTTACCTTTATGTCCTGCCTAAGTACACCCTTACCATGGTAAAATCACTGTAACAGGCCTCTCGTGGCCTATTGCTTTATTAGGTCACCACAGTATACTGTCTCCCCTCTTATCTTCAGTCTGCACTGCCTCAAGAAGCAAGTGTTTGAAGTGAGAAAGTTTCTCTTTATCTTGAATCAGTGCTCTGTGCCACCGCAAATCAGCACGTGTTTAAATGTCTTCACCAGACCCTGAGACAGGTTACACGACACCCCCATCTCCCTCCCTAAACCTGTTATATACAGTCATTTTCTCAGTGTAATTTTTAGTGAAACACTTGATTGGTTTTCGTTGAAACGTTCAGGGTTGAAACATCGACGTTCAAGGCTTTTATTTCTCCATTTGGGCTTCATGTGGAGGTCTTGATCTAGTTTGTCATTATAATTAAGATAAACTCGGCATCTAAGAGCTCGGGTTCAGATTTCATCCTCAGGGCTGTTTCTTGCAATACGCCTAATTGCTCTCCTCTCCCACAAACAGAAGTTAGTATAATACATAATAAATGTTGTGTACATAAACTACATAATCAAAAGCATGCGGACACCCAAACACCACCCCCATACAATATGTGCTTGTTCAACATTTAATTTCCCTGGGTGTTAAAATAGAGTTAAGAGTCTTTTCACTGCATGTTGGAACGTGGCTGCAGTAATTTTCTTTCAGTCACTTTTATCCAAGGCTATATAGTTTATCAGTGTACATGTGTTCCCTAGGAAGCGAACCCACAACCTTTGTGCTGCTAACGCAATGCTCTACTAGTTGAGCTACAGGAACACTAACACAAACAGAAAGAGCAAATAGCACTACGAGACACTTTAGAAACATAAATAGAAAATAACTGCATGCATTTCTATGGTGACTCGGCGATGTGATGACAGCTCTGAAAGCTGAACGCTGAACCTGGAACACAGAGTCAGCAGCTTCAGAACAGCCTCTAGACCGTCACGACTCCTCTGCTGCTCTCATTATTAAAGTCTTTGAACCGGCTCTGGAACAAACGCAGCAGTCATCGCACACGCAAAGGCAGCTGGGAAATTCCTGCATATGCTTTATATGCATAATATATGCATAATATATGCATAATAAATGTGAAACAGTAAACAACAGCAGCTTACTAATAGAGAATGCTACAGCCTGTACATACTTCGACACTGTGGCTGCAGGTTCCAAAAATCAGTTTGACTGACATTTACCTGTTTACCTATTGTAAATTAGGCTGCAGTTTGTAATGTAGCTTCCCCTGCATTAGCTATATGTGTATTTTAATTTTAGTTGTGTAATTTTCATTTGTTCTATTGTATTTAATTGCATTCGAATAATGCTATTATGCTGCTATTTTTTATTTAATTAGCTTACAGATTTTTGCTTTTAATATTATAATTAGTACATTTTTAAGGCTGGTATAAAGTCTCTTTACATCCTAATAGCAGTCACTACGTAAAGTGGTCTAAATATATTTATATATCTTCTGTGGAAGGAGCAGGACTATAAAATGTTTGTCTAATCGTTACATTCGGTCCGAATGCAATGATAGGATGTCCTAACTGCCTGTCAAACTATGTATGTTCGTGTGTGTTGGAGGAGGCGTGGCTTTGGAGAGAGGGTGGGATCTTGGGCTGTTAAAGATATCTTGTTATTGCTAGCCTCTCTGAAATTGCCTTCCCTACCTTTAACAGGAAAGAAGAAACACATCTAGCAGTCAATATAAGAGCAAACCGACAGTACTAATAAAAACGACATAAAAGAGAAAAATCACGTACATGAGCAAACAGATACGCCTCACTTGATATGTTACTGACAATTAGGGAGACTGCTTAAAAGAGAAAAAACATTGTGTCTGGTAATTCTGTGTGGCTAGCGAAGCCTTTTAAGACGCATTTAATTGTGTTCGCTGGATTATTTCTGCCACCGCACATTTTAGTAACATGTCATGGCGTGGTACACTGAGACCTCTGTGTAATCCGTCACTTAGCAGTGTGTTAACAATTAAAGCACCAACACTGGCATTAACAAGAGTGTTGAGAAACTGGATCAATTCTAAATTGTGCCTATGGTCCAATTAAATTGGAATTGCATTTGTGTGTAACGATGCATGAAAAAAACAGCAAACCTCTTCTGGTTTATTCAGATTTGAAGGCATAGATCTTTGAGAGGGAAATAAGTTGAGACAACACTGAAAAGCATGTCAGCATATATGTGTGTGTGACAGATGCGTTACACGTTGTGTAGACAGTAGAGCTGCAAGACTAATATCAAATAAATAATTGAGAATCACTCATTGTGAAAAGTGTTGATTGCAGCATTTTACAAGGACTTTTCCAACTGTGATGTCTGTTTCTTGGGTCTAATGTTACATGCTGTGATGCAGCAATTCACACAGCAAGAATTAAATGTCTTTACTGCCCAATGGACAGTGCATCAGTTATTTAAAGGGATCGTTCACCCAGAAATGAAATTTGTCCATCATTTAAGTCATTGGGTGCCGCTGTTGTTTGGTTACTATCGTTCTTCAAAATATCTTTTTTTGTCTTTCTCAGAAACAAAAAGTCATACAGGTTTGGAATGGCATGAGGGCGAGTAAATGATGGAAGAATTTTCATCTCCAGATCATTTGTATATTTCAGCAGTTTTGATTGGGTGGACCAGCCGTCAGTCAGGGTGGCTCTGAACTGCAGGGCTCAAACTGCTGCACATTGCCCACTTTCTGACTGCAATTTATTAACATTTAAATAGCAGCTTTGTTTGTCATGCTGAGATTCCAGTTTGAAGTTTGCCATTTAAAGACTATCTTAATATGACATGAAGCGGATCCGCACCAAACAGGAATTTAATGTAAAATCTTCTATTGAAGCTGCAATCCTTTTTTGGGTAACTTTTTTAACTTTTTTACCCAATTTTTACCCAAAAAAGTAACTTTTTTGGGTAAAAATGCTGAACAAGTCTGTAACAGATAAGTGATCTCAAAACGATTACATTACCTTAATTCACAACGGTAAGTTTTATCATTTGAGCTGTCGGGTCTGATTTCCTGGGAAACGTCAGTTTGGCTTCATTTGACTTTAACATAGTGAAGAAAGTATGTAAAGTAACCTGCAATTTTGTGTTTCAAACAGAGATGGCAATAAAAAAGCAAAAGTTACAGATTGCAGCTTTGCTCAAGACGATCCATCACAATTACAATATACAGGGACATAATTCACGTGCTGACCGTGGCAAATATGATCACAATTAAAATGTAACGTGTTTGAATGTAAACAGTCACACATATTCATGCTTGTCTCAGTCAGTCTTGCTCTTTTCATTGCTTTGCTTTACTGTTTTTCCTTTGACAGTTTTTCATTTTGACGTTCTAAACTTGGTTTAAAAGCTCCAGAAGTGAGCTGACACTAAACAGCGTCCTGTCACAGGTTGTGTTGCGAAATAATTTCACATATTTCACACTATTACTTTGGCAAACCCACAGCCAAGAGGTGTGTGAGATTTGTACGCCTCTCTTTTTAATAAACACAGTCTTATTATGTCTTCACATTACACACATTAGAGTTTTAGTCTGATTCTCTTCACATGGTGCCAGAAACTGTATTCAAATCTCTTTATTACTGTTGAAACCAAAAGACCTGTAGGGAGCCTAATTTAGTGCCGGTAATGACCTTGTGTTGAGGTAACACAATGATATTTGTAATGCTGTGCCGGTAGACAGCTGTCCATTAGCATGCTCATTCATCACAATGGCAGTTGCTTGACTTGCAGAGACCCTTTTGGAATAGCACAACATGCCTGCTGTCTTTGCTCATTGGCAGAAAGGTTTGGGCAAGTTAGGATGTTTTTGAGCCAATCACCTGAGCTGTAAATGCCTTGTGACTAATTATGCTAATTATTTTTGCATTTATGTTACATTACATTTCTTATTATATTTTTAAGTTTTCAGTGTTTCTGAAAAGTTTGTTTTTGTGGTGATTGCATAACTCTGCATACATGAGTATGCATACATGCATAAATCCCGGTGACAAAACATGCACTTCTCTAATTTCTTGATTTCATTGCAGTCTCACTACAATACCGTTCATGATATTGCATTCAAGCCCTGCAGTATGGTCCAATGGTTCAAACCTTGCATAATTACCTAACCAGAGAGAATGACACGTTTACAGCTGGCCTTCGGTTTGATGCAGGAACAATGTTTCTGTACATTAAAGCTGCAATCTGTAACTTTCAGAGATACATAAAACTGCTTTATGTATTTTTCATTATGCATGTAATGTGACCCCACAGCTCAAGTTATAAATCATTATTATAAACTTACCATTATGACACTGATCTGTCATAAAAAGTTACAGAATGCAGCTTTAAACCCATGTTTATTTAATCTTTACATAAGAGTCTTGAGATGGAGGAAATGGAGGATTCAAAGTTATTGCCTGTAGTCGATACAAGAGCAGCCCAGCAGGAGCACCTGTAGGCTGTACTCAGCAGTTATTTTTTATTCTTTCTCATGTGTTATATGTATATTATTCCTCTATTTCTGCTACTGTCAGCACTGACTATCAACCATAATCCAAGATGTCGGGCTGAAAGTTATTTCACAACGTCATCTGAGCGACGTGACATGCTATCCGCGGAACTGTCATATCAACAAATTAAAGTGCAGCGGAGCAGTTACAAGCAATTCATTAATACAAATTATGAGGTGAATCGAAAAGTGAAACAGAGAAGACACAATACACAGACCAAAAGCTATGTGAATTCCATTGCATGTCCTCCAATCCTGCTGGATTTAAGATGAGAGCTGTGTAGACTACATACACAATTCAAAATGTCTTTATCTTCTTCAGGTTGTTGGCTGGGTCCTTTAAGGCAAGCCAATGCAATCCTGGAAACATTCCAGGCAGCTATTTCCTGTGTTGGTAACACAAGGCCCTTCCTGTTTACTGGAGTAAGGAAATCTTTCTACTGTTCTTGAGATTGAAGAAACCGTTGGAAGAGAATAAACAAGTTTACAGTCTGTACATGTACAGCGGTATAAAGAAGGTCAGCATGCACTGGCCATAAATAATGGAGGAACTCTCACATTTTGGAACATATAGCTGAACAGATATTGAGCTTTTGTAGTCCAGAGTCCATTCAGTGCTGTTGTTGGACATGAGCAGAAACATCTCAGTTTCTGACACTGGCTTTAATGTCATGTACTGTCAGCAGGGTTTCTCCACTGAAACCACACAATGAGTTCTTCTGTCTGTAGTTCATGAATAATCATTGGGCAGTGGTCTCTTCAGGCCTGTTCAGATGTCTTGGCCTTTTCTCGGGTGAGTCCAACACCCCAAGCTACAGTGCAATAATTTAAGTGCTACACAATCTGTGCTCACCCTGTCCTCATACACCCCCATTGCCCCCATCTACTTCCTCTCTCCTGCTCTCTCTCTCTCTCTCTCTCTCTCTCTATCTATCTTATACACGTATTTCTTCCCCTACACAAATCATTGATTTTTCAGAGGTTCCATAAAATATTTACAATGTGTGGGCAGACCGCTTTCTTTGGGAATTTGGAGAGGGAAAACCATTCTGAAGGCAAAGTTGTAAAAGGATAAAAAGAGAAAGAGAGAGAAAAGAGAGAAAGATATGATGGAGGACTTTCTAGCATAAGGTTTAGAATGTCAATTCTTGAATATAAAGAAATAAGTAGACACAGTGCTAAAGATTGTCATCTGGGGTTCTTGTATCTCTGTGCTGTCTTCTCAAAGCTTCACATGTAATTGATTCCAGACAGATTCTTGAACTCAGAAGCATCAAGGACACAGTTCTTTTTTTTCATTCCTGAATCTGTTATGCCAACTTCCACGAGTTTCTATATGTTACAGCAGTGTTGTGTGTCTCAGAATGATATTATAATTCAACTACCACCCACTATATCTTCTGCTGTAATATATATATATATATATATATATATATATATATATATATATATATATATATATGTACAGTGTATGCAAACAAAAGGTTTGTCAGAAGTGTCCTTTGTGAACCATTTTGGTGGTGATTACTTTCAATCAATGCCGGTGTCAAGTTTATCTGCTCCCTTACAAGACAAAAGTATATTTCAAGTTCATGTTATTAAGTTACTTAAGCAAAGTTCGAGTATATTTTTCTAAATATACTTTTAGTAGTAAGTACTAATACTAGTATACTTTAAGTGTGCTATTTCAGTACTACTTGGTACTGAAATAACACACTTACTTAAATAGCAGTACTACTCAATTGCCACTTTTTAGTTTATAAGTATACTTTAAGTGTAGCAGTAGTTTACAACTGCGTTTTTCTGAGAAGTATTCTAATAGCACACTTGAACAAACATCTTTTTTGTAAGGGTTGTATGAAGTACAAGTTCACACAGGCATCCCAGCACACAGCTACTGTTCATCACAATATCTTTGGTCCCACAAGTTTGACAACCAAACAGTCAAAATACTTTTATCTGAACAGCATCTATTGTCACCTTAAATCCTTAATGCCTTTTTTAAAGTGCTGTTTTTAGTTGAACTGTTTAATTATCCTGTAACTTATTTAACCATTCTCTTTGCTTTTTTAAAGGTGGGGGGGACGATGTACAACACCGGGCGCCATGTTTCACTCCGACTGGACAAAGAGCATCTGGTCAACATCTCAGGTGGACCAATGACCTACAGCCACAGACTTGAGGAGATCAGGTTACACTTTGGCAGTGAGGATGGACAGGGCTCTGAGCATCTCCTCAATGGTCAGGCCTTCTCTGGGGAGGTGAGCTTCTCAGTCTTATATGAATGAACATCATGCGTGGGCTACAGGCCCGATCACAGTGGCCCACAGTGGCTGCTAAATCTTTTAAGGTCACCATCTATGCAAAGTGTAAAGAAAGCTGACCTGTTAGGTCAGCAGCAGCCATAGGCAGAAAACAATGCTGTATTCATTTTACATGCTGTAAAATGAATATAGTATGGTGTGTTTATGAATTGATTTTTTATTAATAGTAATACTATTATTAATAGTAATACTGTGCCGTAGAGTGTGAATTTCATGAAATGTTGAACATGGTTTGCATCAGATTTATATTAAAAATCTATAAGCCACTGCTGATATTTGAACAATACCCCTTAAAATCCTAAAAACAAAACTTGACAGGTAAATCCACAGTAATTAATGATTATAATTTATTTCCCCCCCTTGCGGCACACAGCTGATAATCCAACAATAATAAAAATCATCAGCGTCAGGAATCATCAACAGCCAGCTCTTTACTCATTAAGCGTTACTTCTTTGACAGGTCAACTTTGATTGGACCCCATGTAAATCAAACATGTACCTTGCAAAATAATCTCAGTAGTTTTGATGAAAAACCAAAACCCACTCAGAATTCTCTTGATTTATTTTTTCACACCACTTTTCATTTGTTTCGGTCACTGTCAGATATCGTAACTAAAGCGAACTTTGTTGTACTGCCTGGTGCACACTAGTTACAGATTTGAACCTTTGTGTCTACTGTCTGTTTTGATATCCCATGTGACACAAAACAGTCATAATGGCCACTGCAGCAGATTCATTCATTCATCCCTTAATTAATGTCAGACAGAAAAGATCTTATTAAAAACTAGATTCATTCCAAATCAAATCAGTACATAAAAAAACAAACAAACCACAGAATAGTGCTAAAGATTTAGCAGAGGAACAATCTCCTCAGTTCTTAAGCCAAGAAATGAGACAGAAAAACGTTCATTTTATGGTCACGGTGGGGTCTGGAACCAAACGCATTTAAAATCAGTTTAGAATTGTGCTGTTTTTAAAGCACGGTGTTCTGTGCATGTTTCTGAAGCTTTGGACATGCCTGAGAATGTAAATTCAGATGGAACCAAATGGACTGAGCCTGTGACTATCCTTGAAAAGAGAACAGAGAGAAAGAATATTAAAACTTAAAACGACGAACACATTGGCAATATCTCTCCACCGCTGACTGTTTCGCATTCAAACATAGCCAAGCTTTATTTGAACGTCTGTCTCAGTAATGTTCAACACATCTCCACCTGGCTCTTCTGAAGACTGTTTGACTGATGCTCATGGCACCCAGGAGAACGCTGTCTTACTGAAGATGCATTGCAACACCTCATGCATGCCTCTTGTAACCACCTGTGGTTGAAACGTCAAATTGCAAGTTGCTGTGACTGAAATAATGAAATTATTCATTATAAATACATGTATTTTGAAAAGAAACAAAAATACATTTTAATAGGATGGTTGACACAAATGTCAACCATAAATAGTGCACAATTGTGCACTATTTATTATTGAACATTACACCAAAGCGAATAGTAAATACAATATCCCCCAATATCCTGCCGTAATGGATGTTCCAACACTCCAGTCGCATGGTTTCATCAAAACCTCTGGACCTTTCAGCTGGACCTTCTGTTCTTCACTTAATAACACAACATAAACATGCAAGAACGAATGACAGAAACCTGAAATTTCATACCAAATGAGACTCAACAGCTCAAAATAAACAATGTCACTGTAGGCTTGCTGCACTGAATTTGATTAAGATAGAAAGGAAATGATTTTGGATGCAGAATTATTATGTACTCGTTTAATGATTACATTTAGTTCATTATAACCAAAAATCTATAGTGCAGCGTTACAAAATCCTGAATAGGTGGTTTCTTCAAGTCTTCCCCCCTCATTTCAGGAATGAAATGAGTGAATGTAAGAACATATAACATCACATTAAAACTACACTACATTTTCATTCATCTCAGAAGCACGAACAATCAATTGAAAATCGTTCCATAGTGATTTAATATGTGCTGTTTCATGGTTTCAATTTCATTTCACATGCTTCAGTACAGCTCCATAAATTCACTGATCGTGTGGGGTGAGTGGATGCGTTTAGTATGTAACAGTCTGAGCCAACACTCAGTTAAAAATATTGCTTGCATTTTAAGTAGTTTGCATACTGTACTGTGCGTGAAACAGAAAACACATAATCTATCCATATATTCATCTGTCAATGAATAGCAGCTTTTCTGTCGGACTCATAATTAAATTGTATAAATGATTATCTTTTCCATTATGGGAGCTGCATTTTATTATCACAAAATGCTGTGAAGATGGAACGTGATAATGATATTCTGAAATTGTGAATATAATTTCAGTTTGTTTATTTTTGCAGTTGCTTCAAATTAAACCACAGTGCCAGACTTTTTGAAAAACTATGTAAATAAATAAACAGGACAATCTAATACATGGCCATTAAACAGATGGCATTCTGTTGAAATATTAAATAACACTATACACAATGATTTGTTCAATTGTCTTCGAGCCCACACGCTTCACTTGTAGCAGCTCACCCTTTCATTAATTTCCAATTATCAGTGGTCGCACAATAACACATTACTGTCACTGCTCAGTTCTGTTAAAATCCCATTTTCACATGCACTAAATATAGCAAAGTGCCGCGTCGAAATGTACGACTTCAGACGGAGCACATTTCTCCTGGGTTTATGATGTCACAAAGACAAAAGATAAATTGACTAAAAATAGGTAAGATACTAAAAATGTCTCTCTCTGGAAAACTGCAACACTTCTAAAACAAGAAGCCCCCTTCTTTAATTAAAATCAAACTGTGTAACATTTAGATAAGTGGCAATTGGCCATTTCCCTTTGAAGTTATGCCTTGTGCTCTGGTTCTCACACTCAGTAAGTTACACAGACTATGAACTCCTTCACTGGGTAGCTTAACTCCAGCGTAATCACATCAGATGGCTCTTTGTACTCCCAGGCTTTCCATTTATTTGCTTTATGAGTGCGCGCTCTGATTCATCTGCTGTCGGATGGCGGTTTCAGGCGACTGCTTTTCATTTGTCCAGTTAGCATTGTCCACCTTTCTTTCTGCTGTCGACTTGCTGTCTTCATATTTCGCCCATCGTAGGCTTTAGCCAACTATCACACAATAAAACAATAAACTATCACACAATAAACTATCACACAATAAAAAAGCTTGTCAGGGGGCTCACTAAAGGCACAAGCTGTCTCCTGTCGAAGCAGAGACACCTCTCCTCAGTCTGACAGATCTGAGAGTGAGTGCATGTGTGCGTATCTGCATGTGAGAGTGAGTGCGTGTGTCTGCGTTTGAGAGTGTGTGTGCGTGTCTGCGTGCATGTCTGCGTGTGAGAGTGAGTGCATGCATGCGTGTCTGCGTGTGAGTGAGTGCATGCATGCGTTTGTATGTCTGCGTGTGAGAGTGTGTGCATGCGTGCGTTTGTATGTCTGTGTGTGAGTGTGTGTGTCTGCGTGTGAGAGTGTGTGCGTGCGTGTCTGCGTGTGAGAGTGAGTGCATGCATGCGTTTGTATGTCTGCGTGTGAGAGTGAGTGCATGCATGCGTTTGTATGTCTGCGTGTGAGAGTGTGTGTGCGTGTCTGCGTGTAGAGTGAGTGCTGCGTTGCGTGTAGAGTGAGTGCATGCATGGGGAGTGAGTGCATGCATGCGTTTGTATGTCTGCGTGTGAGTGTGCGTGTCTGCGTGTGAGAGTGAGTGCATGTGTGCGTGTGAGAGTGAGTGCATGCATGCGTTTGTATGTCTGCGTGTGAGTGAGTGCATGTGCGTGTCTGCGTGTGAGAGTGAGTGCATGTGTGCGTGTGAGAGTGAGTGCATGCATGCGTTTGTATGTCTGCGTGTGAATGCATGTGTGCATGCGTCTGCGTGTCAGAGTGCGTGCATGTGTACGTGTGTGTATAGGACAATAGGCTCTGGGCTACAGCATTACAGTACACACTGACATTACTAACCAGTTCGATCTACAGCAGTGAAGAGAAGACTGAGACTCTGGAGGTTTAAAGCAGCTACATCCGACACAGCAAGTTACAGAAAACGCACATAAAGAGCAAAAGAGCTTTGAATCTTAAATCAAAAAGAGTTTTATGTAAGCCCTCTATAGAGAGATGAACTTTGAACTGCAGAACTTCATATATATATATATATATATATATATATATATGAAGATGTATCTTCATATATATAAGATGTATCTTCTACACTCTTCTCTTAAAGGTGAACAGCTATAGCTCCTTGCATATTGCTGCTTAGAAAGATTGGGTGAAACACAAACTTTACACACAAAAACATAATAATCAAACTAACACTCATTCTGTAACCACGTTCCTCCACATTTATAGATGATCTGTCACTCCCTGACTTTGCTTTTGCATTTTTCATAATTACTATAAGCCACACAAGTTCTTAATGTATTTCTTAAACACAGCAGACTAACAGAGGACAGGTGACACATCATGGTTCTGGCCAAAAGAATAAACATCTCTATAGTGCTGAAATTGTTTACAGTGTCAGTAGTTCAAGACCTTGAAGAAGACAAATGTTACAGCGAATGCATTTTATTAAAATAGTTATTTTACAGTAATTGTTCTCTGCTCAATGTAATCTTTGCTTCTCTGCACTGATCGTTTCTCCTGTCTAAACCTCCTGCATTTAAGCCTCTTTCGTAGGAACAGTGCACACTCAGACAATCCATAGAAGGAAGATTTCCTGTGTCTCAATATATTTACATTCAAATTGACAGACATATTCAAAGAAAGACAGAAGCAACTATTTACCTGTGATTGAGACACACAGCCTTCTGTAATGACAAAAACTGTTATCAAGTATCTATTAAGACCAACTCATTCCAGCTGACATACTGGATTTTCATCATTGCTTGAGGTGAAAGCAGAATTTTCTGTAATTGCTAATAAATTATTATCAGTCTGTAATAATTCCCAGTTATACTTTTCATATGTCATAAATTCCACACACATGGATTTAATATCCCAACATCTTTATAGCTCACACTGAGGTATTGTTCAAGTTGTTTTGAAGATGGCACTCTTTTGCGAAGCTCTCTAATGGTGAGCAGCTCACATTTACATGTATATATCTGTCAGAAGCTTTTTATTCCCGAAGTGACCAGCAATGCATTTAGTCTCATTTTAAATCTGTGCACTCTCTAGGAATTGAACCCATGAACTTGGTGTTGCAAGCACAATTCTCAGCTGAGCTACAGGAAAGACAAACATAGAAAGGCTTTTTTATATCTTATGCTTTCATAAACAAACATACAGCATTGATGTGATTTATGTCTGTTTTGTCTTTTTCAATAACTCAGGTGCAGCTTATACATTACAACCATGAACTGTACACAAACTACACAGAAGCTGCTAAGAGTCCTAATGGATTGGTAATAGTGTCTATATTTATGAAGGTGAGTACTGCCTGTACATACACACACAGAAAGCCATAACACTGACACGAGGGTATTTTAGATGTAAATGTTAGATTGTCTTTCTCTTGTTATTCTAAGCATCTGTTGGAGTAAGAGAAAAGAATGAGAGCAGGTGATATTGGCTACTTATGAAGGGTGATGAAAACATGTGGCCTGTTTTACTGGTCTCACCCAAAATCTAATAACTGGGGGCAGTTGTGGTCTACCGGTCCACCAGTTTGATTCGCAATGCCTGCAGTATGCAAATCAGGTGCCCTTGAGCAAGGCACCTTACCCCAAATGGTCCCCGGATGCTGCAGTACTGTCTACTGCAGTGTGTTTGTTCACGTGTGTGTTCACAAATCACTACTCCAATTTGTGTGTACTAACTGGATGAGATAAATGCAGAGGATAAATTGGGAGTGTGGGTCAGTATACTTGGCGTGCACGTCACTTCACATATCAGATTTTTCATTGGACAGAAAGGTGAACACGGATGGTTGTTAATGTATGTCTATAAATACTTAAGACTGCTGGTAAACTGTGTGACTCTGGAAGGTTATGAAACAACTTTCCTGTGAAAAGAAATGTCAGGTGAGCTGTTAAAGGCCATTACTTTATTTCCCCCTCAGGACAGGAGTCAAGCTGAGCTCATTAACCCACTGAGTGTCAGTGGCAATGCAGTCACCTTTGCCCGGGATGCGCTCACCTGTGCTGTCTGTCCATATGGAGTGCGTCCAGTTCATGCACTCCCTCAATCACTTAGTGGGAGGAATTATGAAGTCTTTGCATCAGGACTCATTATAAGACCCTCTTCACACAGTCAGATATAAAAACGACATCTGTCTGTTAATGCTGTATAGAGGTAACGTTAGATGGCAGCTGACGTGGGTTTGATATCACTTGGTACTGGTAGGACATCCTAAAAAATCCTAAAAGTTAGAAATTTAAACAAATATGTTTTAAAAGCTGCAGTCTGTAACTTTTGCTTCACTGCTGCCATCTTTGGTTTGGTACTTTCCCTTGTTGTCAAATCAAGCAAAACTGACATTTCCTGTGAAATCCAACAAGACATCTGAAATTATAAATCATTATTATAAAACGTACTGTTGTGAATCAGGGTAAGGAGATTATGTTAAACACTGACCTGTTATGTTCTTGCTCAATAACTGATTTTTGTTCATTTTGTAAATGAAAGTGCACCATCACTGCCACAAAATGGAGGCTGAGGGGGACCAGACACTTCACTGGTTGTATAAACAGGCACATGTATGGATCAATTGTTTCATAGCCACATTTCTTTTCACACGCTGTGTAGCCGAGCATAATTACTTATTGAAAGAGATAATCACTTGCCGCAGCCTCTGGTTATATCGCACAAAATCTCAAAAAAATGCAGCTAACACTTTTCAAGCCTAATTTTCACCGTTTTTTAAACGGAGGGGTTGGAAGAAAAGTCATTTATTTTCATCGCTAAAGCCGCTGTTTTAAATGAGCAGTAAAAGCAGAGTCAGAGAAATAATGTCCAGTTTATTAACATTATTGCTTGGTTATAAGAACGTTATTCAAACATTTTTTTAAATTCTGTAATGTTTTTAAATGTTTCACTATTAACTTATATGATTTTATATTATTATTTATATTATTTTGATTTACACTATTAACTTGTACGCTTTTCCGTAGCAGCTCAGCTGTTTATAAAATAGTAAAGATTTATGTTATCCAGACAAAATGAAACACACTTTTTTAAGTTTTGTCACATCATGTTGCGCACGCAGCTCTACAACTGCATGAACTCAAGCAACAAACTGGCTTCTCCCTCTTAGACAACATTGGAAAGTTTTAGTTTCGTTTAAGTGAATCAGTTGATCTGAACGGTTCATTTCAATGAATCATTTTCAAAAGAATGAGTCTGCATTTTACACTATCTGAGCGTAGCTAAATATTTAATAAAATACTGCTGTTTGTCACAGTTTTCAGTTAGATCATGTAAATGTGGGTGTTTTTAAGTTTCGTTGTTTGTAGTTTGTGCAAATCCATCTGTTACAGTGTAATGCTGTCACCTCAATTGAGATATTGATTGTTTTTTGTAGCAGGTAAACAAAGCTTTGATTGCAAAATCTAAATGAAATCATGAGTTGTTTTGTTCTCTTGTTCTATTTCATGTTTCCCTAATAATTTGTTCCTCTCAACCCTCTTTCATCTATTTATCTATCTATCCATCCATCCATCCATCCATCCATTTATCTATCATCCACTTGTCTATGTCCTTCTCTCTTGTTTTTATTCTGCTCTGCCCTTCCACTCTTGAAATCTGTTCCTTTCAGATCTCTGAGACTTCAAATTCATTTCTGAATCGAATGCTGAACAGAGACACCATCACAAGAATAACATACAAGAGTAAGTGAAACATTCTGACGTCATCATAAGTGACCTGTTGACTGCATGAATTACTAAATGCTCTCTGATAAACTTCTGTTTTCTTTTATTCAATTTAGAGCAGGTTGCACCAAAATAGATTTACATTTAGCTGAGATTAAATCAAGGATTAAATCAAGGTCAAACTTTAAACGTATCTGTTGCAAAAAATTTGAATTAATCACAAGTGAAAGTTTTAATCACAGGTTATAGTTTTAATCACTCAATTTTAAGACCTGTTTCAAATTAAGTGAAGTGACACAACGCAAATGAAAATTAAACCCAAATCAACCAATCCTGGATTAGCTTTAACCTCATTTTAATTTAATCTTTATTGGTGGAACCCACCATTAAAGTAAGTAAACAACATTTGTGCTAATTATGTATGCTCATGTTTTTACACTTTATAGCAGAAGATTTTGTCAATGTTCAGTGAGTGTTGTTCCAATTACAATTACAAACTACAATTTATACTCCACAGAACCGATCTGAATATGAAACTTATTTGGAAGCAATACAAAGGTGTTGGAAAAAAAGTACCATCTTTTGGGAACTTAAGGCTCATCTTAGTTATTTGGAATATTGTAGGGAATATTTCATGATCTGCACTAGAAACGCAGTGTAATGAAGAAAGGTCTTCATAATTGAATTAACAAGGGTGAGGAAAGTGTGGATGAATTGATCAAATGTTCTGACCCCTGGTGGCCGGTACGTTTCTACGGAACCCCAGCAATGAATGAACGCAGGCTAGCTTGCTGGTGGGAGGCCAGAGGAGGGTGGGCTTTGACAGCTGTCAGAACACCCCGGCGCGTCTCCCTGGCCTCCTGCCCTGTTCCCAGCTGAATTTCTGGAAACGCACTAGCAGCCCTCGCTTCACCGCTAGTGGAGCTAGTGCATGTCTACATCCGAATGGAATTATTTATGCCACCAAAGCTATGAAAGTTCTGGGTGATGATGCCAGTGGAATTGCAAACATGCAGGGAATTTTCACAGAGTAATAAATGGGACAGAGGCAGAATGATGAAAGATATCCTCTAACTGACGTGAGTCAGAACTTATTACTTGTCTGTTGTCAGAGGATGGTGAGTTCAATATGTCCTGTTCCTCATAAATTCAGTGCCGCATTATCTAATGCAGGTCCACTATTGTTGTCAAAATAACACGTGCTGTCACCAGCTGTCCGACAAATCAAAAGCGAAGCGTGACTAGAACTGAAAGATTGGAGCGTTTTGTGAGCAAGGATGTAAAGTTATCCATGTTTGTTTGCTAATATTTGCTGTTCTGCTTGAACCTAATTATAAGACATTCCTGTCGTTAGGTTTGAAGAGGTGCTTGTAGTATGCGGGTTGGGTTAGGGATTTATTGTGATTGCTAAAAGAACAATTGTGTCGCTATAAACTGGCTTTCTAGATGAAAATAATTGATCAGATAAGCAGCAACATTTCATG
Organism: Chromobotia macracanthus; assembly: GCA_036877525.1. Classification (NCBI taxonomy): domain Eukaryota; kingdom Metazoa; phylum Chordata; class Actinopteri; order Cypriniformes; family Botiidae; genus Chromobotia; species Chromobotia macracanthus. The sequence continues at coordinate 2,811,798 of JAZGTH010000009.1, forward strand.
ACATGTTCCCTTGTTTTGTGTAGATGACGCATATCTTCTCTCGGGGCTAAACATCGAGGAGGTATATCCGGAGACGTCGAGTTTTATCACTTACGAAGGATCTATGACAATTCCACCCTGTTACGAGACTGCAACGTGGATTCTGATGAACAAACCAATATATGTCACAAAGATGCAGGTAAGTCAATATAGCCTTGGCTAACAGCGCACTGCTATAGCAACGCAAACGGTGTGACTTTATCACATCAGAAAGGTTGTTATAATCTCATGAGTGACGGATCCACAGGTCTGGTGGTGGGTCTCACGTAATAAATAGGTTTCGGAAACATCAGCTGCCTAGACAGGATTTGATGTGCGTCTGTTGGGATTAGATTGACTGTGCGATAATTGCTTGACCTGCCATCAGAGAGCTGATATGAAATCTTTGTTCCTTCCATGTTACTCTGGCAGATGCATTCCATGCGACTGCTAAGTCAGAACCAGCCCTCACAGATATTCCTCAGCATGAGTGACAACGTGCGCCCGGTGCAGCCTCTAAACAATCGCTGCATCCGCACCAACATCAACTTCAGCATTCAGGGCAAAGACTGCCCCAACAACAGGGCACAGAAGCTGCAGTATCGAGGTGAGTCTGCACCTGTCGCATGTTTGAGACATTCAACTTCAAGTGTGCTTCTGCAGCTTCCATGATGGAATTCTACATGATCTCTCATGATGGACTGCACTGATATAGGGGGAAATGCTTAACATACAGTTATTGTAATGAAGAACTCAAATTAATTATTAGGAAACATGAACTAACAATAAACAATGTATTTTTAAAGAATGTATAACCTGTGTTGATGTTAATTTAAATGGATAGTTAATTTATGGTTAATGTTGGTTCATTGTCTATTATTAACAGCATATACAACATATAATTTTATTAATGTATTAGTAAATGTTAACGTTAATAAGATTATATTAATTAGATATTAGAATAAGATTAAGAAATGCTGTAGAATTACTGATAATTGTTAGTTCATGTTAACTACGGTAGTTAATTGTTGTTAACAAATAAATCCTTACTGTAAAATGTTGCTATTATGTTACTTTGTAATTGCTAAAATTTGGGGTATGTATTTTTATCAGTTGATGTGTTTCCTGGAAATCTTATCCATGAGCTTGACTTTATTAGTGCAACGATCTACCAGCTGAGCTACAGGAATAGAGACTTTAGAAGAGACTTCTCTTTACTTTTCACATTTGTGAACTTTACAGCACTTGGTCGAATGTAAAGGCAGGAGCTACATGAGTCTTTTCACCAAAGTGGCTGATGGAGGAGATGAGATAAAGAAAAAAGTGGAGATAAAGAAGAATAGCCATAATTAAGACACAGTGATTAATTATAAACTGAACAGGCCCAACAATATGCAAAATAATGAATGTTATATAAACTGAACAGAAATCATTTGGTTTTGTGAATGTCTGTGTATAACAGCAGAGGTGTGATCTAACAGCCTAACACGTCAAGTAAACAGTTTATTTGTCAAATATTGTATTAGCTGTTATACCACGTGAACCAAAATAGCATCAGATTTGATTCAATTTACAGCCTCAACAAGAAAATATATAGAAACCATTTTCTCCTCTTTTCATGTTTAATGAGATTACATAATTTATAATGTTAGTTGCTGTTTCTTAAATCAGTTTATTTTGCACATAACCATACAAACAGAACTTTTCCCTTTTCAGTGCATTGTCGTCTTTTTTTAACATACCCAAAGTTTTTCTGAAGGGTATTTCTATCCAAACAGACACAGTCTGATTTAAGGTATTTAACTGTATATTTACAGTTATATTACATTCTGTATTATGCATTGTGTCAACATGAGAGCACATGCAAATGTACAAGCATGAATATATAATATATAATGGTATTCATTATTCAGTAGCAAATATTCACCCACAAAACACCCATACAAGTAACCATTTCATACATGTCATGTATAGTGAGAAACCACAGTATTTTATATATACACTCACGGGTGTAGCAGCAGAAGGTCTTCAGATAATTACTGGTAATCTCCTCTTGAACATGCAGTTTTGTCCGTTTTTTGTTCTTTAAGGGGTTTGGCAGTCTCAGTAAAGCAGCAGTTCGCGCTGGGAGACATGATCAGATTGAGATGCACACAATATGTTTGTGCCTTTACCCCTGTGATAAACTGTTTTATCCCTGTAGCACTACAGAATCATGGCCCAAAAAACCTTATTTAGACTATCCAGCCTGCTCTTATCACTGAATTTCACTGTGGAGGATTTGCTTGTATCTTAAACTGAGGAGCTTGTGTGAGAGGTTGAATTTACCCTCCCTGGAGTAAATGAGCAATTGGAAACCGATTCCTCCCTACATTACATTAAACTAGTTAAAAGATGAAATATCTTGGAGGTGAAGAAACAGAATGAAAAGTTTAATTAGCGTTAGTTACACATCTAAGATCACGTATCTTAAATGAGGACGTGTGTCCTTTCGTAAAGCCGGCACAGTGAGGACTCTGCAGGCTAATTGAATGTTACATTTTAGCTTGGGGTGATGATTACTCAGAGTGCAGGAAACAAATTGCAATTCCCAGGAGCTACGCAACAAAATGCAGTATTTTGCAGAACCGGGCATACTGCATAAATACAGTATACAGTACAGACGTCTAGCAAATATTCACAAAATTGTTTGTTTGTGTGTTGATTTAAGTTTTTCTCACCATTTCACAGAATTGTTTGCACCTTTAAAGGTAAAGTGTATGCAAAAATTACTCATCCATGTTACTCACCTCATGTCACTCTAACTTTTTTTATTAGTCGCCCTTGCCATTACAACAATTTATAGTGACACTGTCTTTCCATAAAAGAAGTCCAAACTTCTTCAGAAGAGCCCTAGACTCTTCTGAATTCAGCTTTGTGTAAAAAAATAGGTACTTTCTGGAAATTCTGGATATGAATGTGGGTTAAGCACATACTAACTGTTCCTCACACAACGCTAGTGCACTGTGTCGTTTAGAAGAACTGGGGTATACAGCTATTTTATTTGCTGCTTTTGTCGTGTTATAAGTTTGTGTGTTATGACCTTTATGAACCTCTGCTGTTTATCCAGCTGTGTTTTCTTTTTGTGTTCCACTAAAAACAGCATATGGGTTTGAAATGACATGAGTGAGTAAACAATGACAGATTCCTTTTAAATGAAAAAAAGGTTTCATATTTCATGCATCAAATGATGTTACAATGCCCTAGTGTGCCGTCATAAAAACTACAGAAATGTTTCTAAAGGTGACTGAAAAGCAAAACCTAAAATATGAAAATCAGGTTATTTTTCCCTTTACAGTGAACGAGTGGCTGCTGAAATAAATCCAGGATTAGGATCATTAAGGAAAGGAGCGATGAGAAATGCTGATGGGATAGACTCCAGACTGACATATATCCTGCCAGATGAAGTCATGACATTGTGAAGAATAAAGTAATTCCAGGAGAGACTTTGCTCTGCTGGCAAAGAGATCCGATTTCATACATCAGAACTACTGACAAAGTTATAATAACTACTCCAATGTTTTGATACCTTGTTTTGGAAGAAAAGCACTCAAAAAAACATATTTCATAGTCTCTACATAAATGGAACTGGAAGTTTTTAAGCCTTTGTTCATATGGACAACTTGCTACAAATCTGGGACAAAGGGAGAGGACACAGAACCACCCGCCCAAAACAGAGACGTCCTTAATTCATCACTGCATCTAAATCTTTATTCTCGCTCATGTGGAGGATGGAGAGACTGCCGGAACGAGAAGAATGTGGGGTGATACTGTCTGTGATAAAATAAGTGTCTTGGCCTTGTAAATATAATTATTAATGCTGAAAATGAATATGTAAAGATAATAATATTAACACTAAAAAAATAATATCAGAGGGGAAAATAAATGAAAAAAGTTGAATATTTTACGCTTGGCGCACTTTGAATTTCCGGAGCAGAGCTGATGCCTTTTCTGTTTCTTTGTTTACAATGGTCACACTGTGTTTGATTAATGTTATCAGCCCAATAAATGTGTTTGGAAAGTTCGTTTTGTAGATATTTTTTAATGTCTTCACTTTGAGATGCTCACTTTCGGTTTGCTCACGCAAGCATTGGGTGATGTTTACGCAATAGCGTAGAAGTTCCACAGCTCCACAAAAGAAGTGCAGAAGAAAAAGATGATTTCTAATACCAGAGTTTAATGAGATGGAAACCGGCTAAAGACCAGCACAGCATTTTCCCATGTTGATTTGCTGTGTTGCCTTAAGCAGATGGAGGTAGAATTGATTTCCTACCTTTTGTTTGCGTTATATCTCAATGAAGCATGAGAAAAAACAAGGCCTGTGATTCTTTTATTTTATCTTTCACAGTACCTCACAGATGGCTCATAAAAAAAGGCAGAAATTTCAACAGCTAGCTAGTTATTGTGGCCAGTTTTCGATGTGGCCCACAGTGGAAAAAGCAGAAGTGAGTGTTTTGATAGATAATTGCTTACTGTTTCACTTCTGACAAATAATCACCCCGGGACCCCAAATACCTGCGATACAGAATCTCAGAGGAACAGACTCACCTCTCCTGTGTGAAAGCTGTTCCTGCCAAAGACTATAAATATCAGGAAACCGGAAGCAGGGTGCCCAGATGTTCAGAGGATGTTAATAATATTACATTAAACAGGCAATGAAAAGGTCTCTGGCTCTCAGGGAACTGAAGCGCAGCAGCTGCTGTAGGACTTTTGTTTAAACAGTCCATGGAGAAGCAGATGTCCAGATGCTCAGAGGTGCAGTGAGTGCCATTCGCTCCAGCACATCAGTAACAACCCATAATAACACTTTTCAAAGGCTTCCAGACTTCACCTAGGTTATAGTTTAGGTTGTAAGAATTTTGCATGAAATACTGAAGGCTGGCAGTGTCAAGCCAAATTCAAAAGTATCTATTTTCAAAAATGCACTTGAATCATGATTTTATTGGTAATATTTGTAAACTTGTATCAATTTTATTTATACAGATTTATACAGATGCTAATTTCATCTGATGAAATGTTACAAGTCATACAAAAGTTGTCATAATTCAGTTTTATTGTAATTAAAAAGTCCTCTATTACTGTAAAGAGAATCTAATACCAATGACCACTGAAAATTAAAAAGTGTAAAATCTTCAAAATAAAACATACAGATGCATTTATTGTCCGAGAAAAACTCTTAGTGGTCCTAAACAAGATTTATCTATTTGTCATCAAGAAAATAAGCCTGTTTAAATGTATTTACTTTTTTAAGTTGGGGTGAAAGTAGAAAGTTCCTCTGCTGTAATCTTTCAACAACAGGCCACCTCTTCACTACATAGGTTTTACAACTGAGTAACTAAAACAGGGTCAGAAATAAACCTTAACAAAAGCTTATGGCTAAAATGTTTAAAGGTACCCTTATGAAAATGAACCATAGTTTAACTACAGTTTACACCAAACAACATGGTTATTATAGTTAAACCATGGTAACCACAAATTAACCATGGTTTTACCATGGCATTTGTGGTAAAACTGTGGTCATATAAATGGGAATCAATGCTACAAAACTATAGTTACTGCACATTAACATAGTAAAAGTAGTTTAATTTTCATAAAGGTAGGTAATTCTCATTTATAATATTCATGATCAAAAAACAATCCTGCAAACGTGTGTTTCCATCAATTAGAGCTGTTAGACGATTAAAAACGCTCTTAATATTTATTTATTTGTTCACTTATGCATGTTCTGCAGTTGTATTTTTGTGTCTGAATGCCATTCTGTATGTACGTTATTTATTTTGGTTAAATAACAATGCAGAACTAGTGCATGTTTCGTAACAGTAATGTACAACTACACCAAGATGCACAAAGGTGTGTTACAACATAAATATCAGCATTGTTTAATGCACAACCTGGTAATCATGCCGCAGGTAATTGAGTCGTCAGTGTCCTAATATTCAATGAATCAAGGCTTTTGCCAGGGCCCTGATTCATGATAACAGGATACTGATTCATGTCAGTGAACTATGAGACAGAAAGTGTGGTTATAACTGTAGTAACTGTTGTACAGTACTATTCTTATTCTTATTCTTAAATTTTTTTTGGAGTCAACAGATGGAACGCTCTTGCCTGCCAATATGTTGAAGAAATCTTTTCTCAACAATTTTCTCCCCCGTCTGCTGGGAGTGTCCTTCATTTTTACAGCTCAACAGAGCTCAGAATGAATGTTCTCTTTATCTCTTCAAAATATAGAGAAACAAGACGTTCACCGGCTGTTTGTCTCCCCAGTTCTCTCTCCTCATCTTGGCTTTCTCTCGATGCTCTGGTGGCTCCACCTTTCTGTCCGCCCACTTCCATTCCTCTGTTTGTATGTCCATTATTTTACCCACACTTGCACTGCTTTGTTTAAAGCACTCAACACAATCCGCGCCTCTTTAGAGATGTAGTGGGTAGAGTCATTCCAGGCATTACATCTGAGAGCTTTGTTGTCCTTCCTGTTCTGAAGACGATCGCTTGTAGGAGTCTTAACAGAAGCAGAAATTCCTTGGAGTGTGACACAAATCTGGAAAAATGAAGCGTTAAGTCATAAAATAAAGCAGATTATAAATAAGTGAAAGTGACATTTGTCAGATATGGTAATCCATTCCCGAAAAATGACTTCTGCATTGAATCCATCACTAGCATCCATCACATGAATCCATCACTAGTGAGAAGTGAACACACACCCGGAGCAGTGGGCAACACTGCTGCACCCAGGGAGCAATTGGAGGTTAGTTGCCTTGCTCAAGGGCACTTCAGTTGCTACCAGCACTGGAATCAAACCAGCAACCTTCTGATTACAAGCCCAACTCGATTACCAGTAGGCCACAACTGCCCCAGATGCAGCGTAATGTAATGCAGTCACAGTTCTGTATTTTTCCTGAAATGTCCTGTGCTAATGGCCTTTAAAACATCAAACACTCTTGCCTCTAACAAGTTGGCAACCTGGATTAATCAACGGGGTGTGGGGGGGGCTATTATTCTATCACACTGACCATTTCAGCACACACATGGAGTGAGTGGTAATATTTCATCCCTTACTCTCTTTAAATCCAATTAGCTCAAAGAAAGTGCTTTGTGGCACCATGCCGCATCAATTATTCCTTCCAGTTTTTACACCCAATCCATGCGGATTCTTGTGCATATTAAACAGAGAGAAAGCCGCAGCCCCACCAGATGTGCTGATTCTGGTCATTTTCATGTGGTACCTCTCTGGAGAAAAGAAGGCCCATCATGCCAGCCCACACATACATAAACATCTACTGCCCAGCAGATCCACAATGCTTACTGGCAACATACAGACACATCAGAGTCAGATTGTGATGTTTGACAGAAGAGTGGGATTGGAATCGAGACATGGTTTGCTGCTGCAGTAGGCGGTGTGATATATGCTTCACATATAAATTAAAAAATCTGTGCTGGTCAGTAGTTTAGTTGCTCATGTTATGCAGTATTTTCTATTTGAATAAACAATGTATTTTTTGATACTTGCTGAATGGGATAAACGTCATATATATGTCATATATACATACACTGTATATATGTGTATGTATATAAAAGGTTAAAGGCTTAAAAAGGTGCCATTTTTCTATAGTTACCATAAAGTTAGAAGGTATTTTAGTAGACAGAATGTTATGCAGATGGAATTCAGAACATCAAAACGATCCAAATCGGATTCTTTGCTTTTCCTCATCTGCCAGATTTTATCGCTTTAAATTGTTTTAACAACCTTCCAATACATGCCCCATTTCATCACAAACAAATTCACTGAAATAAACGTTAATGAAGAAATGCCAACAACATGCATCTGTGCCAGTTATGACTGACAGATGTGAGGTGGGAATGAAATGAGTTGTCTCAGTAATTTAAAGATAAATATGTTTGTTTGATAAAATTGTATTAATTATGCATGTGGCATATGAATTAAGAAGGACACGTCAAACTAATTCATATCCACGTGTTTCGGGTCATAATGGGACAGCCTCTAGCCAAAAGACTCTCATTGTCCAGAACATGCAAGTCCATCGTGCTGTCCTAACCTGCTGCTCATAATGTCACTGTGACCTTGAACATACGGCTTAAACTCCATTAGAAGCACTATAACAAATCTGATTCGAAACTCTCTCTCTCAGAAATCCTCAGATTAGAGGTGAAAACATCAGACCTCTTCTATTAAGAGCAGTTCTACACGCTGTGTGCTGGTTAAAGCTGAGGGCTGGTAAACAGAAGGTCGCTTGTTAAAGTTTGTTTTAAAAGATTTCCTCTGCTAGTGTTGCCCCTCTTACGAGTTTCTCGCACCTCAAAGATGCAGAAATGTAAACGCTTGTTTATGACAGTGATCTTAAAAAATGTGCAATAATAAACACTAATAAGATTCATGTCTAGCGACAGAAGCTCTCTTGGAGATGGTTGCTTAGCAACACAGCAGAGTAACGAGAGCGACACAAAGAGGTCCGCGTAACCGAGTAGCCCAATCTTTTGGTAGATGTTTTTATTTATTTAACTATTTTCACGTCTGCTTTGTGTAAACTTACAGTTTCTTTAAAATAACATCAACGCTATCGAAACGTTTTGTGTCTGCTTCTACACGCATGCATGTGTGTGTTCACTCTCGCGTGACACAGGCATTTTAAGTGTAACAATTTACAGTAATCTAGGTAAAAAAAAAATGAGTTTGAGTACATTCATATGTGAACAGAAACCACAGACTTTAAAATATTTATGCAGACTACATGGGCTTCATTTAATGAAATGTGCGTCGTGTGCTCAATTAAACATACAAGACGTTATTTGTAGAGGTAAATGCACTCATTATTCCTGAAACACAAACCGAATGATCTCTTCTTAATTACTGTGAGCAACACTTCACAGAGCAGTAAGTTTATGCCCCCCAGGAGTGAATTGTTATTCAAACCTAAAGGGCAAGCTTTGACACCCTGCCTGATAAACTAATGAGGCCATAAGCATTGTGAATAATGCTTTAAAACAAGTGTCAGCAACACGCTTAAAGGCAGAGCCGTCTGTTTTCAGAATAAATCTCAGATTGATCTGATGCAGGAATCAAGCAGTTCAAAAATTCTCTTCCCTGCCCTCATTAGAGTTGTTTCAGATTGTGTCATCTTCTCCTGAGGGATAAATCGTCTTATCAAGCATTTAAACCATAATCAATGTATTTTTACTTGCTTATACAGTAACGGTCAAAAGTCTGAAAACACTTGACTATGTTTCTTATCCTAAAAAATGTTTCTTATCCTAAAAATCTTTTCATCTGTAGCCGTTTGCTTAAATGTTTAAAAGCTTCCTGGCATGATTCCTCAAGTAACCGGGTCATAAAATGTCAAGAAAACATTTTTGTAACCTTCAAGGGTGACTTCATTAAATGTATGCTAGAATACAACCTAGTTTATTTGCCATTTTCTTTAGTTACAGCACAATTCTCAAAGTTACATTTGTGTTATTTTATAGTTTTGTGAAAAAATATTAATAATAAAGAATAAGTGTTTCCAACCTTTTGACCGGTACTATATACTGCCAGTGAGTTTTCTGTATGCCCGTGCGGGGGATTTCTGCCCGCACATGCAGAGGTCAGAACAGAATCCGTCATGCTGTGGCGATCCTGGATAAGATAGATGTTAAACTTTATGTTCAAGGACACAATGACATATAAACCACTGGAGTGCATGACAGGATGGGTTTGCATGTTATACATCCCCAGAAACAGAGGCTGTGCTAAATAAAATGTACTGAATAGAGTCACGCTTCGAGTCGCGCCTGCATCCTCTATAAAATGTCTATAAAACACGTTTATTAAAATGTTATTTTTAAGTAAAATAATTAAATGCCATCCTTTCATTAAAAGATACAGTATCTGTCATGTAAACATTAACAGAATACTGCTATGAACCATACGGTGCTATGCAAGAAGAAAAAGTGCTAAATAAAATTAATAATTTTATCTTTAATGCATTTATTATAGAGGTTTAACAACTCAGAAATAGGAATTCAACCTTTAAACCTTAATATATATCTTAATCAAGATCTATTCTCAAACCATGAGGTAAATAAGGGTATAATAATATATCATCCAATTAGCAATAATATATATATATATATATATATATTTATATAATAATTAATATAATTAATATAATTAATGTAGTAACGCAGCTTCACACATGAAACCTCACTATTTAACAAGAAAAACAGTATATCCCTCCTCCAGCACAGCAAAGAGTCTGGGATATTTTACAGCGTTGTTCTTTGTATCAATGAGAGTTTTTTCTGCTAAGGAAACAGAGAATAAGCCTTTCTGTGTGATTAGGTTGCCACTTCAGCCTGTGTTGTCCTCACTGTCTAATTCTCTAAAGCAATACTGGTTTACTGAGACACAAGTCACCTGGATAATCAGGCCCAGGTTTAAATCCACATGTATAATCCCACTGCCACCCATTACAATATTGACGCTGGTCGTAATCCAGGTAAAGCGTCTCTTCATGAGATTGGGCTGGAGGAAGTGGGGTAGAAGCAATGCATTCATATCATTAACTGCTGAGTTAAGGCTGTTTCTTGGCCCATTTTTCAAAGGCTAAACGTTTCCTTTAGGTATCTGGTGAATATTCAGGCCTGTCTTATGCAGTTGTGTGTAGTATGTATATTGCGACGAGGTTGGTCAAAGCTCCACGTCTGGTCAGTTGTGATTTTATAGTAAGTCTCTAATGCTGCAGACATTAACCCCCCTCACAGTCAGCCTGTGAACTATAGCAGAAAATCTCTCTGTGGACTGAACTTATAAATAAAACTCTTGGGCACTTCAACCAACTAACTGCTGCACTAACAACGCAGCTTTTTACTTATTTTGTTTAAGCAAACATCTAACTTCACTCACCATTTATCTTCATAAGTTCAAAAGCTCATGAACTGAGTTTTGCTTTTTCTTTAAGTGGCCTCTTCTGCATAAACAAATGAAAGCAGTATGGATTTCTCCCATTGGACACAAATCTATTAAATATGCCATAAAAATAGTTAATATTGCACACATCACGAGCACACATATTTATCATGCATGTGAGTGTGTACACCTACCACACTGCTGGTTTTGATTTTCAAATGAGATTATAGTGGTGTAATCTTGTTCATGCTTTATCTTGAACTTTGAACGAACTTTTAAAGAACTTTTAGAGAAAGTTAGCCAATGTTCTGAGAACGTTTCCTGTTAGGTGAGATTTTTCTGACATTATCTTGTTACCAGGAAGATGCTGGTAGCTGAGCAGTGCGGTATGGACTGATGGTGTGGCTACAGCCACAGACCTCTGAAAGCAAGACGCTATACAGAGATCTTATGCTTACACCACCCACAACTCACAAGCTGTCTGTGCTCTCACTGAATATGATTACATGCAAACAAAATAGCTGTCAATCAAACCTACACACACAGGCCTTCATTTAAACTGAAATTAAGAAATGAATTAAAATTAATCTGAGAGGCATCAAATAAAAAATGTTAAATTGTGTTAAGGAAAAACATCCTTCTGCTCCAGATGAGACAAAAATTTCACATTCAGATGAAACACGTTTAACGTTACCATCAGACATCAATAAATGTTCTTTTTAATTAATTACTGAATTTGCTGTCTTACTGTTTTCTCTCACAGCTGCCCAAAAGTATGACTGCGGGAGAAAAAAATATTCCTTTATTGAATGTTTTAGTGCTTTCTTTAACCTTTGTAGAAGAAATATCTATCCTATCTAAAGAGGATTTAACACAGGGAATTATTCAATCCCTTCAGAATCTGCTCTTACAAAGTGTGTTTGTACAAGTGCATGGGACAGAAAAATGGAGAGAGTGAGGAAAATAAACAGAAGGAGAGAAAGATGGGGTGGACAACCCTAATAAATGATATAAAACATACAGAAGAAAAGGAAGCACCCTCTCTCTTTCATTTCCTTCCTGTTGTTTTAGGGGAGCAGAGAGAAATGGAGGTAGGAAATAGGTTACTGCAGTCTCATCTTAGGACGCCCAGGTTGGTCTGTCAGACCATCACCATGACAAATGCAGGAGAGAAATCAAACAGACAGCTTTTCACATAACATTACTCTCTGTTACACTGGACATAAGCGGTTTATCAATCCCATAATTCCACATCTCATCCATGTATCTAAAGCAGCTTTCCTTGTGGGCTCGCATCTCTGTACATTAAACAGTGATGTATAATTCCAAGGAAACATGTTAAGTGAGTTCAGGGAATTTGTCCTCTGCATTTAACCGATTCAGTTAGTACACACACACACATTTGGAGTAGTGAGTTGTGAACACACCCCACAGCATTTTTGGGGGGACATATTTGTAGTCTAAACCCGACAAATCTAAGCTAAACATATTCATGGTTGGGGACATCCTCGTTTGTAAAAACACTATAAAAATACAGTAAATAAAGTCTTTTTTAAACTGTAAAAATGCAGAAAGTTTTCTGTTCGTGAGAGTGCAGGTTAGGTTATTGTGTTTATAACTAACAGTGTATAAAAACAATAGAAGTCCATAAAATGCCTCCATTTAGATAAGTAAACGTGTCAAACCAGCAACTTGCTATTGAACCCAGAAAGAACTCAGAAAAAGGTTTTCAGGAGGGCAGCAGGAGCTCGTGAACAAACAAAAACACACACAGACGCATTACAACCGGAGAAACAATTACTTTCAAACACAGTGTGAGGCGAGTCCCCGGGAAGAGATGTCTTCATTCTGTGCCTCAGATACAAAGACCATCCAAACAGAGTCAAGCGTTTTTGTTTGTTTTGTCAACAGCTATTGTTTCTAGCAGCGATAAAAAGAAAAAAAGAGTTCAGTTCATTAAAAAAAGTCTAATGCCCCACCCAGCTAACAGGAAACGTTCTCAGAACATTAGCTAACATTCTCTCAAAGTTATCAAAAAATGTGCTTGCAGTAACCTTAGTAGAATGTTTTTTTACATTATAAACCATATATCAAAACGTTATTCTTAAGTTGTTGGTGGAATGTTTTATAGCATTCTTATATCCAGGCAATAATGTTAATACAACGTCAAAAAAACAGGATGTTTTGAATGCTCCTGGAACATTTAAAATAATGTTTTTAACATTTGTGTTACATAATGATAACATTAGGGAAATTTTAGGGAAAACCTAAAATTGTTAGCCGGGCAGTGAGGAAATCAAGGGTGACTGTGGTAAGGAATAAGAAACTCCATGTTTCTAACTAAGATGTTAGTTGTGGAGAAATAAAACACTGGGCAGCTCTTCTCTGGCTAAACAGCATAATACTGTACTTACCTCCAATTAATATTACTTAGCAAAAAGGTGTGTAATAATAAACCAAGTAGATTATTTTGGTAGCTATTGGTTAAGCTCTTAGATTACTGATTAAATGTCTCTAAAGTCGAGATCAGCTGCATTTTTTTGTTCAATTAAAATAAACATTGACTGGAGCTTTCAAGCTTCAAAAAGTATCAAAGTAAAATCCCTCTTTGTGTGATGAACAGACTGAAAGTTTGTTTGTTATTCCCTGAAAATCTTGCCATGCACCCCAGCTCACTTGGCAAGCAGCAACGTCTCATTAATAAATAAATTGTTCTTTTGAGTCTAATGTTTTCAATCAGTCAGTTCATGTGGTTCACAAAGCCTGTCTCAAAAGAGACTGAACGCAGGTCGCAGCTGTTACTGCGTTAAAAATCATTGAAGCAAAAGATTATTAATGAAAATAACGTCAATTTCAGTCCGTTTCTCACACGACGCAACATAGCAAAGCTATTGTGTTATGATATTTTGCTTTGTCGGCTTCTCGCATGCTTTCATTCTCTTTGGTTTCTAATGAGCTGTTTTGTCTTTTTTCGTTGTTTTTACAAACAAGCATCAAATTAAAATTCTGAAAAGCATCGCAGCATTGAGAAGATTACAGAAAACACGGTTTGGCAGGTTGCCATGGCTTCATTTCAGTTCCTCTCCTTGAGTAATTGCAACTTCCACTGTGAAAAACATAAACCCGTAATTATCAGCAGGCGACCCAATGTACAGAGTCCTGCTGCAAATGTGTATTTGTGTCCTGACCCAGAACCTGTGATTAGACAGAATCATGAAGGTGGAGCTGCATGAGTTATAGTTATTTCATTCAGAGTATGAGCATGTTTACATCCTAATATATACATCCTAATATATTACATCCTAACATATAGAGTGATGTTGTAACAAAAATTCATTTTAAAATACGGTCTATTAAAATAAATAAATAAAACCTGACAAATGTAATACTGTATCTGTTTGGAGATGAACAGGAAAAACAGAGTCAAACTGTTTTACCTCAGCAGATTCAGCGCCGTTTACAAAATGACTTAAATACGGTTGGCTCCGTATTTCTAAGTCTAAGACCACATTGAAAATCAAATTGAAAATGGAAAATAAACAACGTTTTGGTATTTTAAAGTGTATGTAAAAAGAACAGTAAATACTTAAGATTCACTATTTCTGAGTTACTAATCAAAGAAACAAAACTGTGAAATTAACCAGTATAACCAGTACGTAAGTTGACACAGCAAATAAAATGGTTTTCAAACCAACTTTTCTCTGACATTGTTTTTGTGATAATATCATTTGTACATGCAATTATTTTTTTTTAAATGAAAACACTTTTATTAATGTTTTTATATTTTTGGCTGTTCCTAGTTACGGTATGCTATATTACAATCACAAAATGTTAAACCATTTCCTGATGCTGTCCTGTGGCTGGAAAGCAAAGCAAATAAATAAAGTGACCAGTTTGCCAAAGCCATCAGTTCATTGTAAAGGGTCTGGCTGGCATAATCAGAGTCACAGTGGGAAACATGGCCATTTCCCACAAGACATTTCCACCCTCTAAGTATTTGGTGCGGTGCAGTTTCCACAAACAGCCCCTTAATATCTTATCAGCAGTCGTATTCTTACTGCAATCAGCGCCCAGATTAGCAGACATTTGTTATTGTATATTGTCTTCTAACACTTCAATAGAAAAGGTTGGATATGGGAAGACTGCATTTGCAGACACGCACATTTGCAGTGTTGTGGCACTGGGTGTAACTAAAAGATCACAGCTGCTGTGATTAGCATGAATCTCAAGTTCGGAGCACCGCCGATGTAATGCCTTCATCTGTATGGGTATTCTTTTTTTTAAACATTCAAGGACATGATTAATACTGAAGGAGAGTTTATCTCTTTTTTTGTGAGGAGAGTAAGTCTATACTCAATTTGATATTGTGACATATGTTCCTGGCTCAACAGAGGGCTTATATGCAGAAAAACCATATAAACCCCATAATTTATCCCTAAAATCAGAGGAAAATGATAGGTGAATAACAATGGTGAAGAAGCACCTAACTCTGATTATGAGCCTAAACTTCACAGTAATTGTAAACTTATCCCTTAAACCATTTTCTCTCTGGTTGATTGGAATGTTGTCTCAGGGTCAAAAATGACATTAACCCAGGAACATCTCTCACATCTCTCCAGCAAAATCAGGAAGGTCTTAAGTCTACTTTGGTGGTACTTCACCCAAACTAAAAACTCTGTCTTTTACTCACCGTTGTATCGTTCCAAAGACGTTCTTCATCAGTGGAGCACAACAGGAAATGGATGAGAGCATGAAATGGGAGCTTCTGTTTGTTTGAGAAAAAGGAAGCCAGGGTTAGATGCAAGTTCTAGAAACAGTAAACTTAGCTGCAAGAAGCAAATGAAAACAATTGAAATGTTAACAATTTTTAGATATAAATTACAATGAGTTACATTAACATTACTAAAAAAACTACTCAGAAATTAATCAACAGTCACCGAGTCACACATGTAATAGCAACAAGATGTGGCCCAGCTGCGGCTAAATTGAAGTCACAATGCACTTGTCAGAAGAAACCAGTCTGTTATTGTTTGATTTTGCTTTCCATCTGGGAGCAGATGCAGAGACTCTGTCGCTCTTATTTTTCTCAGATATGGCAAACTAAAGGTTCAAACACAACAATTTTTCTGCTTCTGTCCTCTCATCGCTTATGATTCAAAACAGCCACTGTGTTCCTGAAAGCTTTTCCTTGAAAACGCAAAGCAATCCTACAGAGCCAACTTGTTGTTGTAACCTTTGATAGAATTTGAAGTATGAGGGTTTATGCCATAGTCTGCACAAATAATTTATGATATAAATTATATTTGCATTGTGACTTCCAATGTATAAGAAAGTATGTGCAGAAAGGGCAGTCGATACATTATTGGGTTTGTTTGTTGTTTGGTGTGTATTTTAATACCTGTTAAGCTCTTTGGTGCTGGACTTTGCCTGCTGTTATGCAAAATGATTTTATTCGATAGTAACATGCTTCGATAGGAGGCATGCTTATTATGTTTTTTCTCTCTTGAGATGAGTGAGAATTTCAGTAATTCAGCATCCCATTAATTTGCTGTTTTCTGACTCACCGTCAGCTTCCCAGCTAACAAATTAAGTATGAATGCTTCCCTAATGTTTCCATTAAGTAACGAAAATGTTAAAAACGTTATTCTGACAATGTTGTGCTGAAAACTGAAGGTTCTATGTGATCACTTATCAGTCAAAACAGTCTTTAACTCAGAGCCTTGTCTTAGTTTTTATATCACACAAATGTGTCCTTTTTCCTCCATTTACAGACCAGCTTTGAGTTTTCTCTTTAAGCGAGCTGGCCCAATGGCTCTGTGAACGGGTGACATTTACCTGAAACCACAGCGTGCGTTGTTCATAGTTAGATTCGTGACAGAGTAAAGCCAGGCCATCAGCACTTATCACCCTTCTCAGGTTGTTCAGAAAGAAAACTGCCGGGTGCGACAAAGAAAGAAAATGAAAACAGTGATCTGTCTTGTTTTCTGTCAGCCCAGCCAGGCAAAGCCTCTATATTCCTCCTGGGCCGGTTTCCACACAATGTGCCTGTATTGGCAGCAGGTGCAAGTCTGAGGAGAGGAGGAGCTTTCAGCAGGATTAGTGAACACCACAGCTGTCTTCTCAATTAATGAATCAGCAGCAGGCATATCCTCTGGTTACATATTCCCTATCAGTGTGTCAATACAATCTTAGCTGTCTTCAGAAATGCCCGCCGTTAAATTTGTGATGTTTGTGCTTTCCTTAAAGTTTCAAGTATCGGGGTTAAATACACATGTCAGGGCCTCATTAGATTACAGAAGGTGGCCATTGATATGCTTTAATTGTTTCCATTTGGAACACTTTAAAACACACCAACAGTTTTTATCAATGTGTAAATCTCTACATAAACACACTATTTAAAAGGATAAGTGCACCGAAAAATGAACAATTTCAATCATTTACTTACCCTCATTCCAAACCTATATGACATTTTACTTCTGTGGAACACAAAAGAAGATTGAGAAATGTCTCAGGTTCGTGTCTGTCATGGTGTTAAGGGTGTGTAATTTAAGAAGGAACGATAAGGATGAAAATATAAAACAGATTACTGGAACACTCAGGAAACAAGAGCGGAGAATAAACACACACCCACTAAAACCCAGAAAGACTGAAAAAGAACAGAACTAAACCAGGGGTATACATACACCCTAAAACTAAAGAGTAGACTAAACCAGGAGAACAAAATCTGCAACTATGGAAACAGAGGGAATAGTTAACTCAAATAAAAATGAATGACTTGAACAATATATCCAAAATGACCTGGAACAAATTGTAATTTCATAAAAAAGAACAGACTGGCCCTCATAGAAGGTAATTTACATAGAATTGTATGTCTTTAGTTAAGGCTGTTTAAAAGAGATGAAGTTACACTACAAACTTTAGACCGGTTTGTTCTATTGCTGTGGAGGGAGAACTTACTGTGTTGGCTGTGTTGCAGAAAATGGGCAATATGGTCGACCACAATGGGTAATTTCGAAGGTAGCTGTTATCTCCTGTGCCAAAATAACACATTTACATTTAGCTGTTTTACAGACGCGTTTATACAAAGTGACTTGTGAGGAAATGAGCAACATCGCAAACAATTGGCCATGCAAAAGCCAACAATGTTTGCAATATTACACTGCCAAACTTCCAAGATTAAGCCATCGTAATACTGGAAGCTAAAACACCCAGAAACATACTACACAATGTTTTGTGTTTCTCTTCATTTTCCTGCGGCTTTTTCCAAATTGTGTATCAAATAACGACATGCTGAGAAACATACACTGCGCGCTGCTCATGCACTCAGTTGCCACTTTAGATGCATCTTTGTAATATATAGGTTGGATCTGCTTTTTGTGGCCTGATTTTAATAAGATGCAGGCATACCTTACAGATTCTGATCTGTATTGACATGATAGCCTCACACATTCCTGCTGTGAATCTGCTTTTCCAACACATCCCAAAGGTGCTTTATTGGATTGAGATCCGGCAACTGTGGAAGCCACATCGACATACACTGAACTCATTTTCACGTTCGAGAAAACAGCTTGAGATGATGTGTGCTCTGCGACGTGTTATCCTGCTGGAAGCAGCCATTAGAAGACAGGAGGACGAGACTATAAAAAGACACACATGGCCAGCAACAACACTCAGGTGTGCTGTGGCATTTAAATGAGGGTAAATTGGTGTTGAGGGGTCTAATGTACGGCAACAAAACATCTCTCACACCATGACACCACCACCAGACTGAAGCCAAGATGAATCCAGCTACTTTCTTATTAACTGCAAAGTTTGACACTGCCATCTTCTTGTCACAGCAGAAGTTGAGATGTGTCAGAACAGACATTTTTTTAAATCTTCCACTGCGGCCTGTTTCCTGTTTTGAGCTGACAACATTCTGTGTAAACTCTAGACCCTGTTTGTGTGAAAATCCCAGGAGATCGGCAGTTTCTGAGATTTTCCATCCATCCTACCTGGAACCAACAATCATTCCATGGTCATTATCACATAGATCATAGATCATCTGTCACAGATCATAGTTTCTTCCCCAATATGATGCCTGGTTGGAATGACAACTGCACTTCTGGACCATGATACAAGCTACCCAGCTAATAGGGAACATTGAGTTATCAAAAGTTATCAAAAACATTCTTGCAGTAACATTAGCAGAATGTTTTCTTTAATGTTATCATATATCACAAATGTTATCCTTAAGTTGCTAGTGAAATGCTTTAAAAACAGTTATAAGTTGTCTTTTCTGAGGAAAGGCTTTATATATCAGGGCCTTTTAAATATATATTTTACTTCTACAAGAACACTTTTAAGGCATTTTGAGAGTTGAGATACTAGTTTTTAATCAACAAGTTATATTAGTAAGTAATACACAAGCAATTGAGGCCACTTAACATACCACAACCACACTGCTTGTTCTCTCTAGGTAAAGACAAAAGTAAAGATTATTTCTCTCTCAGTGACACACACACACATACACACAGTCAATGTAAAATTATCTTACATGTACAGTAAGAGTTTCCTAAAACAGAAGGAAAGCACAATAGTGGGACAAAATGTATTGAACAGCAACATGCTACCTCATCTATTGCTTCTTTTTAATCTACCTCACCCTCAGAAACAATACATTGAAAATGTATTGCCCGAAATGTCATTTTAATTTAGTAAGGGATCAATTTGCCACTAAAACTGAACAATCTGGAGGGATAAGTGTTTTAATATAAACTGCAGCAGTGCAAAAGGTATCGTATCATAAAGACGAATAATTATCAATGCATGAATTAAACTCACTTAGAATGCCGACAATTCCCGAAACAATTTTTCACACATGATTTATTTTCATTATAACAAACAGAACAGTAAAATCACTCACAGTAACATTAACTTCTCTTCCATCTTCACTCAACTACAGTATCTCAGAGGAGACGGTTACGTGACCTCCACTGTCTTATCTCCTAATGTTTCACACACGCTTATATATTTCATAGAATTCTGAAGATCTTGATTAGATTGGGGCAGTTGTGGCCTGAAGTGCCCTTGAACAAGGCACCTAAACAACAATTGCTCCCCGGGCGCAGTACTGTGCCGTCCACTGCTCTGGGTGTGTGCGTGTTCACTCCTCACCAGTGATGGTTAAATGCAGAGGTCACATTTCAGGTATGGGTTACCATATCTGACAAATATGTCACTTTCACTTCACTTTCAGATGGTTCAGGTGTGTTTAATTAGGGTTGGAGCTAAACACTGGTCTTCCAGGAGCAGGACTGGACACCCAAAGACATAAAATTGGTCAAAAAGCAAATATTTAGATTTAAAGAACTTGAAGCTTGACTCAGCTACATGACATTAAGGGTAAAGGGCTTTATAATCTATAATAGTTTTATAATAGATCATTCAAAATCATTCTGAATATAAAAAAATGGGCCTAAAATGGACCAGATGTAAAAAGATCTGATTCACGAATAAGAGTCCAAGCCATTCAATGAGGATTCATAATCTCATTTAATAAGCTGAGCTAAAGTTATTGATTTCTCTATTAAGCCATGTGACCTTTGATTCCTTTTTTATAAAACAATACGCGGCTGCATTCCTTCACGTTCGCTGAGCAAGTATCCATACTCAGCTTTAGAAGATGCCTCAACAAAAACAAGAGCTAAATGTTAGTATTGCCACATCAGACCTTAAACGATTCCTTCATTCCAGGATGTTGTCTTGTTTTTTAAAGGGTAGAATTAGCAACTGAATTCCAGAAGGACAATAGCAACATTATGCTGGTTAATGGGAGCGCGCCGAGTCTCGCTTAGATAATTACATCATTATCTGTCTATCAATCACCATTTGATGTTGTGAAAATTACAGAAATCCCAAAGCTCAGGAAATATGAGGCACATCACCTACCCTGAATTATTTACCAGCCCGGGCATTTGAATAACACAGAAGCTTGACGTACGATGGAAAAACGCAGCCCCACTTCATCACATTTTCTGTTTCTACAGTTAAGGAAGGTCTTTGAAAAGGAAGAGGCTCTTTGGGAGAAACAGAACAAGCATCTATTTTCTGCAATGCTCACCTGCCTCATCTTTACACAGAATGAAACGGATTTCTTTGCTCTTGGTGGTTAATTGGGAATACAGGAGGTGAAGTACACCGTTCTTTCCTCATATATTAAGTGCTCTAATGTGTTTATCTCAAGGTCAATAACTTCACATATTCAGACATTTATAAAGAAGAAACACATGAAAGTGGAGAGACCCCAATGCAATTAGCCATTGAACAGATTCAGTGACCTGCGTCTTGCTACAAATCCTATTCAAACCAATCATGAATAAAGGTCACAGAGCAAAAACACAACTTTCAACTGGCACGCAATATATGCAATTTTAGACACGTTAGTGCTACACTGTATGCATACTGTACAAATTGCCAGGTTGTAGGTCTATCTGCATTTACATTTATGCATTTGGCAGATGCTTTTACCCAAAGCAACACAGTACATTCAAGTTATACATTTTGCCAGTACGTGTTCCCTGGAAATCAAAAACCCACAACCTTTTGTGCTGCTAACGCAATGCTCTACCAGCTGAGCTACAGGAACACATTTCTGAAAGTACTACACTTAAACGGATGTAGTATGGTGTGTACGTAACCCTGAACAGAGTGCACACTAAAAGAAGGCTGCACAATCGCCACATTGATTTCTCACCATATCCTGGTTCCTCACTTCCTCAAATATGCATCATCGTCTTAGATCATTTCCTGTGCAGCACAGGTAACGCTGATGTCAGTCACACAAGATATTACTGACGCGAGTGAGGATTGATCCTAAAATCTGTCAGGAGAGGTGTAACTCATACCTGATGCTGTGAATGACACTTTGTGAGAAAGCAGACATGCACATACAAACGTTTTTGATGTTAAAGCTCAAGCACACTTGTTGGCCAAAGAATCTAGAGCAGTAAACATCGTGAGGCCGTCGCTGGATTGAGGGGTCGAGGGGAATGTGACAGACCAGGGAATTGAGCGACATGACGGATGACACCTTCTGTCTTTCCTTCATCTTCTCATCTCACTGTTGCCTTCCTGTGAGAATAAAGTGTGTCTTTCACAGATGACTTTGGCTGTCAAGTGCCTTCATTCTGAGAATCGGTCAGCTGCAGGGAAAAAGGAATAAAGACAACAATGGAGCGCAAGAGAAATCCGGGAACTGGCAGCTTCCACCAGGTCGTTTTGTGGAGCAAGATCTCAATGTGAAACGGATACATCAGGTGCCATTGTTGGGTAAAGCCATTTGAATAAAAAACAGAGAATTAAGCCCTGACTTGGCTCTCTGACTAAACCTCAACATGTGTTGTGCACACAAATTTATATTTGTGTCTCCGCTTGTCAGTGTGTTTTCAGACCTTTTGTCAAAGAATATTCCCAATGTTTTTGCAGATCGAGCAATCTGGCACAGCACTGATTGGAATGTTAATTTTAACACCCCAAAGGGTGACGGCGTGTAATGAATGCAGAGCAGCTGCATGCAGGACGCTCCCTCAGAGCCGCTGCGGCGTCTATGTGACCGTGCATGTGTGGGCAGGGCCTCCCCATTCTCTAAAAGCTCTCTCAAAGTTACCCAAAAAGTTCTTGCGGTACCGTTAGCGGAACGTTTTTTTAACATATATATATCATTTTATCATTATATATCATCCACTATACATCAAAAACACTATTCTTAAGTAATTAGAGAAATGGTTTTAAAACATAGCAGAATTGAATGTCCCCAGAATGTTCAAAATAACATTTGTAACTTTTTTGTTTGTTATTGGAAACGTTCTTACAACCGAATTGAATCAGTGATTTGGCCCATGTGATTAGTCAGTATGTGTGTGTATGTGATTAATATTAGCATCTCTAAATCCCAGTGGCCAGTCTGTTTTCCACTGAGACACAGCTGTCCGGTCCAGTTGTTCTGAACTGGTAGATCACAACAAAAACATATGAGGTTCATAAATGAACAGGTTGCCTGATGTGCCCTTATTCTCAAAAACCAACAACAACAAAAAAACAGGCAAGATAATGGTCACAATGCATATTGTTAATTCTGTGCTATTCTCAATAGTATTCATATATTACAGTGTCTGATTTTCAGTACATTCTTGTTTCCTTTTGTACGGTCAACACTTCTGCTGTAGTATCGGGCTGTCACTTGATGTCCAGTGAAAAAACACACCCTGAAGCAAACCAGTTGATAACCAGGGTCTAGTTAACATGTACAGACACTGCAAAGCAATTGTGCCCTCATGTGGCATCAAAAACTCAGCCAACCGACAGAAGATAAACAAAAATCTACTGTGAGAGAAGAAAACAGTCTTAAAGAAAGATGGTGGGAGAGGACAAGGTAGACAGCAGCTCTGCAGAAACACTGAAATATTCCTCAAGCTCTTGCAGCAACTTTTTTTTCCTTTTTAAAGGTTTTTTAATGTCCTTTCCTTGACCAAAATGGATCTGAACACTTGAAACACTTGTCTCTGAAACGAACAACAGAAAGGCAAATGAACAGCAGTGCAGTGATTCGCTTTAAAAGAGAAACAGGAAACGTTAAGTGAATGCTGATGGCAAAGACAAACGATTACACAGCACATCCCTTTCCGATGTTCTTCAATAGACTGTTGTAATCTTTCACATTTCCTTCCTCTTGTTTTAGTGAGTGACTCCAGTGGATTGTGATTCACTCTGTGTGGAGGTAAAACACAGAGTGCAATACAAAGAAAATATCACACGCTGTCCCTTATCATTACCCAGGCCATCATTTGTCTAAACAAACGTGTTTATTTCCTCAGAGACTGAGGATGAGTTGTATTATGGCACTGTTGACAAAGGGCCAGCAGACTACAGGTGGCATTATTTTGGCAGAGAAATTGGAAGTGCTTCTACTGAATAAGAATGCGAAGCTGTAACAAAACCGTAAGCAGCGTTGCCTTTGGCACTCAGTGTTGTGTGGTGGCCGATAAGAAGACGTATTTTTCCAAGAGATGAACCGAGTTGAGAATATCTAGGGATGGACGGTGACAAACAGCCTTGCTTTACTAGTGAGTGAAGGGGACCCACCGCCACTTCCAATCCTTATTAATCTCCAAGCACCAGGCGGAATCTCAGATATGAGAAACAGAAATGAGAGACAGTCCGCTACTCTGCTGAACACAAATGGTTTACAGGGCTCCAATCTATCATCTGGAGTAGCCATGAATCATATATGCATTTCACACTGGAAGAGAAACAGACTCACTTGACTTCCTTGGATACTGTGTGTGTTTTGATGCATCTCAAACGGCATTAAGAGTGAGTTTTTTGGGGAAAAAACACTTCTCCAAAATATTTGGGTTAGCTACACTGTACTTTGATATCCAAGCAAGTCATAATGTCATGCAACTGTTTTCCTTATTTTTAAAATTGAAGTCCCATTTAAATGTTCACAAGCGAGAGATGTTGGCTCTGCAGATTCTGGGTTATAAAAGCTATTATAGTTTGCATTTAGAGTACAAGAAAATTGGATTTCATACTATTCTGCTAAACAATTACTCCAAGGTGATCCCTTTTCAAGCTGCTATAATTCCACTCATGCAGTTTCATTGGACACAAGCACACACCTACTAGCCGTAGTTTGTTATGCCTCACTTAAACTGTAGAGGAAATACTGCCTTCAGGGACAGAGATGAAGTACGCAGCTCATCTCTTAAGCGCATTTAACGGCTCGTTACCTCACCCCTCGTTTCAAGCAACACGACACTCCTTGGTCAGGTGCCATTCCCTAATGTGCTGGAAATGAGCCATGAGCCTCTACAGTCCTTACACAGTCAGCACCGTGTGCTCAAGGGGCCATTTTGGTTCTGAAAGGTGCTGCAGCGTCTTAACAGAAAAGAGCCAAAATAGAAACTGCTGCCCCTCCAATTATCAATTCCCTGTATGACAACACCAGAGACACAATGGCTTGAGTTTTACCTGTAGCTCTTAATAAACTGCCAAATCGGTGTCAGCTTTTCTGAGTGCTCAGGACTTGTGATGTCCAGTGTTGTTTGCCATTGTGATGATGAAGAAATAGGCTGAAAGAACATTTGAAGATTGGAGAAACTTCCAAGGTTTCACTTTCTGGTCTAAAAAAGCATAGAAAGTTTAAACCAAGGTTATTCAAGTAAAATTAGTTCTGCTGGAAGAAACGTTAAAGGCTTCTGTGGTACTTTAAGAATTATTCATTAAGAACAATAACCATGTATAATACGGACACACAATTACAGCATTGAAAATGTGGCACATTAGCAATTACACTATCTGTAATAAGTACCACAGATTATATTAGTTACAGTTCTTGAAAATGCACCAAAACTTGAGTCACTATAACAAGATGCTTTTGATATTTTTCCATAATTGTCCTCATATGAGCAGCGAGACAGAAGAACCTACACAGCAGAATCATGAGATGATCAAATGAGGTCATCAAAAGAAACAGCTGCTTGGACCGACTCTGCGGAGGGTTGTAGATGTAACACCCTCTCCACGGCCAATCAGCACGTCTGACAGCAGGCCGAATTTTTCATGCTTCCATCTGCACCGTGCATATGCCTACAAGCAACAAATATACAATTGCGCCCTGAGATCTCAGACAGCCACACCAAACCTTATTATATACAACACATCAGTGACATATGCAGTTGTATGTGCCATCTGTTCATAGTTGGATGGGCTGGGAGTCTATAGAATAGAGGCATAAGTTTGCTTACAGGTACTAACCTGAGCAAGGAGCCGAGGACAGAGGTAGGCACTGGTCATATCATGACTGACATGGTTCAACTGCTGAACCAAACAACTTTGCCTCTTCCAAACCTTCTGTAGGCCATCCCTGCCCAGTCCACCTTCTGACCGCCAGACCACTTACTCTCCAAACAAAATGTGAAGCCTGTTGTTCCCTCACTCTCACCTGGGATAGAACGAACATAGACTGCAAACATAAGCCACAAAGAAGCAGGTGGCTGGAAAGCGGTGAATATGGAAACACTGGCTTCTCGCTTTGGTTGACATAGTAATAAAATCAGTGAAGTCATTCCAGGTTGCGAGGAAACGGACCTGCACTCCGGTATGCAGCTGCCGATCCACCAAAGCCTGATGGACATGCAAATTCAGCCATGAACCGACTGACAATGAGGTGGCTCGGCTTACCTTCTCCACCTGAACTCATGAAACCTCCAGAAACTGCTTGATATCATCTTTCTTTTCTCTGCCCTCCCTGAAGTCTCACGTCCTGCTCCTCTCCCAGCACCGCCTCACGGTATTTCTTCTGACATTTTGAATTCTGGGATCTGCAAACAGCATGCATTGTAAAAATATGCACTTACGCTAGACCACCACAGTGAAATGAGATTAGTCAGCCATATCAAATAAACCTGACTGTCATTTTGCCACAGGCTTACTTTAAATGACACACAATTAAAACTATTTTGCTTTTGTATTAACTCCTTAGGAAAGATTTTGTAATGTCTATTTAATGATTTACTCTTTTGCCATAATAGTGAGAAAAACTGAGAGCTTTATTTCGCAAATATAAATAGATGCAATTTAATATTAATCTTTAATCCTTATATTTTTTGTTCTATGATGGTTTAAACAGATTGAAAAAGCTCTTCGCTGAGCACACACAACAGAAGACCTTCTAAAGGAATATTCAAGGATAAACAAAACTGAAACTCGGCATCTGTGCCATGCAGTCAATCACGACAACAGGAAAAAAAAAATAATATTGATACATATAATAATAGATATATCCTTTAGTTCATTTTAGCAATTCATTTACATAACAAAGGTGTTTTGGGGGCAAATGAAAACGCAAACGTTTGCAAACCAGTATTGCAAAGTTGTTGAAATCAACATTATTATCATCTCTGTGTAAACTACTGGCTGAGAAACGCATAATACCGTGTTTTAAATGAAAAGTCATTTTCATTGATTTAAGTGAATGGGGATTGTTTTGACAATGTTGTCATGTACGGAAAAACATTCTCAGGTCCATAAGGTCAGACGTGCCACAGTCAGTCTACACACCGTCACTTCACTTATACATTAAAAATAGAAAACCAGTGCGGTCCTTATAGCCAGAAAAGCCCTAAAGCTGTCTCTAAAGACATGTATTTCTTACAGACTAATCTAATCAGGATAAAGGAGTTCATTTTAAACACTGATCTGTAACGTACTCCCTCAATAACTGATTTTTGTGCATTTTAAACCAAAAAAGTCACAAATTGCAGCTTTAAATATGGCTAATACAGATACTTTCTACATTTACATACATTTAACTAACATACTATACTGCAAATGACATAGATCTGCACTGCATGATGCAAGTTATATAATGGTACATATATTACAGAAGCCAGAGCACAGATATTTCCAACATATTTGATTTCAAACAGGTTTTTCATTTCCTATAACTGTGGCTTGTACTAATGTATGACCACTACAGCACCAGTCTGCTGATGGCATAAATCTAATTCTGTGTGTTTGTGAATGCTTTGGGGCTGTTGTGCCTGGTGCAGGGTGGGCGTCTGGCCCAGGTAACGCTGGGAGAGAAAGACTGTTTCTCTATGGCACAGCTGCAGCCCGTGGCATGCAGCGACGTCCAGCTGCAGCAGGCCTGTGGTGAGGAGACAGCGAATCAATACTAATCCATTCAGCAAATGCAGCTTAATACTTCATGCCATTGATTTTTAACAACTCTGGGCAATGATCAAATAGTGCTGAATACTGAGTCACGCTTCCACCTGGGTCATTCCTGTTGTGCAGTACATTTTCATGAGCCCATTGTTTTTTAGGAATCCCAGAAATTATATTAGTTTTCTATTATCATAGTGTTGCAATTAAATAAAGATGAATTTTAAAAGATGATTTTAGATTATATTTTTGGCCGTGAGCCCAGGTACTGTGCTAACATTTCTTGTTATGCTGGCTGAAAGCCTCTTCACATCCTGATAGCAATCACTGTGTACACTGGTCTAAATATTTTTATACAAATATATAGCTTCTGTTAAAGGAGTAGAACCATAACATGTTCCTCCAAACATTGCATTCTGTCCAAATGCAATGATAGTATGTCCTACTTGCTTGTAAAACTATGCATTTACATACAAAGCATGTTTTCATAGGAATACTGTTTTAATTGATTTTTGTTTCTTTCCTGTACATCTTTTGAAATATCCTTTCTAACTAAACTTAACCAAAAATTACAGGTGATTACATCACTTTTGCAAGTATTAGCAAAGGATGTAATAAATTGTGTGAGGTTTGTGTTTCTCTGTAGGTCTTTATTTCCGTCCTGCTGGGCATCCTGTTAATTTTATTACCGTTGTGTAAAAAGGAGCTATAATTAATAAAGTTGAGGTGCCTGAGTTTTATCCAGTCATATATCAAAATCTGGTATGCCCTTTTATAGAAATACTTTTAAATATTACAAAACAGCCACGTTTACTTCTTTTAAAGTAACAGAGCTCAACAAGACTGACCTACAGCCACGTTTACTTCTTTTAAAGTAACAGAGCTCAACAGGACTGACCTACAGCCACGTTTACTTCTTTTAAAGTAACAGAGCTCAACAAGACTGACCTACAGCCACGTTTACTTCTTTTAAAGTAACAGAGCTCAACAGGACTGACCTACAGCCACGTTTACTTCTTTTAAAGTAACAGAGCTCAACAAGACTGACCTACAGCCACGTTTACTTCTTTTAAAGTAACAGAGCTCAACAGGACTGACCTACCTAACTGGGTTCACCATCACCACGTGTGTGAAGCTCCTCTGTGTTTAGTGCTTTCACAGCTTTAGCTAAAACTTTCTTCTCCAATCTCAACCTCTCTTTCTCTTTCTGCTGAAGCTCTCGCAGAGCTTGTTTCTTCAGGACTTCCCATCTGGCAGCCTCCACCTCTGCTGGCATTTTCTTACATTTGGCCAGGTAAGTGCCATTGTCTCCTGCAGGTGGAGGTTCTTTGGTGAGGTATGGGGCATTGTATTTAAAGCCGCACTGCCTTGTTGCTGCCAGACCCCAGCAAACAGGGATCATTCTCAAAACATTGGCTAACATTCTCTAAAAGTTCTCTCAAAGTTATCAAAAAATTCTTGCATGAACGTTAGTAGAATGTTTTAAAACCATCACAGAAGGCAAATATGTTTGAATAACTTTATAACCAAACAATACAGTTAATACAATGTCTAAAAAACTGAATGCTTTGAATGTTCATAGAGCGTTTAAATAACATTTTTAACATTTTTGTTACTTAATAGAAAAGCTAAAAAACATTGATACAACCTTAAATTGTTAGCCGAGGCAACACTGTTTCATGGCAAATTAAATCATGGACTCTTCACCATCACCGCTAGCCATCGAGATGTCATGTCCAACAGCTCCAGCAGAGGCCCAGACCTCTGATGAAACTGAATCAGACTGGAGCCATTTCTGTGTCTGAATGGTCTAAAACTGACAGTCTGCCAGTTCACTATCACTTAAAAGAAATCCAGATCTACTGATGCAGGACATGCTGGGCTGTCATACGTCATCCACAGAGCATCCGCTGACAGGAGACAAGACAAGACAAAACAGCGCATATGAAAATATATCACGGTTATCATTGTTTTACAGAACGTAATACTTTCTATGGTTCCTCAATTGTGTTACTGAAGTATATAAATGCTTACCATAGTGAATTTTGGGGAGCAATGGTAAGTAGGTAAAATATACATATTTTTAAAAAAGGATCCATTATTATTAGATAAAGAGATGTTTTACATATGTAAAATCAGTATATACCCCGGTATAAGTGTGTATGTACCCCGGTATAACTGTGTATATACACCGGTATAACTGTACGTATGTACACCGGTATAACTGTGTATGTACCCCGGTATAACTGTGTATGTACACCGGTATAACTGTGTATGTACACCGGTATAACTGTGTATGTACACCGGTATAACTGTATATATATACACCGGTATAACTGTGTATGTACACCGGTATAACTGTGTATGTACACCGGTATAACTGTATATATATACACCGGTATAACTGTATATATATACACCGGTATAACTGTATATATATACACCGGTATAACTGTATATATATACACCGGTATAACTGTTTATATACACCGGTATAACTGTATATATATACACCTGTATAACTGTATGTATACACCGGTATAACTGTTTGTATACCCCGGTATAACTGCTTGTATACCCCGGTATAACTGCTTGTATACCCCGGTATAACTGCTTGTATACCCCGGTATAACTGCTTGTATACCCCGGTATAACTGCTTGTATACCCCGGTATAACTGTACATACCCCGGTATAACTGCTTGTATACACCTGTATAACTGTATGTATACACCTGTATAACTGTATGTATACCCCGGTATAACTGCTTGTATACCCCGGTATAACTGCTTGTATACCCTGTTAACTGTATAACTGACTTGTATACCCGTATAACTGTATAACTGCTTGTATACCCGGTATAACTGCTTGTATACCCGGTATAACGTATAACTGTACATACCCCGGTATAACTGCTTGTATACACCTGTATAACTGTATGTATACACCTGTATAACTGTATGTATACACCTGTATAACTGTATGTATACACCTGTATAACTGTATACATACCCGGTATAACTGTACGTATACACCGGTATAACTGTACGTATACACCGGTATAACTGTACGTATACACCGGTATAACTGTACGTATACCCCGGTATAACTGTTATACCTATAACTGTATTTATATACCCGGTATAACTGTATTATAACGTATAACGTATATACACCTGTATAACTGTTATAACTGTATAACTGTATATACACCTGTATAATGTATAACTGTATATATATACACCTGTATAACTGTATATATATACACCTGTATAACTGTATATATATACACCTGTATAACTGTATATATATACACCTGTATAACTGTATATATATACACCGGTATAACTGTATATATATACACCGGTATAACTGTACATACACCTGTATAACTGTATACATATACACCTGTATAACTGTATACATATACACCGGTATAACTGTATATATATACACCGGTATAACTGTATATATATACACCTGTATAACTGTATATATATACACCTGTATAACTGTATATATATACACCTGTATAACTGTATATATATATATACACCTGTATAACTGTATACATATACACCTGTATAACTGTATATATATACACCTGTATAACTGTATATACATACACCTGTATAACTGTATATACATACACCTGTATAACTGTATATACACCTGTATAACTGTATATACACCTGTATAACTGTATATATATACACCTGTATAACTGTACATACACCTGTATAACTGTACATACACCTGTATAACTGTACATACACCTGTATAACTGTATATATATATACACCGGTATAACTGTATGTATATACACCTGTATAACTGTATGTATATACACCTGTATAACTGTATGTATATACACCTGTATAACTGTATATACACCTGTATAACTGTATATATATACACCTGTATAACTGTATATATATACACCTGTATAACTGTATATATATACACCTGTATAACTGTATATATATATACACCTGTATAACTGTATATACACCTGTATAACTGTTTATATATACACCTGTATAACTGTATATATATACACCTGTATAACTGTATATATATACACCTGTATAACTGTATATATATATACACCTGTATAACTGTATATATATACACCTGTATAACTGTATATATATACACCTGTATAACTGTATATATATATAACCGTATAACTGTATAACTGTATATATATACACCTGTATAACTGTATATACATACACCTGTATAACTGTATATACATACACCTGTATAACTGTATATACATACACCTGTATAACTGTATATACATACACCTGTATAACTGTATATATATACACCTGTATAACTGTATATATATATATACACCTGTATAACTGTACATACACCTGTATAACTGTATATATATACACCTGTATAACTGTACATACACCTGTATAACTGTACATACACCTGTATAACTGTATATATATACACCTGTATAACTGTATATATATACACCTGTATAACTGTATATATATATATACACACCTGTATAACTGTATATACACCTGTATAACTGTATATACACCTGTATAACTGTATATATATACACCTGTATAACTGTATATATATACACCTGTATAACTGTATATATATACACCTGTATAACTGTATATATATATATACACCTGTATAACTGTATATACATACACCTGTATAACTGTACATACACCTGTATAACTGTATATATATACACCTGTATAACTGTACATACACCTGTATAACTGTATATATATACACCTGTATAACTGTATATACACCTGTATAACTGTATATATATACACCTGTATAACTGTATATACACCTGTATAACTGTATATATATACACCTGTATAACTGTATATACATACACCTGTATAACTGTATATATATACACCTGTATAACTGTATATATACACCTGTATAACTGTATATATATACACCTGTATAACTGTACATATATACACCTGTATAACTGTACATATATACACCTGTATAACTGTATATATACACCTGTATAACTGTATATATATACACCTGTATAACTGTATATATATACACCTGTATAACTGTATATACATACACCTGTATAACTGTACATACACCTGTATAACTGTATATATATACACCTGTATAACTGTATATATATACACCTGTATAACTGTATATATATACACCTGTATAACTGTATATACACCTGTATAACTGTATATATATACACCTGTATAATTTGTGAACTAAATTGTGACGCTCTCGGGTCCTGAAAGATGACGTGAGCAATCGGCATGGCGTCGGATGCACGTCATCAACATGGCGGCCTCCATGCTGAAGTCCAGAACGCGTAAGAATCGTGAACGTTTTATGTTTCTCCCAGACGTTTCACGACGTTAATCGTACGGTGCACGGCGATGTGTCGTTGTTAGCCGTCGACGTGGCTTAAATGAACGTTTTAACGATTTATATTGACGGTGACTCGGTGGCGTGCTGAGCTGTCAGTCGCTAATGCGGCCCGGTACGTGCGTTCACACGGTGAATCTGCTGTAAAGTAATGCAGATCGTTAAGCTGGAAATAAATTAAGTTGATTATCTGCATTTGCAAATCATGCAAATGATTGCATGTGCACAATGCAAAGAGTGTTTTAAACATCGATCGTGCTGCGTTTGTTGAGTTTCTGTTTATTGTATATATATATATATATTATATACATCATGTAATACTGTTTGTAATATTATTAAATAATATTAAAAGTAGGGTAGGCGATTTTGGAGAGGCTCGTAATAACAAGCTAACTTTGAAATCATAAGATCCCGCCCTTCAGAGCATTCTCCAAAGCCTCCAATAGTGCACAGAGGTATGCAAATACATAGTTTGACAGACAGGTAGGATATCCTATCATTGCTTTTGGACCGAATGCAATGATTGGACAAATTCTTTATGGTCCTTCACCTTCAACAGAA
Organism: Chromobotia macracanthus; assembly: GCA_036877525.1. NCBI lineage: Eukaryota > Metazoa > Chordata > Actinopteri > Cypriniformes > Botiidae > Chromobotia > Chromobotia macracanthus. The sequence continues at coordinate 2,845,442 of JAZGTH010000009.1, forward strand.
GATTTATAAATATATTTATACCACTTTACCACTTTTTCTTTCTGAAAACGTTTGCCTACCCTGCCTTTAAGTGGTGATGTTATTAAACCAGTGAAGTTTGACAGGCAAGTAGGACATCCTATCATTGCATTCGGACCTAAAGCAATGATTGGATGAACATTTTGTAGTACTACATATGATATTTCACAGAAGATATATATTTATATAAATATATTTAGGTCACTTAATGAATGCTATCAGGATGTGAAGAGACCTTCAAACAGTGTAACAGAAATATTTTCCAGAACAAATTGCCTACCCTGCCTTTAAATGCAACTGACCTTACAAAAAGTAAAAACTAAGACTACATTGACTGTAGGATACAGATTATAGCATTGCTTTAATATAGATATTTAATATCTATATAATATAATAATAATTTATATAATAAAATCTTAATATGAATAAAATTGACCAAATCCGAATTAAGATCTCGTTTCCTGTTCTCACAGGTGGGTACTGGAACCAATAAAACACTTTATTCTTTGGAAGATGGTATTGTGAGATTCACCAAGGAGGTGTACATTCCTCAGCCAAGAAGTGTTGAAGCCCGGGAAGTGATTCCAAAACTGCCAAAGGGTGCAGTTCTCTACAAGACCTTTATCAATGTCATTCCTACAAAACAGGAGAATAAATTTAAACTAGTGGACATGGTATGAAACAACTTGCCATTAAACTACATTTTGGTCTGGATTCTTCAAATTGGTCACCGTATGCAATATTTTGATGCTGTTTTTTCAAACAAGTTTGAAAATGTAGCAGGAAACCTGCCACATCTACTTCATCAGTAGAACATGTAACGTTTTGTATGTATGTGCTACTGTAATAAACATTTGTACTTAACACTACTATTGCCCTGCACATTACATACTGAAATGATATTATAATGTCCATGTATAGATACAAAGCACTGGAAACCAGTAGACAATAGACCCTAAAAACTATGAAAGTTCAAACAGAGGATGTTGAACAAGTTCCAGAAGACACGGTTCCTCAGATCAATGTTAAGTTTGCAAGCAACTGCTGCGTCTGAGATCTGCTTTCTATGAGCATGGTACAGTGCAAGCACTACCCTGTTAACACTTCTTTAATCTGCTTTATTGACTTCATATCCATTTTATGTTTCCTAATCTTCTGCACAGCCTTGGCCTTTTATGATTTAGTCTGTATGCTCTAAAATAGACAAGGACAATCTTTGCAGCTGCTCCTTGGGGCTCAGCGCACTGTTCATGTGTATCGGCAGGATTATGAGAAATGAAGCCTCAGGGTTTCCTCAGGTTGGAGGAAGTCAAGGAGAAATAAGAGGGATTTTTCCAGTACAGTGTAGATAAAAGATGGCAAAAGAGGAGTTACTGAGCTCTCTCTATAAGTATTGTGAAAGGATTCATTATAAACTACGCTGACACTTTCCAAGGACGACCACGTGAGCAGGTGTTACTTCATAAGCCTCAAGCTCAAAGCCGGTTTCATGATGTAGATGTGGAGATGGTGAAGGTAGATGCTGTCGAATTGTTAAGGTATTGCCCTTGCATTGCAACATAAAAAGCAAGTGAAGCACAAAAGATTGTGGATAAAAATGAAAGGGCAAGAGGAATTCATTTAGAATTAAATCAGTACTTAGTATAATTGTCTACTGGATTATTCATAGATAATTGTGTTACAGCTTTGAAAAACATCTTGCTACAAATATTTCTGAGTGAGATGCAAGTGTTGTGACAGAGTAAAATGTTACATAAGAGAAATTCTAAGATAATCATCTCATAAATGATCTTTTCCTCATTTAAGTGTCAAGGTACAATTTGTAGGACATTGGGAAGCCTTTAGCATTTTGGCTTCTTGCTTATCGATTGTGCTTTATGCATATCAATCTAATATTGCTTTTATTGCCCTGCTCAACAGGAGCAAGAGTAGCTGTTTAATTGGGATTCATCACTATGGAGAAACTCTTGCCCTGTGGTATTTTTAAAACCTTCCCCACCATCACGTTTAAAGCGCAGGTCATTGCTATGCAAGCTCATGCGATTTACATGCAAGTCTAATGACATCAGATTTTAATTTATGATCTTGAGAATTACCTACTAAAATCAGATCCGAGAGAGATCCAGATCCATCACAGATGTTATTGACTTGTTATAATTGTGCCAAGAATTATGCACAGATATTCTGAATATAAAATCGGGTCAAAATTCCAGTGAAAATTGTGCATGAAACCTTGGAGAAAGATCATGTGATTCTCATTGGCATTTTTCTGAAAACTATTAGACGCTCTTCTGTCGTTCACTCCTGAAAGCTATGCTTCAGTGTACTGCTGAGCAACCTTGTTACGTCTGTCTGCTTTGCTTTGAAAAGAATGACTGTCAACTCCTGCTCTATATACTCTGTTGCTTGGCAACGGCCGTTGCATCCCCTGAGAGCTCTCACTGTTTTCTCCGTTTCTTTTATTTTTCATACATTTAAATTGGAGAGGAGAATGGCAGCATGTCCTGTACGTCTTACTTGAAGGTCGAATAATATGTTTTCAAGTGTTTATCTGGACAGAGGTTTACAGATTGCATTGTTAAGTAAAGTTGAGGCGATGTTCTATGCTAAAGGCAAACAGTTCCCATGATGCCTTGCATAATTTAGAATGCTCTTTTCATCTTCTATAGATATACGTTTTTAGAGTGATAAAGTAGGAGGCGACACATTAAACCTGGATGACTGGTTTTAACAGCCTATTCATCAGGAGGAACTTTACAGCATGTTAATGAGTCTGTCCACCCTCTACTGTTGCAGTAAGACACACCAGAAGTCATGCGAATGTTTGAAGGTAGGGCAATTTCAGAGAGGCTAGTCATAGCAAGCCAAAGTTAAAAGCGTAAGATCCCGTCCCCACTTCAGAGCGCTCTCCAAAGCCACTCCTCCAATACACATGAACGTGATGCAAAAACATAGTTTGACAGGCAAGTAGGACATTCTATTATTGGACAAACATTTTATGGTCCTGCACCTTCCACAGAAGATATATAAACATATTTAGACCACTTAGTGATTGCTATCAGGATATGAACAGAAAAAAAAACACAAGGTAAGAGAAAAACACAAAGGCTAGTGACTGGAGAGAGAGAGAGATGGGAGAGAGAATGATATATAAAGGGCAACGCATTGACACAAAAGCAGAAAGTTAAGGTGGAGTCTTAGTGGATGGTAACAGCTGCTAGACTCACATGGATCTCATAGTCTCTCTCATGTATCATTCATTATTATTCATACTTATTATGCTCTACCAGGGGAGATAAAATGGCAAGTATTATGCACCTGCTTCTCATTTAGATTGTTGTTTCACGAGCTGCTTCAGTGGTGAGATGTTTTGCCCAGTAGTGGATATTACTTAATTTATTTTTTTATAGTTTCTAATTATTCTGAATTTCCTTGCATAGCGGGAGCAGCTATTTGTGGATCCCACTTAAAGGCGGGGCAGGCGATCTTTCCCAGAAACATTTTTTGTTATGCTGGTTGAAGTCTCTTTACATTCTGGTTGCAAGTGGTCTAAATATGTTTGCAAATATTTACATCATCTAGGGAAGGTGTTCATTTGTCCAATCATTGTGTTTGGTCTGAATGCAATGATTGAATGTCCTACTTCCCTGCGCTATGTATCACAAACTATATATCTGCATACATATGCATTTGCCAAAACTTGACCATGATGGTTTGCACTGTTACTGTATGTTAACATTTACATCAACATGACAGTATGTTAAAGTCATCTGTCAGAGAGACAATGGAGAAATCACAAAACTTTAAAGGGTGTTGATAGCATTAAATTGATTGCCTGGTTTCTCCAGCAGAAACACTGGAAGAGGAATATATCAATATGTTCGAAATGATGGTCTTAAATAACTGTCTTCTGTAGCTGTCAGGACTCGTCCTGTATTTGCTTTCACTCACTTTAAATTCCAGGGAAGCACCTGTTTGGGTCTGGCTGAGAAATGGAATGGCACAGGTTATAACCCTTCAGCCTGCAGACAGGGCAATGAAGGCATGTACTTCAGAGGCTCTGACCTCCAGACAGTGACTGAATGAGATATGTGACATAGAAAATGTCATTATCTGTCAGAGAAAGGTAACGGACCTAACAGAACCTGATAGAAAATATAATATTTAGTTTCACATCGTAAGACTGATGATCAACAATTTGTGAGAGTGAAGCCCCTCGTTGCATATTTATTAATATATTAAAAACTTTTAGTAAGAGTTTCACGCTATAATTTCTAATCTCATTTCAAACAAACCTATACTGTTACACAGAATATCCTATACTACTGTATACATTTCTACTGATTTAAAACACTATCTTACAGTACACAAGCTGCTGAGAATCACAGAGGTGGGGGGTCTAACTCTGAATGATACTCACTACCTCAACAGGAAAACACTGCAGAGAAACAGTCATTAGACCAGGGTTGCTGATGGAGGGCATGAATACATCTTTACACTGAACATGTCTGAACCAGTCTCTGGGCTTTGGGGGTTAGCAAGCATCACGTTAGTTCCTATCCGCCCTCCCTGCAGGAATGTTTTACTCTGTCACCAGATGACTCCATTTCCTGGAAGCCGCGGTCTCTTACAGCTGCTCGGGTGGTGTGGTTTCTACAGGCTGTTATTTTTCCCTGAAGTACTGGTGCTTTGCTGGTTTTTTCTCAATGGTTGGGTGAATGGATGATGACGGTAAGTCAGCACAGCTGATATTTTCACTGCAGGTGGCTCAGTGATGCTGGACCATTTTTTCCCCTGATTACCCTTTATAGAGACACTCATCATGTTTGGCTCTCTTGTGCCACTGGATCGCTCGAGCACAGAGGAAAACCCAGCTAACAATTTTTAGGTTGTAAGAACCTTTCCCTAACATTTCCATTAAGTAATAAAAATGTTAAAAACATTATTTTGAAAGTTCTAAGAACGTCTAAAACATCCAGTTTTGTAGATGATGTATTAACATCACTGTTTGGTTAAAGAATATTACTCAAACTTTTTTAATTATGTAATGTTTTTAAAACCTGTTTTAAAGACATTACAGATGTTTTATCACAATCTCTGTTTGAAACATCAAAAATGCATTTTACTTTATGTACTTTTTATTACATATGTTGGTCAAGTGAAGCCAAACTGACATTTTCCAGGAAACTGGGCCTGATAGCTCAGATTCTAAATCTTTATTATAATCTTGTCATTATGAATCAGGGTGAGGAGATCGTGTTGAACACTGATCTGTCACAGACTTGCTCACTAATTGATTTTTGTTCACCTTTAACCCAAAAAAGTTACAGATTGCACCCTGGTGTCTTCTTCTGCTGTTAAAGCTGATGGAAGGAGACATCACATAGAGTCCAACGTGTCACACAGATGCCCCCATGCCCCACCTTCAATGTTAATCACAGCTCAACTCCAACCACATCAGCAACCTTCTAGAGATCCAGCACTGTGCAATCAAACAATGTGACACAAGAGACAGTCTCATCACCGAATATAGACTCAGTATGGCATAATGAGCATAACATAATGAGGTGTAGAGGGAATATAGCAGAAACTCCAGCTAAGAACTAATTCTTGTCACATGTGATATTGCTTAATGCTGCTGCTGATAAAAGGGTGAATTTTACATACTAGAAAGGAAATAAATTTACTGTCTGCAGGCGGTTCCCTCTGAAGTGCCGTTCTGAAGGTCATGGAGAAGATGATCAAACTATACAGAGTATCTGTACTAAATAGTACAGAGTGACATCAACCCCACAGACACCAGCAGGAGCATTCTGAATGTCTTACGTAGCTTTATTCAGTCTTCTGCAGATCACACATTCAGTGTGAAAACAGGCTTCAGATGAAGCTGTAAATTAACCGTGGCTTTATCATCAATGCAGATAGCACACTGCTGATCATAAACATAAACCTAATTCTGGCCTTTAGCAACTGATGCAGACATCAGAAACAGCTGTATCAGCACTAAGCTAGATTTGAAAGTTAATGCATTCATTAATGATGTCGCGGGTGCATGGGGAAGAGGCTCTTTCCTTGACAGTTGCAAAGATCAACGCGCTGGGCGTACGAGGTGATCCTACTTAAGACCTATTTTGCATCAATCCCCTCAGCCACCATATCTCATATCTCATCAGCTCTGAACTTATAGGATGGTTGCAATGGCAGTTTCAGAGAGGTTAGCAATAGAAACATAGCTTTGAAAGATCCCGCCCTCCCTTCAGAGTGGAATAATACCTGTTTGTTTTCTGTAACAGGACACAGGCAGTGTTGATTAAGTTCACTCAGTATTATAAAGAGACGTGTATCTTGGCACCGGTCTCTGTTCTTCTGGATCAGGCACACACAGGCAGAATCTTTCATCTCCATCCAGCCGTTTCACATCTCTCAGCGTTCTGTTCCTGAGATGGTACTGGCACTCTTACAACACCAACACTGTTGAAACTAATCACAGTTTCTACAGAATCTGGCAAAGTGAAATGTCATAAATTACAGTCTTGTTACTAATATACACCAGCTCCATCATTTTCACTCATTTTGAGTTTTGAGTGCTGAAGTAAAAATGAAGGTCTAGGCTTTCTTATAATTTTAATCTTCTGTTTCTGCTCCAGACTGCTGGTTAGATGTAATTATTTAAATGCTAGACTTTCCTTTTTGCTTTAGTGCATAAAACTTCAAGGCATAAAAGTTTTTCTCACTGTTAAAGTGACAGTGTGATTAAAGGGTGATTGTGTCACTGCATGATGATGTAAGGCAGTGCTCTAATCCTGTTTCTGGAGAGCCACTGCCTTTTACAATTTATATCACATATCTATGCATTTGGCAGACACTTTTATCCACAGCAATTTACAAGGTATACATTTGATCAGTACGTGTGTTCCCTTGGAATCAAACCCATGACCTTTGAACTGCTAACACAATGCGCTACCAACGGATCCGCTTTAATCCGCTTTAGCATTTACACTGTAAATGTAATGTGGTCACGTGTGTTTCTGAATGTATCCAAATGTGGTTGGAATAATGTGATCACAAACATTTTGGACCCTGTTTACGCCTGTATTTAGACCTTGAGAACTGATTGCCCAGTACAAATGGATAGCATTGTAGAGCACTGTATTATCTGCACAAGGGTCATGGGTTCGAGGACACATACTGATCACATGTATAGTCTGAATGCAGTTGCTTTGGATAAAAGCATAATCACATAAATGTAAAATTTAAAGCTCTGTCTGCTTACTGTGTTCTCTTCTGTTGTCTGACCTTCGCTGCAGCTGCTCTTCGTCTGTATTTTCTCTTCAGGGTTAAAGACTGTCTCTCTAGATACCGCTCACAGCCCGACTCCACAGCTTTCCAGAGTGTTGCTTCACTGGCCAGAAAATCCAGTCAGCTCTCAGCAGTTATTAACCATCTTGATTCTAAAGGTATTGGACCTAAAACAAATGTTTCTGGAACTAGATTTGCATTTCCTGAAGAAAATACAAGTGCTTGCAGAATAGGGTTTTATGTAAAATGATAATTAGAAATGTTAGTAAGCCTAGATTAAGAGAGAATAAGAGGGGAAGATGGAGAGGTATTGTTAGTAATATGCAAAATAATGGTAAATAGATAAATAAAAAGGTAAATAAAAGTATATTGGAAGGTAAATAAAATAATAGTCGGTAAATAAAAGGGACCAATCACAATTCAGTATACAAACATGATGACATTGTCACTTTTAGTTACATTTTGAATGACAGATGATTAAATGTAAAGGCAGAGGGTAGGTGATCTTTTTCAGAAACATGTTTTGTTGTGCTGTTATGCATATCTATGACTGAAGAGACTTAACTCATAGTAACCAGAATAACAAAGATGTTTCTGGAACTATTCACCTACTCTGCCTTAAGCATGTTTGAGGCGACACTTTATAAGATAGATTTTGGTTTTACTTTGTTCAGCCCATTAAACAGAATTTACGGTATAATAAAATATGTCATAATAAAAATACTTTGGCATTAGGGCTATAAATAAATGTTAATAATTTATTATAAACATAAAAGTATGGGAAACACAGAGTTAGCAGATCTAAATCCAAAACAATCAAAAACTCAAGCGATTGATCATAAAGACAGATATATTTTGCAGTGCAATATTTCAACAGTAAATAAAGAATAGTATGAAGGTTTAGGTGCTGACTTGATTCCAGAATCATTCTGGTGATAAATAGTGACAGGATATGACATTCATTTTGTTTATGTTCTTTGTAGTTCAGACAAAGTCAAGTTTGAAAGAATGGTTCCTCCAGATCTTCTCAGGGCTCTCAAGTCTCCAACCTCTCCATGGTACCCAGTCCCCGCCAAGCCTCATCCACCTCCTCTTTGGCCTCTGATTCCTCTGTGATTTCAGACAGCTTTCACTTTCACCAGTATGTGGACCATCTGGCTCCTTGTGCTGATAACCTTCTAGCTGGCTTTGACTGCCTGAACTGACTGAGGTGTTGTAGTTTGAGCTTCAACTTCAGGAGCTCCAGAAGAGACTTTCCCAGAGAAGATCATTCCCTCAGCAGGTGACCTCCCAGGGATGTTCTTTGTTTCCAAGCAACCACTGATTGCTCGAAACCCATCTACCGCTCATAAGGAATGTAATCCCACTTCACATTCTCTTCGAACCCACTCTGCCTCTTACCTCCTGGGACTGGGCTGTCATTGTTTAGAGGGAAGAACGAGGCAAACTCTGGAAACGGGGCATTCCAAGACGCTCCTGTTCATTCCACTGACACGATACAAAGGTCACCTGGATTTCACAGCACTGCCATGCCAATTACAAGACAAGCTTGGCATGTTGAACGTAGTGAATGAATTCCAAATGGCATTTTTCCAAGTGTTGTTCTATACAAAAGCAAGTCACTGAGTCTTTTCATTAAGGGCCCTTTACTGAAGTTTACGCATGACAGAGTATACTGAGAATATTATATATTGAATGTGGATAGTTTATTAGTTAATTCATTGTCAGTTTTTAAATATGTTTGACAGTGAAGGCAGTTTGTTAGTCACACTGATTGCTTTTGTAGATTTTGTTCTGTGTACTTTTGTAAGCTTTGTTGTTAACCTTTTGACTGGTAAAACTGTACTGCATATGTTGAAATGTTTGTTTGCTTTATCTTTTAATTTAGCTAGTTTATATGGGACACTTATCTTGAATAAGGAAAATCATTTATTTTTGTCCATAAAATGACATAGCCATCAAAACTGTGACTTAAGCATCAGAATGTTTATGTCTTTCATTTGCAAATGAAAAAATGAGGTAATACAGAAGAAGAGATTTATCCTGTCATGTTTGTATAATGGTAAGAAAATCCTGGCAGCTGTCATGATACGCCAAAAATAACAAATGCAATTAAACTCTTGCTTTTGCTCTTAAACTCTGAAGTCAAATCTCCCTCCAGTGCAGAATGATTTCTCAAAAGTTAATGTTTGTCCAGCCTGCAGCCCACAGATGATCCTTAATCCAACCACTAGATGGAACTCAAGTCAAACAAATATTCTGTGAAACGCAACAGCCTCCAGTTTCACACTGTGCTTCAGATCATCTGGTGAAAAGGTTAAACACATTTTGAAGAAAAAATCAGAAAGGTCATGGTCTTCTAAACAATTCAGGGTGATTGTGAATAAAGCAAAAAGGTACGAGAGACGGTGCTAATGTAATGGAGCAAACCTGTCATATTTAAATCATATGGCACAATTTGGACCAAAATGCAATGATTGGACAAACAGTTTATGGTCCTGCGCCTTCCACAGAAGATATATACTTATGTCAATATATTTAGACCACTTTACTTTTTGTAAGGAAGTGAACAGACTTTCAACCAGCATAACAAAAACAAAAAGTTTCTTGAACAAATCACCTACCCTGCCTATAAGAATGAGCATTAGCACTCAGGTAGAGAACTCTGTCTGTACAAATTCTCTTTTTCATTTCTCTTTGTATTATATAAGAGGCATAACCCGGGACACACAGGCATGATGTAACCTAACACAGTCTGCCCTTCCTCATGTAAACAGCTCTGCATCCCCAAAGGCTTGACCCAGTCCCAGGGCCTCCTGCTTCCCATCTGTCTGCCAACCCCCCTGTGTGCCTAATCTGCTTATGGCTTGGAATATGCCCACACAGCCATTCATAAACACTCAGCTTCTGCAGATCAGGAAGCAGAGAGGTCTGGCTATATGCTCATTCAACATGCCGTGTGTGTCCTCTCTTAGCGGCATCACACAGGCATCAATATCCAAAGGGCGAGTATCGGATTTAGAGGTTTCTGAATGTTGCCAACAGCTCAGCACAATCTTTCTTGCTTAAATTCCATTTATCTCAGTTTGAGAGTGCAGAAAAACTTTAACTCCCAGTAGCCAGAGGTTTTTGTGATCGGCCTGTTAATTTTTACAATTCTGTTTAAATCCCCTGGAAATGATATCTTTGAGTTCACTTTCAGAGCAATATGTTCCAGCTGATGATAAGTTTACAATAAGGGGCAGTCATTGCCTAAGACAGCTGTGGTTAGAGAGCTGGCCTTGTTACTCAAAGGTACAGGTTCAATTCCCACTGCCAGAAGAAAAGTACCCTTCAGCAAGTAAAGTCATTTACAGTTCACCAATTAACAGGCTTTAATTGTCTTATTTTTCAGTTTTACATTTTCTCTAGTGTAAGAGATGGAAGGATTTCATGGAGGCCCCATTTTCCCTCTCTCTCTCTTCTCAATGCATGTCCTCATCTGACCCTCGTAAGTGGAGCTGAGGAAATGTGGGGAGAGAGAGAAACAGAGAGGGAGGCTCTTACATAATGGGTTTATACGTGTGCAGTTATAAACACGTGTGTGTGTGTGTGTGTGTGTGTGTGGGCGAGTGATACAGACAGACAGGGAGAGAGAGAGTGAGGTTGTGTCACACACGTTCCTGCTTGTTTATAATCATGACAGTGTGAAAGTGGGGTGGTGGTGGTACAGCAGTACTCTTCAGTTCTGTGTGGGAGCTGCACATACAGAATGGGTTAAAGTTCAATGGGGGACTTTTCATTTGTCAGATGCTGTGCTGTTCCTTTTTAAAGCCACATGAGAATTATTTAAGGCACTAATCTGTGCAGGCGACATACGCATGGTGCGCTCATTGCGAAGCCTGTAAAAGCGCATGTCAGGTTTGCATGTAGAAGCCGCAGCTACTTTGTAACATGTTGATTTACGACACCAGCCATCTTTACTGCTGACACAAAACTAGTACAGGTCGCTATTTTGAGTTTTCTCAAAACAACCTGCCTGTGTGTGAGCTGTTAACCTTAAATAATTGACTGTACATGCGTGTTTAAATGTGAAATGTGAATTTATGCTCTGCTAAAGGAAAGAAAAATAATCCATTTGTTTTGAGAGGTCGGGCAACAACTTTGGCTTGACCAAAAATGTGGGTTTGGGGCAGAGATACCTGCTTGATAAAGTGTGGTGTATGTAGACGTGCTTGATAATTGTTTGAAAACAGTCTTTTTTTAAGATTGTTTAGAGAGAGAGAGAGAGAGAGAGAGAGAGAGAGAGAGGGAGAGAGGGGAGAGAGGAGAGAGAGAGAGAGAGAGAGAGGGAGAGGGAGAGGGAGAGGGAGAGAGGGAGAGAGGGAGAGAGGGAGAGTGAGAGCATACATATGAGATTATTTTCTAGCAGACTGTGATTCCAGAGGAAAATTTTTATTGCTCAGAATCTCCATTTTCAAAGTTTTCTCAGGAGTTATAGGAGACCTAAATATGTTTCCTGTAAGTATCAATTCAGTCTCGGATGTTTCTCACAGAAATCCTCCGGAAAAATAAAAAGATGCACAAATAAGACAGTTGTTACACTAAGAATATTGAACTGCGCAATGTATGTGGATAGTGCAGCAAAACTTATTTGGACTTGGAATAATTTAATGGAAAATGGTGAAATCTCTTACATTTGATTGCAGACTTTGAGATCTTAGCAAATCGGAGCACAGTTTGAGACACAGATGAGATCTCCTCTGAAACTCTAGAGAAGACACAGGAGATGACTGGTGTCCATGTGTTGTGTGCTTAAATACTTCATATAAGCCAAGACTAACGGATCTGTAAATTATGAGGTCTGTTATTTGGACCAGCTCTCTTCGAAATCTCGCTGTAGTTCTGTACCAGAACTTTTTGCTTGCTTATGATCATCTTGTTTAAATGGAAACGTTGAAGCCTTTAAAAGTCTTTTAGTGTAATTACAGAAATAATTAGAAAGCAAGAGACTTCATCACTGGCTGACAGACAGCATCAAAGCACACTGACAAAGCCGAGACAGTGTTAGGAAAATCCTGAATGAGAAACATATTTTCCTGCTGCAAGACACTGCACTTCCATTACAAAAGAAAAATTCAATTTAAAGAGAGCTGTACCTTTTAGAAAAGTGCATCAATTGATTTAAGTGCAAAAAAGTTTTAGATAAAGAGTGACCTGACCCAACAAAACAATAGCTGAATGAGCCAGACACATAATAGCTCACTTCTCTCTGACGATGGTGGAAATGATCGTTAATCTATTGCATTGATCAGTATGTACTTCATAAATTCACTTGCATATATGACATTAATAAACTCTACCTGTCTGTCATATAATCTTATATAGACATATACAATGTTATTTGCCAATAAACATGGTTGTGCCAAAGGAAGTCTGTTGAACTAAATGTGTTTATAATAAAAGAGAATCCTGCAGGGAGGTAAATCTCCTCCATTTAGACTCTGGAGCTGACTACAGCCCAGAGCTGTTTACTGTCTGGGCTGGATGCTACTGGCTCTTTGACAACCCCAGACACAAGCTTCAACAGTCGCCAAGGACAAATGATCAGAACTTCCTTCAGCTGAGGGCAGTTGCACGTGACCTGCGTCCTTGCACAAAGCAGTCTTGCTCTTTGGTGCAGTGATTTGTCTTCAGGTGTTTAAGGAATGCTGGGGTTTTGTGAAATTGCTGAGTGATATCAAAGTAACCGATACATCGGGCAGCATTCATTCTAATCCGACGTTCTGGGTCCACAACCTGAGACGAACTCGAGTTCCTGTAACCCCACCCCATCAGACTAGTAAATGAAGTGATGGATGATGGCAAAAACAGACCAGGGAGTCCGGTATATACATTTTGTCACATATTTATTACATAAATATATAGTAAAATAGACCAGCGACAATTACCATAAAAATATCTTCCTTTAAAATCCTGACCATAAACAAAGAATTTTAAAATCACACAGACACAGACAAACACCCTGATTGTCTGGACCGGTCGAAACAGCCCACCACAAAAGAGCCGACATCACACCACCCACAGCACTAAACAGTTACGGGTGAACAGGTGGTGGGGTTTGTCAGCGCGATGGGGGTGTGGTGGTGCGAGAGGAGATCACAGTAGATATTCAGAGGTTTTGTTGTTTTGTTTCATTTCGAGAGTGTTAAACACGTCAGTGTGGCCCAGAATTTACATAAAAGCCTTCCTTTGTGTTCCTGCATTTTCTGTCAGGTGGGAATGAATCCTAATAATCTCTCTGAATCTGGTGCTCTGAGCTGCAGGTTGCAGAGACCTGCTGGGCTGAGACTTTCTTTCCTTCACCCTGACTGTTTGGCCAGCAAGAGCCAAACATTATCCACCAAACTCTGTATCGAGCACTCCTGCAAAAGCACCTTCATGTCTGATCTGCTTCCTGCTCTCTCCAGCAAGAAGCCAACACTAAAACTTCTCTGTACATTAAAAAAAAAACATTTTTTGTTGTTGCATGATGCGTCCATAACCTTCAAGTAACGTCACCTCAAGGCCCTGAACAATAACAACGAGGTGCAGCCTAACTCTGCATAGATTAAACACACGTTCCCAGTTTCTCAGACAATCCACTGCCAGCTGACTCCTAATATAAGTCTCTGATTGGTCAGGACCCGAGTGACCTCAAACCTTGACGCGCACACCCTTTCCCAGCTGCCTTTATTCACAGTGATGCCAGAAACCAAACTAGTACTAGTGAGTACTAGTAATAGTTCGTTTTTCTGTCAACACTTATTTTGTCAGAACCACACACTGTCTCTGTTAGAATACAGTATAAAGTACAAATAAAGACCTGAATAAATCTCCAGACAGATGTGGTTTTGGTATAGCAGTGGTGGAACCTTACCAACAGACCCACAATGAAACTGAGCTTGCAAAACTGCGGAATGAAAAAATCGTGAATGTTTATTTTTTTTTATATTTTTTTCTAATTTGATACTGCTTTCTACTGCCAAAACGAGACTAGTACTCAGAGGTCTATTTGATACATTTTCATCACATGAATCCATTCTGCAGATGTTTCACCAAAATCAGTGCAGGAAAATGACTGCAGTTTCCGTTTGGGCATGTTAATCAGGTGCAGAGAAAAGGAACAAGAAAACTGCAGCAGTGGAACGCTGAGGTGGAAAACTGGCAAGAGCAATACTAACATAACAGCAAAAACACACACGCACATGTTCTTCAGGGATCAAACAGAAGTGGTAGCAGAAGTAAAAAAAAAAAAACGTGCCTGAAAAACATGCAGCTTACCGTTTGCACCAGGATCTGAGAACTAATTCAGCAGAACTTCCAGATATCCAGAAGCAGTGTGGTTCAAAAAACACCCAATTACCAAAAAAACATCCTGGCAGAGGGGCTTTCATATCTAAATCTTATTTATTGTAATTTAATAATCATACAGAAAGCTTTGTATGATGACGCAGGATCGTCCGGAGTACAAACAGAGTGTCAGGTAGGAATCAACACAAAAGCAGAATCTCAAGAGGACAGAAGAGGTGGGAAATTCGACTGAGGCACCCTTTGAGGCCTTAAAATCAAACCTGAGCAAGCCCACACTGAAACCACTCGCTTTCAACCTGACAAATGTTGCATAAGCATACATGTACTGTAGCTGTGTTTTATTGCATAATACTTCTATCAGCAATTCTATTTCTATTACTATTAAATGCAATCTCATTTTAAAAGTTCCCCACGTTTGGCATAATACATTTATTAGTACATTGTAAATTGTACATTCTGTGCTGTCTAGGCATACCTGTTTGAAAATTATCTTATTATTATAGAAAAAAAGACTTACCAACATTACTCACAGAGGTAATCAAATCATAATACCAACAACACACTTAATCTGACTCGAGATCCAACCAACCAGCAAAATTCAAGAGCAAAATGTACCCTGAAAAATGTATTTAGTGAGGTAAAGTCATTTCTTAGAAATCAAGTATCGTATCACTTTAGCCTCCCCTAACAGTTTTAAACAGTAAGCCAAGCCCTGGAGAAAGGTTTTGATCTCATTTTGCACTCACTGAATTGCCACACTGACACTTGATATTGTATCTGGGGACCTCAAGCCTCTACTGCAGTAAAATGTGCTTCAAAAGGCTTTTGGTTCAGAGCAAAATAAATAAAGCACCACAAAAACACTGAGATTCAGTTCTTGCTCACAGACCCATTTTCAATAACCTCTTCCATAAAACTGGACTGCAAAGTCACCCTATTTCTTTGCCTGCACCTAGCAGCATACACTGAATGGCAATGGCTATGGTCTATAATGATAATATAGTGTCCTGTACTGGAGAAATTATGTATATATAGCAAATCTTTTCTATATACAGTAAGGTTTCTGGAATCAGACCTCAAAAGGTGCAGAAAGACAGGACAACAGAGGGTTGCTCAGCATTAAGCAGAAACAAAAACAGCACACACAAGCAGACACACACAACACAAAAGCAGGCACAGTTACGCAAAGCCTTAAATGTGTCAGTATTGGCCTTCGTATTAATATCAGCTCCAGACAAACCAACTCAACTCCAGCTTTAAACGATAATAAATCTCCATAAAACACACTCCATGATGTTTAAAATGTGCTGGACTGTCTTTGTCCTTATAATTAGATAAGATATAACTAGATTAGAAGAAAAATATTTTTATTGATGGAAATCTATATTGGACGGTAGGAAAGACCATTTAGAGAAACAAAGAGAGAGAGCAGCAAAACATGACAAACAGTAAACTCTTGGGCTAGGTACATGTTTTGTGTTTTCATACCTAATACACACACAATAATCAAATTTAGATGATTTATTGCAGAGGACCAGCCAAAGCTTCTTGTTCAAACATATTACACTGGCTACCAGGTCCTCCAGTGCAGCTTCCGACTGTGTTGAAGCTTATTAAACAGAACAGGGAGAACTGAATTATTAGAACAGGTTATTACTGCAGTTAATTGTACCTTCATGCTGTACCCAGACTGACTGCTGCTTAACCATTGAAAGAACAGAGCAACACTTATAAGAGTCGACCTGCTGGTTGACAAGAAAACAGTCATTGATTTTAAGGTTTTAATTGCTCAGAAACCTGAGCAAGCGCGTTCCTAAAGCATTGAAAGCATTGCAGAAGAATTCTTAGACATAGCTTTCTTTGCATAGTATTACCATCACTAATATTGGCCATTAAAAATAGGTTTTTGTGTGACTGGCTAAACACATTTGCACATTCCTTTCTGTTTATGCACACAATTTCTTTTTTCTCTCCTGGTTTTGATCTCTGTAGGCAATATCAGCAGCCCGTATAATCTGACCCAACACAAAACATTCATAACAACCCTACTGTCACACTCTGGGGCAAAATGCTAGCAGGAAATTTGTTTCAGGGAATAATAGCTTGAATCTTGGAATTTATAGTAAGAACAACTAAAACCACTTCCTAACAACCCAAATCCCACAGAAAGATCTGACTGAAATGTCTCCTTGTGCACCACAACTGCCATCTCCAAACTGAGAACATTTTTCTACACTGTGCTGCCAAAAAAAGTCATTTTCTTTCCAAGCAAACTAATGAACAGCGCAGGGATGTTTCTCTTCTAAAATATGGAAGAATCATTTTCCAATTAGTTTATAATAACATCCGATGATTTTGTCTCGGAAGCCTTCACGCAAGTTATTACTGTAGCTTCAGAAGCGCTACCTTCACTTCAACAAAAAGCTCACGGTTCCACAAACAAAATCCAACAGAAAACACATATCGGAAGAACAACAGACTCGAACAATGAACCTGCTGTTCATGTCAGGGAGAGAACAAGGGTTACACAGTCAGACAAAGCGATACAGTAAAACAATTTTTCCATTAGCAACTGGGAAATCATTAGCGATTCTATTTAAAGTTGGACCTAAACACACATTATTGAACTTTCCCTCTGCTATTCCTGACTTTACAGACCAGTACAATGAATGTTCAGCGGGAACGACTGCATTTCTCATGAAAATCATGTACATCTGAAACAGTAGTTGCTTCAGTACTGCAGCAAAAAGCCTTAAAGCATATCCGACGGTCGAACAACAAAAAGGTCAGAAAATTCAGCCACACAATCGCTACAAAACAGAGACACGCTCACGTCCGCCAGGAGACAGGTATTCACAGCACAGAAGCATGCACACTTACTCCAAATCAATAAGAACATATTCACATGAGCAAAAACATGATGGATATTCTGATGATCATTGAACAATTAAAGACCCCATAAAATCAAAATGATTTCTAGTTCATGTCTTTCTCTTCCGAGAAAACAGACAAAACATATCGATGGCTCATGTTGCACTATACACTTTTGTCCAATCAAATGTTCTTTAGAATAAAAACATTCCTCCCCTTAATACCATCAGCCAATAACTGGCAAGTCGTTCACGGCTGTAATGTAACTAAGAAATAAGTGAGCAGAGGACCGTAAACTGTAGCTGTCGAGTGATTTCATGGAGTCTTCAAATAATTTCTTTCCATGCACACGTTTAATCTTTCACCTGTAGATAAGGAAACAGATGATGAGAATATCCTAAACCTTATAAACATGTGACAACATGTTATATCTGGATGTATTGTGTACCTTAGTTTGTTCACATATTTAAGAGTTTGTGCTGAATCTGGCTCACCTTTTTTATATTAAACAGATTCAATTTTACCTTCCATTTCATGCTTCATGATTCAACTGTTTGCAGAAATATGAAGGCTCGCTGCTTTAATGTCGACATGAGCAGACGTGCGTTTTAACTGCCGAAACATCAGACTTTACATCACAGCCTGTTACAAGCCCTAAATTGGAGTGCATGGAGAGATTTGCACAGTGTGTAATGTGTTTGTGTGTGTGGGGGAGAGAGAGAAAGAGAGAGAGAGATGCACAATACATGGAAAAAGATCACAGGACAAACAGCAAAAGCACACCATAAACTCAGAGAGCAAAGAATGATGAGCTAACAAAAAGGCTTGGCTGGAATTTTTCAACATTTATTTAAAAAATTTTTCATCTTTTTTGTTATTTTGTTGATACCTGAGAGAATCCTTCAATAGCTTTTCTTTCCAGTCTGGTTTGAAACAGATGTGGTCTGGACATCATCCTCGCGCTCTGTGCACTCTCATGGCTGGGTGCATTTGTCACACTTCAACATATTCATGAACACAAATCTAATCGAATTAAGTCACTTACATTCAACTTGAAAGTAAAACACCGAAATGAAGAGCTTTGACATCACAGTGTCGAGAGTGGCCAATCAAACTCGACAGTTTGTGCGTCCTATTTTTTGGGACACAGTGTACTTGTAGTCGATTCCCTTCACCTGGTGCTGGTTGTGTACTGCACTCACAGTTCTCTGTAGGTGACATTTAAGCAAATTAAAGCTGAAGTGTGTAATTTCTTCACAATTTGCATGACCAATGGAATTGCAAAAGTGTTTCCCAAACACTCTCCCAATTTGCCATTGGCTGGCCAAACAGGTAGCCCCACCTCAAACTTACGCCATTGGTTGAGCCAATTTTGCAGTGTCAGGTTATATATTATGGTGGGATAGGAGAAAGTATTTTAACAAAACAAAATTAGCACGTCATCTTTAACATTAGCTGATTTACGTACCACAGCTAAATGATATTCTCATATAGTTGATAAAGTGTCTAAAAATGAATTACTGGTTGACAAAAGAACAGAAATAGCATTTATCCCTCATAGCATATGGGGAATTTTTATACTTTACCAGCGGTAATCTGTTTTCCAGCTAAGAGTGTCTACAGAGGGCCACCATGTTACCTTTCAGAGAATTTTGCAAGGCATTGCTGAAATCGAATAGGTAGTACCAATCCACCAAACCAAGAGAGCGCTCAACACTAACACATACAAACACAATGCACCCCAACAGCGGATGACGTCATTGTTTTATGAGGACTCTGGCTCTGTTTTACAGAGCAGATCTCAGGCAGCAGTTTTCCTTTCTGACTCAATGAACAGACAAACTCACTGAGGCTCATGCAGTTGCAGTGGGTGGGGCTTTGGAGGTGGGAGTGTTTAGAAACAGACACGCCCATTGACCGGGGCTTAATGAAACAGCCAGCATCTGAGAGGTAGAGCATTGCATAGACTTTCTTGCTACTGGGCATTTTTTTCCTTTTCTCGGAAGAGAAAAACAGATAACACAAAATTTTACATTTGGTAAAAGGGTAAGAAAGAAAACAACAACACCACCACCAGAGCAAAACAAAACCAGTATCTACTGTTCTCCTCCTCCCTGGTGTGAATATGTATGGACGTGTGGTAACTGGCAGCAGGTAGGACAGCTAAGTGCTTCTGGGTATTATACATTGTTATTGGGATAGACAAGGAAAGCTCATAGCTACTCTCTCGTATGTCTTTCCAAACTCCTTTAACATCTGCTACGTCTTTCTACAATCTCACCTAGCGATCAAACATGATGACTAGCCACCATGTTGGAAAACAGGAGTTAACTTTACCATGGCGTGAGTGCAGGGGGAAGGAAGTGGAGGCATGGAGTCAGATTGTTAATTTCATGGGGCACGTCTTCATATTGGTATCGAACATGCACGTTTTGTGAAGCACACATATAGATGTGTGAAGCATTTACAGAGCTAGGTAAGCTTTTTTTACTTTACAAACTGGTGGGATCAGTGGGCATGGCTCGCGTTCTGGCCCTCAACATCCAGTAGGTGTCGGTTGCATATGGTTAACATATAGTGATTTAATCTTTCAATATCTTTTTGTTTTGTATTTACATCCTTGGTTATGGCCAAAACATTGTACAAGTACAATAAAGAAAAACAAATCAACAAAACAAAACTGAACAAAATATTGCACCTTAAACATGGGCAATATATGCTTAGCTGTTTGTGTAACATCATTTTGACAGTTCTGTCCACTCTGCTGGTGACCTAAAGTGAGGTTTTAGTTGCGGGCTCGGTTACAGCCCAGTTCTGTCAGCTACATTCAATACAATGAAGCACCCTCTGCTGTCACAGATACACACGGCCTCCTCCTCAGCCTCCGAGCCGCCCATTATTCCTGTCCGCTTTCATTAGCGCTCGCCTGATGTATCACCACAGATGGATGATTATGGAGGGTGATATAGGAAACTGGTGCATATTTGAAACAGAATGGGCTCTTGGCTTTGAAGGCTGAAGGAGGAAGCCACATGCTTCTGCGATCACACGAATGCTTGCGCACGACAAGCACGTACAACCCCATCGTACGGTTCAACACATGCATTGGACGCACTCTGAAACAAGCGCCACACAGAGAAAAACTCCTCCCAAGTTCTTCTAAGCGTCGTGTTGTGTGAGGTATGAGTAGATTGTGTTTCAGTTTTTCCTTTTTTTTTTGCATTTTCATTTTCTGTTGCATTATTTCTCATTTTCTAGTCTTCTTTCATAAAAAAGAAAACAAAATATAAAAAAGAAAATATTCCTGTTTCTTGTTGCAAATTCCTCTTGATAAAAAGAACAGATACACAGACAAAAAGAGCAGTTGACTTATCAATACAAACAATAGTGAGGTGAAAAAGAGGTGAAATCTTGTCTAGTTTACACTGCACACATGGTCAGAAAAGTGACTACGGCTGTTGTTTTCTCTCTTACACAGAGCAGTTAAGCAGTGAAAATGAACGAACACATTTTAGTTCAAAACAAAAAGAAGAACGAAACAAACAGCTTAATCAGCTCCAAGTTTAACTTTGTTCTGGAGTCAATGTTTTATGTTTTCTGGGTTTGTATTTCTTTCATTTCATATCTTTTTTAACTCTCTGAAATAAAATTAGACAGTAAAGCAGCATCAAACCCCCAATCAGCCAATCAGAAGCTCTGACATTGTCATTCATATTCCAAGATGAAACTGCATACCAGTATTCTTGGTATGCTGCTTTCCTCATGATGATAGTCTGTGAGATTTGATTCTCCAGATTCTGCAGACTGTTCCGGTGGACACATAACTGTCCGGGTTTATCCAGTTTTTTTGCTTTCTTTTCTCTCTGCTCATTGTGACATCATCGGCAGCCCCTGACTGACTGTCTCATTTGCTTTGCAACCTCCCATTAGAGATCAAGGATATGAAACTCCTCGTCTTTCATTCTGTCGCTCCTCGTTCACATTCATTCGGTGCTGCCGCCCTTTGCATGGCTACGGCTGCTCCCTTGTCTTACAAGGAAAAAATCTGTTTTTGTTTGGTGATCATCTTAAGCCACAGATGGCTTGAGGGGTGCAGGGACAGAGGTGTATTTTTGTGACTGTGGCACAGCACTACATCCCATAAGACCATTATGCCATTTGTTGTTAAGAAACAAAACAACAGGGACGTTGGGTGACTTAATACTGACTCTAAGGTGCGCTTAAGAGCACATGGAGGTGTGGCCTCTGTTTGACAGAGAGGATGGGGGCGTGTCATCAGAAAGAGTGCATGCCTTACACGTGATCAGCTTCTGTGTGATTGGAGGAGTGAGGAGGGCAGGGTCCCATCATGCCTAGTGCAAAAACTCCTTTGAGGAGACGGGCCTCTGAAGGTGCCTTAGGAATTGTCTGTGAAGATCTGAATGGCCTCTTTCAAAGTTAAGTGCTCTTTTTCCCCTGCCCCCCTCCCTTTTGCTCCCACCTCCACCCTGAAATAACCAGGTGATCCCTCAATCTGCTTTCCATTGACTTTCTGCTTGGTATTGATAAACGAAATAAACAAAAGTGAAGGACCCATTTGGTTCAGGCCTGGCCACCTCAGGTCCTTCATCTTCTCACATGTTCTAACTGTAGTTCTCTCCACAGCTCCTCCTCATCGTCAGCGGCGTGTACGGTCGAGTTTGCTGTCAGTTGAAAATTAGCTTCCGTTTCAATGGAATTTTTAAAGTGACACTTGGTCCTCACGCAAAAAAACGAAAAGAAACAAAATACAGATTTTTTTCTCTCAGCCCAAAGTGAAGAGACCCTGAAGGAATCTGATAGGCTACGATAAGAAATGATGGGCCCTCCTGTCTTCAGTGGTATTTCAACTGTGTGACAACTGAGAGAAACTGAGTCTGTGAGTGTTTCTTTCCTGTGTTGTTGTTTTATGGCTGTCAGTTTGGTGGGGTTTGTGTAGACATAATTAGAGTGTGTAAATTGTGTGTGTGTATGTGTGTGTGATGGGGGAAGCTGACGGTGTGTGTCTGTGGGAGGGAGGAGGCTGAGGTGTGTGTTTGTGTTTGTGTGTGTGTGTGTGTGTCTGTGGGAGGGAGGAGGCTGAGGTGTGTGTTTGTGTGTGTGTATGTGTGTGTGTGTGTGGGCGGAGGAGGATGAGGTGTAAGTGTGTGTGTGTGTGTGTGTATGTGTGTGTGTCTGTGGGAGGGAGGAGGCTGAGGTGTGTGTTTGTGTGTGTGTATGTGTGTGTGTCTGTGGGAGGGAGGAGGCTGAGGTGTATGTGTGTGTGTGTGTGTGTGTTTGTGTCTGTGGGCGGAGGAGGATGAGGTGTAAGTGTGTGTGTGTGTGTGTGTGTACGTGTGTGGGAAAAGGCTGACGTGTGTGTGTGTGTGGGAGGGAGGAGGCTGAGGTGTGTGTGTGTATGTGTACATGTGTGGGAAGAGGCTGAGGGTAGCTGCCCTGTGATCAGAGGTGAGGTAGAACCTGTCAGCACAGAGGCAGTCTTGAATCCTCAGCCAGCTGGAGGTGTGCCCACATTTGAGGTAAAACAAAAACAAACAACAAAAAACAACATCAACAACAGCCAGTCCACCAGGGCCCGTCAGGAGTGTGTGTGTGGGCAACAGTAGCATCTGAGCGGCACACAGAGAGGCTGAACGGACCACCAAAGCCCTGCATTGGTGTCCAGAACTACAGCGTCGCAGTGCATACAGTAAAAATGAGGCATTCGAGTTCTGAGGTGTGTTTGAGTTTAACTGTGTAACTGTGTGGTGGGTTCGAGAGGATGGTAATACTGACTCCCTCCCAACACCTGTAGAACCTGTGAATCAGAAGCATGTCAACCAGGCTCAGAGATGTCTCTTGTGAAATCTCTCTCTCTCTGCACGACACTCCTGTGAGACAAAAGAGCTTGTTTATCATTCAGAACAGGCTGGTGTGAGGGTGCACAAAGCCCGAACAATGGCGAGAAAGAACCGTGAGGGGCGCCCCCGAGCGTGCTCTGAAAAGCCGGCCAAGAACTTTCAAACGGCCCGTGTCCTACAGGAAAGGGAGAGAGGGCGTGTTCTAAAGGTCCCAAATCATTTTGAGAAACTTTAGTTAAAAATAGCACCTGAATTGGTTCAGAAATCTCCTCCCACTCAACACACAGGCTCAACTGAAAAGAATAATGAGGTCTGTTCAGGAAGCGCCACGTTAACGTGGAACTCCAGGTAACGTAAAGATGCCGGTGGGTATATACTGTAAGCTCACAAAAACGCTAAGATTTGCAGAACTGAAATTAACTGACCACTTCACGAACTGGTAAGAACAATCTGTATCAGCTGCAACATGGCGTATACCAGCAACCCAGCTAACAGGGAACGTTCTCAGAATGTTGGCTAACATTCCCTAAAAGTTCTGTTATGAAAAGGTATTTAAAAAGTTCTTGCATTAACGTTAGTAGAACATTTTTTAACGTTATATATCACGTATATCAAAACATTATTCATAAGTAGTTAGTGGAACATTTTAAAAAGTTAAATAATTTAAAAAAATGCTTAAATTATGTTCTTATAATCATGCAACGTCTGAAAAACTGGACGCTTTGAACGTTACTAGAACATTTTTAACGTTCTGGAAACATTAGGGAAACATTCTTACAACCTAAAATTGTTAGCTGGGAAAGCATAGGTGTTGTGATAGTGCAGTGTCTGTGTGATGTATATAATCTCACTGAGTTGGATAACAAGTATCTGTGTTTGAATGTGTGTATATATCTGTAAGCTCTGTCTATACACAAGGTGTTGGTTAACCAGTATAAAACATTACACACAGACAGAAGGGCCAAGTGTAGGGAGATCTGTAGACTGGAAGGGCTGAGTATTCTGTAAAAAAACGTGTCGCTATAATCGCCGTATGAAAGCCTCTCCGCTGAAGACCCCTGCCTTTGCAGCTGCTGGTGAGTTAGGTGCATGGTGGGGCGTGAAGAGAGCAGAGAAAAATGTTTTAAAAAACATTCCTGGTTCTCCAGCCGGGTGCCTCACACTTCCTGATCCTCAAAGACCTCCAGGAACAGTGGGGGGAAAAGTTCAGTGGGGCATTCCACCTTCATGTGCAGGAAGCGGCTGGCGTGGCAGGCTCCAATCATCCGCAGGTCCGTCACCTTCATCAGCAGCTTGGGCCAGAAATGGGGAATGTTGTGCTTGCGATAGTTGATGTAGTGTTCGAATGCCAGGAGGTACATCTCCTGACACTTCTCGATCTTCTCTATGCACGTCAGACCTGTGCGATCTGGAAAGAGGACAATACACAAAACATGACTGATACAGCCCCACACCTTTTGTTATGCTAACTTTAGTGCTCTATTAAGTCTGTAAAACAATTAAGTTCTAAAACCTACCAAGCTCCCTACCTAGGCAACATATTTAGGCATCACATTCAAATTTTAGATAAAAAATGTTCCAAACAAAAAAGCTGCAAATAATGTCGCCTACTTCATTCTATAAAAAGTCTACTGGTGCATTGTACAGCATACATCCCACAATGCATTGCAACAAACTCAGTGAACATGTTAGGTCAACTGCAAACAAGTACACATTTAGGATTATTTTACATTTGTAATGAAACTTGTTGGTATTAAGGGCATGAGAGCATGGTGTCCTGGCATCTTCTTACCTGAGCTCATGAGCAGCACGGCCTGCAGCAGGGCCACTTCTGTGTCGTCCAAGTTAAACTGTGCCAGACTCTTGCCCAGGTCGAAGATGGCATCAGAAACCACACCCAGTCCTCCATTCTTCAGCTGCTCTCGCTTGACGGCCATCTCTCCACTAAGTGTCAGAGTCTCGCTCTCAGGGTCATACCGAACTGCCGCACGTAAAGACATTATCTCCATACAGCAGCCCTTCAGCAAAATGATTTGATCCTCACAAGGCAGCTACACACATGAGAAATCACATAACAATTAAAGCTGTCAATCAGTTATGAAATTTTTTTCATATATTATAATTTAGTTTTGTTTAGGGACAGAATAACAGAACAGACACGTGTAATTACTGTATTAGGATTATCAGCGTTTTTCTCACTCTCTCAAAACAGTTTCTGTATTTCTCAAACTGCATCAAAACACAATGGAAATGCAAGCACAAAAATGCAAATGAAATTCCTCACACTTGATGAACAGGATCGTACATGTGTAAAGATACGGTCCTCTGCTCGTTTAGCATACATATTTCTGTGAATTACAGTTTCACTCATGGGTGATACTGCATGTGTCCTGCTTGGATGATAATTAAAATTCAACATACAAAATATGCAAATGCCTCTTCTAAAAGATTCTGCCAGCGTTTGATGTGTAAATAATTTACTTGTAAACAGGCACTTTCTCCGTCATTTCAAGAGAAACACATGCTCTTGCACCATGGACCAATAAGTTTCATTAAAAAACAAAACACACACGAAACTAATAATGCTGATGTTTTAATCACATGCTAGCAGACTAATATTTATAATTCTAATATTTATATCACCTAATGGCTCATAGTCTGCCCTTGATAAACAATTAATTTATTTATGCCAGTAAAGCTTGATGCTTCTGAAATGCATTTCAAATATTGTTATACACCAGTCAAGCCTGATACTCAAACAATATAAAGAGGGATAAAATGAAGGCAATCTGGCAACACACTGAATTAAGGTTTACACTGACATGTCAAACGTTTCACATCATTTACAAAAGCAACACGCTTCTGTCAGGTAACAGGAAAGCATAGAAACCTTTCATCACACCGTGTAATTATTATTTTGTATTGCACTGTGCAAAAATATGTATTATGAAATGTGGAAAAAAACATTTGATGGCATTGGATACAGTGCATGGCAGTGTAAATTAGTGATGTAGACAATAACAGATTTGCTGTATTGAGGGTGTTGTGTAGTCTACTATGTAGGAATGCTCACATTTGCGGTTGAAGAAGAGTTGGTGAATTTTAAATATGAAGAGAACGCCACATAGCTTTGATTGATGCAAGGTGACAGTGTCGAACCCAAGTTTACACACATTCTCCATAGCCACAGCCGTACATTTTTTGCAATGCGAAATATTGCGCACGCACTCGCAAACCTGCCCACCTACACAAATGGAAATATCAACATCTTTCCAAACTATGCGTTCCTGTTCTATCAGTAAAATTGTTTTCGTACCCATAAAAAGTAACTCATTTACAGCTGAAAAGCAGCAAATATTTGGCTAATTAAACTGACGGAGGCTAAAGTCTACTGTAATGACAAAGGAAGAAGATTTACCTCGACAAGATAACTGGTATCGAACACAAACACTTGTCGCTAACAGGTTGTACAAAACAAATTAGCCATACCAACAAAATCTTTTGCACATAACACTCACCTCAGAAAACATGGGCAGCTTTTTGGCAAAGTCGACGACGCGTGTGATGGCCGGTGTGATGATCTTGGTAAACTCGCTGAAGGCTTCCAGATCCACTTTGTCCCCGTCTGATGTGGGGGCCACTGGAGACTGTCCAATGTCCTCTGGCTGCAGACACACACATTCAGTGTGAGTTAAGAGTGACTGTTAACAGAGAGTGTCTGCTAAACAGGAGTTAGAAACCAGAACCAGAGGGAGTTCCTGGGTCAGTAGATCATTAGGGGCTTATATGAATCAGATATAACAAGATGTTCAAACATCTGCTAAAAGTCATTTTATAGTATATTCCATATTTGACGTCAACATACGTAATGAAAAGTACTTCAAGTAACCTGTAATTTTGTGTTTTTAAACAGAGGTGGCAGTAGAGAGACAAAAGTTATAAATTGCAGCTTTAAAGTTCTGTGTCTATATCACTGTACTTGAACTATATCACTGCAGTTGAAAATGACACAATTGAGAATTTCTGCAGTTCTGATAGATCCTGTTTAGAGGTTAGCAGGACATTAAATGAGCGCTTGTGAGGAAAAGAATGTGTGGTTTGATTCGCCAATATTTACAAGTTTTTAAGTCATGCCATAAAAACAACTGATTCGCCAAAACCGCAAATGTCCTGGCCTGTGTCTTAAAGTCAGCCAATTCCTCGAGCACAGCTGTATTCCGCTTTGTTTTAGGATTTTAGTCTCTGAAACATTTGGTGATTATTACATCTGGATGGAGGGAAACTCTGACCGCAGCACTGAAACAACAGGTCCGCCAGTTTCTTCAGGGTTGTCTGAACAAAGCACTTAGCCATGAGTTTACATGCAGAAAAAAATGCGACATGGTCAGACCTTATGCCAATAGTCAAACGTCTGGCGTGCACGTCTTCATCTGAATTACACAGCACAACAGTTAACAGGTAACGCTCTCAGAACATTGGCTAACGTTCCTTAAAATTCCCTCATCATTATTACAAATGTTCTACAGTTATATATCAAATATGATATATAAATATGATATATATCATATATCAAAAACATTCTTAAGATGCTTGTGGAACGTTTTAAAAAGTTACAGATTTAAAAAAATGTTTGAAAACATTCCTGTAATGAAGCAATAATGTTAATACAACGTCTAAAAAACTGGACGTTTTGAACGTTCATAGAACTTTTAAAATAACAATTTTAATGTATGTGGTACTTAATGGAAATGTTAAGGAAACATTTTTATAACCTAAAATTGCCAGCTGTTTATTAGTGACAGAAATGACCAGATAGTAAAGCTTTGTGATAACAACATTCAGGTCGTCATCTTCTGGAAACCCACATCTAACGTCGTCCATGACTGTCTGTAACTCTTTTTATAAATTCATTTTTAAATTCAATTAAAATTTGAAATGAATGTACAGATACATTGAACAAAAAGCGAGCTGGCTACAGTAACAGACAGAGGTTCGGGTCTGGTTTATCAGTTATGTAATCTGATAGCTTTGGAAGACCTTATGCTATCCTCAGGGTGGATGAGAGGTTAGAAATCCACAAACTCTGGACAAACAGCCAAGTTGGCCTCTGCATTTAGAGCGATATTCAGCTGTGTGTAGTGAGAGGCCTTGACTGAGTCCAAATAGACACAATCAATCGAGAGGCAGACCTGCAATTACTGCGATTTGCAATGAGCGAATAACAGCTGGCCCTCACGTATATTATTTGAATGCGAAGCACGACCGTGACTCAAGGGTTGCATATCTGCAGTCTGTTTTTACAATCCACACCTCATTCACACCTTCCCAACAAATTGTGAATAAATTCTGAAGACCTGAAGAGAGAAAGTAAGAGTGGAAATGTGAAAAATACAGACAAATTAGTAGGGGGCGATCAGTAAACAAATGCATACGGTACAGAAACAAGGGGCTTTAGGTGCATGTGGTAAACCTTTGAACTAAGAAGCTTTAGCTTAATTTCATGTTTGCAGTTTCTAGGTTTCATGTTTGCTACTTTACACTAGCAAAAATAACAATGATATTTTGGTGTTTTTAATATGTGTGCAACAACTTCAAGGCCCCTAACACTTCAGTCACATCAATAAAAAAAAATAATCAAAAAATTCTGAAATCGAGACAAAACTGCACAGTTGAAAGTACAGCCCGGGCCTCCTGCCAACATACTGTTTTATTTGTGACCATGAGTGCGTTTCATTCTTCAGAGGCCGTGACAGAACGCAGAGTTTAGTTCAGCTTTCGCTCTGTAGGCTCAGCCTCAGAGGGATGAGTTGTTAGGATAATTACTCTTATTAATATTAGCATTTATTATCCCGAAAGCTTTGAGAGGAAATACTTTGATCTGAATTTACAGCACAGACCGCACAGCGAGGTAATAACAGGGCTGTAAATAAAACGAAAGAATCTGTTCTGCGTTTCAGAATGTGCCTCTGAGGTACTTCTGCCGAAGTTTAAGATACGTGTGTTTGCTCTGTCCCAGGCTGACGGGACTGTTTTAACTGTTGCACTGGAGAATTTGCACAGGTTTTACAATGATGATCCGAACAATTCCTCTCCTTTCCTACAGGAGGCGGGGCAGCGCGGGCCCTGGACGCTTCCCAAATTGGCTTTGCATGGACGGCATTGAAAGTGTGTTCCCATGGGTAGAGACAGAGGTGGGGGATTTTCATGGTTGTGCAGGGTCCCGGCCTCGCCATGTTATTGGAGGAATATATGGGTAATAAAGGTTATACAGGCTGAATTTTTTATGGGGTGTTTTATAGGAGTTCTCAGCAGGCTGGGGAAGTGGTTTGTCTGTCCCCTGTGGCCAACATTCACAGTGGCTCACATGAGGAGAGTGTTTTGATTGGTGCACACCGGAGCTTTGACAGAGCTCGTAATGGTTGGCAGGACAGAAAACTGATAATACTGGTGGTTGATCTGCAGTAGAGACTGGCAGTGGGTGTGTCACACCTTTGGCCGACTGACACAATACAATCTCTAGGTCCTTACTCTTACCTTAACCATCACAACTAAGTGCCCAACCTTTACTCTAAACCTACAATTAACCTGATTCCAACCTTAACTCTAAAACCAAGTCTTGTAAAAAGCAGTTGTATTTGTTTAGCCTGGCCCCTGGCAGAGAAAACCAGCCGGTTAGCGGCCCTCATGTGGCCCCATTTGAGTAAGAGACCCTATTCAAAACACTATCCCAGCTAACAATTTCAGGTTGTAGAACCGTTTCCCTAACGTTTCTATAAGCTAAAAATGTTAAAAATGTTATCTTGAAAGTTCTAGGAACGTTCCAAACGTCCAGTTGTTTAAATGCTGACATTATTGCTTGGTTTTAAGTATTATTTTTAATACTGCAATGTTTTTAAAATGTTTCACCAACTACTTCAGAATAACATTTTGATATATGAGATCATTGCAGAAAAATATTCTACTAACATTACTGTAAGAATATTTTTGAGAACTTTAAGAGAATGTTGACCAATATTCTGAGTACATTCCCTGTTAACCTCACAAAGTAGAGCTAAAAACTGTTTTTGAGCATCATAGACATGTCTGAACATTATCTCACCCAGAAATGCTCCCTAGGTAGGCAGCTCACTATGTTTTGACACAGCCCGTATTTCTCTCCTAAACTCTATCCTGCATTTTCTCTTCTCTTCTCCAGTCAAGGTTAATACAGTAATACCTTCTACACCGCCTTTCCTTCCCTCTTTATAAACAGAGACGTATCCACAAAGACCCTGTTTGCAACGCCACAATCCTGCAATATCTGTCACTACTGTACACCTGAACGCACGCTGTTGCCCTGTCACAACCGAACGTGCCATCTCAAAGTGCACAGACCTGTGTTGTCACTTATTACATTGATTAGCAAGCTGCGTAAACAAATGCGTTGTGCTAAACTCAAATGAAATACTGTGAGCAGACACACAGGAATACATTACAGCATGTTAATAAAGAGATGTGGAAGTGACAGCATTTGTAAGAGACATCAAGCTGACAGAGACATTGTAAATATGTAAACAACAGCAAAACCAGATGCCCTGCTTCACAGAAAGTGCCCCCAGCTAACAATTTTAGGTTGTAAGAACATTTTTCTGTCACTGATGTCACTGCAACAGCGTTGTTAAAAACTTGGAGGGAACTTTTAGAGAATGTCAGCCAACGTTCTGAAAACGTTCCCTGTTAGCTTTGCCCTCACTATAAAAATATCAAAAATATCCTGGTTTCTGCCATCAGGCATCTGTAATGTCTTTCTAGCTACAGGATCTGTTTGTTTATGGCTCTCAATGGGATGATATTGCACAGAAGAAAGGTTTTTTCCTTTGAAAGCTGAGCTGAAAGACGGATATCCAGTGTTTGTTCGTTTCCATCGTCCACGAAGGTAAATCGAATATTGGGGATCACATTCAAACAGCTAAGCACAAATGCCTCTAACATTGTTGTATGTGAAATTTTATGCTTTTAGTTGCAATCCTGAAAATATTACTTATACAGAAAGTAGCCACATTGGCAACTACACTGGAGACATCTGAAGGAAAAAATATTATATCAATTTTCATTTATATAACATGTTTAGCGTATATATAAAAAAGACAAGGTAAAAATGTAAACAAATATTTAGTTTGCTGGAAAACTCTTTATGCTCCACACTTGACTTGCTCACTAGGAAATTTGTTTGCACTTTTTGCAAAACAGTTTCAGAACAATATATATTGTGAAACACACGTGCTCCATTCTGCTTACCAAAAACTTGCGTTTCTGTTTCCAGTGAGAGCCCTGTGCGTTGGTATGGCGATGAGCTTCCGTCACTAGGTGGATGAGCTCCCACTCTGAGCTGCTGGGTTCGGGTCGATTCTGCAGAGTCTTCACCATCTCCTCCTTCTTCCTCTTCTCACGATTTTCCTCGATAAGACGCCGCTTCGCGACCCGTTTGGAGTCATCCAGAACCACTACACCAGAGAGAGAGAGAGAGAGAGAGAGAGAGAGAGAGAGAGAGAGAGAGAGAGAGAGAGAAGAGAGAGAGATGTCTTTCCAATCAACAAGGAACATTCTCAGAATGTTGGCTTATGTTCTCTAAAAGTTTTCAAAAGTTAGGTTGGGTGAATGTTTTTTAATGTCATACAACTAAAAAAGTTTGAATAACGTTCTTATAACCATATACATTAAAATGGATGTTTTGAATGTTCCTAGAGCTTTTAAAATGACATTTTTAACATTTTTGTTACTTAATGGAAACATTAGGGAAACGTTCTTACAACCTAAAATTGCTAGCTGGGTTTCATTATTACTTTGGAAAAAGTACCTCTTTACGGGAAAAGCTACCCTGTTTTTAGTTACTTCCCACCACTGATCAAGAGACATAAAGCATCACAGTGGGGCAAAAGAAGAGAGAGAGTAAAAACAGAGCTGTGGTGTGGGCTGAACATGTGCTGTACATATGTGTGCGATGCCTGGTCATATGCAGGAGGAAGCCCAGACAGAGCCCTTCAGTTTGCATGAGCTTTATTTACATTGGCTGTCAGCATGCATTGTGCATGCAAGCGCAGAGTTGCATTTGTGAGCCACTAACATGTTATGTAAGTATGTGGGTATGTGTTCAATAGACTTGCTTTGATTTTGTTTGGTTCGATGATAAATGCTGAATGCTTCTGTGGGGTCTGTAAAGCATGCATCCTTCCATACGCGCGTTTGCGCCGCTTACATCCTAAAGGTTAAATGTCCTCATCAAGCAAACAACAGTGATGGTTTACGACTGCAACCTATGTTATTTTCATGAGTTTGTGTGAGGTCACTCACGATCCATCGCCATGCCCACGGCAATGCATTTCTTAAAGCGACACAGCTGGCACTGATTGCGGGTGATCTTGTCGATGATGCAGCAGCCATCGTACTTACAGGAGTAAGAGGGATGGAGGTTCTTCTGAATGGTGCGCCTGAAGAACCCCTGAGAGAGAGAGAGACAGAGAGAGATAGAAAGATTATTTTGTTATTTTGAAACATTTCTCCTGTTCCCCTGCCTTCTTGGAAGGGTGAGAAAAAAAAAATCAGCATTTTTAGCCTAGTTTTCCCCAAAAATTAAAAGCATGATCAATTTAATCGTTTAAATTTTAACAATAGGGTTAAAGTATTGTTTAACCCTATTGGCAAAAAGTGTTTTATTGGTAAAAGCACAAAACTAATGAACTTTTGTAAAGTTTATCAGTATAAAAAAAATCCAAAAAAAACATCCATCGAAAAAGCAAGTCACCTTAGAAAAAATAAAAAATGTATATGAAAAAAGATATATTATTACCTTGCGTGTTTTTCATTTTCTTATTTTAAGCATGTTAAGACATTTGTACAGGAAAATAAGAAAATGACGAAACAAACACCTGATTCAAATTAAGAAATGGATAAATGATTTTGCATTGTGTTTTGCAGTGTTTTAAAAATCTGTTTAGACAGGAGATGCATTCAAAGACGTTTTCCTCCACTCACAAACAGGTACACACTGTTTCTGAGATCAGATGGATGATGATGGAATGAGATTTTGGGCTTATGGTTTGACAGACCTGAAGCTTCTCTGAGTCGTGCAGTTGAGAACAGAATGTACTGCTGAAAAGATCAGACCAGCTCCACAGCGTGACCTTACCGAAGGTGACCGTCTGCTTTGTGTATATTTATATATACTTGTTTGCTTGATGCAGAAATGTTAACAAGTTAACAGACCTGATCAATGCATGCATACATAGCAGATGTGTCGTACCTTGCACCCCTCACAGGTGATACAGCGGTAGTGATAGCCAGTAGCTTTGTCCCCACACACCACACACGGCTCATCCTTCTCCAGATAGCTGGGGATGTACCCTACAACACAAACTTATAGATTTGCATTGACATTTACTAAGTACAAACATCTGCACACTCACAACACATGACACATATTGAGGGACTTGTCAAAAAGCACACGCTAGACATGTTAACATTTTCCTGTCAGAAATTCCAGGCTATGAAAATCAGACATGGTCGCAGAAGAATAGCTTGGGGGGTCCTAAGCTCACTTTTAGATAGAAACAGACCTGGATTTGTTTAATTTAGTAGATATAATATATATCTTATATCTATATTATATAAAATTTATAAGTAATAGCTTTTTCATCCCAGCACAACATACAAAGTGTGTCTGTGGTGTTATCAGAACATTTTTCTGTTTGTTTGAGCATCTCAACCGGACCGACACAGCAACATGGGCTTAACCAGTAATGTGAGTTTGGGGTGGGGCTATGTGTTTGGCTGACCGTTTACACTAGTTACACAGACAAATGACACGCATCATCTTTAAAAACCTATTCGAGGAAGAAGGCTGTATTGTAGAATCAAAAGTTACTTAAAAGAGAGCTCTTGACTTTCAAAGCATCACTTGACAGCAATGAAGATCTGTCAGTCCTTCTCAGAAAAAGTCACTCGTCAGAGCCAATAAACTGCACGAGCCTCTCTGCCCATTTGTGAGGGATTTCACAGGAAACAAATAGTTGTAACACTGACTTAATTCATATTGCTTCAAAATTGAAGGAATAGCATTTTTATTCTGTCTAGGTTAAAAGTTGCAATCCGTAACTCTTTTTGTTGAAACATTACTTACTGAGCAAGAACATGACAGATTGTTCCAAATGGTCATCTTACCTTACCAGATTCACAATGGTGTGTTTATAATAATAATTTATCATTTAAGCTGCCAGATTTCCAGAGAAATGTCAGTTTGGCTTCATTTGACTTCAACATACATAATGAAAAGTAAGTAAAGTAACCTGCAATTTTATGTTTTAAACAGAGATGGCGACAGAGAGGCATAAGTTACAGACTGCAACTTTAACTAATCTCATTAACTAATCTCAACATCTGTAGAGGTCACCAGCAGCTGGTGCAAGCACAAATAAAATGTAAAAATAAAATAAAATGAAGCACAAAATGCAAATTAAATAAAACTAAAATAGCTGATCTGGAATCTGATTTTAAAACTCTGCAGATGCCAGTCAAGAAATTCTGGAGCAGGGCAGGATGGTGGAGAAAGCGCAGGCCATTCAAACTCCCTGTGTGAGCCTGTAACTGTTGAGAGTCTATTTTTCTTGGACCCTTTGTGTGTTCTTAGCGCGGTTTCCTGCGGTTCTGATCACAAAAGCCCCGGCGTGGACACACCACAGGGCAAGAAACCGAAGAGGTTATTCAGGTGGGTCTGGCTTATTTAGCAGCTTTTGGCATGAGGTAAGCAAAAAACACAGCAAAGCTGCAAGGATGAGCAAATCAGCATGGCGATGCTTCGCAGCAGTGAGAAGCATCCAAAGGACGTGGCGGCTGAGGAGCTCAGCGCAGACCGCCCACTTTTCTCAGTGGCCTTCAGTGGTTTCTGGAAGTATTTTCATGTACATTCATGTTCTCCACAGGGGCTTCAGAAGAATTTCAGCATTTATAAGCCATGAAATAAACCAACCGGCTCAAAATCAGAAACTTTGTTACGAAGCAAAAAGTATTTGAAATCGAAAAATAAACCAAACCCATGAGGCAATGAGCTCTGCGTCCTGTGAAGCATTGTAAATTATGTAATAAAGACATTTAAAACAACAGTACTATATGAAATTACTTAAGTCATTGATTATATGTAAAGATACAGATTGAGATTATGGGTATTATTTTAGTTTAGTACCACTGATTTGACTATGCAACTTTTTTTATAAAGTTGAAATTACTTCTACAGAATCAACTTTAGAGCTCTTGATACATCTGTCTCGAAAGGTTTAATTTCTAAGTTTTCTATATCTGAGGCTATTGTCTATATCTGGAAAACACAGTAATTAACAAACTGCATGAATTTATAACACCTAAAACACATAAGTCACACTGGTAACAAAACTACAACCTGACCTGACATTTATTACAAAAAACCTTGTTCTGACAACACACTTCAGCTTTTTTCACTTCATTAACAATTTCACTTCATTAAATTGTTACGACTTGTCTGAATATATTCCAGTACGCCTGTATTGTGTTTACTTGTTTACCCAACAGCTAAAGCAAAAACACAATAATGGGAGTTTTAGTTTTTAGGACAGAATTCACAAAACCACTTCACGACAATTTCAAACTAGCTGTTTGAAACCAACATACCAATTCACTGCCAAAAAGAAAACACATTTTTCTTGAAAATGTGACTCATAACCTTACTGAAATACAGTACAGCCCTTGTGACAACTTTCCTGGGTGACATCATTTATACATTTTGACATCCCATAATAAGTATCAAAGCTGGAGTTGTGAGGATTATGGGGTAACTGAAACCCCTTTTCACCCTCGGGGTTTCCTGTGTGTTTCTCAGAAATGTGCAATCAGAGATGAGAGCGGAAGGGAGGGCCCAGCGCAGTGATGTAGGTCGAGAAGCAAGAGCAGCGATGTTTTTGTGAGCCGGTGTCTTACCAGACATGTTCTTCATCGAACACTGGCTGTTCTTTCTCTTCCTTTTCGGGCCATCGAGCCACCTAGAGACAGTGAAGAGAAAAACGAGAGAAGTTTGTATTAGTACACATCACAGAGAGAGCACAGGTGATGTTTTTGCTCTCATTGAATGGCTGGAATTCCCTGTGGTACCATTTAATATAATATTTTATTTTAATATTAACTGCTCCACCAACATGACAACTTGACTCCACCGGTTTGGAGCCTCACAGTTCTTACAATTACTTCATGGTTGACTGACTTTCTAACTTTATAAAGCAGTTAAAAATAGAGGAGCCTATTGTATATTAGCTACTTTACAGTACCTTACAATGAAGTAACATGGCGGGACAATGGAACAATGATGGCTTCATATAACAGGGTACTTGATATATACCAGAGTACTGCTTAAGTACCTATTTCATGCACCATGGTTTTTACATGCCACTCAGACAGAGGTAGCATGAGGATGTCTAAGATCTTTCTATTTTTATGTAACTGTTTTAGTCCATTTAGAATTAAATGCATGGACACCATCCACCTGCAACTAATATAATAATACTTTTAAATTTCATAATAACGTAACTCCTTGGATCCCTCTTAGGCTAACAGAGTGCTATTTTCATTTGATCGAATCTTCTGGTAATTATCAGAAGAACCAAAAACAAGGTTCATGTGATGTTTCCCCTGAAGCTATTGCCACATCACACACAAGTGCACAAAGGCGATCTTTATTTACACAGCATGGAGGAAAGATTATAGAAAAGGTTTAAAGGCGTCACATTGTTTTTGTCATTCAACATATTGATTCCGCAGCTGTGACGAAACATCATTTATAAATGTCATTTAATAAGCCTGACTGAGGTTCCACCAGGACACTGAAGCCTCTAGATTTAGTCTCTCATTCTCTCAGGCTCTTGGACAGACGAAAATGTCACTCTTAAGCCCTGCTGACTTTGTCACAGTTACTGTCACTGATGGCAGTCATTTTCTGCCTTTATAGGGATCTGCTCGTCATAAACAAAAGTCACACCAAACAAACGAAACAGAATCAAACAGCTTTGCATTTTCATCTCATCGTTCTTCAATTTCTTTTTCTTAATGTTCTCCTTCACCTCAACAATTTCAGCTCAAAAGCAGAATTAACATTTCCAACAGGCAGCGCAGAGGACAGCCTGACCTGAGTGCTTTTTAGACATGTCCTGGGTAATCAATACTGAAACAAGATTAATTTAACAACAGTCTCCATGATGGCACATACAGTACAATTCCGATTAAAACCCCTAAACCCCGGACAATTTCTATAGGGAAATCAAAGAGAAATAATGGTGTTTGAGGATGGAAATATAGTGAGACGTGATTGAGTTTACACAGGCATCAAAATGCTGAATCAGCTCATTTTTAAAACCCTCCAATGCATGAAAAATTTGTTACATCAGATCTGAAATTGTCATTTTTTCTCTAGTTTTCAAGATGTCAACAGACTCAAGACACGTGCAAGCAAAACGATTAAACCAATGAAAGTGTAACATTTACATGACAGTACATACTGTTGTGTTATTAAGCGTAACTCTGAAACCGTGCATGTAAACACGCTTATAAAGACAAACATTTTTCAACATTATAAAGACAAACATAAAGGCAACATTTTTCTTCCCGCTCTGACACTTGCTATAAATAAACTTTAGAGGATGCCAGCAAGTCAGAAATGGATGGGGAGGAAAAATCAAATGAATAAATAAACAATAGCTGGCACATGCTCGCTGCAGTAGTCATCAATTATTCCGGATGCAAATGGATGTGCTACACAACTTTGGCATTAAGCAAGAAAAGCCACTGCAGTGACCCTGTGATATGAGCTGAGGATGAGCAGATATCATTTTTCATACAAAGCGATGTACAAGCGATCTACAGTGTGTTTGATCCGATGGAAGTGTGCACTGACATGATGGAAATCATTTCTCATTCAATACACAGCACAACAGCATGCCCGATTTAGAAGTAGCAAAAGCAGACGCAATGTTTAATCAAAGCTCCTCCATGCATCACAGGACACCCCAGAAGTGAGCAACCACCACAGCTTTTCCACTAACAAGAACCTGAGCCTGGTTTAAATCTCTCAGAGACAGATTCCCAATATGAGCAAAGGACCTGATACAGGTACAAGGAGACGAGTCTCACCTGATGATGCAGTGAGATTGGAGGATGTGCATGGTGAAGCAAACCGTCCGTCTGTTCCTCAGGATTTCTGCTCTTCAGCACATTAACAAGAGTTTGCTGCATAAACTACCAGAGCTGGCTGAGCCTAACTAGATTCACTTTAACTCTCTTCCTCTCTTGCATAAGCGCGCTCTCTCTCTCTCTCTCTCTCTCTCTGTGTGTGTGTGTATTGTGACACACTCCCTCGCTTTGTTTTTTTCTTGCTGTCTCTAACACAGACGTTCACCTGACTTTCACTATTCTTTGCAAATCTTTCTAAGAATCTCTCACGCTCTCTCTCTCTCTTAATCCCTCACGTGGCTTGTGATTGGATGTCGTGATCCTTCTCACAGGTGGTAACCGGGGGTTAACAGTCAGAGATGGAGAAATCGGGCGCCAAGCATGACAAAGCAGAAGAGATGGAGCCCGAGATGTGCCAACATCCATTGGCAAGCCAACTGGTTCTGTCACCTCAGGTTATTTTCACCATTATTTGCCCAAACCTCTGCGGTATTTATATCCAGCGAGACTTTTTTAAAACTTTGTTTTTCTTTAATTCTTCACAGTACAAGCAGTGACAGTTCTGGAGTTAATTCAAGTGAATTAAATAAATAAATAAAATAAAACCATGAAGGGAGTTTAGGGACATGTTTCTCAATGTTGCTAAAGCAAAAAGGAGCATGTTGTCATAGTTACATCCTGAATTTAGACATCGGTACATGTGTTTGCAATCGCAGTTAGAGTCAGATGATATAAATTTCAATTCTGTCAAACTGGAAATGGTGATGCAAGGCTAAACATGCGTAAATTACTCTCAGAACACAAAGGGTTACAACAAATGCAGCCCTATCAAGAAATAGCTCACCCTAAAAAAATACATTTTTGCTCTCACTGAAAAATATCCTGGCCAGTCTTTTCAATATAATCAAAGTAAATGGGGCCTGTGTCGTTTTGCTTCAGCTCGGGAAATGTCATGGAAAAGACTAGGATATTCTTTAAAAATATCACTTTTGGGTTTCACAAAAGAAATAAAGTCATACAGGTTTAAGAATCAGTAGCGCCGAACGGTTCGACTTGACTGACAGGCAGCTGAGAGTCTAAAGAGCTGTTAGATGGTTTTCTCTTATGCAAGGAGACGTTTCTTCCTTACAACTAACAACTAAGAATTTCCTAACAGCTAAATCCCTTATTGTGTGTTTGCTGCTCTCTCTCTCCTCTCACCGCCAGCTTTATAAGTGCTTATTTTAGACCCTGTCTAAATGTGACTGGCAGTCCCCACCTAATGTCAGAACGAAAGCAACATGCTCACTCAGAGAGACAGAAAGAAAGAGAAGTGCAGAGAAATCGACAAAAAAGCTGTTGTGCTTCATGTGTGTAAATGTGCATGTGTTGACCTGACAGAGTGAGAGAGCAGATGATATGACTGCAGGTCACATGACTGAAGCTGGAGGGCTGGTGGCTCTGTTACCAAACGCTGTAAACCTACTAAACTCCACTAAAACTACTACAAAAACTAACGATTAAAAACTGAAATAAGACATTTATTGCTGAGTTAATGGAAAATTTTAAACGAAACTAAAAACCAAAGTTTTTGTAGGATCTGAGGCCTGTGTGATACAGATGTTGTGCAAAATCGATTCCATTGACTGATTTGACAGGGGGATCAAATTTTGCACAGTGACAGGAATGATAACAGTACAAAAAAGTCCAATTAAATTGTGCAAATATTAAACTCTTGCTTCTTGTTTTTAAGTTTACTTCTCTAAGAGGTTTTGCTAATCTTAAATTCAAAGATCTTGCATATTTCAGATTATTTGGAAATAATTCTGTAAACGTTTGATGATTTCCAACCAAACAAAACATAAATCAAAAACATATTAAAAAATAGGCCCATAAAATACATTCTAAACAAAAACGGTTTAATGTAACCCACACTGTAACCCTAACAGAAAACGTTCTGCATTTTTACTATTTTAAAAAACTATATTTACTATATTTTAATTGTGTTTTTACAAATGAGGACGTCCTCAAAAGGAGGGTTTGCTTAGATTTGTGAAGTTTTGCTGACTTTTAGGTATCAATCTGTCACCAATATATGTTTAAGTAAATCCACACACTTAGTGTCTGTATGGCGAATTGGCTCCTGGCTCTCAGTCTGTCTCTCTTCTGGAACGTGAGGGGCTCATGGGGAACTTGAGTCTGTGCCCTCCTGCAGAGACTAATAGCCAACAAGGCAGTGTGTGTATGGTAGTGTGTGCTGGACTATAACTGGAATTCTCTAAGGCTCTCCTGATGGCTCCAGGCCTTCTGTTAAAGCATGTATGTCTCTCTGAGTGTCTGTGAGGTAAAGGTTGGTCTCTCAGCGCCTGTCTTCAAACTCAAATTCACAGCACAGAGCCAGAAACACACTCGCGGTGTGAGCTGTACACACATACAGCAGCAAATGGAGCCAGTTACCGGGAAAACTGAATTATGTAGGAGACTGTGTGCGCTGAGCAGAAAATGTTACTCTCCCAAAGCATCACCACGTGAGATTGAAAAATTAAATAAACACATGCAGACGCGGAGAGAACTTCACACAGCAGGAAAACAAAATCACTGCGAAGTGTCACTTAAAGCAGGGACCAGGGGCCCGGTAGTGGTACTGAAGGGGTCCATGATTTGGGGACATCAGACAAACATTAGTTCTGAAATCAGTTCTTAAAATGATCAGAGGTGTGGCTCACCGTTTCTCTTCTCCCTCTGATTGGTTTGAGTCCTGCTCCTTGGGCATGTGTTCCATTCACCTTATTTCCATCCAGCGGCCAATCATGTGAGACTGTGGCGGGCCCCACCCTCGAATGCACGCCTGTCATTCGCGGGTTGTGATGAGTCAGACAGTCATCGGACGGCTTTGCGACGCGACGCTCGCAAACCAAGTCGCCTCACTCTCCAAACCAGACGCGCAGTGATAATGCAACAATCAGTGTGATGAGGTCTACAAAAAAAGAGACAATCAAAATTAATATGCATGCAAAACATCACAATTGCTATTTAGATGAATTATTTACCTTAAAATGCAAACTAAAATGTACAACCGAACTGACTCCCTGTAGTCTTAAATCTTCACTTGTCAGTGTGACTTTTCGCTAGTCGTCTTTCCCGTGTGACACGCTTCCCATGAGCTCACCTGTGCATTACCGACTTTCCAGAAACACAACTCAGATTATCTAGACCATAATCCCATTTTTCCCTATACAAAAAAAACCTTGTTCAAACCCACTAATCTCACATGAAACATTAGAGATACTTTATCCTTGACAACAACCTTTGGTGTTAAAACCTGCATAAACTGCACAGGCTCTGCAGACTCAATCTGGATTAGAATAGAGATTAAAACTAAAGATTGTACAGGCCACCAGTCACAATAGATTCTGATGATCAGGCCCATTATCTCGCTATCACAGATGAAAAAAGTTCATCTTGCCCATGCATGATAATTACTAGCAACGTTTACACAAAGTTATAATGTTGCTCCTACACAG
This sequence comes from Chromobotia macracanthus, assembly GCA_036877525.1. Taxonomy (NCBI): domain Eukaryota; kingdom Metazoa; phylum Chordata; class Actinopteri; order Cypriniformes; family Botiidae; genus Chromobotia; species Chromobotia macracanthus. The sequence goes on from JAZGTH010000009.1 coordinate 2,887,542, forward strand.
ATGGGCAAAAAATAGGAAAATGTGAAACGTAGCACAGAAGGCAGATTGAAAAACATGTGGGGGGGCTAGAGATTGGAGTGCATGAGGAAGCTGCACTGACACTGTGAGAAATCTGGTGTGGAAATATGCAGCGCTAATCAGCTAATTCGAGAGATAAGGACTGTGTCACTATGGAGATATCAAGTTTAAAAGGACACGTACAGAAGCCCACAGGGTCCTGGTTTTGTGATCTGAACCCAAAGTTATCTTGACAAAACATCACGCATCTTTTTTTCTTAAGAACACAAGACAGAAAGATAACAGCAGGATCTCATTATTAGCAGTAACACAACATTATTATTACTAACATTATATATAAAACACACAGACCAGGCATTATATATATACATCAGTCTCTGGGCTTATTCTATATATATATATATATATATTGTACAGTATTTAGAACGAACTGTGTACAGTATGCAGACACAGCCGCACTGAAGCCAAAACACAACCGATGAGATTAGAAAGAGGAAATGAGTGTGTACAAGCAAACTGGGGATTTGGCAATGCAACCCATCAGCACCCAAATTTAGTCTGTTTTGTTTCTGTCACAGGTCAATGGGGTCAGACAACATGAGTCACAGCTGAGACGCTGTCCAAATTTCTTTCTGCTGACAAGTTATTCTCTGTCAGATGTCTGGCCGCCTTTACAAAGGCAAATTCTTCTTTGAAAATGATACATTGTGGGCAAATTCACAAAATGCTGTCCGTTGACAGATGTGCCTGCGTGTGTGTAAGTGTGTATCAATGTTCCTATAGTGTTTATTGTGTTCACAGTTACCAAGCACCCTCCCCTAAACCTAAGATGACGGTGTATGCCGCGTGGGCTCACTGAATCTGTCCATGAATGGATGGCTCTGAACCAGAGAGGGAATTAGATATTTTTACAGTGTGTGAAGAGAAAGAAAGAAGATCCGACAGCTTAAGCTGGAAGAAAGCATGATCACACAGCTGAGAGGTGCCACGAAAGGCTCCACGGCTTTGCTGGCACCTGGCATCAAGATCGGTTTCATCCGATCCCATCACAAGCGAACGTCGCTGAATACAGATGTAGCCGGGCTCCAAAAAGTTCAGTTCACCCAAACTGCATTTAAAGGCAGTTAAGAACGCATAACGAACAACATGAACTTTGTTCAGTTTCAATTCGAGATTTGTTTAATTATGCCGTGACTAAAAAATGAGACTTAAACAAAAATAAAACAAGACTTTTAGGTTTAACTTGTTACTGTAATGCTAAATTTTAGCATAAAAAGTAATGCATAATACACCCTATGCATAGAATTTGGAAAAAGTTCTCTTGGCAGGACAAAACAATTCATACGTAATTAAGACTGTATTTTTATCTACAAAATAATTTCAAACATTTAAGCATACACCTCTCGATCAAAAGTTTTCAATATCATGAGAAACATTTCAGTCAAGTGACTTTGTAAATTTGTGACTGGTAGTGTATGAACGTATTAATACCCTTTTTTTTTTGCTCTGTCAATAAAAACAACAGTAATGATGCAGTAAGTAATGTATGCAATCATGAAATCATAGACCCACCCTTCCTTTCTAAATCCGATCACAAGTGAACAGACACACCACATGCACCAGGTTTAAGCAGGGCCTCAGAAACCTGTGCATTATAACACACTGCATGATAAAGGGTGCATGTATTTTGGCATGCAGCTGTCTTATATTCTGACTGCAGAGGTGCTCTGCAGTTCAAGGGCATGGCAGCGTAGTGAGCCGGTGTGTGATGCAACCCTTTGACAATAGAGCCAAGAGGACGTTTGCTCAGCATTAGTTAATGCTCGACTGGCCTCTCATCTTTCACCAGATGAGCCTGTTCGCATATTTAGCAGCCTAACAGGTCTTTTCATCAGCTGCCCTGATGATGTGTGTATTAAAGGGCACAAAAATCTATTTCACACACACAGAACAATGTGTGTGTGATCATTTATTAATGCTGATCATTGGGACTGCTGCAACTAATTACAATAATTAGTCCACAATGATTAGCAAAGGATACAGGAGGATTATGGGTTATGAGAGAGAATATGTTCAATCGATACCTTTATAAGTAATTCTAATTCCTTAGTGGTGGAGAGCTTTAAGCCCTGCCTCCCATGGCTACATGTATATGCAGACGGTTTTATTGCCACACAGCCCCTGTATGTAGGAGGTCCACTGCCCTCTCCTGTCAGGTCAAGGGCAAAATCTTAAAGCTCCATACAATCAAACATAACAGGATCTATAAAAGCAGCTTTACAAGCCAGGGTTCCTGTTAAACATGCGACCGAGCAAGAACAGGGGCAGCAAGGAGACCCGCAGAATGAGAGGTTCGGAGGGAAACAGAGTTAGACCGAAAGGCAGATGAAGTGAGTTTAAAGAAATTGTTCACCTGAAAACAAACATTACAAACATCGGCCTGACAATTACAGATTCATATGCAAATTCATTCATCCGGTATGACACCGTTCACATAGCTCTTTTCCATACAATGAAAGTGAATGAGGACTGGGACCGTCAAACTCACGATAAAAACACGATAAAACTAGCCCACGCATCTTCTGCACTACACTCCAAGTTTTATTCCAAGCAGTTTGATCTTTGTGTGTGTGAACAGACAGAAATGTAATTTGTAATTCCCTTAAAATCTCTCAACAGCATTGGTCACCACCGACTTTCATTATGTGGTATAGAATTTGAGCCACAGAAGAATGAAAAACAAATGGGTTTTGAAATACATGAGAATGAGTAAACACTGACAGGACTTTCCGTTTTGGGTGACTTTCTTTAAATCCATGTGAGCCCAGGATTTTGGGCCCTTGTTTGTTAATGATAAAACGTGTTGGTTTGTGAAACAGAGCTAGAAAAAGTGCAACGAAAGCCAAAAACACAAGCAGGTCACATTTATATTAAATGGAGCAATGCAGGTATCAACGCTGCACCTGTGTGTGTGTGTGTGTGTATGTTCTGTGTGTGAACGGGTAATGCTTAACATATATGTTGACACAGTTATAAAAACTGCAGCAGGTGCAGCTGAATAAGGTCTGCAGCCTCATTTTTCTTCCTGTATCTTTGCCGGTGGTTTCTGTATTCTCTGATGCGTCACTGAAAACTTTTTAATTGGCACAAAGCATGATATTTCTTGCTGTGTTTTCCTTCTTCCTCTGTGTTTTCTGGGTAATTGAATGCTTTTAAATGCGGGCTTGGAAGCACCATGAAAAAGAATAATTAGGGACTATGTTGCAGAGCTGAAATGTCTCTGCTAGTCTCTCTTTCTTATCACCCAGATTATTCCAATCAAATTAATCGAATAAATAGCAAATGATCACCTATAACATTATCTTGCATGAAAAGCTTCCAAATGAACATAATGTAATTATATTTGCACTGAATAGACATGACAAAAATGGCTTTGGAATCAATGTAGTGTCTGCTTCATTTTGAAATACTTCATAGACCACATTTACAAATTTACAGCCCTAAATAAAACACAGACATAAGTAATCATCCATAAAGAAGAATCATCCTCAGTTGGGGGAACCGACATCATAACCGGTTTACCTAATAACCACAGTTTGGTAATAACTGAATACTGATGCTTCAGAATATAGAGGATGCTGTGTGATTTGATATGATATCATTTAAGATAACAGGTGCAAATGTCATTAAGCCGGTTACAGAGCACCATCTCTTAATGACTGTTTCATAATGAAGCCAATGTGAGATTTTTAATTAAACAAAGTTGTGTGGAAATTGAGATACATTAGAAGGCAGAAGACAATGTAAACAGAGGCTGCTAAATTAAAAGCTAGTTGTATCTTAGGAGAAGCACAATCATGTTTCCCAAGGCAGGAAATGCTGAAGTTTCACCTCTGTATGAACGTGTCATTCTGTAAGTATATGTGTTGTTACTGTGAGCGACACAGAATATCGTCTCTCAGTGTTGATGAGATGATCGCATCAGACAGTAACAGGTTTAGCTTACCACCCACATCTACAAAACCTGATCTAACCCCACCTTCCTCTCTTTCTTTCTCTGTTTGAGGTGGAGGGGCTGGTGGATCAAGCTGGTGATGTCTTATTGAGGTAGTTTGACATGTCTGATTACTGTCACTGACTTGTTAGTCAGCTGTACGGTGACTTGTCTGGTTGACATATATGAGAAAGTGAGACAAAGTAAACAGTACAAAACCAGCAACAATCAGCATAAACAAATATGTAACATATATATGCACATATACACACGTAATTAATGCATACAGCATATCATATAAATCAAATAACATACAAATTGTTTTTTCACATATTTGTATGTTTGTTTAGAGTATATTGAATATATTAAATATAGAGTACATTGGTGAGTTCAAAAGCATTATAGTGAGATTTAATAAACATTTATGCAACATTTATTCCTAATTTACTCAAAAAAATAATAAAATAAAATATATTCAATCAGCTGTTTAGGAATGCCGATGCAGACAATTTCAAAACACAAATACTGGCATAATTCCTTTTGGCCAACATGTCAGATTATTACTTCTGCCTCCTCTGAACCTGAAGGATTTGTGTTGGTGATTATAGATGATCAGATCTCTTCTAATAAACCAACAAACCAAGTGACGACGATTCTGCATTTTCAACCCTTTGCACGTTGTTTTTCCTGCATTAATCACCACAGACGTTTATTGTGTTTTAATAATCCTCATGTTATCAGTTATTTGTTTAGCATCACTACCTGACGGTTCAGGAAAATGAATGGGATGAGAGAGATTATGCAGCGGTTATCCAGCGTAAAGTCGCTCTGCCCGGGGAAGCTTCGATGTACACAGAAAGCTCTACAAAGTCACTTCCCATGGGCACAGATGGATGTTTTAGTGAAAACAAAAAGGGAAAAGGAAGGGCATTGTGGGAAACTGACCATACATAATCCCCCCCACCACCACACACACACAAATTTACAAACTACTCCCCTTCAAAGAGCACCAGGCCTCCTCCCTCATTCCAACGCCTTGGCAAAAGCAGGTGAAGACGCTGCCAAGAATGCGACTCCGTTTGAAAAACGAATTGGAGCCTTTCCCCCTCTTGACCTCACTGTGTCTGAGACAGACCAATCAGAAGAAAGGTTTGATGGGAGATTCTGAGAGATGAGATCTCCGCAGATTTGCAGACTTTGTGCATAGCTAAATTACGCTGTATTAATGTTTCACAAGGCCAGTCAGTCACGCATAAAAAATGAACAATTCATTTTTGATGACACTACACTAATAGGAATTACCCGAACCTCACAACTTACCAAGTGATCTTACTTTGTGACGTAAAAAACAGACACAATTTGGAAACCTGGACTATTGTTAACGTTTTAACTTGACAAACGTAAAATCACAGTGCACATAGACATAAAAAACAAAGACATGACGCAACACACAAGTACATCACTCTGCATTTCAATTAAGCTGCAATCTGTAACTCTTGCCTCTCTACTGCCATCTCTGTTTGAAACATAAAATTGAAGGTTACTTTATTTACTTATTACAAATGTTGAAGTCGAATTAAGCCATACTGACATTTCCCACAAAGTTGGACTCGACATCTCAAATTATAAATCATTATTATGAACTTACTGTTGTAATCGGGGTAAGATAAGGAGACAGTTTTGAACACCGATCTGTTATGTATTTGCTCTATAACTGTTTTGTTTTCTGATTTAGGATCAGCTTTAGGATACAAACACATTGTTTATGAGTGCTATTATCAGAACTGGCCATGTGATATGAGAGAACCAATTGCTGTCTATGATGTCAAACTTGAAGTCAGAAGGCACATAATTTTAGTCTCCTAACACAACTATCACATGGACTCATGGAGTATAACAAACAAGTCTTATGTACTATTTTATTAGATTTTTATGCCACTTTTACGTCTTTTTAAAGTTTGGGGGTATAAATTACCATCGACTTTCAATGTACGGAAAACAGCAGCTGTTTGTCCAACCTCTCATTTGTTTCACAGAATAATACAAATTGTGATTCACACCAGGATAAGTAAACAATAACAGTAATAACATTTTTAGGTGAACTACACCTTTGAGACAATAAACCCTAGCATATGTAGTTTGTCATTAAAACGCTTCATTCCATACACAACTCTCACATGAAGTGACATAGGTGAAGTGACGTACGGCGAGTGACGTACGGCCAGTGACGTACGGCCAGTGACGTACGGCCAGTGACGTACGGCCAGTGACGTACGGCCAGTGACGTACGGCCAGTGACGTACGGCCAGTGACGAGTGACGTACGGTAACCACAGGTGCACTAGACACAAAGGTGTGCAAGACGCTTGAAGAAAACTGTGTTCAAAATAATCAGAGGAATTTCTCTAATGCTGTTCTGGACACACGGCCGTAGCTTTGAGAGAACTGACGTTTATTACCAGCCGTAGCAGCCGAATGCTTACACAGAATGCTTACAGGATCCTGTACGTTCTTATGAAAAACAAAACAACATCCTCAATTGTTACCATGCAGTGTGCAAGTACACATGCAGCTTCAGGACAAGCATCAGCACAGCTCAAATAAAACACAGTCTGCCGGCCAAGTGCATAAACACCAGAGCAAATAAAACCAGTGAAATAAACACGGCCACATTTCTACAGAGAAAAGAGTAAGCGTCCATTAACCAGGACGGGTGTGAAGAACAATTCAATTCTGAAAATACTTGAATAGCAGAACTGGTACGCACAACACGCGCAAATGAACAACAAGAGAAACAACATCCACTGCACGCTAGGTTTACAAACCAAAAGTTGCAGCTTTAATATGCATTTTGAATAGATTTTACAGGTATTATATATTTTTGCTGTGGTACCAAAATTAGTATTGAGTCTAAATAGTAGAGCATTGTGTTAACAGTGCAAAAGGCCGTATTGTATTGTACATACTGATTAATTGTATACTTTGGATAAAATTGTCTACCAAATGCATTAATGTAAATAAATCAGTAATTGACATTTTGGTATTGTGACTAGCCTGTAGAGTTTGTGACATGAACGGCTCCATTTGCTTCATTTAGCCCTGTTCAGCTTTTTAGCATGTTTCTAGCATGTTTAAAACAAAATCTTACTCTCACTAGGATGTATGGTGGCCCACCCCCTGAACCAGCCACATGCATTTTCTCATTCTGCATCAGGCCCCAGCCCTGAGACTACACCTCACTCTCCCCACCTGTCACCTCCACCTGTCACCTCCTCATCTGTGTCACCTCAGTAATGAGCTATAAATGTGGGACTCTGTGGCATATAGGAGAACAGGGGTGCTTGCACGCACCCCAGACACTAAAGGAGCTGGCGGGCGGGCCCTCTCCCGGATGTTGTGAAGCCCTGAAAGCTGAGGAGGTGTCTGTGCTCACCAGGATGACGGCGCCTGCGGGACAGGGGTGATATTTTTGGCCCAGAGCCAGAGTCGGGACCCATCTGCCTATACCTGTGTGGTCCTGGATCATATTAGTGCCCCAGTACACATACATATTGCACCTGAACGTTCCAAATACATGTATGAGCTGTGTGGAAATTTCCCACAACACCACCTTTAAACATACACATGCACAACACATTTCACATCCTTGGGAAAAAAATCTCACCCAATCAAAATTAGAGCGTGGTGGCACGTCGCTGTGCATGCCTTTTAGGAACACGCCAAAATCACCCAGATTTTTATATAATTATATAGTTTTTCAGTGAACTGTCCCTTTAAGGTCAATGAGTCAACAAATCAGTTTTGAGGATATGTAGTTTTGCACCTCAAATGTCTCTCTCTGGACTGTTTAGCACCGTTTCTCATAAGGAGTGATGGGACGGGTGCAGAGGAGTGAAGCAGGTATTTTTGTGAAACAGGACCACAGAGGCAAACCAGAGACTGATGCATTAAAGCAGAGAGGCCCGAGAATGAGGGATTGTAGCAAATTACCCAAAGGTATAAAATAAAACATTTTTTCATATCATTTTTGCTTCCCTTGCCGCTCACATCCTTACCCAGAGCCAAACCCCTTACTTTCCAGAACATTCTGGAGAGAGAAAACAGAAGGTACAAAATAAAAAACTGGGTGTCTGATGGCTTTAAGCAGCAAATGTATCATTTTTTTCCATGTACTGTATACGTCTCAGTCTGCGAGGAATGTGTTTGTGTATGTCTGTGTTATTTTAATCGGGATGTTTGAGCATATAGGTTTGTTTTTTGGGGACAAGGGCAAAATGCATAGCTGTGTGGCCGGCATACCCCTGTGACTGTATTTAATAAATGTGTGGGTATAATTGCATGTCTCTTAGGATCACTCTGTCTATTTATTTTTAGATAAACACTGCGCTTCCTCTGCTTGTGGATTGTGGGTAATGAGGTTCTACTTTTCCTTCTTGGTCTGAGCGGGCTGCATTCATTATGCGTCCCATCCGTAACCAAAGCCACAGAGCGGAGGCGTGGCCCCTAAGGGCCCCAAGTACAACTGGCCCCTTTCTTATCTGACTCTAGTGCATTTCTTTTTTGCTTTATGGTGGTGTGGCACAGAGAGGAAATGGACTCCGATTCCCAGAGCGCTTGCAGTGAGACAGCTTTTGGGAGCTTGGGATCCGCGTGTAGCCATAAAGGGAAGCATTGGCCCCGGCACTTCATCAACAGGACAGCAGTTCAACCTGGCCTGCTAACTTAGCATGAGGCAGGTCAGCCTCTCCTTCATACAGATGCCTCAGGAGAGACAGGAGAATTATAGCGCATAAATGCTGATTATGAGCACACACGGCGAGAGCTGCAGAGATGATAAAACTGAAACAGGAGGACGAGAGGGGAAAGAGTCTTTGAGAGAACAGACGGCCCTCTAATACACTCATACATACACTCTACTACATACTAAATTCAACTACATTAAGAGTAATATATCATTATAAATATATTATTAAATATACCAATTAAATATATGAATACTGCACTGTAATTCTAAGTATGTTTTGCCTTCTTGCAGAAATATCGTCAAAAATATCCATGTCAAAACACAAAATAATGAGTCGTGGCACAAGGTGGCAAAAATGTGCAATACTTAGAAACAGCAATATTTTCCCCCACCCCAAAATTGTCATCTTCCAGAGGTCAAACGTACTTCTTGGCAAAGTAGACGTGCTGGCAGAGCTGCAGTGCATTATGGGTATGACTGGAACAGAGCTGGCAGAAACTGTCTTTCAAAAGAAGACAGAAGATGAAACCGACACTTACGGTTGAGAGAAAGACAGCAGTGCTCAGTGCATTAGAGGTGGAGAAAGTGAGCGAGAAGAGAGGGAAACAGGTTACACTGTTACACAGTTACAGTTCGCTCACACTCATACAAACTGATTCAATAACACTCAGGTTTCTCCACAGAACTGTCTTCTGTAATCTCATGTAATTCTATACAGTAGCTGATCTTTGACTGGCAGATCGTTTTGCAGTTCAGTTCAATGAACTTTATGAGCACTAACATAAAACATGATCAACAAAAATGAACAAACACTTAAAAGAATGGGGTCTGGCCTTATTCAGACACGTCTCATTTTCTTCTTTCTTTTATAACAATATTCTCTAAACAATACATTTAATTTTCCTGGCTCGTAGTCACAGTCTATTGGCTTTGACACCGTTGTTATGCGAGTGTACTACTGACAAATTGATTAAATGAACGAGGAAAACGGACAACCAAGTTTTGGTGGCTCATCATGCACTATACAAGGTTATTCAATCAGATGTTTCCTAGAATGAAAATTTCCCTCCCTTTAAACGTAATGAACCTACAACCAGCTACCAGACAGAGGCATTGCTAAATATCCTGTTTTATTCAGAAATATGGAGCATTACAAAGTATAATGGGTGGCAAAAGTACCTAACACAGTTTTATGTTCACTTTAAACATAGCTGAAAAACGTATTTAGTTTTCATAGAAGGTTCTGTCTGGGTTCTATCTAGTATTATTCTTAATTCCAGCCTCAACTGTGCAGTTCTTCAAGCCCACGAGCTCTATTAAAAACACTTGCATTAACTTATAACTTAGTGCTGCTGTTGACAGTAACAACTCAGATGCCACAGGTTAACCAAGAGTGTAAGTACAGAATGTGTAAGATGAAGGACAAAAGTGAAAAGGACAAAAATACTGTAACGTATATGTAAGAAAAACATGCCAGCCGATTGTCTTACTTCAGGAGCTTTGAGTTACAGAAGAAGACTTAAATTAAAGAAGACAGAAAGCATACCTGTGGTCACACACCTGCCTGTGAGATCAGTTGTTATCTCATGTTTTATCTCATTATATCAGACTCTGTGGTGTGAGAACACGACTTCCACACAAAACCAGTTGTGTGAGAAAATCTCTATCAGCGCTCCCAACAATCATTATCCTAACCTGCATTTTCAGCATTTCAAGAAACATCCTAAACATCCTTCAAATTTACTGACAACTGCCATGTGTTGTGTTTGTTTGTTTGCTTTGTTTTATGCATATATGTAACAAAATTATGTAAACCATTTTAATTATTTTATTTAATTAATTAAGAGATTTATGCTTAAAATGTAAAAAAATTGTCAATGCGCCAATGGTGTACATACATAATCTTACATCGTACATATTCTTGCTTCCTAGTAAACTTTCCTTGTTTTAAGGATGTTGAGATATTTTTACTAAAAACAATAAATAAATAAAATAAATAAAATAAAAAGAGCACAGCAAATGCTTTTACATTACATTTATGCATTTGGCAGATGCTTTTATCTTTTAAGTTATATATTTAATTAGTATGTGTGCTCCCCTGAGAATCGAACCCACAACCTTTGTGCTGTTAACGCAATGCTCTACAACAGCAGAGCTACAGGAGCACCTACAATGTGGGTTGTGGCACATTATGGCACATTAAGACACTTTTTCATTTAGTACTGTACACTTTCCTAAACCATACGATATGTGTCTCCTTAAAACATTAGAGCTGGAAAGACAAACTGGCAGCTGAGAGGGAAAGAGAAGAAAAAGAAGGAGCTGTGCACCTGAGACACACACGGGGGGGTCAGAGAGAGAGAGTCAGAGAGACAGAGAGAGAGAGAGAGAGAGAGAGAGAGAGAGAGAGAGTCAGAGAGAGAGAGTCAGAGAGACAGAGAGAGAGAGAGTGAGAGAGTCAGAGAGAGAGAGTCAGAGAGAGAGAGAGACAGAAGAGTCAGACAGAACCATCTAACCTAACACACACATACACACATTTACTTATCTAATACATATCTAACACATCTATACACAGCTAGTTATAAACACTATAACCCTAACAGAAAACTTTTTGCATTTTTACAAATCTTACAAAAGATATATTTACTATATTTTATAGCATTTTTACAAATAAGGACATCCCCAAAATGAGGTTTTGCTTAGATTTGTCAGGTTTTTTGCTGACTTTTGACAAATTTGCCCCAATATATGGTTAAACAAACTCTTACACACACATTATTCAGGGAAGCTTAGCACTCCATCTGGCAAATTGTTCCACATTATATTCATTTTAGTGGCTTAATGTTAAGATTATTTCATATATATGTGTCTCCACATATGTTCTAAAGACAAAAAATCAACTTTAAGCAAAGTTAGATAAACTTCAGAGGCTGTATTTTATTGAGGTAAAAATCGTTAAAAGACATAAAAACGCTGACTTTTTTTGTATAGTGCATAATTGCAGATTTTGTTCTGCAGTTCCTTTTAAAAGTTGCCATCCACTGGGGAATAACTTTATTTTATTTCTTTGCATTTGGCAGATGTTGATTTTAGACTCTGCACTCACAGTTCGACAGATTAATTTAATTTCACGTGTCAACAAGGACGTCAGTTCGTGACATGGTTGTAAATGCAAAAGTGTAAAACTGCAGAATTCAGTCAACAAGGAGTCTTCACTAAGATGAAAGTCATACGGTCTGACATACTGTAAAAGACTGCTGATGTCACATAAGACCTAAAGAGCAAGAATCATGAAGCACCTGAAGATACAAATGGAAGCCGACTTTCGATTTTCAATTTTGGTTTAAGCATCTCTTGAAATGGTCATGACCACTGATTTGTTTATGCTAATCTTTGGATGATACAATCTTTGCATGGGGCAGGGGTAGAAGATGGGTGTGCACCTACATCGTACACTAAAATCTTTCACTACCATCAGATACACTGATGTGGATGAGACGTTCTCTCAATCATCTTTCTCTTTATCACATCTTCCCTCTCTCACCTCCTCAACAACAGCTGCTCAGAGTAATGAGCAGTTTATCAATGAATGAATTACTGCTCACCACATGATTAACACACAATTTCATCTGAATTCAGAAATAAATCATAGCTGGTCTGTATAGTTCATGTAGTTGTTTATGGAAGAGGCATAAACAAGAAGCAATTTATAGGATGACGCGTAATTTTATCATCCTATCAACTTGGAAAAGGGATACAATGTCTATCTGTCTATATCTCTCTGTTTCTATCTTTCAATCTATATGTCTCTCTATCAATCATCTATACACTAATGTATGTATGTATGTATATAGATATATAGATATAGATATATATAGATATATATAGATATATAAAGATATATATAGATATATATAGATATATATAGATATATATAGATATATATAGATATATAGATAGAGATATAGATAGATATATAGATAGATATATAGATATATAGATATATATATATATATAGATATATATGTATATATAGATATATAGATATATAGATATATATATATATAGATATATATATATAGATATATATATATATATATATATATATATATATATATATATATATATATATATATATATATATATAGTCTCTCTGATGTAAACTTCAGTAGCAAAAATTAAAGTTAGTATATTTATAGCTATATGAATCAGTTAAAAATGTAAAAATGTTAGAAGAGAAAACTTTATCCAGACAGCTTTAAACACTGACCCACACTGTAGCAACACTGCGATCTAAAAAAACAATCCCCTATGACATGCACGTCATTGTACATCATTTATCACCTATCATCTATCTGGATATCTTTCCACTGTGTGCCACTAAACCCTATTTAAAATTAGCCCACAAACAGGAACTGAGGCCTGTAGTTTGTAGTCATGTCCAAGCATCTCTTTGTATTTTGTGTTTTTAAAGCACCAGTGAAACAGGCCACTGATGCAAATGTAGGCGACCCTGCCATTTTGGTCAGGTGTGAGAATAAACAGACTAAACAGATGCTGATAAATTATACATTGCTAAACATACCCACAGCAAAGCGTGCATTTACATATACATACACGAACATTTGTGAACATCGACATTTTAAAGCAAACAGTCTAACTTATAACAAAACAATATTCATCATTTTATTTTTAATAACTGAACGCTTAAAAACTAAGAGGGATTTGTGATGTCAGTTTTAAAAGGAAAAATGTTTCAAAGACGGAGCAACTAATACATGTAAATAACAGATTATGAAGACAAACATTTGTTTTAAAGGGAATGACATGCACGTCTGAATTATTAAGACCAGGAATGTGCAGTAGTGAATTAAAGTCAGTCTGATTTCCTGTTGATTTTAAGTGCAAATCAGGGCCTGTGCAGCCTTAATGAACTGATCACACGTGCTGAATAAAACATCAGAGCTCCGAGACGGGACACTCAGTTCCCAGTGAGCAGCGCTTTCATGCCCCATGCGTCTTACAATCTGTGGTCCGTCTTGCCTGATCATGCCTCACTGATTCCTGCCTTTAAACCCTCTGAGGGCACTGAGATCATCCACAGACATCTGAACTCAGCAAATGATAGGGAAAAAATTCTGGTGTCACTTAATTCACTTCTGACATCACATTATGGAGGAATCTAAATGCATTTGTGTGGCTGTCACTTTAAATACCTGTGTGATCCAGATGTTATTTTTGGCTGCAGAAAGTATGAAGCAGAAAACTGAGCTGTATAAATCAGGGGTGTCAGACTTATTTAAAATAAAGAGACTGGCTGGTATAAACGTCATCTTAATGCAGGCCAATTTTTTTAGTTGTTAAAGCGTGGAGAGCACATGTGAAACACATGCTATCCTGCAGCTAATAAAGTCCAGTATCAACTTCATCCTGTTTTGATTACTATTAAAAAACAGCACATGCAGTTTATTCATTTCATTCTGCAACTTGCACAAACTCTGAGGAAATGAACTGGGTTTGCAACTGTATGTTAATAATGACTTATAATTTGAGCTGTCAGGTCTGATTTCCTGGGAAATGTCACGTTTGGTTTCATTTGACTTCAACATACATAATAAAAAGTACACAAAGAAACCTACAATTTTATGTTTCAAACAGAGATGGCGAAAGAAGAGGCAAAAGTTACAGATTGCAGCTTTAAATGGTATGAATGCACACAGATAGAAATTGGACTTATAATGATACAAGATCAGGAAACCCTTTAAAACAAAACTGCACTAAAACAGTACAGAATAAACAACAAGATATTACTAAGGCTAAAACGCCCCACTGGGGCAACGTGGGACAGTGTTTCAGGTCATTAACGCCGCCCTCTATGCTGTGCACATCTATGGAAGCTATTTAGAATCATCTGTCAGTCATCTGTTTATTTTTCCAGTTCAATGCAGCTCTGTATATCTGTAAACACAGGAAAGACTATTTATGTCGAACCTGCATAAGTGGTGTGATCATCCCTATTAAGGGATACACTCGCGATCTCTCAGTGCTCTCTCTAATGCTTATGTACATAAACATGTGGGTGTGATGGATCTGCAAGTCCAGTAACTTTTATGATGAACTGAATATTAAACCGTGTAGCCTATTTGGAAACAGTTTAAAGAGAGTCTGTGATAAGCTGGCATTAAATGCACATATAACAAAACAATAAAATAAATTCCATTAACAAAACAATAAACCCAGCCGACATAATTCACTGGGCAAAATAAATAAAGGCTAACAATGAAAAACAACTGTATAATTAGCACAGTGCCCAAGAAATCCTAAGTTATTCACTAGATCGTATCCGGCCACAAAGCACACGTTACGAGACGACACACGGGGTAACTGTGCAATAAATAAAAACCTCAATACATTCATGAAGTAATAATAAATCCATAAAATGTGCAAAAAAGCTGCTTTTCAGCACTCCTCAAAGATTTAAGAAAATGAAATGCAATTAAAAAATTATATGTCTCTCTCTCTCTCTGCGGTACTGAGGCGGTACCAAAGAGACCGCCTCTGATTAACAAAAAATTGATTATTTCCTCATTCTTTATTTAGAACTTTGTTCTCTTCAAGGGCCGTCTTTGTTAGTAAATGCACAACAGCGGGATAATGTGGATATTTTTATTAGTTTGTTGATCAGCCGTCAATTATTGATGGCTTGAATCAGCCAGAAATCATCAATTGTATATGTTGTTTCATTTGGCAGTGGAGTGTCTTTATTGGTCCAGATTAATGTTTGGAAGGACAGCTGCAACAATGGTACAATTCTCCAGTATGTATTGCTTAACAGTTCAGAATAAAAAGATGAGCAATTACACTTTGTCTTCATGCCTTATTGTGAAAAAGTTCGTACTGTGACTAGAGATGGATTCAAGTCATGAACCGTTTTGTCTTGTTTTCAGTTTTAGACTTGAGTTGACAGCCCAATATCACTGTATGCTTTCATTGTTTAAAAAAGACCAGAATCAAACATCCTCTTTTCTGTTCCATCCCAGAGCAAAACAATAGTCATACAGGATTGAAACAACATGTGAGTAACTTGGAACAGATTTTCATGACAAGTGAACTGTTTCTTTAAGACAATAGGAATTACCTAGAACGGCTGAAACTTCTTGGGATTGGGACATTTTGCCGAGGTCCTGATTTTAGGGTTCCTGTAAGCCTCAGTACTCCACAATACTCTGACCTCTAGCCATCCTTATAGCTACATAATGGCCTGTTCACACCAATAATGATAACTATAAAGATAACTATAACAATAACTATACAAGCATTTCTCTTTATCGTTATTGTTGTTATAGTGTGAAAATTCAATTCACAATTTTTAAAACTTTATCATTACAGTTATTGTCCTCAGTGAGAAGGGTCCTTAACTCTGAAGGCATATGGTGCCTTCTAAAACCCCAAAACATACATGAACAGTTACATACATGCACAACCACCTGTTTGTGAATCCACAACATCTTGTTGCATCTCACCATTTTAGCCTCGACACTGCACCATACCTCTGTGTGAGAGCTAATACCAATGCGCTGTATATGTAATTATGTATCTCATTAACCAAATCGCAGGAGTTAACTGGCATTAACTAACATCCATAGCATTTGCCTTAGTTACACGTATTTGTGTTATTAATTTAGCCCACCTCAATCATCCCACTGTTAGCCATCACCACACCAGACAGCCTCCCGGAGGGGCTCTGATGGGGTCAGCAACCTTAGGAGGAGAACACGCAGGCATATTTGCACTAAATGGGTTTTGTGGATTTAATTAAAACTAATTGAGAGGAAAATGTAATGATGCCACAGAGCCTGTGGACTCAACCTGAACAGCCGCTGCTTGCTCTCTGTGCTGTGTCAAAGATTTGCTCATCACGACGAGCTTTAATCTTCTTATAACCGTATAACACACTTACTGCAGTCTCATTTTCTTATCTTTATTTATCATTGTCTCAGTCTTACACACATACACACAGACAGCTGTTTTATGATGAGGCAATAAGTTTAAGTCAAGATGTTAACTTAAACTAAGTCAAGTTAACATACTACACATGTCAGGTAGAGCTGTACACACAGTACAGGTGAGTGTGAACTGTAAGACTGTCAATCGATTACAACACGAAATTGAATAAAATACATGATGTGATGAGAAATTTAAAAAAATGAAGAAATTAAGATAATCTGAAGAATTTATACATATACATAGAGACTTTAAAAGAGTTTAAAAATACTTTAAAAAGTTTAAAAACTCACTACACTTTAACTAAAATTGTGTTAAATCAACAGTCATTTTTAAGAATAAATATATATCTTTATAAATATATATAATAAGAACATTTCAGCACAGATGTCACTTTCTGAGCCACTGACTCAAAACCATTAAATCAATTTCCCATAATCTGGACAAAGCTGCCCAAAGCAGGAAACACTCCCTGCAGCACAGGCCAGGGAGAAAGAGCCATTGTGCTGTGATGCAAAGCCTGTGCAGAAGAGGATCTGATTAGAAAAGTGATTCTCCTTTGGGAGCCCCGCCAGCTTCACTCTGCGTGGTCTGCCCAGACAAACAGCACTTCTCCTGGCAGTGAACACACCAGCCTGGGCCTCACTGGTGGAGGACCGCGGGACAGCAGCACCTTAACTCTACGCCTGCCACCTTGAGGAGAACCTCCATGCTCAAGATATATAGCCAGCCTTCAACCTACCCATGAATACATGTGACAGCTGGGCCACTGACTTTGAAAAACCACATAAAGCGTAAGAGATCTACAATACGGAAGTTTCTAAGAATGAAGGTTAAAATAACAGACGGTTATAGGCAACAGTACAGTTTACTTCTGCAGAAGTCAAAAAGAGTTTTAACGGCTGACATCTCCCACAAGACCGCTTGGTCGTGACTGTGCTAAAGTTGTGATCTTTTTAAAAACCCGATGCTGCTTCTCACATTGTACAATTCAATAGAAGATGATACATAAGCAGCAAAAACCAGCAGAAACTTTCACATTGGTCAGTGGAGTCCAGCACACCTGGTTGTTTTTATGCATCTGATGTGCATTTAGTGTGCACCTTGTTAATAAAGTCTGATTGGAAACATCCCTATTAAAACATTTACATGTGTGCACAGAGGAAGTCCTCGCTTTCCTGCGGCACGGTGGTTTCATACCCTGCTTTGTTGTCATAGCAACAGAGGTTTGGTTTTGATCTTTGGAAGAGGCAGCATGCAGCTCAATATTTTCCGAAAAACCCACAACTGTCCAAAGACCTACCTCGCATGAGAGAGCATCCAACACTGCAGGCTGAACATTACAGAAACATTAGATGAACGCCCAACAGCTCAGTACAAAGTCAACACTATAAATGTAAAAAGTACTAATACCAAGCTTTCTAAAATATCAATAGTACAGAGTGCTGATTCGTAAGCTAACATGCGGCTGCTTTTGATCACTTTATGTAAAAGCACGATGACATTTTTGGACTTAATATTGTCATTTATGTTTCTTAATTTATGTTTCTCTAAGTAAACATAAACAGGCTGAATACAAATAAGAAAAACCCTGATAATAGGCCCTGCAGTGTAAATGCCAGAAAGAGCTCATATTATCTCACTAATATTAATCAAACATTACTATTGACAAGCAAACAAAACTGCTTGTCATTCATTTCTGTGTTCTTCAAACTGTTCACTTCAATACTGTGTGACCAGCGTTTTTTCAGCTCCTCATTACACAATCTGCATAAGATCTAGAACTTTCTAAAGACCGTCTATATCTAGCTATACTATGTCACTCATTCCATGGTTAAATCCATTTAAGTTTTGCTTAATTAAGCAAGGAAATTACAAGTGAAAAGGTCCAGCTGGGTAAACAGTAAGAATTAACATATTAATCCAGGAAGGAACTTCCTAGAAGTTCTCGAGAAGTCTCGAGAGCTCAATAGCTGATTACATGTTTGTGGGGTTGAATTGGTTTTATGGGAATGTTTATGGTAATTACATGTTTGCAAACCTAAAGATATGAAAAAGAATGATCTTTTTTGACAAACAGAAATGAATAAAATGTTTGTGGGGTAATATACACTTTCACGTGAGGACCATGTGAGGAAATGGAGGCAGGGTAAGCCACTGACTGCTTTGCTTGTCTTCCTGCTGTTGGTATTCCATGTGGGTTAAAGTTGAAAGCTATCATGAAGTGGCTGGAATTTCAGATTTGCTCCCAGCTAATGATCCTAATCCCTCCTTCAGGAAGTACAGGTGTGTCTGGTGGGGTCGCTACACCTGTACAGGTAACACTAAGACCTTCTCAATCTAGTAAACATTCATTTGATTGGCTGATCAACCTCCAAGAGTAAGGACACTTACACAGGGATGTTAATGTACCGTACTCACTCTCTACATAAATTCTGCAGTGTTACAGCTTTTCCCTTTAAAATCCAATTTCACAATCAAGTTTTTTTTTCACACGAGGCTATTACTGGCTAAAGCATATCTCGAATAATCCCACCCCTTTACAGCACGTAAAAAGCAAAATGAACTGCGATTGGCCACTTTACATGTCAGTCAGCTGAGTCTACCTGTCTAAATGGATGGTGACTGGTCAGTTTAAGCCACAAAAAGCACAGAAAAGCATTGGTAGGCAGGTCTTCTTTACATTATTTACACATGAATAATTTTTTATGTTGAATTTCTACCATAAACAACGCATAGTTGTAATGTGATACCTACTCTTACAGTAATATAAAATTATACAGGAAGGCTTTGCTCATACCTCCCACCCCTGCGAGGGGTCTCTGTTCGCAGGTGCAGGTGTATATCAGACAGAATCACAGTGAGGCATCTATAATCATTATAATCAAACTCATTAGCTGATTAAACAATAAAGATGTTAATGTGTTTCAGAAAGGCAGGAGGCTCTGTGTGCTAATTCGGTTCATTATCCTGCCCCATCATCCACACCAATAGAGACTGCAAAAAACATACACACGTTCATTTCATTGTTGTTGCAAATAAAATAACACAAACAAAAGTCCTACTGCACGCCTGACACTAATACGGGAAACCAAACAAGATCCAGATCATCCTTCTGTCTCAATTAAAACCACAATATCTCAGAACGTCGCGACATGGAAATGTGATGGTATTTGACGTCTGTGCTGCATTGTGCATGAATTCAACAGCAAAATGGGTAAATCCTCGTGTATTATTGCTAAATAAGGAACAGATGTCATGAACTACAGAATCAACCCCTGAGGGAGAGAAAAACAGTCATTCATTACACTACAAAATGCAGTACACAAAATGATTTCCATCTGTTGACTATTGTCTTTTAATGTTCAAACATATCTGCTGCTTTTGTGTAAGTGTTATGGGCAGGGATCTAAACTACATGAGTAATTGTACATCATTACTAAACTTAAATACTGTTTCAGGGTTTGTGTGTTTAACACTAGCACTATTAAAATAAATGCTTGTACTGTGCTCAGTTATTAATCCAAAAATAAAATCTGTTAATTGTTAAAACTTTGTTTAAACATTACAAGCACAAAGTACACATTCTGCCTTGCTGCTGAGGAGTTTTTGTATGATGGTATTTCCTGAAATCAGTTTTTACATTCGTCACATTTACTGATCTAGAATAAACTGAGAGAAAAACATCCAAACAGTCGGTAACTGAAATGCTTATTTTTTCATAGAAACATTTTTTTTAACAAAGTTTATGCATCAAACTTAATGTAGTAAGAAAATCTGCTTTATGTATCTATTTATGAAAATTTTATTTTTGACTTAAATACTACACATTTAATTGTACTTTTAATTGTAAATTTCAGGCTAGACACTTTTAATAGAGTAAAACTTGAACACAGTGCCTATATTTGGCTATATTTGTCCATTACACCTTTGGCTGTAGATGTCAATGGTCAGTCTGGGTTAATAAGCTGTCGACCTCCACAGCATTACATTAAAAAGGTCTAATAAAAGCTCAACATGGGTGCTGATTATTTTCACCATGTCTGGCTTCTTCACTTCCCAAACTACAATCAGCAGCTGAATATGTGCAATTTTTTTGCAGTTAAATCTCTCGTAAAACATTTACGACACTGTACGTCACAATAATTAAATTCTTCGACGCTGTTGATAACTCGTACTTCTACATGTCAGAAACTCAATCAGAAAAGGGTGATGAAAAATCTGTACAGATACAAGCTGTCCGCTGTAAAACAAAGGCGGAAACAGATCCATTACCAAAGAAAAACAGAAATACAGCAAACAAACATCATTAGACTTCCTGTCTGTGAGGCTCATGCTGGGAGTGCCACAGGAAGTCTTCTCTGTCTAATCCACTTATAAACTTACAGACCGCATGTTTCTTTCACACACACAAGCACTTCAATACACACAAACCTACAGGCTATAGAATATAGAGCAAATGCAGAACAGAACCCTGTGGATTCAACATTGCTTTTAGTTTGAGGCTTGAGTCACATTCAAATTTCCCAAAATTCATGTTAAATATTTTTTGTGCTATTCATTTAAACAGACCGTGTTGACCATGACGAATTCATGTAGAAATCTAAATACACAATTGTTTTTATGACTCTTTATGCCAACTAATAAGGGCATTACACATGTAACACTTGCTCTCCCTGTGTTTGAAACATAACATGTTACTCTTCAGAAAGGTAGATTAGGGACTTTGCTGATAAGACACCTGAAGAGTGAAGCAAGGCTTTCACAAGAGCTATTCACACTGAAACTATCGTGGGAGGGAACACGAGGCCTGTAAATGAAGCATATGACATTAAAACATGCGTCTGGGGGTTTATAATCACAGGGCCAGTTAAAATGTAGAGCGAGTAATTCATATCAGCACCACAACCTGGATAGCAAACCAGCATGAAATCCTTGCTTTCCACGACACAAATAGCTCAGGGCTGATAGAGTCGTCGGGCAGCCAACATCCATAGATCATACACAGAAAAATATACACATGCTAGGACTGACCAATATAGCTAAATAGCAAACAAATACGCATTTAAAATTAAAAGAAACAAAAAAATTGGGCCGTGGTTTGTTTTTTTCCCACTCGCAAGCTCGCAACAAGACAGACGTTGAAGGGGGGGTGGTTAACAGCTCTGGCATCAAAGAAACGTTTTCAGATTTTGATTAAAGATTACGAGGACACATGAAATTAAAAATGACATGCATGGATAATTTATATTGAACACTGCAATATTCCATAAAAAAATGAAGAATTGAAGATTGCTAAGCATTTTGATGTTAAGTCTAATGCTCTACAGTTTACTGTTGCAGTATCTTCAGCACTCCATAAATATCCTAAAAGAGAAAGTTTTAAAAAGAAAACAAAAATTTTGTTTTACAAAAATAGCACTCTGGTCCTCTTTAAAAGGATGAAGTGAAAGACATTTTGTAAAAGAGCAACAGGAGTCTGCCTCTTCTAAAACTGCTGAACAAACTGTTGATAATACTAGAGATGTGGGAGGACAGAAAGAACAGGGCACACACTTTTCCTCTAGGTTTTATTTACCCCATTACCATGTTAACAGCCTGTAGGAAAACCTGACCAGCTTTGCAGTGAAGGAGAGCAAGAGAAGCAGAGGAATGGCGAGTGTAGTGTCCACAGATGCTCTGTGGGTAATTTTTACTTCTAGGAAACCATCCATTGATTCTGGAGTGGCATACTGTGGAGACCAGAAAAAAAAAAATCAATAATGTGTTGAAGGTCTGAGCATACAAAGCTGTCTCGAAGACAGAAACACTGCATACTTTTGAGAGAAAAGAGCCCCAGGACAGCACGTACTGTACCGATCTCTCCATCACGCCTGTTTTACCCATGTGGGGGGATGTTACAGGTACATGTGTAATGAGTATATGTATGCGTCTATAAGCTTTTGTGCAGGAAACGTTTGAAGATGTACGCTTGTTTTTACGAATGTAACCACTACAGTATTAATCACTGAAAATCCTTTTTCATGAGAGTTCGTAAAATCTAGCAACGTGAGTGGCTGTGACAATTTTTGATGTGATACAGTCATGTTAACTTTCAGTAACTCAAAGATAACCTTTATACTAATGAGCGATGATGCATCACAGTGACTACTGGGAGTGAACGGGAGTGAAGTTAAGTAAATATAATTTGTCTCCGCTCACATGCACAGAAATAAAAACAGATATGCGGAAAATCGAGTTTAAATCAAGCTGATAATCATTCTTCTTGTTTACCCATTGTGCAGCCCATCAGTAGCATCAGGGTAACCAGAGAGAAAAACACCCAATAGTGACAAAACAGAAAAGTGATCATCAGACCTCCAGAGATAAAAGGCTATGAGTGTTAAGAGCTTTAAGGTTCATGTGAGTGATCCAGAGGTTATACAGTATATGCAGGTAGGAAATGGCCTGAGGAACATGCAGAAATAATGCAACATAGTGCACGCAAATAAAAATACGAGGAAAAAATATGAAGGGGGAAAAAAATGCAGCATTCCACCAAAAACCAAGTTTTGCACTTTGGTCTGGTCTGGTGAAAAAGGCCAAACAACTGTTGGCTGCTTGTGCGGGCTGAGGGAATAAAACCATTCCTGGAGGCTGTGGAACTGCAGACCTCAGAAAAAAGGCCAGAAAAACAGAGAGAGTGAAAGAGAGAGAGCTGTTGGCAAGCAAATAATCCTATTGCAATGATACTGTATTATTTTAATTGTCAATTAATCCCTGTTAATCAAATGAATGTAAATATTAATTTAAAAAGTTAAACATTAAAATTAAATATTGATAACTGGACCTTCTGGCTCTTCAGCACTAAGAGTGAATGCTGGTCATTTCAGAGCGAGACTGAAAACTTCCAAGCGGAAGGGCAACAAGCTACAGAAGCCAATTTCTTGAGTGAGATTGTTATCCAATCTTAAGACTCTCTCTTTCTGGAGGTGCCTCAAGGGAGGGGGGGGGGGGGCAGTCATGGAAAAGCAATATCCCTCACAGATCTCCCTGCATTCACTTCCCCTCAGTATGCTTGAAGTTCACGGTCTTGGTGGTGTCACAGCAGGTGTAATTTATGAGCTGTTAAGAAAGCTGGGCTGTAACTGAAAAACTGGAGTACACTGTAACCTCCAGCTCCCCTACTGAATATTCCCCTAACACCACACTGACCCCAAAGTGTGAAGGCCCATAACACAGGCAGAGGGCCTCTTACCCTGCCAGAGTCCCCTAAAATACCTTTCACATTTGACTCTGCTTTCTCTTCTACAACACCAATTTCAGACTTGCAAGAAAAAGACAGACAGGCATAGCATGTTGGGTTTTGGATGCTGGTGTTTCCACTAGGCTTCCTAGCCAACTTAACCAGCATAACTTCAGTCATAATATCAGTCAAAGAGCTTCACCATGCTGGTTGGCCAACTTTACCACCAACTTCAACACTTCAACTTTTGGGTTAGTGGGTTAGAGGCTAGTTTAACCTCTTAAACTAACACCAAAACATAAACTAACTTAGACCTTGATTGGAACACCGCTGGTCTTTTCAACAGAGAATGGTGTGGTCGCCCAATACCCTTGCATTTTGTTTTCATTGTGGCTTCCTACTTTTTTAATGATTATAACGTTTACCAAAACAAATAACACTGATTATTTGGCTCTGCATTTAACAATTGGAGCATGGCTACTGATGTTGCACTAGAAGTAGCTTTTCTTTCTTTCTGATGGGGACATGTGCTTCTCACATGCTGCTGTGAGAACTAAAAATGCAGGTCAGGAAATGTGCATTTCGAAGCGCTCTCTCACACATCTGTGCAATACCAGCCATGCAGAGCATTATCTGGTCTGCTGGTTTCTTTTCTAAACTCCTCGGATGAGGCCCAGATTACACTGCAATTACACTACAAGAGAGAGAAAGAGAGGGAGCAGGGAGGACCACTTTGAATTCTGACACAGCTGAGATGCAATACAGGACAATCTAGACACGGACAGGTGCAGAATCTTAATCCAGTGACACAGTAATTCGTTTTCAGCGTGAGATCCTGGCATTGGACATCTGTCACGCTGTGATACCCTGCTGCAAACCCATATCAAATGAACTAAATTAATACAAAGCACTGTTTGCAAGTCTAGACTAAAAGGGTGTTAAATTCCATTTGGATGTATAATAAACTCAGGACCATGAGAAGGGGCAATATTTCAGCCCAGCGTACTGTATGCTGGAATTCAGGAATGTGTGTCTCCTATTTCCTTTTTAAGACTGGTTAGTCTGGTTGCCATTTATACCAGAATCCTACTTGGAAAGCACATTTTTCCTGAACCACCGGACAATTGCATTAGACCCTATTTGGGAATATTTGCTTCCAAGGACATGAAAGTCGCTCATGGAAGTGGGAAGATGTTATTTGAAAACATGAATGCTATGCTATGCTTACACGTTCAACTTTTTCATCCTCACATTAAACTAAACTCACTCTCGTAATTTGGTTGCAACTTCTGAAAATGTATTCACTTTGCTTATAGTATGCGGTGTCACTAACAAAACTCAAAACTGAAATCTTTGTATGAACAGAAGCGTATCTGGAACTCCAAACAGTATTGACAACCACATTCTGCTGCTGTGTGAACAATGCCAGATGCAGCAAGACGATCAGAGCTAATAAGCAAGGAAAGACCTCAGAACCTACCAGTGGCCTGTTGTGTTGTCTCTGGGTAATGATTTTGCAGGCCTGGGATCTCTGGAACTGTAGACCGCAACCCTGCAAGAAATAAATCGAAGATCAATAAGAGAGGATTCAGACTGAGGAGGGGAGAGCGCAGTGTGAGGAAATCAAACAGGCAGCGCAAAACAGCACAAAGCCTAATGAAGCCCCCCAAAAGCCATTTTCCTCTCCACAAACCCCCGCCTTTACTGGATCTCCTCCCTCGGTCTTGATGGAAAGCTAATCTCCCATGTCTCAACACCCACCCCGCAGCGAAGGCTAAGCACTGCTGCACCCTTTTCTAAAAACACCGTGTTCTCCGTTTTAAGTGCCGGGTGGTACATTTACTTCTGCTGCTGTCATCTTGTTGAATTCCAGTGGCTGCAACAGGTAATAACATGTACATTCCAATAACGTCTCAATGCATCGTTGTCATCATTGAATTGTAAGGCAACGCTAAGCACCCCACAGCAAAAGGAACTGTGCATGGTTTACTCACTGCCAAAAAACAAAAAACAACTGGAAAACACATTCCTACATTCTTTTTCTGGGTGAACTATTAAAGCTAATCAACAGATCTAAAGTTTTGGGCTTAATCGTGTTACATAATTAGATTTCAACAAGTCTTTAGTTGGAAAAAGGACGGGGGGTGTAATGAGGTAATGATGTCATCATTTAAAAGAGGAAGGATGAACCCATGTGCCACACACAGTCTGAGCCAAAAAGGGCAAATCAGGGCTTGGGGAGCGTGCAAATAGCAGTGAAGATGCAGGACTGAGACCTTTCGACATGCTAAATTTGTGCCTTATTAGCTCAGGTCAGAGATCAGCCCATCTGTTTGCTCAGAGGACCTACAGAATAATACTGAACCAGACAGTAATGCACATCAGAAACAAATATCAGAGATTCTACAGAACAAGCACAAGTCTTCTGCCCCGAGTTTCCACAAACAGCAGAGCTATTTCAACAATATTTAATTATTAAAATTAGTTTATAATGTTGGTTCAGCTTTTTTGTTAAATTGGTTCACAATTCTGCCATTATTTAACACAGAAAACACAAAAAAAGTTAAATGGTTTTACGTGTTTTTTGCATATGTGGCAAGCTAATACACAGTGGTATCCCCAAAGTACTTATTTAAAGGGTAAAGAATTAGTCTACATGATTTCTTCATACTGTGTGTGGATTACTGAGTTGGATTTAAATGCTGCGCATTTTACATGATCCTGGATAGTTCATTCCTCCAAGCTCACTTGCCATCACAGAAAGGGAACTCTATTCTAAACTGATTGGGAACAGATTTTATTCAATGTAAATAGGATTAGATCACTTCTTTATGAGTGGGAGCGATACTGGAGGTCTGTCTGAGCTGCTTCTCCAGTATTTGAGCTTTGTGTTGAACCAGGAATTAAAACGTAATAATAATGTATGCAAACAGAATTCTGGATTTGACAACAACTTTGTGTCAAGCCTAACATTTTACTCACTGAAACATACAGCTGTTACCTTTAAATATTTGGGGACTTAAATTCCCAGTGTATTTTGAGATTTGGAGGTGGGAACAGTCCACACTGGACTTGGGTTGTTTGTGCTCGTATCTCGATTAGAACATCTGGAAAACTTCATATGATCTCAAACGTGACGTTCACAAAGACAACAGCGAGGAAGAAAACGTTCCATTTTGTTTCTGAATAAAAAAACGAAGTAGATAAGCTGAGGCTAAACTAGTGCTTCATTTGTTTCTTATCTGGTGTAAAATGCATTTAAAAGACTTCTCGGTTCTTTAAGTTTGAGAGCAGGTCTGTCGTCAGTGTCAGCGGTCAGCAGGTCATTGCATGAATAGCTGTCTGTGTGCAAAGAAAACAAAAAAAAACCACACGTGTCAACGACCAATATCTTTAATGAAACGGCAAATCTGTGTCCTGCCAGACACAGGTTGTGAATTCTGACATATCGCAGTGATAACTGCTGAAAGATTTTTGTTGATGACAGAAGTGTGGCACTTTGTCCTTTTGAACAGTGTAGTTAACTAGTTTGCCAGATTGAGAAGGGTTTAGATTCCTCTGGGGAGAAAGCAAGAGGAAAAACGTGAGGGCTCTGTCTTTAAAAGGCCTTGGTCTCAAATTGCGAGTAGAGTCCCTGTTTTAATTACAGCACTGGCATGGCGTCTCACTCGATACAGATAACAGATCTGAGACCACTGAGTTGAAAGGCAGCAGTGTTAGACTCTCTGATCGCTGAAATGAATCCACATGCTGTGACTCCATCAGGGGGGTTTGGGTGTATATGCATCTGACATTCAAATTCATCTGGTTTCTCTGTTTCGCCACGTCCAGGTAACAGATCTGAGACGGACTCCATCCAGACCACTGTATTTGCACAGAAATATTTAATTGCATAAACAAATACACCTTTATATAAAAACATATAAACATAAGCACCAAAACTATTATAACCATAATAACCACACTATTTTTAGCACTAAGTCTGTATGTATGTTCTCTGAAGGTTATCTACCTAAACTACCTACTGAAATATAAACTTCAATCTCTCTGATTTGATCTAATCATATGAACTACACTGCCTCATATATACCATGAATGTAAAGCTTCATAATAAACTTCCAAAGTAACTTCAAAGGAAATAGCCCACTTCCTGAAACCTGGTTGCAAATCCCGAGCAGCATTCACATAAACACACACATTGAGACTAAAACCAGACATTTCCTACCTGCCAACCAATTAGACAGCTGCATCTGAACGATGCCTGCATTTAGCAACTGTAAAATGCCCCACATAAACGCAATCTGTCTGTCCCTTTACAAGTCATGTGGCTGCATTATCATTTTGATTTGCACTTTTAATTACACACGCCGCAGGCCTCCAAGTGCAACAAACCTCGCGCACACACGCCCCTCTGAACATTCACACACATGGCACAAAAAACATACAGACATACTGAATCCAGAACCCTTAAATTGTTAAAAAAAACCTCTCATGCCAAGTCGAGTACTCAGTATTTACAAGCAGCCACTGACTACAGTCAGGCTGGAAGCCCACAGACTCCCGCGTTCTGATGAAATGACTTCCGCACCACTGCTACGCTGACATTAAGTGGAAGACCGCATCGTTAGACAGGTTTCGTGAATTAAACTTTGATGGCCAAAACATTGTAAGAATTCAATTCATTTCTATGAATCACTTTACACAAGCCTGGTCAATGAATCGATTCAAAACCGATTCAGTGAAAATTATTTGAAAATTATTATTCAAGTTCAAGACCAAGTTCAGAACATACTATATAAATAGTCTGTGAAAGCTTGGAAAGCTTGCTTTGAGTCGTAAGAGTGACCAAAAATGAAGAATTTGCTTTCAGCTTCACATTCACTTGGTCACTTTATTCCATTCATGTTTTTCACAGCAGTACTCCAATATCACAGCTCATACAAATTCATAACTTATAACTCATAATCTTTATATATTGTTATTTATTATTACCCTTACTTTTGATGTTTTTACTACTAATATTATATTGCTATATTCTGTATTGTTTTTTTATTGTTTGCTTTTGACACCAACATGAGCAGTGCTCCTAATTTCATTGTCAGAACTGTACAAAGACAATAAAGGCTTTCAATTTAATTCAATTTAATTCTGTAGATCTATTTTATACTTTGAAACTACATCACATGTAAAATAAGAGCACTTGTGAAGAAGAACAGATGTTTGTCTGTTCTCTAACAAGCTGATGCAGGAATTGCTCAAGTATTGATTAATAATGTTTTTGAAAATCATCCCAGAGTTTTGTTCTGAATTGTGTGGGCCGCTTCTCTAAAAGAGGTTTGTCAGAACCCGATCCAGTTAGAGAATAACTAATGCTTTACCTCCAGCGAGAAGTGTAAGCATACGATAGGAAAACAGAGAGAAACAGGCCTCTCTTGTTGCAGATTGGGGCCCTCAACTCTGCTTTGTTTTTGGGTCCATCCCAGGATCCCACGGCCAGGGACCACAAGCACTTCAGATCATTGAAACACAAACACCAAAACTCCTCGGAGACCCCAGCACACGGCACACATCCGGTAGATGGCTCTTTAAAGTCCATGGTTTGTTTGGCCTAGAAGCTGGACATGGTAAAATGCATGGACCCCTGACTGACTTTATTCCATGGATGTTTCCAGGAATGCTGCTCTCTTCCATACAATAAGGGTGGATGGGTACTAAGGGCTAGTAAAGTAAAAACTGGCCCGTACAATGTGCACAATATTCCAAGTTATTTGAGCGTTAGTCTGATGTGAGAAACAGGCTAAAAAAACTGCTAATAAATGAAAGACTTGACATAAAAGTCTCACTTGATGGCCGTGGTCACCATTCACTTTCACTGCCTGGAAAACTGCAGCTTGGACACACTGCTGTAATGAACTTTACTGTGTTCCATGCAAGAAAAAGTCAAATGGGCTTTAAAAGACACAAACACATTTCTACAGTCGTGGCTGAGGAATGATGGAATCCAACAACATCAAGATTATTCTGATTGTCATGTTATGCGTTCGCTCTGATACTATAACCCTGAAGATAGTTTGATGAGTAATGCTGGGGTTAAGGAAACATCTGGGCAGACGGTCATCATCTGCAGGGTTTACTGCAGTCTGGAGGGCAGGCCAATACCAGGAGAAACGGAGGGTCACGCATAGGTCGATCCCCGCTGCATTTCACCCTATGACATTCCCATCTGCCTACCAGTGCAATCACCCCTTCATCTATGGTACATTCATATTAACCTTCTCCACAGCGACACCAGCCACCACTAAAGCCCTCCGTATTGCCTCTACACAAAGGACAAATACCACAAACATGCTATTAACATACTTTTATTTACAAACTGTAAATATATATGTAATTTTATGTGCATGTTTATATCTATACACACACACACACACGCTGACAGACCTTTAACAGAATAGTAGAATATAAATGAATCATCAACTACACATTGACTTAATTGTGTCATGTTTAAACATCCATGCATCAAAACTCTGTCAGCGTGTCATGTTAAGAGCAAACGTCAAAGAGACCATTCAGATGCATGAGCAACAATCCAAAAATGGAGAGTGAGAATGAGAGAGATAGCAAAACAGACAGAGAGAGAGAGAAACTGTGTTTGTGTGGTAGGATGAGACAAGGCCACGTTGAGTAGCAAACCACAGCTGGGCAGCTCTGGGCCGTGGGTAGGTTAGCTCAGGGTTAGAGCTGGGAGGGGAAAACAATGCTGCCTGGCTTGTCAAAATTCTAATTTATGGCCAGTCGTCCAGCGAGCAGCATTTGGGCCCAGTGCCTTACAGTTCTCTTACAAGAGGAGGTGGGAAGGAGAAGAAACCGCGGGCCGTTTGTGTGTAAATGTGGCGATTGTGCTCATTATAGAGAGAGAGAGAGAGAGAGAGAGAGAGAGAGAGAGAGAGAGAGAGAGAGAGAGAGAGAGAGAGAGAGAGAGAGAGAGAGAGAGAGAGAGAGAGAGAGAGAGAGAGAGTGAGTGAGTGAGTGAGTGAGTGAGTGAGTGAGTGAGTGAGTGAGTGAGTGAGTGAGTGAGAGAGAGACAGAGTAAATCTGTGAAGTTTGTGTGGTTGCACCACTTTCCAGAACCTCTGCTGCGTTGGCACGAGATTAAACTACTTGTGTGTAAACAGAGCTACAAAAAAATAAATATAAACCAGCAAAAAGGCAGAATAAAATCTTGTCTACTTTTGGAAGCCAGGGTATCGTGTGTCTATATTTTTTAAAGTTTTCATTGGTTTTTACTCAGTTCACTTATAGTTTTTATTTTTAGTTTTGTTTTTAGTGTCTTAAAATCAGTTTTCCTTGGTTTTCACCTAGTTCGCTTTCAGCGTTTTGAATAAATGCATTAAAATAGCAATAGATGATAATAAATATTTGGAATTATCTCATGTCAAAAAGTGTGTTATCCCAGTACTCGCATTTGGTCAATTTCATACACTGACTCACAATACCTCCCCAATCCCTTCATCACAATCAGTCTCATCATTAAACACTTATTGACAGAAAACAGACTGCCTTTAAATAGTAAATCCCTGTGGGATGGAAACGGACAAAGCTGGTAATGAATCCAGTTACAATGACTGCTCTGAATATTCCCTTGTGAGCGGGACCCAGACCAGGTTTATTACTGCCTTAGCTAGTCTACACAGGGTCTAATGCACTAAATTTAGATGCATGTTTGTGTGACATTTACAGTGTATAATCTTGTACACAACAGTTAGTTCCAGCCCTCTAATTTGAGTTGCCAAGCAGAAATCCAAAAGCTCTGATATTTAACATTGGGATATTTGCTGTTTACACCACTCTGCTTGTTTCTGACCAGTGTCTGCAATTTCTCTTTATCTGTGATTGCTCAGAATAAGTTTTTCTCACTAGTGAGTGCAAAATGGCAAACCCGAGGTTCAGTAGCAGTGGAATGGATTCAGAAAGCTTTGAGCAGAGAAGAAGAAACTTCTGTCATTCCAGTTCACTTCCTTTTTCTGTTCCAGTATGTGTTGCTTGGGACTTGCAAAGCTTGATGCTTTTTCTTTTCTAATTATTTTTGCTGTCAGACAAAAAAAACACAAACTGCCTAAATCGTATGTTACTTGATAATAACTTCATGTTTACAGGACATTAACCCGTTATTCAGCACTAAATAACACGGCTGTGATTACCTGCGGTCAAATAAACTTACTCAACACTCTCGCTCGCTGTTTAACTGCACTGCTGTCGCGCTAATCTTCATTGAGGGCAGACGCTAGCAGGGAACGTTTGTCCTTCCTGTCAAGACACTTTAACCTAAAACCGCTGGGATGTCTGCAGCCCCTCAGGGGACTCGTTTATTTCTCGCTCCCTTCGCTCAAGTCCCCGTGTCAACCCAATCATCTCCCTGCCGCCATGATGAAAACAAACACGGCTACAAACAACCCAGTTCACATCAGCCATACGGACAGAGTGATTTCTTTAACAGACGTCCCGGACAGAGGCCCTGAATCATCTGCTTGAAAGCTGGTACCCTGCCCCACGTCAAAAGAGAAAAAACCTCTCACATCCCTCGCTGTCGCTCTGTGCATTAACTCTGCTTGACTAGGTCACCATATTAGATAGTATGCTTCCACCAGTGAGGTAAGAGATATAGGTCGGACGGGAGAATGGATGACAAACACCAGCCTAATCAGCATAAAAAGAGGAAAAAGATATAAAGTCTGCAGGAGGGAATATCAACAGATGAAGCTGCTACACGGGTACATAATTACAACAGTCATTACAGCCAGTTTCAGATTGTTGAGGCCCTGTAGCTACGGATGCCACTTTGTTTTATCCTGCGTCTGCATCGTCTCTGACAAAGTTCACTTTGAAAAGCTTTTCTATCAGTATTTTGGTTTCATTTTACTACTGAAAATTAATAAAAATATTCCTCAAACAAAACATTACCATGAGAAGCACATTTTTTAATATCTTAAATGAAGCATACTTTTCTTACCCTACTGGCAAATCTTCTTTTCTTGTTTTAAGCATAATCAACATTTGCAATGGAGCAAAAACAACAAACTTAATTTAAGACATAATTTTTTTTAAATATCATTTTGCTACCTTAAAGTAGTTTTACTGGAAAGGCAAAAATACTGATTAAGATATTCTTTTTTGCAGTATTATAGTTGTTCTTCGATTAGCAGGTTTCTGAAATTAAGGACCATACAACTCCACAGAGGAGATCTCAGTGTTACTGACAGTTTAAACATTGATTTCCTCTTCGATTCTTAGGGACCACAGACACAAATGAACACACATGCAGCAGATGCATGAAGAACTCCCTCAGACTGCCGCAGCTGATCACTGACTGTTTTCAGGAAAACAAACATGCACACACATGACAGCACTGTTTATGTCAGTGTGATGTGAGTGGGTTCAGCAGTGGGTTCAGGGGACAGTGCTCAATGACTTTCACGTCCCACTGTTTGCATTCCAGGCTGGAGTGTGAAGAGGACAAAGTTTAAGACACATGTGGACTGTCCTTTACACTCTCCATATTTCTGATAATCTCTCTCCACAGCTAACAGGGAACGCTCTCAGAAGGTTGGCTAATGTTGTGTAAAAGTTCTGTGAACGTTATCAGAATGTCTTGTAGTAACATTAGTAAAACTGTTTTTAACTTATACATCCTATCAAAAAGGTTACTTTTAAGTTGTTAGTGGAACATTTTAAAAACGTCACAGAATTTTACGTCTGTTTGAATTTTTTATAACCAAGCAAAAACATTAATCCAACCTCTAAAAAAATAGACATTTTGAATCCATTCCGATGTGCGTGTGTGTGTATTTTATTATACAGAACAATCAATGCAGATAAACTACTCAGCTAGTTTGGCGGTTCTTGCATTCTTTATTAGAATGAATTGGTTACTATCCTGCACCACAGCTGGAAAACTGTTTAATATATAAAACTAGAATGAAACTAGATATTACCCAACTCCTTAGTTACAAATGTTCTCACCCACACCTCCCAGTGTGCACATTTCATATAAAGAGCAGAGAGAGAAATTAACAAGTAAGGACAGAGAGAAAAGACAGAAATATATTCCCGTCACAACAAATTGCCTTCAAAACAAACAGTTCACACACCCAGAAACCTGCCAGGAACATGCAGCTAGTCATGACAATGACTAAAAATGTTTATTTTTGCTCTTTTTTACACGACTGACGATTCATTTTGACATTCCCATCAGATTCCTTGCACCTCAACAATTTCATCTCTTAAAGCGCATGTCGTCGTGTATGTGCGCTACATATATTTTTGTGTGGCCATTCAATGCTGCTCCATGTGACAACACAGTCACATGCAAAACACACTGACACACATGAAAAATGTGCCAAAGAAACTGAGAGAGGTGACAGAAAAAGAGAGTGACACAAAGGTGTTAGATACACGCTGTCAGCTCTGAGCTGGTTTGTGTGATGTCTACGAATGGAATCGGTTCTAATTTGGCAACTTAAAGCCAGGTTAGGTGTCTTTGTTACAGAAACACTTTTTATTATGCTGGCTGAAAGTCTAAAGGGGAAGTGGGATCTTTCAAAGCTAGCTTGCTGGGGCTGGCAAGCTTCAAAATAACCAAGAAACACTATAAATACTATGAAAAAATGATAAGGAGTGGTGGATAACACTTGTGCATTGTATTCAAATCGTCTAAAGCCTTACGATGCATGATGAATTTGACTGAACTTCAGAAACAGACTGAAATTCAGAATCATTTCCTTTAATGATTTTTAGTACTTGTAAGGAAACATCAAGTGACTTGTAAGGAAAATGTATGCCATTTATTATATTTAAAAAATCCAAATGAAAAGACAAAAAAAAAAAAAACCCTCTGTTTTCCAAAACGTCTTCCCTGTCAAATCCAGTGAAATCAAACAAAAAAAGTTAAAGTGTGAGAGTTAGAGAGAAGTATCATCACCTTATTACCATCAGCTGACGGGAATACAGAAGGTTCTTCAGCCCTGAGCAGTTCTCTCTCAGCCTACAGAACACATACTGATCACACTTTACTGATGTTTTTTCTCTTTGTGTATTCAATGAAGAGCTCAGTTCCAGAAACCGATGATATGAAACATGATTCATGTCCCCATTTAGCTGGTAATGAAATAATAGTATGTATCCCACCCCGAAACAGAGAGCAACAGAGTGAGAAAGAGGGATAAAGAGACGTGGGGGAGGCTGTTTATGATGGATACACCCGGGTGTTTATACACTGATCAGACAGCAGTGGTGTGTGTACAGTGTGTGTTATACAGTCATGTGACAAACGTGACACCAGGCTTTGCCCACAATGCCCGATCTGTTTGCGGCCCCAGAAACATTGTTGTGAGGGAAAACACACTTAAAATGAATGGTGACCGCTGATAAGTATTGTTTATCTGTGCACGTTTATTTGTGAGCCCAAAATATGCTAATGACGCTAAATAATGCTAATTTACCAACTGCCATAACAATGCAATGTTTATTGCAGCAGAGAAGCAGTGATGCACTTTGTACAGCGCATTTTTTAACATGCCTAGTTTACATGGAAAGTTGCCGTGTTTGTGCTGAAGTAAAAGACAGCACCTTGATTTTACACCGAAATTCTGCATGAAAATTGGTGCAACAGCTTTGCGAATTCACCTCAGCGCGGCGACTTGCATGCTGCAACACTTAAGTGAGAAGATTTTGTCCTGAACAGAATCGACGCTAATGAGTCACGCAAGAAAAACAGTGAGGTTCTTTATGAAACGCAGTCACAAGACATTCTTTGTTCTCAAGCAAGAGGCTAAAGCTACTTCAGCGAGACGTGTGACAGAAAAAACATGGCAGGGAGGTTTTAGAAAAAAGATGGCGCCGTTGTGAGCGCCGTTGTGAGCGCCGTTGTGAGCGCCGTTGTGAGCGCCATAAGACGGCAGAAGTGTTGCTTTACAAGTCCCCTTAGCCAATAACTCGCTGGAGCTCTCTGAACTCAACATATATGACAGGCCAGGCTAGTTAGCCTTCTAAATGAAGCGTTCTGCAATTCACACTAGGAACGGGAACCGTAATTGAACGATTTTGGTTCCGATTTCTCTTAACAATCCTTTCAGTACCAGAAATGGCTGCCATTGGGAATTGAACTAATGCGCCACCACACAGAGTTAAAGAAGATATGAGACTGAAGATTCATCAAAAGGGTCTGAATTCAAGACTTGCCAAGCCATTTTCAACCTCTGACCCCAACAGAAAGAAAAACACTATCCTTCACAGGGTACCATAGGGCTGTAACAGCACAGCTGAGACCCTGGAAAACTCCTTGTGTCACCTTTTCATTAACCCCGGCCTAGATGCCTACTAGCCCTTACTGACCAACTGTACCGTGTGAGAGAGAAGAAAACAACTGGGGTCCTGCGCATGTAAAAACAGCTTACTGTACCTGAAGAACCTATACTAATGACACGGGACACCAGTGAAGAACCTGATCTGTCCTTACACGAACTAGACCAACAGACACCACCTATAGAATGATGTCTGAGCCGAGGACGCTAAATGTCACGAACAAAAGCCAGATTGTCCGGCAGTAAAGTAAGATAGAATGGGTACGGTTAAAGGCTTTCAGCCTGATGAAAGAGTCCTGTTATTGAACCACAGACAAACCGGGACTCATGAAACCTGACAGGAGATGAGCTACGAGAGCGGGAGATTCCTGCAGTGTAAACACGTACGGACATTAACTGAATCTAACTACTGTTATCAGTAAATACTTGCACATGTCGAAATACATATACATATACATATACACACACACACACACACACACTCATATATACACACAAATATATACACACACACACAT
Organism: Chromobotia macracanthus; assembly: GCA_036877525.1. Lineage (NCBI taxonomy): Eukaryota > Metazoa > Chordata > Actinopteri > Cypriniformes > Botiidae > Chromobotia > Chromobotia macracanthus. The sequence goes on from JAZGTH010000009.1 coordinate 2,924,403, forward strand.
ACTGTACATGCAGTGTGTGTATGTGTGCATATATATGAATAATCACTGGTTCCAGCTAAAACCATAATAGCCAGATTTTCTCTGTGATCCAAACTGTTTTAATTATAAACAAAAGGAGCAATAAACCCGCCTCATGTCTGAAATCAACGCTGCGTTTTCCCCCACAGTAGAGAACCACAACACCAGTGAAGAAGACTGGCACCAGATTAAAGACGCTGCCAACACAACTCTGTCAAATTCCCCAACAAACGGTTGCCAGATCCTCAGACAGTAACATCAGATGAAGTAACAGCAAACACAGAGCCAGAGTAATGAGTCACGCTTGACGATTTGCCCAAACAGAACCGCTGAGAGTATGTGTACAGAAAGCAGAATGTCACTGATAAGACAGCTGAACGAAGAACACCGGTCAGTTTGGACGTTGAGAAATCAGCTCTCGGCATACAGGAAACTGTATGGGGGTCAGATATTTAAGCCATAACAAATTCATTGCACTGCCAACCGCTTAATATGCACCCAAACCAAAAATGCTTTTGAGGCTTTGAGCTGGTGTTACGTTACACTGAAGCTCGGGGGTAATGCAGTGGGGTCCCGACGCCATGAAAACATTCATAACACAATCCAAATATTCATGCAAATAAATCACTGACATAAAATATTATCTTCAAACCATACTCTGAGTAAATCTGCTAGTACTTTAAGTTTATCTTGACTTGCTGCAGATTTTTGGCAAGAAACAAATGCGTATTCACACTCGGAGACGTCCGTCTCACGTGGTGAGGACAAGTTACGTTACCTGAGGTACTGAAAACACACTCTGTCAAACAGCTTGTGGCAGAGAAACTTCTCCTTACAAACACTGAGAGGATTGGCTAGTTGCTCTCCCGTCTCAGCTTTGCAAACCACATCTTTACAATCCTTGATGAAAAAACATAGCTTTCTGTCAGAGCGGGACACAGCTAAAATTGATATAGTCTTTCACCGCAGTAGATGGCTGGGGAGATTGTGGGATGTTGCTCTCCACTTAGTGTATCGTTAAAAATCCCTAAGAGGACCAGGAATATTTTTCAATGTCTCCACTGCAGAACTGCCCGATTCTTTAGGCCTCTTATTATTACCAGCTAACACAGCATAATGTCCCCTTCACTGTGCACCCTTAATGCACACGTTTACAGACTTCACAGCACTCTGTTACCCAGCATTCAATGAAGAGAAGGACTGTGAGTGCTGAGCGTGCTATTTGAGACAGTTTGTAAGGTCCATAATGTATCAGTTTATATAGCGGTAGACTACAGTAAAAAGTAGACTACAAAAGCCCATTTTGACCTCAGCTATCTTGTCAGCTTGGAGGGTCTTGAAAAAGCAGAAACAGTTGCTCTAAACCAAGTCAAAATATTGCCTACACAATTGCCATTGAGGCCCTTAAAGGCAGGGTAGGTAATTTCGGCTAGCTAGCTTTAAAGGAGTAAGATCCCACCCTCCATTGCCTGCAGTAGTGCCATGCAAACAAGCTGTTCTGTGTATACCAGCTGCTCCTTTGGATGACACCCCAAATTTAACCCTCAAAGGGGCTGTAATTGGTAGGCTGCTGGTAACAGGTGTAGCTGTCTGGCTAACGGGCACCAATTAGTACAGCCTCGTTCTGAGAAATAAAAACGATCAGTATTCTTTCTTTCAATTATCTCTTAGCTCTTAACCTGTAAAATAAGATTTCATTCAATCAACGGGAAGAAACATTAAAAGGGCATTAAGTGATCCTCAAAACCTTCTCCAAAAGGAAACATAAACATACCAAATGCCATTTTAAAATCTTAAATCAAAGCTTGTAAAATTACAGGGGTTGGCTGGACTATCGAATGACCTACATGCAGCATACCAAACATTAAATGGTAAGTAAAAAATAGCAGTGACCAGTTTATGGTGATAGTAATTCATCACATCAAAGCAAATTCATCTGAAATGTATCTGAGTGGGAGGCTAATGCAATGGCTCGAGCGGAGCACAGAGGGCACAAGCGCTCAGAAATGTCAGTGATTTACGATAAACTGCATAAATACCAAACACAAGCCCTCAGATTTATATGGGGCAACAGACCATGTTGCAGTGCCGATTCTTTCACCTGATCCCGCCTGCTGATGTGACCTGAGTTTTTAATTACAACTCAGAATATCAAGAGCAACATTAGAAGAACGTCATAAAAATGATTTTATCAAGAGCATTACTTTAAAGATTTAACTGGTATTAATCAGTCCTGACAGACTGAATGCATGAGTAGAAACAAATCTGCTCAAAGTATAGATTTCCAAAGCATTGTAGCATAACATTTCGACAAAGTCAAAGACATCTGTGATCTGTGAACTTGAAGCATCACGAAATGGTTTGGATTCTTATGCACTGCAAAACAACGTGTCTCTCTAGTCCAACGTAACAAGCGTAACCAATTTGGCTCTTGGGCAACAGTTCAATCACATACCTCTGATACTTATGTGAAGAGTTTCTTTAAGATAAAGAAATTCTAATTTTAATTTCTTTAAAATAATAAAAGTCATTATAAGCCATGTGGGCGGGAAACAAAACTCAAGGTGCAAAATGCTGTTTTAGATATTTAAGGGTTTACCAAGCATACAACTGTTATTATAAGATGCTAGATTCAGTGACATATACTTCATGGAAACACAATGTGTTAGTTGGAGCAGATATAGTTGGGGCTTTTGAAGAATCTCTTTGGAGGAGCTTCATTTGGGATTCAGTCGGTCAACAGACGCCCTCCTTGAAAATGTGTCTTTCCCAGACTATGAAAATCCCAACCCATAACAACAGACAAAGACAGAACATGGGCTTCTACCGTAGAGAGTGAGAGCAAACCTAAACAAGCTAGCTTACTAGCTGCCCAAAGGCTAGTGGTAAACAATGCTAGATAATTCGAAGCTAACCTACCGCATGATAATATCCACTGAGCTGCATGCTGTGCTGCACTATTCTCAGCTAGCCTTGACCATCTCAGGCTAAACTTGGCAGTGAAAAGCTATGCGTGTACAAGTACAGAGATTCTCCACTCCTTAGTCAGGTGTACACCGTTCATAAAATGTATTTTACGTCTTATACTACTGTTGTTTGTGCGACTGTACGAAATGGCTCCAGTGAGATCTTGGGTCAACGTCAAGGCAGGCTGTAAAACATCAACATTCTTTCATATCAGACTGTACAAATATAACTCTTCATGTTTCATATCATATAGACAGGCTAGTGTAAACGTGGCAACCAAAGACATCTTTTACGATCCAAGAAATTAGTCTCAGATGGTAAAAACATGGCCAAAAAAAAAAAAAATCACTCAGTGTGGACCCGGTTTTAGCCAGTCAAATGGGCCAAAAAAGTCATGTGAGGGTTACAGAGAGGTTACTTGGACTGAAGCTCATTCAAGAGAAAACCATTGCTTTGATGGCCAGGAGAAACGTCACATTATTTTACCCCTGCGATATGGAGTACTGGCCTTTTCAAAGAGTGCCTGGATAAACAGAGCAACTCAATACATTCAAAGCAAAACAATCTGCGCCATTAGACCAAGCACAAAGCCCACTGCTGAACGAGAGAGAGAAAAACATGAAAAGGTGGGGAAGAGGAAGATTATCAGATGAAAAAGTCACAGAGAGGTGAGGGATTAAAGAAGAGGAAGAGAGGAGCTGGACCCAGAAAAGGCATCAGTTTTCCTCTTTAATTTGTCTTTTCTCCATTCACTCCACTGTACTTGCAGGTAGAGAGACAATAAGCAGACAGTATTGTACTTGAAGAGAGAGAGAAGCTTTGGTCTGATGCACTAAGAATGAGTTGCGACCACTGATAGGCTTTTAAAATACAGAAAATACACAAGATATATGCCTGCATTTAACTCTCCTCTCCATTATTTGATGAATTACCGCTGTCACAATCACTAGAAATCTACACAAACATCTCTTCTGAATAAAATTCTGCTTACCGACTGTTTTATCTTCGAGAATTATCAAAGCTGCGATCTGTAACTTTAGCCTATTTACCACCATTTTTGTTGGTAGCCTAAAACTGCAGGTTACTTTCAGAGTTATTTTCTTACGTGGATGACATTTAGATACTAAACAACTGCTGTAATAACAAGCTACAAACGCTGCACCCTCTACAGTACCCGCACATGTGATATAGTAGCCGGATCTTCTTCTTTGTGTTTACAGACGGACATTTCCCGTAAAATCCGACTCAGCCAGTCTGACTGATCTTGTCATGTTCTTGCACAACAACGGATTTTTGTTCATTTTTCATCAAAAAAGTTATGAATTGCAGCTTTAATTTAAATTCAGCGCTGTGCTATTTCAGAACATTTACGGTCTGATTAAACATGACTGCGGATGGTGAGAGAGTCACAAACAGGTTTTTGCATTGAAACGCCACACACAGAAGTGAACTGCTTGCCAGGGGCTGTTTAAAGACAACAGAGACAGTAAATAGGGGAAAGGTTACGCTGCAGTTCTGGGGGACCTCAGGACAGGTTTCCTAGTGAGTCTCGCTGTATCCTGGATCTCCACAGTGCAGACCGGGTCTGGGTACACATGTGGGGTGACAGTCTGAAAGCAGAGGGGCCCAGGAGAACAGACTATACGAGACTGAGCCACGCTTGATTTAAGATGTTTGAGTGCAAGCCAACATTCCTAAGGAGAAGAGAGTGAGCAGGCAAAAGAAGTCAGGCAAAAGAAAGATGAAAGGATGGTGTATGTGTGTGTATGTGTCCATGTATATGTGTGTGTGTGTATGAGAGAGAGAGAGAGAGAGAGAGAGAGAGAGAGAGAGAGAGAAGTGTGTGTGTGTGTGTGTGTGAAAGAGAGAAAGTGTGTGTGTGTGAGAGAGAGAGAGAGAGAGAGAGTGGTGTGTGTGTGTGTGTGAAAGAGAGAAAATGTGTGTGTGTGTGTGTAGAGAGTGTGGTGTGTGTGTGTGTGTGTGAAAAGAGAGAGGTGTGTGTGTGTGTGTGTATGAGAGAGAGAGAGAGAGAGAGAGAGAGAGAAAATGGTGTGTGTGTGTTTATTTAACCATATATTGGGAACAAATCTGTACCCAAAAGTCAGCAAAATCTGACAAATCTGAGCAAAACCTTTTGGGGACATCCTCATTTGTAAAAACACTATAAAAATAGAAAAAAATTGTTGTTAATTTGTAAAAATACAGTTTTCTGTTAGGGTTAGAGCAGATTATAACTGCTGTGTATTAAACAATAGAAGTCTATGGAATTTAGATAGATTAGTAAATGTGCGTGTGTGTTTCTGAGGTGCGTCTGGAAATGATATGGAGCATCACTGATGCTGGAAATCAGTAAATTCCACACTGGAACGCTGGGAAAACAGTATGTAAAGGGAGTTACACTGACACACAATCTCTCTAAAACAAAGAATGATGGAACGAAAAAACATGATTGTAAAAACGGGATTACAGAGCAGTTAAATGGATTTGGATGACAGCCAGAAGTCTGAGCCAATGTACGACTGTTTAAATTCAGAAAAGTTATGAAAATATAAGCAGATATTTAGTAAGAATTGGTTCTGGTATTCACTGTAGGGCTTTAGAGCTCTTCAAAGAAGATCGTATTAACCTATGAAGAAGTTCTTCAAGTACCTATAAGTGCCTGTTATGATGTTTTTGCTTCTGAGGAACACAAAAGAAGATATTTTGAAGAACGCTGGTAACCAAACAACACTGGCATCCATTGACTTCCACTGTATGAACACAAAGCCACTGAGACATTTCTCAAAATATCTTCTTTTGTGTTTCACAGAAGATAAAGTCATATATGTTTGACATAAAATAATGGTAAATAAATGACAAAAGGATTCATTTTTGCGTAACGTTTTCGTAATGCAAGGAATTTTCTATATACAGTACATAGCAACATGTCGTTTAGGCATCCTAGATGAGCTACTGTACTGATGGTATATCTTCCATTGAGGTAAAAGACGACACACAAGCAGTGATTACAATTATTTGTTTAGCAGAGGGTTATGCTTTTTTTTTTACGTGTCATATGAATAATGCATGCTTCTTACATCAGCGAGTAAGCATCAGTGCTCTACCAGTTGAGCTACAGAAACACCTTTAAAAACCAGAGTCTGAACATCCCTGCCAATTAACAAGAATAAAGTGTTATGCCAAGACATTCTCGGCAAAACCTCACAGTTTCTCTCTCCTTCTCTCTGTCTTTGCATGAGCAGTCTGTGCTCATGCATCTGCTTCAGCAGTCATGTATCATCCTCTTAGAGCTTATAAGAAACTGAATACCAGTCTAACGAGACTGTAATAGTTCCCAGGCTCAGAGCTGCTTTCCTGGCTGACAGTTTGACACGAGTTTGCATATTCAACACAGAGGAGAAACACAGCAGAAGCTTTACACTTCACACCGGCCTGTAGACCTGCGTTTCGGATTCAGACAAAACCTGCTCAGTGAGGAGCATGAGGACCTTTCTGGCTTCTTCTAGCATGAAGGGCAGTTTTGCCGCAGGACAGTTTCTTCCACACATGCCAGATCACATCCCAATCCTTCATCGCGCTGCCAAATGCCCGCAGCGTATTAAAATTTACATCTGTATTTACATACGGAGCATATATTTACATATATACTTTTGTCCACACACATAAGGGGCTTGAAAGATAAAAGGATAGGCGCTTCATAATTTATGTATTTGTGAATTTATGTATTTGCACTTTGCATGCTGGTTATTGAGTTGCAACATTTCTGAGTTATGTGCCATTTTTGCTTGTTTTATTAATAGTTTTCTGCAGTCATTTGCATAAAGTTTTCATGCACGCTCTGTGAGCATATATCTCACTTAACATACTCACAAACCGAAGCCATACAATTCATTTGTTTATAAATTGAATGATTTGTTCTCAATAGTGAAAATGTTTTACATTTTAAATATTTAAACAGCTTTGGCTAGAGTCTAGCCTAGTTGGAAGAAGTTTCTAGATGTTCTTTAATTATTTGTTTTTTATTTGATTAGATTTTTTTATTTATTTGTTTTATTTGTTATTTGTTACCTAATGTATGTTATATTTGCAAATGGAATGTGCAAAGTTATGTGATTATTCATAATATTCTTCAGTTTCTATTGCTAAATATTTGAAGTGAGAAAACATTATGGCTCTCAGCTATAGATGCACCGAGTTAATTTTAATTGTCTTTGCAGGCATTTATTAATTGCATTTCGCAAAAAGTGACAAACTGTTCAATGCAATAACACTGTAAACAATAAATTATCTGCTGCTTGTATGGATCAGATCCTCTAATGCTGTAATTCTGCACACAAGACACTTAATGAAAATATCTATGATATCTGACACTAAAATTCTATATAATATAACTGTAGTAATATAATTTTATAATATAATTATATAATAATATAAAATATATAATTAGATATAATAAAGTATTTTGTGGTTAGAGAAGGATGCTTACAATAGCTGGTGTGTGTGTGTGTGTGTGTGTGTGTGGATTTGAATACAAAAAGTCAGCGAAAATGTATGTATTTATAGGGCTAAGAGGCAGGTGGAGTGGAAACAGGACATTACAGGTTGTATGTGCGAGATGAAGCTGAACTCGGACAAGCGCAGTATCCTTCTTAACCTTGACTTGCCTCTGAAGACAGTCTGTTACATTCTCAAGTACATAAGCATTTCTTGTGGCTGACTGTAATTCAATCATGATGTCTGACTGGTTTCAGTGAAATATGAAAGAGAAAAAAAGCTGTGAGTAATAACAACAGAGGGCAGAAAAGAGTATATGACAATGTTACAATGGTCTGGCACTGTATCCATCTACAGTGGAGTGAGTGGTTGTTAATGGAAAAAATCCATCCAGCTCCATTGGCAGCATCTGTGGCATAATGTTGTTTACCACAGGAAGTAATTTATGAATTTCGTCCTTGGTTTAAAAAAAATTACATACAGTCACATAAGCCACTTTGCAATGCAAAATAATGGAAATAATCATTAAATAAGCTTTAAATATGCAAAAAAGCATAAGACTTACTAAAATAAATCCTTAAGGCATTATAATATTACATTGCTGGCCCAGGACTAATGTAGGAAAATCAAAACTGACCTTGTGTGATTATAGTTACATCCAATCTTTAATGTCATGATCACATTTCATATTGCTTGTCTTAACAAAAAAAACAACCCTCTGTAAATTACTTCAAGTGCTCCAACACAAAAGAAGATATTTTGAGTTACGTTGGCTAACAAACAACAGTGGTACCCATTGACTTCCACTGAATGGACACAAAACCACTGAGACATTTCTCAAAATATCTTCCACAGAAGATAAAAGTTGTAGAGGAATGACATGAGGGTGAGTAAATGATGAACTCTCTCTTTACAATGTATTCAAGGTACAAATAATATCATCTAACAATTGTGCCCTGAGATTGAACCCACAACCTTGGTGTCACAGCTAAAGGAAAACTGGAATAAATTACATTCTACCAACATATAAGAGCAAAACCAACACTATTAAGCCATGATGAATGAGTGAGGTCAAAGTCTTTACATTTAATATGTCTCTGGACTAAAATACACATCCAGACTACATACACACAGACACACAGTGGGAAATGTTTCTGATTAAAGTTAAACTATGTGAGGTGCATTTAAGGAAAACAGAGCATACATTGTGACTGGCGGGGCTCTGATATATTTTGGCCAAGAAAAGTATGTCTAAAGTTACTCCCGTTCTTGAACTTGATAAATTCATGGAAACTGTCTTTAAATAAAGCAAAGGACATTTAAGTCACGGAAGAATTGGACTTTGTTAAATAATGGCCATTAATGTGGCTAGATACACAACTCAGATGTTTGGTCTGTAAATGAGAGAAAAACCACAGACTGTAAGAAAACAATGATTGTCAATCTGCTTTAAATGTTGCCCTTCCATCACTACATAAGTCAGTTCATATAAGGCATATACATTAACTATGTGTTAATGGAGCAATGACTAGACCATGATTTCAGGAGGAGACCTCAGAGTACTTCTGTTTTAATTTCATTCTTTTTCAAAGTTTCCAATAAGAAAATCTAAAGTACTTGTAATCCTCTGTAAAGTACGCCTCTGCACACGCTCAGTCGACTACTATCATCACCGCCCAACCACAAATGATGAAGCCCCGCCCCTTCCTCTTACATAGTCTCAGCATATTCATCAGAAGTAAAAGCGTGCCGTCATATTCTTTCATTCTCTAGGGAAAATGAATTGAAAGATGTAACTGCTGAAACACAACCGGATGCTTTTAATGCTGCCAGAGTAGAAAACAGAGAAGGAGACAGGAGAAGAGATGATGACACATTGACTGTCTCAATTAAATCAAATTACTGCTCAGCATGTCTGCCTGCTGTTTTGTTTTATTGAATCCTATTGAAACAAAATCAAGGTGCCGAGCCAGTCAGCAATGCAAGTAGAGGAATGAACAGATACGGTTTACTGAATGTGACACATTAAGACATAAGAATCTTGATTTGAGGTATTTTTCTTCCTCTCTGCACTTCTCGAAAGACACTAGAGTACAATACAAAGGTGCCCTTCAGAGCGCTCTCCAAAGCCATGCCTCCTCTAAAACACATGAACATACATAGTTTGACAGGCAAGTTTGACAGGCAAGTTTGTTCATGAACATTTTATGCTCCTGCACTTTCCACAGAAGATATATATTTATATAAATACATTTAGACCGCTTTACTTAGGGATTGCTATCAGGATCTGAAGAGACTTTCAACCAATACAACAAAAAATGTTTCTAGAAAACAATCGCAAGCAACATCCTTTTGATTTGGAAAAACAAGCATCTCCCAAGCGGAAAAGGGCAGAATGCCAGGAGAGCTCCATGGGAGCTATTACCATGACAACATCATCACCGTGGCAGCTGTTCTGCTCCACATGCGACACTTTCAGTGCATGAGAGCAAATGTGCAACATTTACTGCAGTGTCATGAAACAGTTAAAATTACTTGCAGTCAACAGGCACTATGAGACAACAAGCAATTCACTGTGACCCAGCAGTTCCAGCAATCTTGGGTGTTTGCATTAATTATAAATGCAAAAAAATATGTTATTGCATTGTAAATGAATGAATTAGCTTACTAAATACAGCAATCAAAACACACCGAGATCTGCACCAAAATATTCATGACACCTTGAGGACTTTATTTCCTGTGTGTACTTTCAATTCAGTCACCTGATCTAATAAAGAAACCACAACAGTGTGACATATTTCCTCCATAAATCTCTAGCCTACAAACATACACGACAACCCAGTCTCACAGCTATTATCTCCATTCTGTTACTTTTACTTCCTATCTATGTCCATTAAACAATGATACCAAATCATTTTAAACTTAACAAATTAACAAATTTTAAAATTTCTAATCAAATTGAGTGACGCTTTCTTGTCCTGTTACCTCCCCATTTTCAGACAGCCCTCATGTTCCCACTCTTTGTCTCCTCTTTAGACATTTGTCAGACATTAATGGCCCTCTAATCAGGAACCGTGCCCTTCTGAAGCGGCTCTCATTAAAGTTTGAGAAGTAAAACGTGAAATGACAGCGGCACAAAACACTAGATGTACGCAGGACGTTTAATTGAGAGCCTTTAAAATGTCAGAAAGTTCTGGCCTTCATGAGGGACATGAAACAATTTTAAAGTGAGTGCTTAAATGCACATTATGTAAAATTAGGTTCTCACGTCGTGTGAGGGATCCGGGAGATGCTGAATGAAGAGTGAACTTATGAAGGTGCTTCACAGCAAACAGGAGCGCAGCCAGCGGTCCGATCTTCCATCACAGAGAGGGGAATCACAATCCATGGAAGTGTTTATGTAGTGTCTGACCACCTCACTGTGGACCTCAGCACTTTAAAAACACTCACTCCTGATCAGCGTCCACAGTTCTGTTTGAAAAAATAAAACAAACGCAGAGATTAGGGCTAGGTCATATAGGTGTCATTTTTTTCATTCTTTTAATATTTTAAAATATTATTCACTTTGCTCTGAAATGACTTAATAAAGTAATATATATAACCAGTGAATATCTCACAATGTCAGTACAGACCTCTGCTGCTAGCAAACTAGGAAAAACTTCAAAGTAATTGGTGATATTTTGTGACTCCTGCTCTTGTGTTCATGACTCTTGCTCACGTGTTCATGAGAACACGCTACTGATATCACTCATATACATTCAGAGAACGTTTCGACAGTAATCAAATAATCAAACAGATAATGGTGGTGATATCAAAGTAGCTCAAAATTAACCAACTTCACTTTCAAAGGTCGCAGGTTACTTAACTTACTTTTCATTACGTTTGTTGAAGTCAAATGAAGCCAAATTAACATTTCCCGAGAAACTGGACCTGACAGCACAAATTCTAAATTACTTACTTACGGTCGGGGGTATCGGGGCAACAGATTTTTGTTTTAATCCAAGAAAGTTACAGATTGCAGCTTTAAGAAACAATCCCACAGAAAACAGAAAGGTACTGTACAGATTTACCCCATCAAACAGGGACCAATGTTCTTAAATTTCTCTATTTGAGCTTCATTTAATAGGATAACAGGCTCACAAATTAGCTATTATAATAACCAATGATCTCTCGCCTTTTTCTTACCTTTGTCTATTGGTGCCTGTAATCCAGAGATTCAAAGCATCAGGCAGGTCACTACACCTCAGAAAATCAAATACAAAAAGCAAAGCTTAAACGCTGAAGTTAGCCTGATGTGAGAACAGGCACCATATACATCAAATAGAAGATACCACTTGGAACAGACTCTGAATCAGATTGACATGACAGTGGGGTCAAAGGTGACCAATCACAGGCTTCATGTGACCAGCTTACCACTAAAAGACTTACTGCCATAATCCTGCGGCTGCTGTGGCGGAGGCTACACCTAAAGTCATGCCTTCTTAAAACAAAGAAAGAATACTGAGACTTTCTCAAACTAAGTGTTTCTGCAGCTCCACTAGTGAAGCATGCTGCTTGCAACACAAAGGTTTGATGTAAAGGACTTCAGATTATTACAAGTGCCTAATAATAACCACACAATAGTTACAGACTGATCTTAACTTGGCCGTGAACAAAGAATCGGGCTGTTCATTTTGAGATTAAATTGCATAAGCCTATATTACATATATGCATTGAAATTATATTGGCCACAGGTCACTGATAAAATGTATACTTGAAATAAATGTATAGTCACTTGGGTTACAAAAATAATATTAATATTGAGGCAGGCAAATATGCAATAGTGAATGCACAATAGCGACAGATTGATAAATCAACGTGGCCAATAAACTGATCAGTTGGTCAATTTGAAACTGCGCTGACTCACACAGTTAATTCATTAAACTGCATTAGCATATATTATATGTATTGACAATTATATCGAGCAAGGGTCACCATGCTCTGTAGTTACTGAAAATGAGCACTGTAAAACCCCCATCAGCCAACCACCAAACTACAACAGAAAAAGCAACCAAGAATTCATGCATGCACACCCTATAAATAAACTTATTTTAACTGACAGACATAACCCACATTTTAGATCTTTACAGAAGCGTAAAAAACTACAGAAGCAATTTTACTGCGCTTGAGAGGTTTAAAGGTTTATTATTGGCTTTGACTCCACTGTAAACCTTTTCCGATAATGACGACCCTGAAGTCTGAGTTATAAACACTGTTTGCATTTCACTCACAGTTAATGGCTCAGCCACCGGGCTGGTACAGTACAAATGACTGCAGATTTGCTTTTCAGCTCAGGTTCTCAGCTTTGAGTGTCTATCTGCATGTGCCTCAGAGTCTGTGCATGAGTCCTGAATATGTGAGGAGACTCTGGATGGGTCAGGAGGGTCTTCCAGGATGGTTGGACTAGTGCACTACCCATCCATTAACCAACCAGTAAAGGTTGACTAATTCATTTAAACTTTTCCACATTTTTGCTTTCACATGTTACTAACTAGCTTTAGCGTGCTGTTAGTCTGTCAGCGGGGAGTGACAGTCAAGAACGCAGAAAAGAAACTACGCGGATTGTTAAAATAGTTTTGCACAACCCTAGAAAAGAAGTTGAATATTTTTAAGCAGATTTCATCAGTTTCCATTAAGAAAGGTTACAATTTCAGGGGAGCAAATCTGATGGCATTTAAACCTGCTGAGGTTTTGTTCTGGTCGGGCAGGAAAGGTCATCTCTGACGACTGATTAAGACAGAGGAAGGATGACAGACGCCACATGCACAGATGAGAAACGAGGAACATTGAGGTAGACCACCCGTACGCCAAAGAGCCAAGCTGAAACTGAAGACCCAAGCCGAAACAATATCTCATGAACTTTCACTTTTTGATCTTGTCACTGAATATCAAGTGTTACTGTATATCTCTGAAAGCACATACTGTGACGCGGTGTCGATGTACAATGAATCAATAAATGCTATAGTGAATGACGGTACAGATCTCCAGCTAGTTAAGGAAGAACATTTGCATCTCAGTAGTCTCGCAGCAGCAAGATCTTCAAATGTGAAGGGTGGGCCCCGCAAGATCTTCTCTTCTGTGAAGCTACTCCAGCTAGTTTTTAATGGTTTCAATGAGTTTACTATTATTCTAAAATGCGCAAACATAGTGATGATAAACTTTTTTACGTATTTGGCAGACGCTTTCTCCAAAGTGACTCACAAAGCTGCACATTTGATCAGTACATGTGTGTCCTGGGATTCGAACCCACAACCTTTGTGCTGCTAATGCAATGCTCTATCAGCTGAGTTACAGAAACGTAAAACGTGTAAGTAATATTAGTTGTTAACAATCTTAACAAAAGCATGAGAACATGAACAAGAAAGTTAAAAGAAAATCTATACATTTAGAGGCATATGGGGACGCAGCTTTACATTTAGTTCTTAGTTACCTTCTGTACATGGCAAGGTGAAGGAGGGATCTCATTACTGTGAGTTGAGAAGGGACGGCTGCGTATCAAGTTAAACTATGTGGGTAAGTTGAATGGATTGTAGAGCCCCTACACTGACACAAGACACCATTACTGGAACTTCATCTATGTCTTTCTTTACCGCAAAGTGTTACAGTGAAGTTTCCCTTAAAAAGCAAAAGGTTTTACACATTGGTCAGCTGATGTCTGGCACAGCCCATTCTCCTACACCCTATACAAAAGCCCTACCAAATCAATAATGTAGTTTGTTGTGTTTAAACCACATAAGCTACATGAATGAAAATGATATTAAAGACAGCTGCAATTACGTAGCACTAAAGTCAAATTATTGACATTTAACCCCCATTTAATAATTAGTTTTTGCATAATCGCATTATTAATCGCAATGATTGGACCAACAGAGAAATATTTACTACTTTCTAAAACAATGTGCAAGTATTCTGTATAAATCACAACTTCATTTATGGAATTAATTAATCATAGTTCCTAGCAGAGCATTGATACCAAAATATGGTCAATGCCCATATTTGGCAAACGCAAAATAAAGGAAAAACGACTGATCGCACCTCTACAAGTAGACATATAACTAAACATTTGCGATTTAACTGCAAACTTTGTGGTTGTGGAAGCATGTACTGCACTGCTGATCAATCAGGATTGCAGTGCAAGTCATACGTCGCATTCTGACTGCATTGGTCCGCCCACCGGTGCATGTCTGTGCATCTGATTCCCATGTTAATCCCAGCTGAGCTCTCTGTGCTGAATGCAGCCAGGGATAAACAGAATGCATCTGCAGGTACTGGCCAGAGGAAAGCGGGCTCAGCTGTGGAAATAAAGCCACAGAGTCTTTCCTTTAACCTGATCCCTGATTTGCAGCTTAAACTTCACAACCAATGCAACATGCAGAAGAGACAGCTCACATGCAGTCTGATCCCTACAGGCTCCCGGTGGAACCGGGTGGTCTTAAGTGTTAAAAACAGCCAATGAAAAGTAAAACACCTGGTTAGCCTCGATCGGCCCACAGATTTGGCAACGAAAGGTTTAGTCGAAGTCAAAGATTAACCGTCCCTATGAGAAAAAAAACACAGATGGACACACCCGCAGCTCTTTTACTAACCTCTGATAAATGAGAGGTTAAATGAAAAGGACTCAGCTGGTCATTTCATAAATGTCTTATTGACAGATTAGAACATGCAGTAAAAGTGGCAGCAGCTTTATGACTGGTGAAGTGTGTCTCCTGGACTGGCACACCCTCCGTCAGACCAAATGAAAAACCTCCAAGCTAATTATAGAACGTTACTGTATGTTGCACAATAGAGCAGAACAATACAACACACGGTATAACAATAGAGGAAGAATGCTGTTGGTGAAAACAAAAGGACAGACTTCAATACTGTGTTATAATAAAGCAACTGACCAAGAGAGACTGTTGCGCAGATTTGTACCACAATTAAAGGTGTTCCAAAGCACAACATGAAGCAGATATACTAAACAATAGCAACATTATAAAAGACAAATGTTTAACAATTAACATTAAAGCTGCAATCTGTAACTTTTCTCTGTTTGAAACATACAATTGTACTTTACATATGCTGAAGTCATATGAAAAGTCCCCCGAAAGCTCAAATTATAAATCATTATTACAAACCTATCATTGGGAATCAGGGCAAGGAGATCGTATTGAACTCTGATCTGTTATGTACTTGCTCATTAATTTATTTTTGTTCATTTTTAACCCCAAACGTTACAGATTGCAGCTTTAAGTAAATAAATATATAACAAATATTTACAATTATTTGTTTGTGTTATTAAAATACTTATTTTAACAATAATAAACAATCCTATACGTTATAAAATACAACCCATCAGTCTTGATTTAGGTTGTTTATGGTTGCCAAGCAACATCTTGGCATATTCATATAGAATGTTTGCCTTTCATCAGCATTTTACAACAGCTTTGAGCAAATCTCATCCAATCAGACTTTCAGAAAAAACTTCAGAAATGCTGCGTGTTTATTTCTGACTGATTGAACAGCTTTGTGACGAAATGTAAAAGCAATAGAGAAAGCTCTCTCACACACACAGAGAAATAACAACCTCACCAATGCAGAGATTGATCTGCTGGGGTACGAGCCAAAGCGGGGCCCACCCTGCATGCCAAGTCAAGCCTCTCTCATCTCCCCTCAGTGCAGCAGCCGGGGGAAAAGACGGCTATTATGTGACAAGTTTTTAATTTTCAGATAGTATTGCTTCTCAAAGGCATGACCTATTTTTCCCCCTTCTAGCAGATCCCTGAGCCAGTCCCTGCTCCTCTCATGCTGGCATAGTCGAACCGTGTGTTCCTTGTGCTATATCAGATCATTATGTGATGGCTGTACTATTGCAGTCTTTTTTGTAGGCCATTTCCAACCACAAGCTATCGCGGCCTATAGTTCTCCACTGACTGACTGACACCAGGGCTGTGATGGGGTCACAATTTTGGCACACAATGTCTTTTGATGGAAATCGTTCAGGTCTGATAATCACAAGAAGGCAATAACCTGAAGCCCCTGGCCATTATTAGACAATCTTCACATCAACATCATTCATGAAGCTCCCCGTGACTCCTCTTGTCTTATTAAATACAGGTCTCAGTCTAAACTGGGTCAACAGCAGTTAATCACAATGTGTGACAGGCTGCCACATACCTCAGTCAGGTGGTAACAGGGAAAATGTGCTTCAAAATGCACATTACTTCATTTACAATGCCAAAAACACACACCAGCTAAATACAGTTGTTGCTATTTTTAACACCTAAAACTATTCTGCATACAGACATTGGTTATTAACTGGAGTAACAGGCTAATTCACTTGCAAATCAAATCCACTCCCAAAAATAGAAGTAAAAAATAGTGACAGCCAAATTTACATCATAATTCAATGATGCTAACTGTTCATCTGAGGTGTGGACATGATGAACCTTCAATATGGGTTTACAAAAACTGGTGAAGGTGAAATTTCTTTATTAAAATTATTATTTTGCATTAGCAAAGGCTGTGAGTTCAATTCCCAAGGAACACATATACTGATCAAATGCATACCTAGAATGCACTGTAAGTCACTTTGCATAAAATCATCTGCCAAATGCATTCATATAAATGTATTCTAGCTACAAACTAAAGAGCAAACAAAACATCAAACATTGCAGTAACAATAATTCACTCCTGTATTTACATACAGCTGTCACTCCTAAAACACTGTGCATGAGATCACTGAATTGAAACAAAACGCCATGTGATTAATTGACAACATCGATTATAGTGAGATAAGGTCAAGGAGTTTATAAGTTTAATAACCCACACCGAGCGTCGGATTGAGGCCCTCAGGGGAAATCTGTGCCCACACTGAGACTGTGCAGAGGAAGCAGAGGACAATGGGTGAGCGACTGTACTCACAGCCAAAACTCATAAAACGCAAGCTATCCGCATTGTGCTCACTGTGACCTGATAGCTGACAGATGTTGAAACATTATCAGAGCTGAGCGGGCGACCTTAAAATTCCAGATGGTTTATTGGCAAAAAAGCTTTACATTGCAAAGCCTGCATATCAAGCTTATAGTACATTATAGTACAACAAGTGCATTGTTGTTGCACAGATACTGTGTGAACAAATGCATAAATGCATGTATATAAGATTTTGGTTTTTGGCCTGGATTCGAGTCTGCTACTGTTGACGTATTATCTGCATATGATTTGCACCAGCCACACTTGTTAATGCATTTCTCAACGCGTGAATAAATCGGCCACATTTCTCACAATGCATCGTGCCATTCTCCATGTGCAGAAGTGAGACATCCAAATCAAAAGAGGCATACTTTCATAACAGTGAATCTGGTGTCTTGTGAGTCGTCACCTAGATACAGAGGTAAACATCTGATGATGTTTAGTGGTGACACAAACGTTCTGCAGTTCAGATCTGTGAGTGCAAAGTGAAGGGCTGTCAAATTAAACTCGAAATTTAACGAAAAGTGTGAAAACAGCCTAACTGTGCTTTTATGACTCTGCTGGGTTATGCGGGTGGCTGGGCTCATTTCTCACAGAACCTCTTGGCAGATCTCTCTTCACAGCTGCTTCAGGTTTCACTCGTTCAGGATCATCCAACAAGAGGTCTCTACGCCAGACCATCTCCTTCTCCTTATCCATGAATTACACGGTCCACTCCAACACGACAGTCGGCCTCAAACAGATTACTGCCTCCCCTCTCACTTACACCTGACTAAAAGTTTTGCAGGCTCTCATTCTTTTGCTCAGAAATCCCTACCACTATCTCTCTTTACTGACATAATGCTGAATGAAAAACGTGTACTGAATGAACTATTCTAAAAGCATTTTACAATACACTCTTCCTATGATAAAAAATACTGTACTTGACTATTACAGTAAAGCTATGAACAAAATGTAAAGAAAAGGTATAATTTTAAATGCTTCTGAAAGGCGTTGAAAACAGACCTGTCATACGCCATCTAGTTAAAAAAACCTTAACAGGTTTATGAAACTTCTCTAGACAAACATTTTCAGCAGAATAGGCCTTTTCTGTTCCTACGGTTACAACACTCTCATCACCCAACATCACTGATGCTTGTGTCTGCATTTCCATTTGTTTACATCTACACATTTGGCAGATGCTTTTATCGAAAGCGGACTGCAGTGCATTCAAGCTCTACAATTTATCAGTACGTGTGTTCCCTGGGAATCAAACCCACAACCTTTGTGCCGCAAACACAATGCTCTGCCAGTTGAGCTACAGGAACACTGAATAGATACAAACCCCCACAGCCATGTTCCAATATCTAATGGAAAGCCTTCACACAAAAGCAGAAGCCATTATTAAAGGATGGACAAACTATGTTCAACAAGCACACATGGGTGTGGTGTTCGGACAGCCGCATACTTTTATCCATTTAGCGCATTTAATTATTTAACAGAGGTGGGGAAAATAAACGCTCAAGGCTACTCCAAAACTCGTAGATCGGGTTTAAGGCGACTAAAGTCAGAACTGAAGAGCACATCGCATTATCTTCACACAATAGTGGTGATGACGGTTTGCTTTGGGAAAGCGGGAAGAAAACGTTCCTAAACAAGACCCTGATCCTGGTTCTTTATCCCTACGATGTCTGTTGAAAGAATGTGGCTTTACCGTCTGCAGTGCTGCAGAGCTGAAACGTGCTGAACGTGGCAAAGCGAGGCCGTTCCCTGCTGCATCATTAAATCCTGCAACATCCCATGTGAATCTGTCTTCGGATACAAGAAGCAGGCATACCGATCTCCTTTATGTATACCAAAGACCAAGCAGCAAAAAAGAAATAAAAACTGAGAACAATAAAGCAAACATGACAGGTGTTCCAAGGACAAGATAGCGATCAGGACGAGTTGACAAATTATAGTAAACTCACGCAGCAGCATCCACAAACAGAGCAGTTGTGCAGAGTTTCCGGTTTCCCCCATGCAGGCCCCCTTAAAGCCCAGCCACTGCCTGTAATCTGACAACGCTGATCTTTATTTTGAAATCTCACCCTTGTTCTCGACCCATCCTTCCTTTACTCACAGAATTGTCTGAAGAAATGGCACTCTGCCAACACAGTTTCTTAGACCACCTTTGAAGACAATGTGCGATTTGATTTTGCCTTCAAGGCAGGGTAGGCGATTCTTTCCAGAAACATTTTTTGCTATGCTGGTTGAAAGTCTGTTCACATCCTGATAGCAATCACTAAAAGAATTGGTCTAAATATATTTATATATCTTCTGTGGAAGGGACCATAAAATGTTCGTTCAATCATTGCATTCGTGCAATGATAGGATGTCCCACTTGCCTGTCAAACTATTGCCTGTTTTTGCATACCTCTGTGAACTATTGGAAGGAGGAGTGGCTTTTATTATGACAGTTTGATGTAAATTCATATAAGACACATTGGCGGGCAACAAGGGAACCGTCCGTTTCCTGCAGCTAAAAGGCACCAAAACAATCTCCATTTATCACCTCCTGTAAATCCTCACAAACACAAAAACTATACACCAGCAAACACCACATGCGGAGTATGAGTGACCGACATGTTCCTAATGAAATATCACAGGCTGCTGTTTGAGGATTATAATCAATAACAACTGACTGAGGATTACACTAAAGCTATTCAGAGCTAAAAATAGGCTGCTGGTGTAAATGATGCCCTAAACATCACAGCCGTAACGAAAAGAAAACGTTGAGAAGGTGAAGGCTCAACAGTGCTGCCAAACCATCCTGGATTCAGTCCAGCTGATCTGTCAAGCGTAAATGTTTACAGAAAAAGGACCTCCAGAAAAGCAGAGTTTCATTAAAGCAGCCAGCTACACACTCGAATCAGTCATGATTTCAGTGACCCAAACCTATTCATAACACTGTTCAAGGCAAATGCAACAATCAAGCTTGAAGATGCGCTGACAGATATTTACACATACAAAGATGCAGGTACACAATGCATGCAATGCAAATAACGCTCCTGAAGAAATAACATTATCTATATCTACCTTCAGCACTGCGAACGATAGCATTTTCATAACTATAAGTGCTTTTGATTTTCTGCCAATTCACTTATCGTCCATTTTAGTGTACATTATCTATAGAGGTTATACATTACCTGAGACGATTCCAAATGGAGGTGGTGACGCATGCATTTCTCTGCAGCTAAATCATACCATAAATCAATTTATCTGACTTGCAGTTTTCAAAGACAGCGTATTCCCTATATCTTACATAGGAAAGATGAGATATATGTCACCACCTCACAGTGGGAAAAATTAGGCTGAGTAGCCATTTTTATCTACAGGGTGATGGTACTATCCCCCGACACATTTAGCCCTTGACAACTAAAGTCCAGCATGTTACACTTCCTCCTAAAAGATTAAACTAAAAACAACTAACAAAACGATCAGCATCTCACTAAAAAAACATCACAGGTGATCAGAGCACCAAGCTCCACATTCAACCCTGATTCCAAACATCTCCATCTGTGTCAGGAGGAGATCTGGTCCAAGTTCCACACAGGATCATGGTCATGTTTTTACATCCTAAAAAAGCATATATACCACGAGAAGGTGTTTTCCATGACTTATTTACACAAGAATCATAATTGTAGGTAATGTAGCTGGAGCAATTATTAGCACTCATTTAAAACCAGACGCAAGTTACGGTAATCTAGAGCCGTTTACTCTTAAAACAAGTTTGGTAAGCACTACAAATAATTGAATTAATTATGTGTAATTCTATACTGAACAAATCAGCAGTCTTAGAAAGACATAATAATAATATACAAGATATTTTCACTTTAACAAGGTATTATGGCTACAAAAATGTTCCAGCAAAACATACAGATTATTTAATGTCATAGCTGTACAACATATGGCTTTCTGAAAGGCTAAAATGTTATTTTAGAACATTTGATTAAAGGAAATCTAGAACCTGGACTGTGTGAATTTTACGCTGTCAGCTCTACACGTGAAACCACCAGTCACTGATTCTCACGTCTTTGCACTCTTTCTATGCCAAAAAATAACCCGGCGGGTGCCAAGCCAAGTGAGCAACAGGGAAGAAGCCACCGAGCACAGATTTAAAAGCCTGACTGAGATTTAGACTGTAAAGTGTGGCTTTATAAAACCACCTTTTAAGACTCTAGTTCTAATAAAGACTAGCATGTAGTCGTCATGATGTTCGCGTGGGGTCAAGTTTCTGTGAAGCCATTTGAAAAGGCCCGATCACAGTCAAATTGCTGGTCCTCATTGACATGGAAACCGCAGTGTCTCGTAAACGAACCAGTAACAAAAGACTGCAGACAAAAGAAGACAGTTAAAATAGGGAGTTGGCATGTAAGCGGGGGACAATGAAATACAGAGCAAGCAGAACATTTTGCCTACATCAGACTAGCAGAAGATATCAAGCAAACGACGAGAGCCTGGTGCGTATGTGTGCGTGTACTACACGTCCATGTTGTGTGGGCAGCTGTATCTTAAAGGGGCCAGAACAGCGATGGCTGACGCTTGTGAGAGATGGTATTGAGTGGTATGTTTCACAGGGCACAGCACTCGTGTTGGGTTTATCAGAACTGAAGCTACAAAGCCACCCTCAAACGGTTTAGGCTGAAGTCAAAGTTCACTCTCGGCATCTGCCATCATGCAGTCGCAGAAGGTTAACACACAATATTTGCAGCACTGACACGAAATTATGTAACTGATGACACAAGGCATAGGCAAGGCTACTGCTAAAGCCAGTTATTACTTTTAAAGATAAACCGACAAATTGTGATGCATCCAAGTTAATGCTACAACACGTATAGTAACACGAATGCATGCTCAGCGTCTCTAAAAGAACGTTATTTATACGAAGACAATCACTTAGACGTGGCAAGTCTGACCCAGAAAACACCTCACAGTCCCTGTTGAAGGTCGTAACAAGTCTGTACAATTTTATAAAGTTCTCAGAAAAAATGTTTAAACTTTTTAAAAAGTGATCTGCATTTACATTTATGCATTTGGCAGACGCCTTTATGCAAAGTGACTTAAAATGCATTGAAGGTTTACATTTGATCCGTACGTGTTTTCTGGGAATTGAACCCACAACCTTTGCGCTGGTAACACAATGCTCTACCAAATAGAGTGAAGGGACAGATTGCTGACTGTTACCATGTCACTTACTACAATACTCTGTTTAATGTAGGCTCATTTTTACAGTTTTTCTAACAAATTATTGTGACTGATAACACTGGTTAATGATTCACAAATGGCCTTATTTGCTGTCTAATTTGTGTGTTTTAGATACAAACGCATGACTGACAGACAACAGGGTGACATAATACATAACACTGTGCTTTACTATAGGTCACAGGCACTCCTAGTCAACAACAACTTCACACCAGTGTGAGCACGACAATGCTGAGTAGCAGTTTTTCACAAATGTTTTATCATCTCAGACGCGTAATGATTTCGGTTTGATATCATCACATTACGAAAAGCAGCCAACAGAGACGTAAAGCGGCACGTTTTCTACGGCTTTGAGTGTGAAGCTCAGTGTTCTCCTGTAGCTCAGTTGCATTAGCAGCGCAAGAGGTTGTGGGTTCGATTCCGAGGGAGCACATGTAGTGACAAAAATGTATAACTTGAATGCACTGTAAGTCGCTTTGGATAAAAGCGTCTGCCAAATGCATAAAATGTAAATGTAAGCAGCAAAACACACAAATGAAAGTAACTTCTGATATATGACGTAAAGGATTAAAAACCCTTTAAGAATTTCCAAGTGCCTGATGGGTTTATAGAAGTGGCCACAAGCTAACCGCAGTCATATTGCAAACCCATCACTGTTACACTGACAAACCACAAGGCCATTTAAATTACCCAGCATGCTCTTCTGAGGACTATAGCTGCAAATCCCTGATTTCCATTACACATTTTCACTTTTGTACACCTTCTCCTGTATATCAGGGGGCCATGGTATGGCAAGCAGCTAGGAGAGGGGCCATGGAGGGTCACTTCCTCCCATTAAAAACTCATCAGGGCCAGGCAGAGCATGCTGAGCTCCTGTTAAACATGCCTGCAACTCGTCTTTTTTAACTCAGTACTGGTGACACGTGCTTACATGAGACGCATGGCAAGAAATGAAT
Source organism: Chromobotia macracanthus (assembly GCA_036877525.1). NCBI lineage: Eukaryota > Metazoa > Chordata > Actinopteri > Cypriniformes > Botiidae > Chromobotia > Chromobotia macracanthus. Next base: position 2,948,051 of record JAZGTH010000009.1, read on the forward strand.
GACAGAACCTGCCACCAATGAAAACTCAAATATACAAATACCACGTCCCCATGCTACATGGTTGATATAATAAAAATAATATTTTAATAATTATGTATTTAGGTTCGCTTGCATTGGCGAAGACTACAAAATGTGAATGCTACAAAACCTTTAGGGAAATCAGGCAAGCCAAGATGTATGTGTGTCAATGTATTGTGTTAACATGTGGCATGTTAAGTCACACTGCATGTTAACATGAGCATGTGTGAGAAAGCCTCTGATAAAGTATGATAGTGTTTAGTTTAGTGTTTAGTTTAGTGTTTAGTTTAGTGTTTAGTGTTCAGTGTGTAGTGTTCAGTGTTTAGTGTTCAGTGTGTAGTGTTCAGTGTGTAGTGTTCAGTGTTCAGTGTTCAGTGTTCAGTGTTCAGTGTTCAGTGTTTAGTGTTCAGTGTTCAGTGTTTAGTGTTCAGTGTTCAGTGTTCAGTGTTCAGTGTTCAGTGTGTAGTCTAGTGTTTAGTGTTCAGTGTGTAGTCTGTAGTGTCTAGTCTGTAGTGTCTAGTCTCTAGTGTCTAGTCTCTAGTGTCTAGTCTCTAGTGTCTAGTCTCTAGTGTTTAGTCTTAGAGTCTAGTGTCTAGTGTTTAGTGTCTAGTGTTTAGTTACTCTGAATGTAACTGCTTGTTGCCTCATACAATCATAACGTGATCATGTAATAAAAACCCCTTGCAGCACTATTACTGCATTTACACGAAACGATGAAATGTGAAGTGTTCAGCACAGCAGATGACTAACAGAAAGCTCATTTTTAATAATAATAATGATGATAATGATGATGACGTATTCTACACATCTCACAGGCTGCTGAATGAAGTAACACATTGAGTTCAAGCACATTATACTGCACGAAGCCTGTTACCATCAGATGTTTTATAACTACATTAAACCAACCAGCACCACCACAACTTCTCCTACAAATCTACACATCCACATGATGCATGCATGCATGCACAAGCCGACTATACATGCATGTCCCCTGTCGTATGTGTGTGTTGTGAGATGAACCGTGTGAAACGAGCACAATAATGCATTAACTGCAGTGTGTGGCATGCACATACTGTACAATGTGTCTGCTGGGCTTCACACTAGGCCCCATACGCAGCAAGTCACTGCGCCGACGACCATGCGATGACAGGCGGACTGCCGCGCAGAAGTGGCCGCGCACACAGCGAGGTGAGGCGGCAGTAACTCGCTTCAGCACCGCGGCTCGCCGTCTGTCACGCCATCCGGCCAGCGCGCACACCGGAGATCAATCCGCTACAAGCGGCGACTCACCGCCTGAATGTCCGGCCGGTTTTGAAGCGGATCCCGCCGGTAAGCGAAAACGTCCCGGTTCGGTATCCAGCGCAGGGCGCGCGGTGAGCGGGTCGACACCTCCGCAGCCTCACACTAACGCTTCCTCCTCTGGCTGATCGGGACGTGCACTGAACGTCGGCCTGGATATCCTCCCTTGGTAGTGAGCGGAAGAGTAAGCGCTGTCACGCCGCAGATTTGAACTGAGGAGAAATACTAGCGTCGCTCCTCCCTCCTCCGTCCCGCGATCCTCTACAGAACAGCGGCGAGTGTGAGGCTGTCTACCGCCCTCTACAGGACTGACGAAGTAATGCTTCATCTCTCTCTTCTCTCTCTCTCTCTCTCTCTCTCTCTCTCTCTCTCTCTGTGTGTGTGTGTCTCTCTCTGTCTCTCTCTCTCTGTCTCTCTCTCTCTCTCTGTCTCTCTCTGAGTCTCTCTCTCTCTCTCTCTCTCTCTCTCTCTGTGTCTCTCTCTGTCTCTGTCTCTCTCTCTCTCTCTCTGGTCTCTCTCTCTCTCTCTCTCTCTCTCTGAGTCTCTCTCTGTCTCTCTCTGTGTCTCTCTCTGTGTCTCTCTCTCTCTGTCCCTCTCTCTCTCTCTCTCTCTCTCTCTCTCTCTCTCTCTCTCTCTCTCTCTCTCTCTCTCTCTCTCTCTCTCTCTGTGTGTGTCTCTCTCTCTCTCTCTCTCTCTCTCTGTCTCTCTCTCTCTCTCTCTCTCTCTCTCTCTCTCTCTCTCTCTGTCTCTCTCTGTGTCTCTCTCTGTGTGTGTGTGTGTCTCTCTCTGTCTCTCTCTCTCTGTCTCTCTCTCTCTCTCTCTCTCTCACACACACTCTCTCTCTCTCTCTCTCTCTCTCTCTCTCTCTCTCACTCTCTCTCTCTCTCTCTCTCTCTCTCTCTCTCTCTCTCTCTCTCTCTCTCTCTCTCTCTCTCTCTCTCTCTCTCTCTCTCTCTCTCTCTCTCTGTCTCTCTCTCTCTCGGCTGATTGTTGCTGGAAATGCTGTCAGGGAATGAATGATGAATGATGAAGATGAAGAACAGTCACCTGTGCGCTGCAGGTATATGATATAAGACGCTCGTGTTTCAGTGCTTTACAGCAGTCATACATGAAACTAAATCTTTATTTGAAATATATCGAGGCTTTTATAAGCTTCATTTAAACAATACAACAATTATTAAAGAAAACAGCACAGGAATCAAGAGCGACGAGTTTTGTGGGCTTATTATAAAACTGTGTGCATGTGTAAATAATCAAAACACTTGTGACAACTTGCCCAAACCTGACATTAATCACAATGAGTTCTTGTTCCCGATTTTTGAATACTCTTTTGTTTCATATTAATTTCCCCCATTATACGTAAACTCTTTAAACCCCATGTTGTTCCCATGTTTCTAATCTGAACAAACGCAAATGAAGCGCTAAATCACTAATTATTCATCACCACAGTTAGATCTTATGGTGGGTCAAAGATTCAAAGATTTCTTTATCTTGGGAAAGAAATCTGTGTGTACATTTCTGTTTGACTTTGATGATTTCTAGTCTACGACTGGAGCCGTGTCCTGTATAATGATTTAAGCTAAGAATATCTCATCCAAAATTCAACTTTTCCTTAAACCCATGACAACAACCTATGAAACTCTTTTGATCTCAGTGGGCTGCTAATCCATAGATAATGTCACAAAGTGTAAATATCACAAAATATATACAGAAAGATTTTTAATGCATATTTTGTGCAGGGTTTAACAAAACCGACTGTTAAAACAATAAGTCACGCACAGTTTTATGTTTCTGTCATCAGACCGTTTTCATAATTGATATTCAAAATATTTTGAACACACACTGCAGGAACAATATCATAAACAGATCTTTATTATGTTTTACTGTATGAGTGCTGATCAGGGCCTGAGATCTGTGATGTGTATGAACCTGTATCATGATACATGAACCATGTGTATGATGTGTATACAAAAATCCTTTTTTCACTAAAATCAGTTAGAAAAAAATAAAATAATAAAGAACAGTCCCTTAGCGGGTCCCTGTAGTGAGGGGCCCCTTTATTGTGTAGCGTAGCTACACATTGGCTGCGTACACACTGGAGTTAAATACAGTTGTCAATCCCATTTTGTACACACAGTAAGGTGTAATAACTGAATTCATGTCGGAAAAATGCAGGCAGTGACAATCGTATTTACAGTAGACAGTAGAGTGACTCTTGAATTCTGTACACAGTTTAAAGGACTCACTCCTAACATTTTGCAGTGTGTACATCACTATTGGGTCCAGGGGAGGAGAGATATTTTGACCTGTGAGCAAACAACCTAAAACTGAGCCAGAGGGAGAAATAAAAACCACCATGACATCACTGCACCAGGGACTTCCTTCTCCCTCATCAAACCCTCAGTGTCCCACAGTAAAATCCTTTGTAAAACATGTACACATGAAACATGTAAGTTAAAACAAATGGCTGTATCCTGTGAAGTACAATCCAATTAGTGCTTTAAAACTGCAGCTCTGCGACCAATAAAACTGCTTTCAAATGAACGAGAAACCACAAACAATACACTTAAATTCAGTTTGTCTCTGGTTGAGGACATGATTTTTAAGATGGTTGGTTGTGGGATTTACCATTGCAGGGTGCAGCTGATAACATAAGCGACGTCAACTATATAAAGCTGTTATCAACAATAAAAATGTTTCAGATATACAGGGTCTATTACATGAAAAGTGAGTAAAACAGCATTTAATCTTAAAACATGCTGATCATCATGTTGATGAGACCAAGCTAAATATTTCATGAGCTGTTCAAGTTTCTTTCATTTCAATTTATAAGCTTTGCGATTTCTGTTATAAAAATGCAGTATTCCCACATGCCTTTTTTCTAGCAATAAACATGAAATAAAATAAAAAAATCATAAAGCAACAAGACTTGTGATTTGTGCCTGTAATGCTTTGAGACACTAAAGCGTACCGTTGTGAAATGTGCCACAAATAGAACAGATTGTGTGGCTGCATACATTATCATCTCATTATTCATACTGATAACACTTGCAAAACTCTATTGTGGTTTCAAAAGACTCATTAACTTATACAAACTAAACAAGACAGCCTCTCTGTAATGTGAGACTAAGATTACAGAGCTACTGCAGAGTAAATCTGTTGTTTCAATGCAAAAAAAAGTGTTAAAAAGTCAGTGATCGTTTATAGCAATGAGTACTGGTTTCATCTCTGTTGTTCTGCTTGTGTGGGTACATTTCTTTCAATTGTTTAGACTCTTGCTAGATGTTTAGCAGCCAAAAGCTCCTCGGGGTTTGTAGTTTGAATGCTGGGTGGAACCAAAGAGGAAATTGATTTCGTACAACAGGACAGAAGTTTCTCATGTTCCCATTTTTAATTGTGCCACAACCAAACGGCAGAAACAGAACCGACCTTTGTAATGCATGTGATTCTAATGTTAACCTCCACGGCACACACACAGACCTATTTATTTGCATCATGTACCATAAGCTGCCTTTTCGTTATTAAATAAAAGCCGCTGTTGCCATGGCGCTGGTATAAATGAACCCTTCACCATAGCTCTTGAAGATGGCATCAAAGAAAGTATATGAATTATATTACTGGCTGTTTATGTCACCGCACTTCTGCACAAAGGCAGACCATTAAAACATTGCACTCTGATTGTCACAGCTAATTATGTCTTGGAACCTTTGTATTCGTGCAGAAGTATGTAAATAAATAAGAGTTCATCTAGCAAATGGCGCAAGGAACGCCCAGGAAATGTGCATTAGAGCAAACATCTGATAAAGCGGAGAGTGCTTCAGCTAAATCCTCTTAAATAATTGCAGGATCAAGCTGCAGCCGGGGTCAATATAGGGAGTTAGTTTATAATCCTGCTCCTTTGTGATATAGAAAGATACACAGACGTTTTCCTAAGAGCCACTGATTCACAATTACCTCTTTAAAGCGAAAGGTTATTATGTGACAAAAAAGTGTGTTAGTTGTAAGTGGTGGAGTAAATTAACTACTTATTATTCTACAAATGCCTTTGATATTCAGACTGAATGACATGCTTCATTGAATAACATGGGTTCAGGTTAAGTACCACGTTTTTCCTCTTTCATATTAAAATATTTCCTCTTGTTATCGCCTATTGTGTTCCACAATGAATTGAGATGAGGGTGAGCAGATAATCACAAAATGTTCCTTTTTGAGTGAATTATGTCTGCAGAAGAGAGATTACATAATAGCTTTGGCATTAATACAGATGTTTTACTGCAGATGAGTTTTACATCACTTATCTATCCTTTAAAGAGACCATAGTGAAACTCTGTTTGTATTTTGCCATTATATATTGTCATTATTGTTTATCTTAAAGCTGCAGTCCGTAACTTTTGCCTCTCTATCGTCATCTCTGTTTGAAACACAAAATTACAATTTTTTTTTTAATGTGGATGACAAGTTTAAATTCTAAACAACTGCTGTAATAGCAAGCTATCAATCTAGAACACCCAGATATGTGATATAGCAGCCGGATCTTTTTCTTTCTGTTTACAGCGAAATAGGACCCGACATCTCACATTATAAATCATTATTATAAGCAGATACAAAAGATCTCTTGTGAATATGTCAAATATAACCATGATTTTTGGTATTGCGAAGCCCACAAGGCGCCGTGTGAAGTTTGTTGTCCTAAACCTTATCATATCTGCACGTAGCCTTTATGTGGACTGTTTATATCCCTTGGATAGCTGGAAAAAATTTGTTGTAATCCTATTATTGGTGGGGCAAGTTCTGATGAGACTCTGAGATCTTCTCTCACCCCACTGATCTTATCTTCTAAAATAAACCAAACAATTGAGAGCAGCTCAGATACACAGTTCAGCTGATGCAATAATGGGAAGATCAGAGACGTTTGTGCGTAGAACAGAGTAAACAGTTTGCTGTTCTCAGTTTTAAGGTTTAATAAAAGCGTTAACAATGTTTTTTAGTCCTCTAAATAAATACATCTAATATTTGTTATGAAACATTATTGAAATCAATGTTTGCAGTATTGAAAAACATTGTGAGTGTGTCTGTGTATGGACCCCTGACCTCTGGCATTTTAAAAACAATTGACTTTTTATGAAGCATTATTATATGCTTACAGAATAAGGTACGGAGACCCTTTTAAACACTAATCTGTCATGTATTTGTACAATAACTGACTTTTGTTCATTTTTCACATTACAGACTGCAGTTTTAGAGCTTGTATACTGACAGTCACTGTGTTATTGAACATCTGTACAAGCTGTAAACTTTACATAACAGCGTTAATTTATTACCAGTTTAAATAATTGACTTTTTCATCAATGTAACTACTCTTTAACTTCATCAGCAGTCTCGTTCACGCTGGCAGTGGAGATTTCCAACCCTATTCTTGAATTTACGTCTCATTCAACGTTACATTTTCGCTAATTGGCTAACAGCCTCCAAGCATCCAATTCCTTTTTCACTTTATGCTAATTTTATGGTTCTAGCAGATCATAAAAGTGCCACAGGTTTGGCTTCAAACATGTGATTCACAGTCCGGAAACTAATTTTATTACATCTATGGACTCATTAGACGAGATAAGCCATAATTGAGTCTAATATTATTCAGATTCAATATCAGAACCGCGGGTCACCTGATTCCACCGGAGGATGTATTATGAAAAATTCTAAATTGCCGTGCAGTCATAATATCTGACAAATTTATAAGCATGACATTTCAGCAGAGCGTGTTGGCCTCTTTCAGAGTTTGTGGCATAATAAATAAGCAACCTGAATAACAGAAAATCTCAGCCCTCATCTGTAATATTTATGAAAGAAACTATGAATTTAGGCCTTGACTTCAATCTAAAATGATGCACACTGTATCTGACAGACACATTACCATGCTGACTGGTCCACTGGGCAGCCCGAAGCATTTGCCTGCAAGCAAACATCTATGATTAGTCATACAGTATTCATCTGTGCACGTTTCAGTAGCTTAGTCATCAGTCACATATTTCAGCAGGCAAAAAAGAATCAGGAAGAAAGAATGAACGTAATGGACATGGTGGTAAATGAGGACACATACTGACAATTAAAAATAAGCCAAAGGTTTAAACAGAACAAGCACCCCTTCCTTCCACTCTGCAAACCTAAAAACACACATTTTTCATCTCTGAGGCTTACAGCCTGTCTCAAGTTGTGGCTGATCTCAGTATATCAATGCTCAGCACTGGTTCCAGCACATTTCTGGGTATTTAGATTATTTATGTCGCTCACTGTGTGTGGTTGCGGCCTCACATGAGACATCCTTGAGGGCAGTCTTCTCTTTTTTGTTTTCACAGTTTATAGTTAGCAACTCTTATAGTTTGAAACACCACGGCTTTGCTTCTCAAAGTGACAACAAGGTCATCTAGCTTCATTTTTTTGCAATAACAGGAAAACATTACTGTTCTGTAGAAGATAAGCGCCAGGCATCTGTCTTAAGGCTGTTGCCCCTGATGATTTATACAGTCACAGCTTGTTGTGTTGGTAATGGGCTTTATCTATCTGTGTTATCAACATGTCCATGTTTTCTTGCTTATCTGGGTTTGACTGTCCGTCTAAACACATTTATCTGAGACTACACGCTTGCACATGCATGAAAAACAGGCCTTACTGCACCAATGTGTCAGCTACACCTTTCTTTCTAAACTAACACACAGACCTCAAACACCTCAGTAATTTTCAAGCACCCATTTCCTACAAATAATCTTCTACCGGTGCACAAATTGTCACATGACATTGGCTAGACATGAGCTCAGATCAGTGGTGGCACAAGAAAATGACATTAAAATGTAATACCCTAGTGCACCTCGAAATGATTTGGATATTCTTTGAATATTCTCAATACTGTTGTGAAATGCACTTAATATACCACAGTATGACACAAGGTCGATAAATACCCCTTAGGCAAAGGTATACCATCTGCCCAGAAAAAATTTCATGAGAGGACATGTTAGTTCTTACATGGTCCCATAATACTTTTAAATGCCTTCTCTGGGCAGCCTTCCAAATTTTTATAAATGCCTTGATTACTTAATGTAATATTTTTAGTCATTCTAAACCTATCTATCAATAAAACAAGTGATTGCAGAGAGGGGGAGAGAGAGAGAGAGAGAGAGAGAGAGAGAGAGAGAGAGAGAGAGAGAGAGAGAGAGAGAGAGAGAGAGAGAGAGAGAGGAAAAAAGCAAAGGCTTTCTGCCTTTAAAATTAATAGTACACCAAAAAAAACTGTATTGTCGGTAACCTGCCTAGAGCACTCCCTACATAGACAAATAGATAGATGGATGGATGGATGGATGGATGGATGGATACTTCTCAGGGCTTCACCACGGCCCTATAGTCAAGCTGTTTTCCAACATCTTTCAGTGGTTGAGTTTTTCACTTCTGAAGTCTGCAAACCAACAATGTCCTTCAGTATAATAATCTCCTCTGACCTTCTCTTTCAAAACAAATCTCAAGGGCCAGAGGAAAAATGTTTAACTATATTGCATCAATACCGCTTCTCTCAAAGGTTCATTTAGTGCTTATCTCATTATGGGCTTTTGGGGTTCTCTAATGACTGAAACTGAGCCTTGCTTTTCTTACAATAGGTTGTTATTTGGAGGTTATCCAAGTCACCCCTGACATACGTTGAGCTCTGGGCCTGAGCTGCCAGGGGGTGATGCCAGCAGAGGGGATGCTGGGAGGGGGTAACTGTGCTGCAGGGCCCCCTGAGATCAGTCCCGAGCAGATCCTGAGCACACTGGCTCTCCTCCAGCTGGATGCCTCTTTATTCCTCTAAAACAAATCAATCCACTGTCTGTTGCAGGCAGCAGGGCACTCTGTTACACAGATTTTCCACACTTAACTCCCTCAAAAACAATATTATATACTTTAAGATATTTAAACACATGGGTGGCACAGTGGCACACAGCATGAAGGCTCCTGGTTTGATCCCAGTCTGAGCCAAGAGGGTTTTCCCCACAGTACAAAGACATGCAGGTTAGGTAAACTGGATATAATAAAATTGCCAAAATTGCTGGGTTTATCAGTCCGGGGCCCAACATTAGAACTTTGCTCCGGGCCCCAAGAATTCTATGGGGTCCCTGTATAAACATACATAGTACATGTTTTTTATTACGTATAATTTTATTGCACACTTTACAGGATTTATCTGGATTTTTCAATAAGTTGGTCATAAAATTTGATCTCATTTTTAACTGAGCCGCAGGAAAAAAATCAACAATATAATCTCTGTAACAGAAGAAAATATGGCTTCTGGAGTGAGTCCCGACTTCAGCCCGATTGAGATGATTTAACTTGACCTCAGGAGATCAATTCACACCAAACATCCCAAAAATACAGCTGAACTGAGAGAGGAATGGTGCAGAATTCCCGCTGACCGTTGTGTACAGGAAATTACAGGAAACGTTTGGAAGAGGTTAAAACTCCCAAATGAGGGTCAGGCAGTCATTCAATCCTCCCTGCACTGCACACGTTTACTGCTCTGTGTTCAGTCAAGATGTAACTTTTGTTTCTCTACTGCCATCTCTGTTTGAATCATAAAACTGCAGGGTACTTGCAGAGTTATTTTCTCAATGTGGATGACAAGTTTAAATTGTAAACAACTGCTGTAATAAACTACAAACGCTGCATCATCTAAAGTACTTGCATATGTGATATAGCAGCCGGATCTATTAGAAACTTATTGTTGTGAATCGGGGTAAGAAGATCGTGTTGAGCACTGATCTGTCATGTACTTTATCAATAATTGATTTTTGTTCATTTCTAACAAAAAAGGATACAGATTACAGCTCAAACTTTGCAACAGATTTACTTAAAAATCCAAGTAAAATGGCATTTGGTTCATAAACGTTTTCTGCAACTTGGCAAATCTCTCTCCATGCTGTAAGTGAAATATTACATATTCATTCAGACATGGGTGTTAAAATCATTCTAGGCTGGAAATGTTGTGATCTGTGTCTTCAAACACCCACTCAGTTAGTAAATAATTTGCATTTGCATTTCAAAAGCAAAAGCCACACATCAAATTTAATGCATGATGTTTACGCTCACCAGTAACAAATTTCAGTATGCAAATACATATGCAGTGGGTGCAGTATGTGTGCATACTGTATAATGTATGTTTATGTATATGCAGAATGTGGGCAATTCCCTCTTAAATGTTTCCATTATAGGTGGGTGCTCTTATATGATCTACTCAACAGTGGTTTTCCCAAAGCTCTTCATATAATAAAAGTGTATATAGTTACATTATGGTGGGAATCATGGAAGTACATTGATGTTTCATGTTCATGATTAAAATGAGAGCAGTGATTGGTTTCAGATAAGATGAGGAGTCATTCCCTCCTGTGAGTGATGTTTCACAGCTTCTTCTCTGACCCAGTTTTCTGCCCGTTTCACAACCGCCCCTCTCCTCCTCCTCCACCCCATCTCTCTGTTTCTGTTTCTCCGATATCAGGATTCAGTGAGCAAACTGATGTTCTTTTGTAAAGGCTCATTCACGTAAGAAGTGACTTACGAACTTCTCGCCGTCTGTCTTTGACATAATTGCTCCATTCATTGTGTTCTTGAGGTGGATAGCTTGTGTTCCTCTCTGTGTGGGATTTGCATTTCAACACTATTATTCCGATCTATTTTTCTACCCTCAAAGACGTGACACTTTGATGTCCCTCAAATTGTATTACTATGGGATCACTCGACTGCAGACGCCGGTTTGCAGAGCTCTGTGCCATGTTAGACGAGGTGATAAAGTGTGAAATCCCCAACAAGCTCGTGATGAGTGAACAGAAGCAGGAGAAACCTAAGAGAAGACAAGAAAGAGAGAGATCGGAAGGGTTTAGGCTTAGTGCCACACTGTGACGTGTCCAGGGTGTTGGGTTTACTGTGTTTAGCAGTGATTAGCATGCCACAGTATGGCATTAGCTTCTGGCACCTGCTAGCTAAGCCTTCAACAAACAGATCCTTGCACAGTAAACAAAGTATCTTGTGTAGCCATGTGTGAAGATGTGTGTGGACAGCAAAGAAGCAAACTTTAGCTATGATCTGGACCAAGCCGACACCGTGAGAAGGCTTCAGGGTGTACAGCAATATAATTAAAAACCTCTGAAGTCTTAGACAGTAGAGTTTCAACAATTGGTCAGCTACAGTGTATTATATTAATATTTTTTAGTCTCCAACCAACGCACAACAACATTAACACTAAGATTACTGCAATTTTGAGAATGTCCCCTGTTAGCTGGGTGGATGACTTGAAGCTAAAAGTTTTGAATGCTACATTAGTGCAAACAACGAATGAGATTACAATCTACAAACTTCTATAGAAATAGCGCACAGATTATGTGGTCAATAAAGGAAAGATGACAACATTTGTGTGTATCGATCTGAAATATCTGTGCAGTATTCATTTGTGTTTGCATTACAGCATGGATTTGAGGGCAGGGTTTTGTAAATGCTTTACTTCTCCTGTCTGTCTTCTCCTCATGTTTACATCAAGTGTGTTGAAAGGATGTCAAGATGTTCTGAGAAGATCCTCATGGACAGCAAGAATTAAAGGGAGGTCACACTTCTCGCTTCAGGCTTTCTCTGACACATTTACACTGTTCTTCAGCCCATACTCACAGAAAACAAACATTAATCTACAGACCCAGACTCACCAGAAGTGGCTTTTAACAACCTACAGCCACAGCTAAACTGATGATAAAGATCTTCAAACCTTCATGACTTTTCAGATGAACATCTACATACAGGATGTTCAGCACAGTACTAATGGATGGAAAATATTCCTCCCTCTCTCACATTACATTATAACTCAAGTACCTATAAGCGTTCAGGCTCATCTCTGTTATACTATCCAACTGTTACTTCTCATGTTGTTTGCATTTATGCGTTTGACAGACACGTTCCACAGTGCAGTACTTTTTACGGCACACCAAATTGTTTATATTTGTCTCCAACCTTCTCGTTCATCTTCAGTCTTCAGCCATTCTGGGCTCCAGCCACACAGAGACACCATCACCAGGCAGTCAGAGGCTCAGATATGTTTAAGTCTTGAAGTTTTAAAAAATGAATAAAAAGATGTTATAATATCTTTTAATACTAGTTTTACATTCCACAAATGCAATTAACATTTCACATTTATTTATCTTATTGCAACTTAATATTTTATAATCACCATCTTTTAAATGCCCTATAAAATCAACAGATATAGATCTGTAGTGTACTATCATACCTTCTCATCCGAATCGCTCTTCCAAGACTGTATGGACAGAAGACAATGATTGGATGTCATTTTATAGTCCTGTGCAAAGAAGATATATATTTCTTCTTATACAAGTCAACCACTTAGTGAACGCTATCAGGATGTGAAGAGACTTTCAACCAATACAACAAAAATCTTTCTAGAAAAAAAATTCGCTACTCTTCCTTTAAACAGTATTAGTGATTTATTTATTTGATTTTTTTGCACACATTTAAGCACTGCCTATCCATCTGTATAAGTCTGAGATTTACAGTGTCTTGCCTATGGGACTCTGGCTACTGTGGGCCTTCCGGCCCCAAAGCCTCTGACAGAATGAGGCCGCAGGGAACTGGCCCCATTTGTCCACAATCATTCTTTGTCTGTATCTTTATCTTTGTGTGACTTTATGGTCTGAGTGTCCCTGAAGCGTCTTCAGTCTATCGTTGTCTGATATTTCCTTACACACTGAGACTGCGGGTCTCCCTGTTCTTCATGAGCTGAGTGATGTCATCCAAATCACCAACAGAGAAACGTAAAAAGAATAATGCAGGAACAGATATGAGAGTGGACACAAGAAAGAGAGCTGATAAACGGAAAGAGAAATGAAGATAGAAATGAGAAGCAGAGAATTTTTAAAGAAAGCCGGAGAGGGAACATGTTTAGATCTGGGAAGAGTGAAAGAGAATGGGAAATAACTTGGTAATAAGGACCGAAATGGGAGCTATACATGTGACGGAAGGAAATCAAACTTCAGGAGATGAAACAGACAGGCAGGGAGGGAGGCAGGGAGGGTATAAGGAACAGGGCACGTGTCGATGTTTCTCATGTCTAAAGACGAGCATATACACACCAGAGGGAGGCCATGTCACTGCACAGACTGGAGATTCAAAGAAATGTCACACATGAAAAAGAAGTAGAGAGGAGCAAGTGTGGGTTAATTCTACCTGTCAGACGGCCTGTCATGCCAGTGTCAAATTAACTACCATACTCAAGAAAAATGGAATTACTGTAATAATAATAATACTAAAAAAGTGATGTGCTGATAGCAGACAGTCTAAAGAGGAACACAGCTGCAGTCTATAGGCAGATGGGTGGAGAAGCTCACATAGTACTTTGGAAAAAGGAAGTTGAATGACAGAGATACCCAAAGACCTCAGCTGGGCGCTTCGCAAAATATTCCTCACATGACGAGGTGTTTGAGGGAGATGTTAACAACTGTGATCCGTCTCATCACAGGAGCTGTGAAGAGCTCAATCCACGGGGAAAATGCCTTAATGAAGAATTACATGCCACACATAAAGAGATTTATGAAAGTTAATAATGAAAATTAACAATGGGAATGAGGACAACAATGAGAAGAATGAAGAAGAGACAAAAATGAAAAGAGGAGATGAGATGAGACAAGAACGAGACCAGACGAGAGAAGAGTAGACCACACAAGTATAAACCCAGCTCTGAGCAGACAGTCTTGTATATATGTGGTGTAGATTTATGTTATACCCGCACTGTGATGTGAATGTTATTTTAGATGGAGCATAGTCTAATGCAAACAGATGGGGAAGAATTGTCAAATTTGTGGATATAAGCGCAGTATCTGAGCACACACTGAGTAACTACACATACACACACATTCAGAATGTGAGAGCCATGTGTCAGCACAGCTCCAGGTTTAATGTTTATATACATGCTCATAAGCCTCCCAAAAGGCCGATATCACCCACACAAGCATTTTCTTTGAGGCCGAGAATAAACACACCACACAGTCCTCAGTGCTTTTCTCTTTCTCCTCAAATGAAGTCATCCACACACCATCTCCACAGCTCCTTAGATCAAAGACCTTCTGCTCTGTGTATGAAACATTCTCACTTTTCACTTACATGGTCTCATGTCTTCCTCATCTCTCACCTGTGGCTTACAGGTCTAAGTCATTTCAACAGATACAGGACATCAGACTCAGAGCAATGTCCATTTGTTAATTCGCAAGCAGGACTTTGTTGACATGCTCATCTGAAATGAGTCTGCAAAGTTAATTTCATTATCCGTCCACCACTGTTTCCCCCTCACTGCTCTGTGGCCTCAGTGACTCTAAATGCCTCTGAAACAAGCTACATTTCCAAAGGAACCAATTTTGCAGTGTTTTCTGTTTGACTGATACTAAAATTGGCAAGATCTACAGTAACATGCATCCCATACAGAGTCAAAAAAACAGGCCCAGCTTATTAATAGTATATGGATAATATCAATAAACTAAAAAAGAACTACAAAAACCTTAGTGTAGAACCTACAAAAACCTAGTGTATACTTAGTGTATACTTTTTTTCAAGATACATTTGTTGTGTCCAGTGAGACTGAATGTGACACAGCATCTTATTGCTCATCTACTGGAACACGCACAACCATGATTTAATCCCTGCATAGAAACAGAAGAGGACAGGGAAAAATTACAGTAAATTACAATCGTTCTCAACACAGAAAAATGAGATATTCTTTGATCATCTCTCAGACTGTAAAACAGCTGCACAGAAAAAAATTATTGAATTTACCCGTAATTTTACATAATGACGGTTCTCAGAAGACTTGCATTACAGTGCATGAATTGTAGAAACCACTTTTTTGATTCCTATGGCAAT
This sequence comes from Chromobotia macracanthus, assembly GCA_036877525.1. NCBI lineage: Eukaryota > Metazoa > Chordata > Actinopteri > Cypriniformes > Botiidae > Chromobotia > Chromobotia macracanthus. The sequence goes on from JAZGTH010000009.1 coordinate 2,963,291, forward strand.
TGTTTTGTTATTATGGAGCTTGACATCTCCAGTCCCCATTTACTTTAATTATATTGAAAAGAATGGCCAAGATATTCTTTAAAATATCCAATTTAGTGCCTCATAGAAGAAACATAATTTTCTAAGTGAACTCTTCCTTTAAAGTAATCGTTTAACAGATTTTGTAATCTAAGATTTATACTGGCACCTCCAGACCTTTGGCATAAAAGATCTGATGTCCAGACGCTCATGTGTGTGATTGATGATTTAACACTAACCTGACTGATATTTGACTCGTTCAATCTTTTCCATTAAAGTAATCCATTAAAGTAATCCATTAAAGAACATACAAAAGTTAAAAATGTAATTTTGAAAGTTCTATGAATGTTCAAATTATCAATTTTTTGACATTATATTAACATTATCACATTCTACTAACATTACTGTGAGAACATTTTTGATAACTCTGAGAGAACATTAAGAGAACATTAGCCAATGTCATGAGAATGTTCTAGGCCCCATGAGAATGTTCTAGGTAAACTAGGCCCTTAGCAACTTAAGCCTGTCTCTGTATATTACAGCCCTGAGCTGAGAGAAAGCTCACAGCTCCACACAGTTCCTCTCTGACTTCACCCAGCCTGCTAAATGTATGTTATTGCAGGCCTGAATAAACAGAACTACAGAGGCTAGGAGTATAGAAAGTGCCAGCAGAGGTATGTGGGTCAGACATGAGAGCTAATTCCTCATGTACCGGGCCAAACAAAACGTCTTTCCTCTCAGCTCCTGCAGAGTCTGCTTCTTCTGATTTTACATTGACCAAAGCCTGACCTTGCTAACACCTTCACAAAGACATCGCTTGGACTTGCCAGAAGCTCTTTTGAAGAGGATACGATAGATGTCCGTGCAAATCTTTGCTGGATTTCTGCCCTAATGGCTGCTGACAGAGCTTAACATGATTAATAATAAATGGGTATTAAATGAGGGGGTATATTTGTGTAGACTTGCCCATGGTGGTTAGATGTTTAGACAGAGAGCAGGTAAGTGTCCGAGCCAGGGATGTGCTTGTTATCAGGTTGGCAGAGAATAGATTTCTGTCTTTTCTCAAGATGATGAGTGGTGTGGGTCTGAAGAGGGTTATTTAAGAATGTTCTCCAATGTTCTCCTTACAAGCACTGAACAGAGTGAATTACACATAGATTGCCTCATTGTTCTCTCCTCTGTACCACAATGTTCTGAAACAAAAGCAGCTATCATCCAGCTTCCATGTGAATCAGCCAAGAGACTGATTTGGTACCGTAATGTTAAAGGATTAGCTCACCCAAAAATGAAAGTTCTGTCATCGTTTACTCACTTAATATACTTCAATAAGCAGTTCTAAGTCTTCTGTAATAAAAAATATAAAACTCATTCACTAAAAGTCTTGTACCTGAAATCTAGTTTAAACTAAAACAAACAGCATGAGAAGTGTTTTAGAATTGGGGAAGATATCTTTGTATATCCTGCGCTTCACTACATCCACTGCTTTAGCTAACAGGGAACATTCTCAGTATGTTGGCTAACGTTCTCTAAAAGTTCCCTCAAAGTTATAAAAACATTCTTGAAATTTTTATGTTACATATCATATATCAAAATGTTACTCTTCAGTTTGTGGAATGGCTTAAAATGGCTTGTGATTTTGCAATTTTCATTTAAATGTCAGGGCTGTATACTAATACTAATATACTACTGTGGGACTAATTGTTTTTTATAGCTACTGATAAACTCAGTATGGAAAAAAAAGTGTATGGAATAAAAGTGCTCTATACCACGTTTACAGAATCACAGGATTGGACCTGCAGGCCTACAGACAACATATACAAGCAACAGAGAAAGAAGAACAGAAGTCTGTGTGTTTGTGTATGAGAAGAGAGCTCACCAGCATATGAAATATTCATTCAGTGTAATACAGCAGCTACAGACAGGCGTCAAAAGAAATGAAGACACAACCAAATCAACATCAGATCCATTGCCAATACAGCAGCAGTAACACAAATCAAACAATCTGAGATGAAAACTGTTACTGAGGAACAGATGAGAAAACCACCAGTTTTACATATTCAATGCTAAATTTTTGTCTGGAGTTGCAACAGACCCAAAAAAGCATAAAATAATATCGCACAACTGAAAGAACAGTGAAACAGTTTTGTCTGACTTGGTCTCTGTGGCTCTGTGTGAATAAATTATAAATGCAGAGAAAACATTAACACAAACATTTCCATTTGCCTGAAAAAATGGATGATTAGTCAAATAATTTTGCACCTGATCTGCCCTTTACAAAGATACTTGCACCATAAAATGTCTAGCTAATGCTGAATTTCTCATCTATGACTTGGAGACGTGGTGTTTTAGACAGATCCAGGAGCTCAGCAAATTGCTTTTTGGGCTCTGTCCATTATTTATCTTCATTCATTTTAATTTAAATGAAATGAGTATTGAACGGTATAAATGTTGCTTCCATAGCTCAGCTGATACAGCATTGCGTTAGCAGCGCAAAGACTGTGGGTTTGAATCCCAGGGGAGCACACATCCTTACAAAACGTATAACTTGAATGTACTGTAAGTGGCTTTGGATAACAGCGTCTGCCAAATGTGTAAATGTAAAATGGAACAATTTTGTGTAGACTGAAAGTTTCCACGTGTTGAACGTTACATAAGCTCAAAATAATGCAGCACAAATGAACCTGCGTGTCTGCGGCAATTACAGCAGGAACTGAGTTTGCTGTGCTGATTACACATGGAAAAGGTCCAGTCTTTCAAATCATGGAACTCAGAATGAAACAGTTCAGTAAAAGTCTTACAATACTATAATAAAAGTAAACTTCACAATACATGAGGTGTATCACAGAGCACTCATTAAAGCAGAGGACAATGTTGTTCAGATCCACTCTGCATGGGCAGTAATGCACAAATGTTTGTTCCATTATTTATGCAAAGATGTTGATTCTATTACATCCATTCATCTGTCTCTCTGTTCGTCTGTCTCTCCATTAGGGTAAGAAGAACCATAAAATTGTGCATCTCTGTCTAATGTGAACTTACTCTATTCAGTTCACTGGAGAGGAGACACAAACAGGTCGTTGTGTTCTTCATGTACAAGAGCTCAGACCGCTGCATTATCAGGTGACAGCAGGTAACCTGATTATACAGCACACATTATGTGTGTTTATGTGAATGTGTGTCTCCTGACACATGCTTTTGATTGGATACAGTGCCCAAAGTACCAGGGCATGAACTTATTAGGCCGACACACAAGTGGCACCCTTATTCTAATTTTAGGGATGAGTGAACATAAACAGATGATAATAGAGCACTCTACGCTTTGTTAATATGAGGACAACAACTCCTGCAGTATGAACACAGAGGAAAACTGATATTTTTTTGATGCCCGTCCTATAGAAATCGTTTTCAGTGACTAACGGATGTTTATTTTTGATCACTGTATGCTGCAGCATGTTCTAAATTATGCATTTTCATTCTACGCTACTGTTTCGATTTGATTAAATATTCAAAGTGCAGATGAAAAAACCTTTCAAATATCAGATTGTTTACATCTCAAACCCAGTTTAACAGTAAAAATCCACCATATCCAATATCCAGTAATCAGGAAGTCCTGATCCTGTCACTCAAAGAGAGGATAAAGCGGATGTTCGTTATGCACGCGTAATGAGAGATTAGATAGAAAGAAAAAACAAATAAAAAACGTGCACATCGGTGACATAATAGAGGAAATGAATTATGATTACAATTTATATGCCTTCATACTTAAACAAAAAACTGTGTGAACATATAAGCGATTGTTAAAGAAAACAAACAGAAATAGAGAAAACAATGCCATCAAGATTAGTTCATGCATGATTCTTCTCAAAAGTGTTTGAATGTGTTTGTGTTGCACCCACGACTATAAGTCAGGCTTCACACTAATTACTTTCCTGTGACTCTCTTAAAGGTACAGTAGTCAATTTCAGAGACGCTAGCTAGCTTTGAAAGCATAAGGTCCACCCTCCATTCAGAGTGCTCCCCAAGGCCACGCCTCCTCCAACACATGAACGTGATGCAAATACATAGTCTGATACATGCAAATAGATCCTATTATTACATTCGGACCAAATGTAATGATTGGACGAATGTTTTATGGTACTGTGCCTTCCACAGAATATGTATAAATATATTTAGACCACTTAGTGATTGTTGTCAGGGTTTGAAGAGACTTTTAACCAGCATAACAAAAGATACCAAATCGCCTACCCTGTCAACAGCAGGAGATTGTCCGCTCTCGACCTGCGCTTTGGTTTATGGTGTCGACACAACAGGTTCTAGGAAGAGAATACAGAGCACACTCTTTGCTGCAGGGCTGTATTAGGTTACAAAAGCACTGAAGTTGGACAGATTCCCCTGAAGGTTATATATGTTGCGATCCAAAGTGACTGAATGCGTCTGGAGGAGTCTACAGAGCAGATTTTATCACAGACTATCACTCGCTGAAATTTCATCCGAGACTGACAGATAGTGTTTTCGGCGCAGGTTTAAACTGATAAAATAAAATGTGTGTTTTTCCTGGAAGGAGCCGTATGTTGGAGACAGAAGGTCAATGAGGGGCTTTCTTTAACGGATGTGCTTGCATTCAGTATCGTCTCTGCTTTCATCTATGGAAGAGAACTTTACATAAACAAAACTGTAAATGTTTTATGCAGACCGATACATTAATACATGATAAGTACATACTTCATCTGTACATCATAATGAAGATCGTGATGTGTTGTGATGTTGTGGAGATGAGTGCAGTGTTTGGACTCTCCTTCACAAAATGATTTCTAGTGCAACAAATCAATAAGACATTGTGGCATATAGAGCCATGCGTCTGCAGGGAGGCAACAGGAGATAGAGGCATCTGAGATCAGACCCTGTCAGGGCAAAGAAATGGCCTTTAAATACTGCCACTGAAAGAGGCAGGTGATTACAGGGCAGGGAAGGAGGTGATTGGTTGGAGGAATATTTACTAAATCTGACTGGCTGCAGCTTAAAGATATTTCAGCTGTTGACAAAGAGGGCGACAAATTGTCCAACAGAAAACAATTGTTCTTGAGTATATGGTTACTCATTTTTATATAAAAATATAAAGTCATCAAAATCCGTTGTAAAATTGCATGACTGCATTACTGCATAAAACATTTTTTGTAATTCTGTAACATTTTTAAAATGTTCCACTAACAACTTAGAAATAATCTTGATATGATATATAACATTAAATAAAGTTCTACTAACGTTACTGCAAAAATGTTTCAAATACCTTTTAAAGAACATTAGCCAGTGTTCTGCGAATGTTCACTGTTAGCTGGGATTTGGGATTATGTATCTTTTGGCTAAGAACTTGTGTAGATAGCTGAGAAGATTCAGAGGGATTTATCTCATGAGGCCAGGATGAGAGACAGTGTGTAACAGTTACACTTCATAGAAATGTTCTCCTCATCAAATGCTTTAGTAAAAACAGAACAAACACGTGTTGCTGTAATGCGTAGTAGTTGAAGCTGTCTAAGGTGACATCCAAAATTTAAGTTGGGATCTGTTTCTTGTCCAAATTAGCCCCATTTTTTCTGACGCCTCTGTGAGCGTTTGACAGCTGTGTTGAGGATTCTCACCTTTCAGTTTATTTTAGTTTACAAGCAGATTCCTGAGATCCGTATAGCGTGTCTATAGAAATGTATGTCATATAAATGAACAGTCCCAAAAATCCCTGTCCTACATCTATCACAACCATATAGAAGTGTACACTAAGCATTGCACCATAAACATATGCCACTGACGTCCTACATCATGCTAATCCACCACCCTCCTAAATGTAGCTTGAATCTCCTCCAAGATCAAGGCTGAGATATCCCTGAGCTTAAAGAACATTCACCCAAATCAAAGACAGACAGTATTCTGTGCTTTGTCTCGCCCTTTTTTCATTCTCTCTCGTTCATCCGGCTAAATCAAGAACACATGTCCCCCCACCCCACCCCATCACGCACGGAATAAAACTTTCTCTGCTTGCATTCATTACATCCTCCTTTTTATCTGACTCTCAGTCCATTCCTTCTCCATGCCTTCATTTCATTGCTCCCTGCAATTCATTCAGCCTTGATGCTAAACTTGAAAAAGAGAGAGAGAGAGAGAGAGAGAGAATAAGAGAGAGAACAAGAGAGAGAGAGAGAGAATAAGAGAGAGAGGATATGCAGACACTACAGTCTAAAGCAAACAGACTTTTTAGGTGGCCCAAATACCATATAGTTAGAAAATTCTTTTGTTATACAAATTTTAACATATTTAATCGTTTATTTCTAAAATGGAAGAATTCCAGGAAGTTGTTTTTATACCTTGGGAGACTAAACGGAGTTCTCAGTTGTTTTGCATTTAATTTTCAATTTTGTCTTAGATGTCCTTCCAGACATTTCCTATAACAGACACAAATGTGATAATTGCTGACAGGCAGTAAGAGTACAGAGCTATGAGCAAAGTGAACAGCGTAACTTAGATCAGTTGATTTCTGACCTTTTCGCAAATTTCAGTTCTTAGCAAATCTGGGTACAATGTAAGACATTATTAAGCTCTCCTCTGAAACTCTACAGGAGACACTTTGGGATATCCAAAGTCTCCAGGGAAAATAAAATTTCCTTTGGCTCTTTATCTACTCTTATTGTCATCTAAGAGAAACAACTGAGATCTCGCATTTTTTTCCCCTATGATCAGAGAAACTGCTCTATAAACTGGGAAAGGACAACAACGCAGAGAGTGTGTGCTATCCACAATAAAAAATGGCTCATTGATTCTATTGTTTGTTTTAATTGTGTTATTTTATGTAATCATTTTCATGGATTAAATGTTTTCTTTTTATCATTTCAATAACGTTATCATTGTATTAAAAATAGCCCTACAGTGCTTTATCAATAATACACTCCAGTTACCATGCCAATAAAGCATTGTTGATCTGAACTGAATTGAGAAAGAGAAAAAGGGAAGTGAGATCAAATAGCAGAGCTTTCATTAGCAGTTTCATCACCTGCTGTGGAACAGTAACACAAAGCCTGAATCACACTGAATCACTCTGAAACCTATAAATAGCTGCTCTGCATTTTATTAGCCAAAACTTACTGCTGCAGTTTTTAATGCGTGAAACTGTACATTCAGCACACAGCTTTGTAATTATCAACTGTCAGTGCAAAATCTCAACATCCGACTTTGGATTTCTATTCTGCGGAGCACACTGACCCTGTGCAGCCATGGCCTCACGGAACATGCAGAAAACATGCTGCATCCTGGTCGTCATGGCAACCGGAGCATAATAAAGGAAGCTGGAGCGAGGTCAGCACAGAGTCGGGCTGTCCGCTCTTTCATCTTTCCTCTTCCTCTTTCCTCTGATCCAGCAGAGGAAGGTAACTCTGAGGTGTATATGAAGACTCATGACTGGATGTGTGTTTTAATGCTGACTAGGTCAGAACCGGTTGAATTTTGAGTCATGGGTGAGATTTATAGCAGAGGTCCTGGATTCACATGGTCTCCAGGTGAGCACGGGGCCATTTTGGAGCCATGAGATATAAAATAAGGGTAAGCTGACAAAATTCACTTCTAAGTTTCTCTTCTAAATGAATTATTCAGACCAATTTATGAAACGGATTCATTAAAAAACTTTCTAAAAAATATGACTGTGTCAAGATTTACTATGAACATGAGAGCTATATGGAGACTTTTCCATAACATTTAAGATTTCATTAAAGGTGATGCTGACTTAGCAACTGAAGTAACATACGTCCTTTTATCAAAACCCTGCCCATCAAATACAGGCACACACACAGATGCTTAAAGACTGTTGTAATCAGAGATCAGAGCGGATGAGCAGCAGTGTGTCATCTCAATGTCACGCACGCACAAAAGCAAACCTGATCAGCTTTATACTGACCTCGTGTAAGTGCTATGACGTTAACAACAGCAGCAAAACAGTTCTCTCATGACAAACACTCTCAGCTTCCAGTGTACCACTAATGGTCTGCCCTATAAACATGCAAAATGATTGCCAGACAGAGAGCCCCTCAAAACATTCTGATTGGCTCAACAAAGAATTGTTGAGATATTTTCGGACACCTATTTTATTTGTAGATTTTCTGTTTGCTGTTCTTTGAAAAAAATCACTGTCATTTTCTAAAAAGCACCTCTCATTTCCCACACAGGGAAAACACAAAAACACATCTTAAAATTTCGGATAGCTCCGGGAACCAGCCATCAATCAGGAATGATTTATTATCTGTAATGGGAACAAATTTGCAGTTTTCCAAAACAACCACCCAGCTATCAGGGAAACTTCTCGGAGCGTTGTACAACATTCTTCAAAAAGTTGAACATCAAAGTTATCAAAAATGTTTTTGCAGTGGGAACTACCAGTAAACAATTTTTGGTTTCTAAAACGTTCTGGGAACTAACAACGATTATTCACAGACCTTAAAATCTAATGTTTCCAGTTACCCTAACCTCTTCTGATGCAGAGGAGAAAACCGGTTTGCATATACACATCTGCTTGTCCTCTGAATAAGAATTAACCTTCTCATCTAATAGCTCAAGAGAAACTTCACAATCAAGTCAATGATGCACCACTGCAGTTATATACATTTAATACCTCAGAGAGATGAACCTGAGAGAGGAAAGTCAGGCCACCTAGAGCCCTAGGCAAGATAAGACTTAACCAATGGGAATAAACAAGCAGTAGTTCTTTACATACAAGTTCAAGTTCAAATCCTCATCTAACTTTTTAAAGCCAAACTGCAAATGAACTTAACAGCCAGTGCTTACTCTGCTATTTTATTAAATGGAAAAGGAGAACTCAGGCGTTGGATGGATATGATGCCTGAGGTTTACTTGAGGTGAGAGCACACATCCTGGATTGTATGTGGCACTCAGAGGAGCAGTGAAAATGAGAAAACAGTGGGTGTGGAGTGGAGAGGGTCTCCGTCCCATCAGTGGCTGGTCACCCCGCATTGATTTCATTAATGAATACAGGCAAAGAACAAAAGAGAAGCGGCTTAGATGCAAAGATCAATGTTTTGAGATGGGAGAAAAAGAGATAAGATGAGAAAGAAAGAGAGAATAAGATTGATATCACAGTGGTGGCAGCTCAGTTGAGCAGATTTCTGAGGTCGACGCAGTTCACACAAATTCATAAAGCCAATATCAAAGCAATAGCTGGAGGAGCTTCTGAGGGGAGAGATCATAAGATCACAGAAGCTAAAAGTGAAATGATAAATGTAATCATTGTTATGGCAACTTGAACAGAACACCAACATGTATGTGTGAGTCAGTAAAGCTCGGTGTGATTCAGTTTCCTGCTAAAAATAATCATTTCCTGAGTCTCTCATGGTGCTGTCTTCAGAAGCTAATATTTCATACAGTAGCTATCTAAAACCTCCAGATGAGTTCTGTGCTTGTGTTAGATTACTATTCAGAAACATGGTAAAAAAATGCAAATGCTATCAAAGAGACACATGAAAAAAACAACAGAGTGACTTCCACACACTCAATCTGTGTTTTAGGAATGTTCAAAGCATCCGTTTTGTTTTAGACGTTGTATTAACATTATTGCTTGGTTATAAGTAGTTTTCTAAACATTTTTTTAATTCTATAACGTTTTTAAAACATTTCACTAACCAATTCATAGCATTCTTGATATATGATGCGTTAGAAAAACATTCTACTAACTTTACTGCAAGAATGTTTTGAATAACTTTGAGAAAACCTTTGGGGAACATTAGCCAACGTTCTGAGGACTTCCCCTGTTAGCTAGGAAGGCTCTGGATAATTAAGACCTCGACCTGTTCCCCTGGCAAATTGATTTGCCTTTGTTTTAACTACCCAATTAATATAGCATCTCAAAACACTGGCTCTCAGATATTGTTTTTATTATATTTCCTGACACCTATAATGTCACCATCCTCCTCTGATAGCTTTTAAAAGCCACAGCGTTCAGTTCTGAACATTAGAGAGAGTTTATTGAGCAGCCCTCTCCACTACTGAAATTTGAGCCCAAAGATAAATGACTTTCAATTACTAGTCTCACTTACTATGGTAACTAGTATATTATTTATTTGACATGTAGCAGTGAGTGAATATTATGACACGTGTGTACAATATATATTCTAGAACATAGCTAAAACGTTGTAGTTCAGAAACTGTAATGAGAACTTAAAACCTTGACTTGAGAGGACCTGTTTTGGCATTTCTCTCTTACACTGCTGTCCAAAGCTCTAATGTAGGTTTTGTCTGAGATCCACATCTTAAAGAAGTCATATCACAGAGAAATCAAACTGTCCTTGATTTTTTAAGAACAGTAAACGCTCACCTATGAAGAGGGTGTTCGCAAAGTCTTAAAGACACATCAGCAAGAATCAGCCTGTGTAATTGAATGAGTTAAATGAGAGTCAAAAAATATAAATTAAGAACTTAATTTTAGCTGTCAACCTTCTGTCAGTGGGTGCAGAGCTCATTTTCCTCGAAACCTTCTGATCATGCTCAGTAACTTCCACTCATCAGTACCATTATGTCACAGTCAGACACAGAGGACTGAGGGAGGAAAACAAGGAGAGTGCAGATAAAGCATTAAACATGAATCATCGGCTGATCAGCCAAACGCAATCAAATATGTCTCCATTAGAGTTTCAGAAGAGATCTCAACAATGTCTCAAATAGAGCTCACATCTGCCAAGTCTGCAATCATTTCTATTTTTATTTCTCATAAGCAGTTTTAGGAGAAACATCTGAGACAAAGTTTATACTTAAATGAAACTCAATGAGACTCTGAAAATATATTTTTTTTCTGTGGGTTAGCACAAAATACTAATGCACATGAAATACATACCAGCTGTGTTCTTTTGTAAAGTACCAATAATCAGAACAATTTGCAGAACTGAAAGCAATTTGCTAAAAATATTATGAATCACTGAGGGAGCCAGCACACTTATTAATCTAGCAAGTCAGTAAAGACTGATCAAGCCCTGCGATCTCTCTGGATAATCTTTCATATGTTTAATTAATCATTCATGTTAAGTGTTTAGTGAGGGGCTTCTTTGTGCTGCAGCTCTTTGTTATAATACCTCTCGTCCCCGGGGCCCACCTGACACCCTTCACCATAGCATGACACACAAACACTTACACACAGCATCACTCAGCACTTTATGACAGGGCATATACTGTACTCTACTGGAACCATCATATCATGGAGACTCTGTCATAATCCATTGCTCCTAGTTTCAAAATGTGTTAAAGCGCAAACCGCAACTTTTTTGGTTATAAATAAACAATAAACAGTTGCTGAGCAAGTACACAACAGATTACAACGGTATACAGTATCCCGAATCACAACAGTAATTGAAATTACACTTTCAGAAAGTGTCAGATTGACTTCAACATGCGTATATAAAATAATAAAAGTGTATATAATAAAAGTGCGATGGGATCAGGCAAATCAGATTTCCACACATATCTGAAGTCTACCCACCACAAATAATCATTACAGATCATTTTCTCAAAAGATAAAATGAAACATAACAGAGAACTTTTTTCAATGAACAGACAGGAATTAAGATAATTCCCTAACTCTCTCACTCTATATCACCAAGTTTTTAATTTATCTTCACAGTACGACATTTTAATTTGACAACACCCTTGCTCACAAGCTTTTAAAATCTCAGACATGAGTCTGCCAGCCAGACCAGACCAACAGAGACGCAGTTCCATGTCAGTATGGACCACTTATATGAAGACAGGAAGGTTAACGAGTTTAAAGATGAGCAACATTTCTGTGTGAATAGCTAATCGATGCATGCTTTCACGAGCATTACTTTCCTGCCCTCACTGAATTGCACTTTCTCTCACAGCAAATGAGCAAAGAGCCCATCTGAAGCCTCACACACATGCACAAACGCACACACAGTTCCTGGCCACGCATTTTCATATGAGCTATCCATTCTCCTTTGTGAACTATTAAATATGCCTGTAAATTAGCACTAATGGGACTGTGAATGTAGACTTGGCTCTGCTTGTCAGGGTAATGCATGCACAGAGGACAGACGGTGACCTCTGTCTCAGGACTCAGGGCTGGTGAGATGGAGTTTTGACGCAGGTATTGGATACAAAAGCCACACAAAGCCATAAGCACAGCTCGACTAGCAGTATATATCACACAATCTCCCTCAGTGGAGAATTTCCAAACTGAGAAGAAGAAAATGTTTTCAACTCTGCAATTCACTAGTGCAAATTGAATTTATGTTTACATAACCATAAGATATAGAACATACATAGAAGCAGAACTTTTACCTTACACTATCAGAAAAAACAAACTAAAATTACACTAATTTGTTTAGCTTTATATTAATATATAACGCATATTAACATATTACACATTAACATAAAAGCAAGTTAAGCCAGAGACACATTATTACAAAAACATTGTATATTGCTTTAAAAATAACAACAAAATAATATAGTAAATATATTACTGCATAAGTTTCTATAGATTTATATTACAATAAACATATTATTTTCAGTCACCCTCTTTTCAAACTCTCGGTAAACAGCACAGGTGTAATACAGGCTGCCGGTACGAAATGTATCTTTAATTTAACCGAGTTGAGTGCTTGACTGAGGAGCTCTTACAAAGCATCACTTCAATTCATGTTAATTTGTACACGACCGTAAGTGGTGATTTTCACACAGCTGCAAACATGATAGGTGGTCACATCGATAGAACAGTCAGCCAATCACAGCAAAGCAGAGGCAATGACTTCAGAGGCCTCTTGAGACAGAACATTTCCCCTGCTCAACAAGACGTGACCGACCGACCTGCCCATCTATTCCACTGCACGCAGCTAATGCGCAGCACATCTGAGACGATTCAGTCCAAACAGGAGGAAGCTGTTTGTACACGACTATTGCAACAGTCCTCAGCAAACAATCTTCAGTCCTGTAGCTTTATAAAATGGAAGCCATCTGTAGCAAATATCATATCTGGTATTTGGAGCAACTGTCATGTGACTCTAGCATGACAATTTTCCCGTTAAAGCCGCAATCCGTAACGTTCACCTCTGCCATTTCGGTTTGAAATGAGAAATTGCAGGTTATTTTATGTCCTTTTTTTACGTATGTTAAAGTCAAATGAAGTCAAAATGACATTTCCCTGAAAATTGGACCCAACTTCTCAAATGATAAACCATTATTATTAACTTACTGTCGCAAATTCGGGTAAAGTAACAAGACCGTTTTGAACACTGATCTGCTATATACTTAAATACTTGTTCATTTATAACCAAAGAAGTTACGGATTGCGGCTTTAATCACATCAAATCTGCAAGGTCTTGTCCACATGATTTCCATTGTTGATATGGGGTTTTCTTGAGGTTTATTGAATTAACGGCTTTTTTTCATGCTTTATTACATTTTATAATTTGGCAGACACTTTTATCCTAATTGACTTATAAAGCATTCATGATACACACTTTATTATTATGCATGATTGTTGGGAACACATGACCTATAGACTTTGCTATAATCTGCTGCTCTAACAACTAAGCTATAGAAAAACTTCTTTTCACAGCTGTGTAAACCACCAGTTCTCCTGCCATTTCTGTGTGGAACATATGTATGGGTGGACACTCTTTAAAACCAAAAATGTCCCTGATGCCAGTCTGCCTCCAAATTGTATTAAACCAACAAAGATGTCTTTAACCTTTAGCCACTGCACAAGCTACCTCATATGACTGTCAGCTAACAAAAACAGGCCTTTGTGATTAGTTTAATCAATTATTGTGCACTTAAAATCCAGTCATTAATAATAAGCAGCAATAGCATATTACTATAATATAATGTTCAAAAAGCCAGTGTTGCAAATAAACATTGTGATTTACTCTTTATATTGTTATTATTCAAGTCATTCTACCCCATACAACAAAGTGCAATGTGAATAATTGACTTCCAACAGTGTATTAAGCTGACACTGTCTGTGACCTTAACAAAACAACAGATTATCACAATCATCTGGCAATTACATTATCAACCAAAATGTCCTGATTATGACAGTCAAGACACTCAGATGAAAATCAAGCAAAATAAACAAACAAGCGTCACCATGAAAGGTACATACTGTTGCCCCGGCTTGTGGGACATCTAGTTAAGCATGAAACCAATCAGGCAAGAAACTGAGCAAAAACACAGTGAATAACGCTGCCGCACATTCAGCGTGTTAGCTGAGAACATGATGTGCTGCTTCCCTCGAGACTGTGCGTCTCTGATCCCCACACACTTCACCTTTTCATCTGCCACCCTGGAGATTAAATAAGGAAAGTCTGTAATGTGTAGATGTAAATGCATAAGGGCATTAGAAGAACCCCAATAAAAAAACCTCGTGATCACCAGGTTTCGGTCCAGCATTGATAAATGAGATCACTGGGCTTCACAAACCACTTCCTGTTTTTAAAACACAACTCGCCTTGCAAATGACTCTGCAACCACAGAACACAAGGCAGTCTTCACATTCACTTTAGAGGACCACAGGCAATTTGAAAGCAAAGAACAATGTAAATGCTCATGAAAAATAAATACAGGAAAACATATATTTTGGAAATAGGCTTGTGATTAATACATTTAAAGCTGCAATCTGTAACTTTTGCTTCTCTACTGCCATCTCTGTTTGAAACATGAAAATTGAATGAAATTGCAGGTTACTTATGGAGTTGTTTTCTTAACATGGATGACAAGTTTAAATTCTAACAACTGCTGTAATAACAAGCTACAAACGCTGCATCATTTACAACACCCGGACATGTGATACAGCCGCCGGATCTTCTTTCTGTTTACAGACAGACATTTCCAAAAAATCCAACCAGACAGCTCAGATAACTCACCATGATTTTTGCTCATTTTTTGCTTTGAATTCTATTGCATTGTTTTTCATCTTTGTGCGATATGGGTCAATATTTATGCAATATTTATGGGTTAATATTACTTTGTGACAGAGCTGAATATATCACCAAACAGCCGAAGGTGATTTACTGTATCCAACAAGTTCAGGGACATTTTGCTGAAATGCAAATTGCCGGTTAAAGAATCAAGCCTAGTGAAACAATGTTAACCACATCACCCCTGTTCAGACAAACTCTAGTGTGCGCTGATGATTCGGAGCAGAAGTTTGCATTAGCTGCTTTAATGGGCAGTAGCTCATTATTTATAACAAAAGTGGCTCTTAGCAGCCTCGTAAGTGTCTGATTATGCATGTGAGAAGTCTGATAAACCATTTGAGTTGCTGATCTCTCATGCTTGGCGTGGTAATTAGTCCCTAATGTGTGCTTAAAGACTTCCTTTTCACAAAGGTTGTATCTGTGGTGATTAGAGCTCTAGTAGTAATTAGGGTTTTCTGCAGGGACATACGTTTCCAGAGAAGCAATGAATCGCATACAAAAATCGTAAAAATTATTTTTTGAATATTCACGCGTGACATGATTAATGTCTCTTAATATACAGTCATTAAATGTAAACCTTCACGTTTGTGCCCGTGACATCCCTCAGATATTAAACAAATTCATCTTTGCCACTGTCAGCTGATTTCAGACGTTCTTTGTGGTTCTTTTCAGACGTTCTGAGCAGTAAGTATGAAAACAGGTGTGCTTATGAAAAAAATGTAAAATAATATTCAATTAAGTTATTGAGGACAAAGCTATTTGACAAGAACAACGTGTGCAAGTTTGACATATGAAAGCAATAAAGCATACTTTGCATGGCCGGTTACCTTATGGGCTATATGAGGGACACTGGAAGTTTTCCAATGTCTTTCCATATTGGATGTCCTTGCATGCACCCTCCCTACTCCAAAAATACAGATTGAGGCTTCTCTTTAAAGCAGTGGTTATCCTCTAGATCATACAGATCCTGGAGGGATCAAGCTTTCATGTTTAACGCACCTAATCTGGGATGACTCTATTTATACCCGTAATCCTTTGCAAACTCCCCTCCAGTACATCTGCTGTTTGGGCAATGGGAAATGAGATATTGTGATGGCATTGTCTGGACCTCCTGCATGCCTTCACACATTGGGCTGGGAGTCACAATCCTAACACAGTCCTCATTTGTTGAGTTATTTAAATGTGTAAACGCAATCCCTCATGCCCAGGCTCCGTTTCAGAAAACACACACTTTTACACAAGTACAAACAGCTATAAAGCATCAACACATAAATTTCACATCCTAAACGTTGAGACCATGTGCTTCTTTTTAAAGTGAGTTTCTTTAAATCACAGAATCACGTTTCTGTAGAAAGAGGAGCAACTTCAAATGCCAGTGCGTTGTAGAGGAAAGCCAGGAATATTTTAAAACCCATGAGGTTCCCTGTGCTCCCCAACTGCATAGATTTCAGCCATGTTCCCATTCAGCTGACTGAACTGATGGGTGGAACCTGACAGAGAGAGAGAGAGAGAGAGAGAGAGAGAGAGAGAGAGAGAGAGAGAGAGAGAGAAAGAGAGGAGAGAGACCGAACAATGAAAAGAAGAGAAAAAGAGAGAGGACACAGTGGATTTGAGGACAGAATAAAAGACAGAATGAAAGCTGCGGGTGGCAAAAGCAGCTATTGTGTATTTATCCGAATGAGAGATCACAAACACTGCCTTTTCTTCCTTGAGATAATTTGGAGTACACCAAGGTGACAGAACATTAATCGTAACTCAAAGCACTTCTACACACAATGAGTTGAATGCGCAAAACCAGACCCTGTTAAGCGCACAAAATACTGTTTGAAAAAATAAAAAATAAAGAGCCTTTATTCAGTGGCAAATCCTATTTGTAGGTGGCAAATGCCACTTTGCATTAGCATCATGTAGCATTTATTGCCCCCTGCAGTCTTAAAAAAACACTGCAGAATACAAGACAGTTGTTCTGAATAAAGGTTTGAATGGTACAATGACTTTCTAAGTTCACATTATTATCAATGAAACTGTGATTTGATGTTTGAAAGCTGCCAAGAGACAAAAACAAGATCCTGCTTTGTTTTCTGACAAGTCAGATACAGTAAAAGGCCAAACCATAAAATCTCACGAATGCCTTTCGTAAGTAACAATGTAAGAAAGTACATCAAGTCATCTGCAATTTAATGTTTCAAATTCAAACAGATTTTATTTCAGTAGCTTGTGCTGACACCTAGTGGTCATCTAATGTTATTTCATAGATGCTCTGGAGCAGGTCATGTCAGTATACACGAGAGGATGAAATAAAGTAAGACTTTTCCTGTCAGATTCACTTTTATTTCTAACAGTATTAAACGAAACAATTTTTATACGTGCTTATAAACATCAGCATGAGAAATCATATATCATATATCACTGCTAGTACAAATCAAACCTGCAGTTCAGCGGGACAGTCAGTATGTACACACAGCAGTAAGACAGTCACACTGTAATCAGACAGACAGCTGTCTCAATGTCCAGGTCAGCAACTTCTAGTCCTATTACATAATGTTCCGCTACATTTAGAAGTTCTTTCATCCATGTCTAGAAAAATAGTTTCTCTACGTAAATAAAAAAAATCCCAGACATGCTGAATAGTCTGCTTGATAAAATAGTTACAACCTAAACACTGAATTTAAATGCTTGTATTGGTCCTGTGGCCCACAGCCCTTATAATATAAATAAGTTTAAAAACTGCAAAAACTGCTTAAATTCGGTCAGTTTTACGGAGTATGTGCTTTGATTTGCTCAACAAACGGCTTATAATGCAAAAGACTGTGTTGAAAACTAGGTTTACAGGCCATTACAGGCCAGCACTACAAAACTAACCTCAGCACTGAAGCTGTATTTGCAGGTAGCATAAACACTGCTTGTAACCTATTATGTAATATGGGTGCCAAAATAAATGTGCTGCATTTTGCTGGCAGTGTGAAACAGGCCTAACAAGTGTAACAAACAATACTGATACTGCGGCATATGATGTTGTAAAAGAGCAGGCACCATGATGCTAGAGGAGATCAGGGAAACCGCATTCAGGAGGAAGGAAATCTGCTCACAGAGGGAAGGTGAGGAGAGCCACGTCAACAGGCAGACTGACCGCTTACACAGGCAGCAGCTAGTAATGGAGATGACTGACTGACACATGAGGCCTCACTCTCACTGATTCTGGCTGACTTTCACCCAGTCAATGTTTAAAAAGTTGCTGGCTTTGGGTAACAGTGCAGAGAACGTGACCTCGGCTCACGTTGCACGAGGTGCAATGCTGGTGATGAAAGGGTTCAGTCACTTTTTTATCTGTGCAACTGGAAATCAAATTGGGTGCTTATTCAGACCAAAGGGGCACACAACAAGCTGACTACAAATACAACATTCAAACAAATATATGTATTCTTATACTGTATTATACTGAATGGATTTTTGTACACTGAGTTGTACTGTAATTGTATGGGGCAAATAAGGTGTTGAAATTACTAGCAGACTGAACAATATCAGACTGAATTTAACAGACTGAACAATCAGGTTTCTATTATTGTAATAACTGCAACAATTATTACAAATACTAAAGTCAACAATAAACACATCTGTCATGAAGTGAATACAGATAGAAATGAATGATTTAAAAAAGAAAACTAGTGGAGAAACAGTTTGTGCTAAAGTATAGGACTTGGATTCAATTGATTTGCTAAGCTATGTGTTGCTCGACATACCGTACGTGAAACCAGTAATTCTACGTACAATATGATCACGTACAGACTGAAAACCACACCTTCAAAGACAGACAGCAACAAAACAAACGTCACACTCAGAACGTGTCCTGCATAACTGGGACCACCAATATAACATAAATTGCTACAGTAATAAAATGCTACATGTAATCATAAAGGCAAGAAACCTTCCTCATAATATCCAATATCTACCAAAATACAATTTCTGCTAGAGAAACGAGGGCAAATATAGATTATCAGAAATCTTCTCACATCACAATCACAGGGACTGTTCGTCCACTTCATATTGCAAATGAACATTTTCAGATCTGACATCAGTCCACAGTGATGCAGATAGTAAATGATAGTGAACGATAGTGAACGATAGTGAACGTGCTAATTGGCCGTAAACATTAAAGCGCTCAGTTGTCTCATCATTCACATTGTGTTGATGCTTCACAGAATGATTCTGTACCTCAGTACATTGTAAGAATGTTAATGTTCACAATGGGAAGTGCAGTACCAGATCTGAATTTAGATTACAGTTTAAGAAAGTTCACACACTGAGGAGCTGCAGAAATATAAGAACATCAACCAATCAAATTCCTTGTGCTGTCCCTTTAAAGTACCTCAAGCTAATGTGGAAGACCTTTTGTTCACATGCATCTAACCAACTCATTTTGGTGCTTGACACTCACACGCTGTGTGTGTACTTGTACATCTGTCTTTGTGAGGACCAGTGCACCAGTCAGACCATCAGAAGAGGACAAAGAGAGTACAGTGAGGACATTTTAACCGGTCCTCACGTTCTGACAGTCCCTTTAAAGGGCTGCTTGAGGGTTAAGACTTGGTTTTAGGGTTAAGGTTAAAATCAGGTTAAGATTTGGTTAAGGGGAAGGGTTAAGCACTTATTTGTAATAGTAAGGGTTGGGATAAGGCGCTAGACATTGTATTAGGTCAATAAATGTACTCACAAAGTTAGCTGCACAAATGTGTGCGTGTGATTAAAACAAAGGAAATCTCTATGAGGGCTCTGGTTAAAACACTAGCCATGTAACATCCTAGCTGTGGCCCTGTAAGCAACATACATATAATACATTTAAAATAGGTTTTACTCATATATAAACCTCCACTGGAATTTTTACATCTAAAAAGTGTCTGCAGGTAAGGCATTTCAAACAGAGGACTGGCAGGAGTTTAAGGAGGACAGGGTAATGAAGTCCAACTACTGGATTAAAGCTAGTGTTCTTTTTCCACAGTCAAGTAGCGACTAGTTGTACCTAAAAATAGCCTCTACCATTCTTCCATCTTCTTTAGGAACACTGTACCATTCTCTTTCTCCTAAGCACATTACTGCTGAACACAGGAAGTGTTCAGTCAGACTCCTTAAACACAGTTGTAAGGACAAAACAAACAAGTCCTGAATTTCATCACACTGTGTCCTAGACTATTTGGACCAATCAGATTCATTGCCATCGAAGCATCTCTGCTAAGTGGCTGAAAGCGCTCGAGTCCAAATGACTTACATAATACTGACTAGCAAGAACACTGCTTTAGCAAACCCTCTGTCTCTCTGTGTTTCAACACAGTCGAGCAAAGGTCCTGATATCTCCAGGGGCTATTGATCTAGCGCCTGCTGCATTCTGCTGGTGATTCTACAAACGTGTTCGTACGTTTACCAAATTTAACACAAAAATAGCATCGTTAAAAATGACATCATAGCAGATTCTTTGGCCAATCACACTTTAAAGCATCAGAGCAGCCAATGAAGCCCTGTATTTCACGTCTTTTAAATCCAAAGTATGAATCATTAAAATGGTTCTGCCTGTCCATGTCATGTGCACAACAGATCCTCTTCAGCTGAAGATCAAGGTGCTTTGGCCAGCAGGACATTAAACAGAATCCAGGAGCCCTTGTGGTCCTGTGGACCCATCAGTACTTATTTATTCCGAAAAGCCGAACGCCGTGGAACTGAGGCAGTTTGGGGATTAGCACGGTGAGCAGGGAAATGGTATTGATGATGAAGTGTACCCGGTCATACTTTGTATAGAAACTGGTGAGGAAATATCTGCAGAAAGGAAGGACAAAAGTAAGATCAGATCAGACGCCAGACAGCCACAAGAGACTGAAGATTTTGTTTGAAGCAAGCACAGAGCTACAATGCATCCAATGAGAACACAGGGGTGTGATGTCTTCATGTTGTAACACCATCAAATAAAAAAGATCAATGTCAAGAAAAAGTCAATGTGAAATTTAAATGTGACCCATTACCTCGCATGTTCCTGGTCTTATTGTGAAAGATTGATCAATGCATGTTATTCAAATGAAAAAGGTACTTATTTATTAAAAATGCAAGTCCAGCCCGACTTTTTTAACTGATTGAATATCCTGTTCACTCCAAATTGTCACATTACTAAATGAAAATGGGTTACAAATGACAATTTGTGTTAACGTGAAGCTTCTAAATATGAACAGAAGGCTCCTAAACTGCTATTACACGCAATCAAATATTACACAATGTTGGAATTTTTACGGAAAGAAGTTAAAAGAGAGGTGTTTACATTTTAAAATATACTTTCCTGAAAACACACCCTGTCACATTTTATTCCTCACTGTAGCAGACAGATATATCCTCACTACAGGTCAGAAGTAGAGAGAGCATAACAAATGACCCGATTGACTGACTAACTGTTTCTAAATTGGGCTTTTCTTGCCAGTAGACACCACAGGATGCGTCAGCATCACTGACTTCTGCTTGTGGTCCTGCAGGGCAAACTCTGCCTTCAAAATGCATGTACTGAATCCCCAGGAAGCAATTAGCATGACAGACAGAATGAAGCTTATAACTGCAGTTTTCATGGGAACACTCTTACAGTATAATAGGCGTGATGGTAAGAAACTTCCGAGAGGCAGTGAACTGGACCCCATAGTCCATCTGTTCCCAGTGGGTCAGTAGCCGGGCCTTGCCTTGGTCCGGGGTCTCAAACGGAGTGCCCTTGACCGTGTGTAGAAAGATATACATGCACTGCAGCAAAAAGACAAAAAGAAAGGAAAACATCATGACCTTTAGCATAATTCTTCAAAGCTTTATCAGCAGGTGCTGTGAAACTCTTAGGAAAGCAGCAAGAGCTTATCTGTTTTAGGAACAGAAAGACTAAAAAGGCGATACAGGCCGACATCGAAGTCTGGCTGAAATTACAGATCCCAGAGTCAGCAACTAAATGGGCCGAAATTCAGCAAGCAAAAATATTGCCATGTCAGAATTTTTGCAGCTGGAGATCGTCATCAAACAGTGCGATTGTGATTATTTTAAGCTTCTGCATCTTAAGGGGTTTTTAAAGGAACAGTTCACCTAAAATAAAAACTGCCGTGATTTACTCACCTCCGTGTCTTTCCATACCCGTATGACCCCTTGCACAGAACACAAAAGTGAGTCATGTAAAATTAAACATCCAAGCTTATTCCCTGCAATTAAAATTCCCATCTACTGTCACTGTATGGAAAAAACAACAACTTGGAAATACTTGGAATACGAGTAACTCATTTGTTATTATCGTACAGGCAAGAAGTCATATGGGTTTGGGACAACATTAGTGTTCATAGATACATTTTATCTATGAAACTTCAAAAGACTCGCAATGCAGCGGTCAATCCTAACATTGCATGAACTTTCACCTAGCCTGGACCCTGAGCTGGAGTCCACATGTTGTTTGGCAGCTCTTACCGTGTTGTGAATGAGGTTAGTGAGGGTCCAAACTACAGACACGCTGACGAAAGGAATGCTGAGCAATATGATGTGCAGCAGACCGATGCCAAGCACGTAGGAGAGCCACATGCCCCTGCTGTTCATCACACGCGTGTTGGGGTTCACTTCACTGTGCGCCGTGCCCACATTCATCCTAACTGAACAGAAACGACACAATGCACAGATGCACAGATGCACAAATGCAGATATGCACAAGTGCACAGATGCACAAATGCACAGATGCACAAATGCACAGATGCACAAATGCAGAAATGCACAAATGTAGATGCACAAATGCACAGATGCACAAATGCACAGATGCACAAATGTAGATGCACAAATGCACAGATGCACAAATGTAGATGCACAAATGCACAAATGCAGAAATGCACAAATGTAGATGCACAAATGCACAGATGCACAAATGCACAGATGCACAAATGCACAAATGCAAAAAGGCGTTCAGCGATGCATTTCATTTACCACCACCAACGTGACATGAACAACAAATGAAAATCCTCCATCAAGTCGCCGAGTGTGCAAAAGCAACAAAACTTCTGAAAAGCGATCAAATATGTCAACTTTAAAGCCGTAAACGAGTCGCTTACCGTAAAGTAAGAGCGCTGTTAATGAATCGCACAGAAACTTCGAGAGAAGCGCTGACGTGAATCGGTGACCCAAAATAATCGCTTTTCGTTCGGGCTGGTGAACGTCCAGTTCGGCAGTGCGCTCCTCACGGTGGCTACTCTGCTGTAGTGCACTTAAAAGGTGTCAGTCTGTGTACTTCACGTTTGCTTGCTTGTTCCTGTGCAAACAGACGCACTTCGTAGCTTCACGTCATCAGTTTCAGAGCTCACCTTTAGAAGTGCGGTCATCGGACTGCGTGCTGATTGGATGGCTCCAACCACAAGGAGGGTTTGCACCAATCGGCGCTCGATGCGTTGAACGTTCGCCCAAACGTCTTCCACCCCCTCTGACGTCACTGAAAGTGCCCGTGAAGAGAGATTATTATGAGATTATTATGCAAAGATTTATGGGAACAGTAGTTCATGTAAACATGTAACCGTGTTTGGGGTGTATTTGCTACGGATTTTTTAAAAAAAATAAAGGATTTTAAACAAAATGCACACGGTGTGTCCAGAAATAAAGAGTAATAAATGATGTAAAATGACTAATTTTTTTTGATTCTGCTAAATGTAGTTTATAAATATATATATATATATATAATTGGATTGGCAGACAAAACATGTATATTTTTATGCTTTCAGAGGATATGTATGTATATGCATCTGAAGAATGACATCACGGGTTAATTCTTGTAATTGCGGCTCAGTGTGGCCTGACCTTTCCATCCTACATGTTACATAATGGCTGTCAGACTAATGCTCCAACAAATGCTGTAAGGGCACTGAAAGGCTCCTGAGGGACGTTATCTAGTCTGTTGGCTGAAGATGTTCTTTTACTGTCAGTTTCAGCTCTTGTTCTGCCCTGTAGGACCTGAAACATGAACCATGTGTCTGATGATCACACTGTGGTCTTCCTTCTCTTGCTCTTATAATGCTCTTGGCGGGTAGCGACTACATTTTAAAAGCTGTTAAATTATATCTTGGAGTGTAGAACATGTTACCCTGATATTCTTTAACAATGCAACCCTTAGGCCTGAAGATTAATGTTTCCAAATGCGATTCCCTTGGTAGTATGTACAGCGTGTCTGTTGGAAGAAGGCCTCCTATAGAAACTGCAGCAGCAGTGTATCTGTTCGTCATCTGAGGGCCAGCTGCATGTGATATTAATACACTTTTTAATAGATTGCATTTCTAATATGACAGTGAAATGGTGGAATAAGCCTTCAAGAAATAACTTAAAACATACCTGTTTATTAGACACCTGACTAATTCCTACTGTTCCAACGTTTAACATTGTTTTTTTAAACTTAATTGTCTTATATTGTTCATCCTTTCTCAAGCATCAGAACTATTCCCACTATTTTAATGTAGCTTTATAGACTAGGCTTGTTGGTTATTGGGGGAAAATGTTAAATATTCTCACTTTTTGTAAGTCACTTTGGATAAAAGCATCTGCTAAATAAATAAAAATGTACATGTAAAGATGATGGGGCAGGAAAGTGTTCTACAGTAAATCCAAGCACAAACTCTTTTCTCGTCAAATCAGTTTGCCTTCTCGAAAACCTAATTCTTTTTATTTACTTATATGTTTAATAGACTATACTTATATATTTTACTTATAACTTTAATAGTTGTGAGGTTTCAGATGGCATGAAGTACACAAGCACAAAGAAACCATTTAAGAGCCTTCCTTAATTACTACTGCTCCTCTTACAGAAGATAACAGCTGAGGGAATTTATATGACGTTCACCACAGATTAAAGTTTCGCTGACTGGTCATGTTCTTACAAACATACGGATACTTTCCCCAGAGGTTTTTAACAAGAATTTGGAACATTACTAAACTGCATGCCTCTGATATTTTAAGCCAAACCCAGCCTATTTCTCTTTAAAATACACTTACTGGTTTTACTTTTTCTACATAAATATGACTTTAAAGAACGGGGGGCTTAAAGAATCTCTGGTAACACAATTCTTGATGGCATCACCAATGCTTAAAATCCTGTAAGATCATACATGATTGCCTCCACATACAATCAAATTTCTAAGTATTTTGATAAACACATTGGCAGTATTGGAAGTAACCAGAAGATGTCAGTGTCAACACACTGGTGATGTTTTTTTGTCCTGCTAGAAGAGACACCTTATTCTCACCTCATTGGCCTGAAGGCAGATTTTGATATTTTGATAACTCATATAGATTTAACTTATATGTCTATAACTTCATGTTTATATTGAATATATTAATACATTTTTGCTGTATTTCTGCGCACTGGAAGCTTCTGCCACTAAGACAAATTCATTGTGTGTGTGAATGCACTTGAAACAAGGTACTGACACAACACTGTTCTCTCACCATTGCCAGCTGCAAGTATATAAACTCTGTTTACTTTGCAAATGTTTTACGGTTTATAATTTACAGTGTATGAACAGGTTTGGGGGACAGTTGAAAAGACTGCCACCATGAGACTTGATACTGAGGTCTGGGATTAAAGACTCATGGTAAGATCCTTTTAGCTGTTAGACTGCTCTGCCAAAACCATAAAGCCAGGAAGATTTAAGCTTAAAATCCTTTGAAAACTTGAAATAACATCTGATAAACTCTCAGTTGTTTTAATGGATGGGCCCCTTGTCTCACGGGCCCAGTGGGTAATACCACAGAGGACCTTGGTGGGCACCCAAATGTCATATTCAGAATATCTATAGTGCTTGAAAGTGACATTATTTCCACTGCCTTTATCAAATCCGTTTATTCTGAACTCTCACATATTATAAGTTTAAGACTGGTGCAGTCTTAAAAATATACATCTTCTGTACACGTCTCACATCTGATTTGATATTTGCTTAAGAATACATGCCAGACGACATGCTGTGCTAGATGTACAAGGATAACAGTAACCTAAAATATGTAATATGCTCTTGTAATGTATTCGATTTCGAGCTTCAATGACCCTGAGTCAAAAATAATTGAAATCCTGAGAGAAGAGGAAGAGAGGCCTAGTGACCCGGGCCAGCCTAATGATAGCACACTGCAAAAACTAAAATACTGACACTCCATTATTGTCCTATAGAGGAAGCTGAGGATTAGAACACCAAAGAATTTCAATAAAGGAACTGTCTGTTGTGGGACTGAGGGCCCTGTGGAGCTTTAGGCATTGTCCTAAAGGGTGATTGAGAGTGAGAAGAAGGGAGTGGAGGAGCATTGTGTTCGAACTGAGCCTTTATAAAGGTGGTTATTAGGAAAGAAATGGCGTGGGGGTGGCTGTTGACTCTTCATCTGTGTGAACAAAGTATCTGGCATATAGCTCCCTCTCTCTCTCTTACACAGTCTTTAAGCTTGTGCTTTACGATGGCCATGAATACTGGGGCAAGCCCACAGAGACCCCCGCCAAGCCCAGACCTGCGCAAAAGCTTATTGTCCGGCTTAAGTGCGGTTTAATTAAGCAAGCTCTGTGTCCTGAGAGAAGAGAGGAGCTTTAAAGAGCTCGGGTCCTGTGGAGATGCTGAGGTGACCAATGGAAGGGATGATGCGTCGTATGGGGCTATTGAAGGGGAAAGTGTTTGCTGCACTAATGAAAAAGGTTTGTTTGGGGGAGATGAATGGGGAGGGGTGGAGGAATGTCTGGTCTTTGTCCCCAGCTTACAAAGTAGGGACAAAAGCAGTGATATTATACAAATGCACCCATTTCCAGGACATGATGCTGCAACAGGGGCCCGAAGACGGGTCAGACTGCTCGATCTCAGCCGCATGTGAAGCACACTAGCTTTGCCATAGTGCACACAAAGATGCACACGTACACACATGCATACGCACTTTAGTTAAATCCTGAGAGCTGGGGATTCTGGAAAAAAAATTGGGGGTTGTGGGATGTGGGTATTAAGCGGATTTTCTCTGCAACTGTAAGAACAAGCTAATTCCTCAGGCCTCCTTTATCTCTAACACAGCAATAACAAACAATGAAATTCTGAAGAGCAGGCAGCAAAGGAAGAGGAGGGGAGAGGCGCAGACACAAAAGAAAGAAAGATGGATAGAATGAAAGAGAGGAAAGACTTGTGAGAGGAGAGGGTGGGCTTGGGCGTGTTAAGAAACTTTCTCGCTCTAGTGTTATGTGTGAACACTCTGTTAATCCAGGTTTTATTGGTTGCCTGTGTCCGGTCACACTGTCCAGATTGAGTGTGTGTGTGTGAGGAAAAGTGGGGGTCTACACATGTCCCTCTTTGTGGCTGCTGAGAGAGAGGAAAGCCTGAGAAAGAGCCGGACCTCGCTACAGCCGTTTCCAGGTCGCCTTAGAAACCTACACCACAGGGGTCCTCAGTGCATGCTGCTACCAAACACACAGATTAACGCACACATGCAGAAATTAAGGCTGTAATGCATGACGTATAGAGGATATTGGTCCTGCTTAACTCAGTGATCTGCTTGCATCATCTTTCAATAGGTTTGCAGTATCCTATGGCTTTCATGTGTGCATCAACAGCTTGAATTATCTTCTGTCCACTTATCTAAACATTACTGATGTCATTCAGAAACAACAGGAAGCCAAAAGTGTATCTTTCCCAGATTACAGGGACCACTTTGTGGGTGTGTAGGGTGATGTATTGGACCGGCCCTAATAAGAAGCAGGAGTGTCTACAAACATGACTTAATGAGGGAGGATGAGAGACTCCTGACCCAGAGGTCAAAGCTCAAAGCCAGTCTTTTCATCCCCATTGATCTGCTAGTGCACTTCATTTCCATGCTCTAGGGCCACTTCAGTAAATTCATTAAGTGCAATTGATAAGAGAATCAAGACTTCCTCCGCAGCACAATGGCTATGCGAGGAGAGAAGACTGTTTTTGTTGTAGCTTTGTTAAACATCTCTGTGGCTTTTGTCCAAGTTTCACACTGTTGCAATGGATCTTGGAACTAAAATTCTTTAGATTCTAATCATCAGTTCATTTCCAGAGCATCATTTTACAGACCTTATGGTCCTGACCCGGGAAACGTGGTTTCAATGTTGTTGAGATGCCGACCGCAGACCATTCCTCGCCTCCACTCGTAAATTACACTCCAATCACGTTTTCCCAGCCAATCCTGGCGAGCAGATCCACATCTGTCACTCCTCAAGAATGCAGAGTCCAATCAAACCGCTGATCTCTGCACAATGCAACTGATGAAAAGCAGATCTTTATTATTGATGTCAGGAGCACAACACTTACACAATAAATGCTTCTGAAACCAGCAACCAACAGGTTCATATCTGATGGTAGCACAGCTTTTGGAACAATTGAAACTGCTAAACAAGCATCAGCTGTATACAAAAAAGTATATATGGAAGTATATATATATATATATATATATATTGCTTAAAGCTGCAGTCAGTAACTTTTATTGGGTTAAAAATGAACAGACATCAGTTATTTAGCAAGTACGGCAGATCAGTGCTCAAAACAGTCTTATAATAATGAAAACATCTTATAATATTGATTTATAATTTGACCTGTGAGATCTGATTAAAAGTACATAAAGTAACCTGCATTTTTATGTTTCATACAGAAGGCGACAGAGAGGCAAAAGTTACGGATTACAGCTCTAAATGTGCTGTCAGTTGCCTATCATCTATGTCTCTGTATGTTTATGTATGATTTAGTCTATAGCCTTATGTTTCACAAACAATAAAACGCATACATAAAACTAAATTCACCCCAACTTTTAAAGCATTTGGATGAATGAACATATTAGACGATCTGGTGGACGTCAGAATGACCTCCCATGCCTTGAAGCACAGCCACAGCCAGCTTGGGCTCTGGTTCTTTTGATGTGGGAGAATAAAGGCAAAAAACAGAGCAATGGAAATATGACCTCTAGACTGTGGTCGTAGATGTCTGTGTTGCTCCATGGCTCCTGTGGTGGCTGAACACAGCCCATCTCCCTGCTTAGTGTGAGACAGATTGATACAGAAGACTGATAAACAGAGAGAGGCATCAGTCCTGGATTCCTAGATTGAAGGAGAGCATTATTCAACCACAGCCACACAAGAGTACTGGACAATACCACTAATCAAACATTCCTGCAAAGTTGTGGGCACTAATGTAATCATATGTGTAGCCTTAACAGTATTTTATTTGTTACTTGTGAAGACCAATATAAAATGAGATTTCTTTAATATCGAAATAGTTTCATTAAGTCTGCATTTGATAGCCAGAGATTTTACTATGAACTCGACACTTTATCACGTTCCTCTAAGAGCAAAGTGTAGGATCACATTGTACAGCTTCATGCACATTGTATAGCTTCATGCTTTTACTTACGTATGTTTATTTCACCTAAGGAATTTTCTTAAAGAACATCTAGACACAAAGAGCATCATGGGAAACCATTAATGCTTACTTTGCATGATATGAAAAGTAATTAAATGCTTTTTTATGTTTACCAACAGACATCTCATTTTTGTACCTAAAACTGTGGTAAGTGTACAGTTGTTTTTAAGACAAGAGGCTATAACTGAGTACAATGCATTGTCATTTTTTAGTGTCCGGTCTTTTTCTCAGCACCGTCTGCCCTCAGCCCATCCGAATAACAATAGTGTTTATGTCAGATGTGCTGCCTTTGGGCCACTGGTGCATGGAACCCTGCATGCCTGGCCCTGCCACTCCACCTTTTATGGCTTTTATTGTGTTTCCTTTGTGTTGCATCATCACAAGGGGAGGACGCTACTGTCAAAATTCTCCAAGACTTTTCAATGTGTGCTAACGCAGACATTGCATGCACATGTATCCAGAACAATTAGTTCAGGCACGCCATACTTTAAAATCAAGATAGATCCCTTCTCTGGAATGAGCTACACCAGCCGAGCAGCAGGCCAGAGTCTGCCACAGCTGGTTGTCCTTGACATTAATACAGACAATATAGGTCTTAAGACAAATCTATCTCTCTGAACTCCAATCCCAGCACCCTTATATTCTTATTCTCTCCCTTTTCTTTCTTTCTTTCTTTCTTTGCTACATTACCAGGGGGTGGTGCATGATTGACAGATGGGCAGGAATAATAATTTTTTTTGCGTAACCTAAGGCCATGCTCTGTGATTGGCTTGCCAGCTGACATCTCTAAACCTCGCTTGTCGTTTTTCTCCCCCCTCTCTCTCTAATATTGGCCCTGATGATCCTAAGGGGAAAAAAGTGGGGAGAGAAAAAGATATGTACCTTAGGGAAGAACCTTAGTGAGAGGGAGGGAATCAGAGGACGGGTAGGAGCGTGTGTGCAAGTGTGTGAAAGAGACACTCTCCTGACTACTGGGAGACAGGCACATTTTCTTACCCAACTCCAAGAGGCAGCAAACCCAGGAGAAATTTTTTTGGTTCACCCACAAATTGTAATTACTCTGAACCATCCATCTCTTCCTTGAGACTTGCCGGCTGGGACTTAATTTTGGGAATTCTATGTGTTAATCAATAGACATTTCCATCCACACAAGACATACCTCATGGATTTGTACCTGGTTGGATATCTCATGTGGATGTGGCTGTCCAGCTCTCGGGTGCTTGGAGGCTATCCCATCTGGTGGTGAGTAGCAACAATCCCCACTTTCTACATCACTTTCTCCAGCAGCATTGGAGAGAATGAAGGTCAATGATCATTTTTCAGAGGGCAGTAAATACAGAACACTTTCAGTTGACTGCGTGGAAAAAGGTTCTCTGCTCAGTCCAAAGAATCTTAACCTCAGCCACTGGAAGGACGGAAAAGGCTAGTCTGTCTTTTCCTTGCTGTTGTAATTCAGGTCCATTTATTTTAATTATGAAAATCGTCTGATTCAAGGCAAAAATGCTGTTTTTTAAGCTGTGAGTGTTCCTAAAAAGGGACGAAGAATGTTTGTCACAGATAAGGTTTGGTGAAGGTGTTAGCAGCATGCTGCTGCATGGAGTATTTTGTTGTGTTCACCAGCGTCAGCTCTCCAGCCGTGTTATGAGTGTTAATTGGGGCATTAGTGTGGATGTCCCTTGGCTTGTGTCTCAATAAATTCATTGGAATTTAACCCTAAACATCATTACACTATAAACCTAAAACTACGTAGAACATTTATTTTTTAATTCACTATATTTAATAACCATGAAATTGGTCGTGCAAAGATTCCACACATGTCATGCCGTTACGTTTCCATTTATTCAATTGAAACAAAACATTTTACACGGTCATGAGATTTAAAATTGAGACTAAAGTGATACGTTTTCTATCCACCTATTAATCTCATAATTATTTCTTCTTCTTCCTCCTTTCAGTTTAGTAATATACTTTGTGTCTAAGTGACTAAGTGTCATTTAGTTTGTTTTTACACTAAAGTAGTTAATATCTCTATTACCCGGAGTTCGTTAACTACTATGACTAAAATGAATGTTCTGTTTTAATTTGTTTAAATGTTTCAGAATTTATGTCCGACTGGTTCTGTTAAAACACTTACGTTCTGAAGGTTTCACTACATTGTGACGGATCATATTCACCTCAGAACATTGCTGTTATGTCATAGTTCCACTAATTACCCCATCCTCAATATGCCACTGACCTTACTGAGTTCTCTTGAAACGCGAGCCTTTTCGTAAAAATATTTGTGTAGGCGCACGACAAAAGCCCCCCTGGCTCATGATACAATACTTGTCAGAACCAATGTGCTTTAGTATTCCCAGTTAGCATGTGGTCTCCACCGCACTTTCCTTCCAAACTACCAGCATCTTCTGGTTTCGTTTATGAAACCAGGGCTGCCAAACATGCAACTGTACTCATACATTTACACATACAAAGGCCACAGGGCTAAAGCATTAATATTAGGTTGGCTTTTTACACATACTGACATTGTTACCAAACGATACCGACACAGAGCAGAAGAGTCTCTGGATTTTTAACCTGCAGCTGTTCTCTCTAAAGCTGGTTTCTATGAGAGTGGTGTAATTTTCACCCACTAACAATGCAAAACCTCATTGATTTGGATAACAAATTTGAAGTGGATGAGAGAAAGAGACAGAGAGAGAAACTGATGATAAAACACGCATGTGTTAATGTTAATGTCGGGCTAGGAGACCAAGGTGCAGAATCATCGTCTTTTGTCTTCTACCTGAGGAAAACTTCAAGGAGCATCATAAAAACTGTGTTCTTATAAACCGAACTTAAAATGGATTAATACAAAATAGTGTGTATGGGACAGGTGAAACATAATTAAGAAATGAAACTGAACTCAGATGTACACTTTTTCAATTCAACATTTTGTCAACGTATTGATATTTTGGATTGAGATATTTTCTGCATTAAAAAAATGGTTTGTCTGGTAAACTACAAATGTTCTTCTTCAGACAACAACGGATTATTTAAAGTAAATTGTTTAATATGACAGTCAACCTGACTTAATGAGGTTACACCAAAGGAGAGTAATAATTGCAGTTTCACTTATAGTGTTCTTTCTATTTATAGACATTGTACATTGTATGTTTAGAGAGATCTGCACCTCGTGCACAATTTTTTGAGTCATTTATATGCAGGGAAAGGAGTCGATCACATGTATTAAATTTAGAATTTAATCTTTCCTGGTGGACCCCTCTTTAAATTTGCACACATCTGAATTGACTTAAAATGATAAACTGCGTTGCAGTAATCACACCAATTTAATCCCTAATCTGTTTTAACAGCTTACCAGGGCACTAATATCTGACTTTATCCTCTCAAGATGAACTACTTAGGCTTAGTCGCAAGGAGGGAGAGCTATCGAAACAGGTCAGCCTGTCTAGCTTTGTTCAATTTCACATGCATTACAGATGATGAGTGAGCTGAGCTCTCAGACTGAGACACAATCTGCAGTCACTCCAAATACCAGACAGAAAGAAACACAATATTTGCGGCTTCTTCCCACAACAACACCACAAAGCCTATTCTGATCCAATGGCTGTTTCCTCTCTGACGTTCATCTGCTATTTATCAGGACTTGAATTGTAACACATCAGCTCAGAAGCGAGCTGACCCTAATTGATCAGGTTATCACTTATAAACAAGCCAAAGTGAACGGGGACTGTTGAGCTCCAGAAATGACAATAAAGCACCATAAAGTATCATTTTTATATTACAATTCCTACACAGCTATCATATTATTCACTCCTTTCAGTTATTCACTGAATATCTTTAATTTTTAGTTAAACTTGTCTTTTAATACAGCTCAACAACACACTCGTTTTGTATCTCAAAGCATTATTATAAAGTCATTATTCGTTCTAAAAAGACAAGAGGCTTTTCGGGTGGAAAAATACACCAACACATAACACAAATACTCTAATTCATAATTAATTACAATTCTGAAAATTCTTTTTGAGAGAATAGCCATGAAGGAGACAGCACCGGGAAGCCAGTAAGCATTCTGACCTGCTGTGGTCTCCTGCTGGCTTCAATGGGACTTGACTCATCTCCACGAGAGAGGAATGTCGCTATACACCCTCATACCAAATCCCCCCTGCACGTCAGCCAGTGTCACTGCCTTAATGATACTGCAAAAACTCCACCAGCTGCAGTTCAGTGTGAAAAGATCAAGGATGTTAATGGATAATGGGGGCCACTTAGGAAAAGGAGAGTGAGTGGAAACGGATAGCCTGCTCACGTGAATATTATTTGTGAAATATTAGATCGATATCGGTAACAAATCAATTCTTGAGAGTGGCATTGAAAATTATTTTTTTAACTAAACTATAATCTTTGATTAACTGTAAGCTCCAATGCCTTGCATAACATAACTTGGACCTCAATAAACTCATTAAAACTAAACAGAAAGTTAGCACAGTAGCACAGTATTATGCTACAATTTTTATTAATATAATTTTAATTTGCATAATGTTGTTGTAGCCTGTCCTCAACTTAAAGCACAACACAACAGAAACGTATTTAAATCCCAACATATCACAACATGACAGTGTCTTTCCATTTTCCTGTCTTGCTCAAAGACATAAACATAAAATAACACTTAACTTCAATGTTGATTTTCCCTGTATGATCCCACGCACACTTGGAATAAGAAATTCCCTGCCCAACCAAACTGAAATTGTTCATATAATCCCAATACAAACAATTTAAATAAACATCTGTTTAATCGCAAACAGTGAAATTAGGTTTTGAACAAACTGTTGGCTCTTTTTATTTAGGTATAATGAGCAAGCAGAGAAACCCCTGCACCTTTTTAAGTGCAATATTTATAGTCCAATATCAGTGGTGGTGTTTCACAGCAGTGCTGTAAATGTCACAGGATTAGAATATTACATGGATACCTGGTGATGTTTTGTTTTTCTTAGAGATGTTTCTTAGAAGATGGAAAATTGGAGTTAAACTGTTATTGTAAGTACTTATTTTAAACATTTAAACCTTCAAACATTTCACATTAGGACTAGATTCAGATGTCAAACAAATCCAAAAAGTTTGTCAGCTAGAGGGCTTAGTTTGCTATGACTTCCACACATGAATTCCACCTTATTAACCAAACTGGATTCAGAACCTGAAGTGGAGAGCTCACTTCACTCATTCAGGATCTCAAAATGAAGGTCTAATAGCTACACCTGCGCTCCTGAGGTTATCTCTAAAGTCAGCCTATCACTGAGAGAGATAGAAACAATTGTTTCTTAATTTAAACAGAACGTTTTAATAAAAAAATTATAATAATAAACTATATTACGCTGCTGTTGCTGCCTGTACCTATCACATTATGACTTTTGGCTAATGCCTGGTCAGGTTTCCGGGTGGAATTGGAAAAACCATCTTGGCTCCGGCTAAACCAAACTTCTGCATCCATTCCAGCTCATTCAGAAGGGAGTTGTGCAACACATCACAACTTTAATCAACAGTGTCAGCTCACTTACACAGGAAGTGCCATTTGAGTCGGTGCTGTTTCTGCTCTGTAGCTCTCTGACAGCGTCTGTAGTTGAACAGTGACAGACGGCAGCTCCTGGAGACAGAGCCGCAGAGTCACGTCACAGCAGTTTCCACACTGCAGCGCCGTGCCAGCCGTCTCACGATGGAAGTTTAGGGCGGAGCCAATGACAACAAAAGTTCTCATTATTTTTACACCACTTTTGGAGTGTCTTAATTTAAGTACAAAAAATTGTGACCTAAAACCACAAAGCATGACTCTGCTGGAAAATCCAGCTTATGGTAACTGGTTTCTAGCTGGCGAGACAAATGGCTTTTCGCATCACACCTTGATGTGTCTCTGTTAACGGTTAATTATATCTCAACTGTCTGCCATGTAGTAAGAACTATGTTCATTTTCAATTAATTTTTTTGCATTTGATTCTATTCTAAAGAGGAAACTGAATAAAACAGCAGGATAGCACCCAGTAACAGGACTGAAACACACATCACAAATGAAACTACATCTTTTAGCATTACTGTTATCCCTCTCTTATTCACAGAGACACACTTCCTTGCAGCGTAGACCCTAGTGCAGAGTTTCTTAAGGAAGTGAGAAAGAACTGGAAGGGTACCTTTTCAAGGGTTCTTAATTTTCCTCTGATAAGCCGAGCAGCTGAACTGCCAATTACAATTGTGGCAGGAAAAACTATTGACTGGTTGTGCTTCTGTTCTGACAGAATGACTGAGGAAAATCCCCATCCTCAGGCTAACAACCCCTCTTCTCCTATGGATGCATCCTGACCAAAAAGCGTTTTTAAGTTGATGGAAAATGAGCACAAGCCATAGTAAGGTCAAACTGAAGAAGGTACATTTTAAAACACTGGATGTAATTACAAATATTATTATTTAAATTATTTGAAGACTTTCCATAAATCTTCTCCTTATAAAGTCTCCTTATAAAACTCTCAAACATTTAGCTAAAATGCATTAAAGATGCACATTATCTGCAAACTGAAGACAGTTTGTCCACATCCATAATTTCATATTTTCATCAAAGAAAAATTGTAAAAAATTTAGCAGCTTTGTATAGATAAATTATTTACAGCAGGTACTTTAATCCTTCTTTGGCCATTAAGTCTAATGCTTTTCATACATTTACACAAATAAAAGTGTGTAATGTTTTTTTTCCAAACATCTCTCATCTTTTCCTGTCTTAAAATGTCAGGTATGGAGTGAAGGGAAGAGATTTCCACTTAAGCAGAGATCTTTAAGAGTGCTGTTGATCTTAACAGACGCTGGACTGACTACATTTAAATAGCTCATGACTTTAATCTGTGGCTGAGATGCCATAAGCATTCATGGAGCTCATGCTGCTCAGAAAGGCTCTGATACATTATGGTGGTGATTCTGGCAGTGAATTTGTCCTATCCAGCCGCAGTTGAAAGAAATGAGGCAGTTATCAGCTTAACAGATATCAATTTAAGTTGCTTTAGAGTTTGTTACCTTGTTACTGGATGACGGTCAAGGGTTATCTGAATGAGAGTTTCTGAATGAACAGTTTAATTGTCAAGTCAGGGATGTTTGAAACACACATTGTACTTCCAAACAGCTCCCAAATGGTGCAGAAGCTGGCCAGGAACATGTGATGAATGTTTCCTGACCTGTCTCAGGCCTGGGGTAGCAGGCCAAAGCTGTGGCCTTGTAATGAACTCAAACACAGCTATAAGAGGCATCAACCTCAAGAGCTCCAGGGGTCAGATGTCACAAACTCACAAGTTCAAAAAGATTCTGATTTCTTCTGCCTCTGGACAAAAACAGAATGGTCAGCAGCATGGTCATAAACAGGTGCCTCATCTCCTTAACCTTTTGGAGAAGCTGGTAAATGCAAAAGAGCAGGAAAACGTTTGGAAAAAGACAAAAAATGTTATGTCTAGGTTGTATGTGTTTTTATGAAAAAAGATAATTTTGAAGATTTTTTCCCGTACAGTGATAGCTCATAGTGACCATAAGCTGTGAAACCCTAAAAAGACACTCCAAATCTATCTTAAAAGTAGTCACATGGCTTTTTTCCTTTGTATTTTAACCAAACATGACGGTCTGGAATTTACTCTGAGCACGTGGTCACTAAGGAGTTTAATTGTATTAAAACAAACCTACTTGAAGACTCTTCAAA
This sequence comes from Chromobotia macracanthus, assembly GCA_036877525.1. NCBI lineage: Eukaryota > Metazoa > Chordata > Actinopteri > Cypriniformes > Botiidae > Chromobotia > Chromobotia macracanthus. The sequence continues at coordinate 3,000,403 of JAZGTH010000009.1, forward strand.
ATTCTCCTTTTGTGTTCCACAGAATACATAACAACATACGGGTTTGGGATGACATGAGAGCGAGTAGAAAAAATCTTGGTTGAACACTTTAATCATTGCCAATCCTAACTTCAATCCTTAACATTCCTCTGTTTTGTGTAGGCAGGAATTCCATCCCTTTATATTCTGTTTGACTGTGGTTTCCAATGGCCCATTAATGTTTACATCATTATTTTATCTTTAGGTATTGCAGGCACCACCCACCCAGCGGTACACAATGTAAGAGAGAATACCTAGAGGGTAGAGGTGGCCCTAAACCTGCTCAGACAAGCAAATGCTAGACCCTAAAGCTTCACTGTCTTCTTTCAGTAGCAGATTCCCAAACACAAATTAGCTATTCGAATCAACCCGGTGTTTGTGTGCCCCACCGCCACACCCTTCTTTCACAGAGTCAGCATAATACAGATTATGGTCTGTATTTATGCATTTGTAGCCCCACACTGAGAGGCGTTCCACACAAGTTTGGTATAGTTTCACATGCAGCCAGAGCAATGCATTACATCTCATCCACTTCAGACTCATTGGTGCATATCACAACCATACAAAACACTGGCTGAGAAGTGAGAAGCATGGCATGCAAGCATGCCACATCAAAGCATACAGGTTAGTAACTGACCTAAACAGACACATCCAAATCTAACTATGAGCTTCTACCTCATACACAACATCAGCTTCTGATAGTCCACTATAGAGGGCAGGCAATGGCTGATCCATTTCTTAACCACAGCTCAGCTTGGCCCAACACGCACTAACACACTAATCATCTACATGGGTGAGAGATTAATGGGCAGTTACACTGCAAGCAGATGTGTAATTATGTCACTTACTCACACAGCAAACATAGCAGAAAAACACGCTTTGCTTCCAGTAAGTTACAATGTAATGGGAAGAGGTTTCAGTCAGGCACTTAAAAAATAATGCAAGGGATAATACTATAACATACGGTGGAGTAAGTTAATGGCATACTATAAACACGTCATACTATATGGCTGTATGAAAATAATAGTACCTGCAGTAATAAAAATGGCACTGATGTTTTGATGATGTCAGTATGTAATTTGACACATACAGAATGACAAAAGAAAATGATTTCCCAAACAGCCCTGTCCCCTTCATTGCCATTGGTTGAGCCAGTTTTGCTTTAATGAACAGTCAGGAATGCTCAAACCAACTAAGCAATGTTCTAACACAAAATCTGTCTAAACGTTAATGGGAATTAAGCTATGGATGGCTACTGTATAGTTGCCTCTACATATTAAAGCTAGGATAGGACGATTTATAAAATGACACACTTTAAGGAAATATGGCATAGAAATTAATATTATATAATGATGTCTAAACAGGAATAGGCATGTAATGTAAATCGGTGTAAATATTTCCATTTTCACTTGCAAACGAATGCAAATCAACTCAATTCCTCCGTCATTCGCATAAACAAACACACTGTTATGACGTCACCTCAATAAGGTTGATGATGCTGTAACTTACCTGATGCAGGTCTATTACTTCAAAGACAACATCACCCGAGAATCCTGGCTCCTCTGATACAAAGACCCACCTCACACACCTTCTCTGATACCTGGCAGCCCGTTAATGATTCTCAGCTCTGTGGTTGATTCACACAACATCAAACAGACAGAATGCATGACTTGAGCAAGAGGAAAAGAAAAGCCAAGAAGCCTCAGAGGGGGATTCCTCTCTCCTGACTTCAATGGTGGGGCTTTTGTGTGTAAGAGGTGCAGTACTGCACTCATCTGTCAGAGAGACTGGCGCTGTGATAGGGTTTCACCCTGCAGGGGGCCTGAGGTCATCATGAGTGGCTCATCTCTAATAGTTGTGATCCTCCGCTGGCCTAGAGAAGGAACCAGGTAAACCTTTGGCCCAGAAGAAAACGTATTTACCAGGGCTGACAGGCAGAATATATCATCTTCATAAAGCATGGGTACAAACACACACGCTTGTGTGCATGCAGTCTTTGCACATTCAAGGTTGCTGTTTGAATTGACCTGGCCTGGGACAAAATTGTACAACAGGCCCCGTCTTGAAGTTTAGCGGGTTTCCTTACACAACAGGGCTGGAATAATACTGATTGTTGCCCCGTGACAACAGGCATACTCTAGTTAACATGCTAACTAATTCAATTCTGTATTAAAGGAATAAGTCTTGAAAGGCCAAGAGAAATAGTAATTTCACCACAGCAAATGGATGTTTTTAGTGAGTGGTCTAAAACCCCTTAACCTGGCAAATTACTATAATGCACAGTGGCAACAACAATATAAAAGACAACAATGTTCAATAAATATCTCATTTATTAGTAATCATAATAAACAAGTCTTCTATCAAGTAATATCATTATATTATGGTTGTTACATGTTAGGGGACATTCTCAGATAACACACATTTGTATTTGGGAATCACAGGGTTCAAATATTCCAGATATTTCAAAGTGTCGTCTGTGAGAAAATAAGAATAGAACTCCTAATAGATTCCTATATATCCAAATCTTTTCAAAATGCCAAATATATAAATACACTAAATATTTGACTTGCACTACTACAGCTTCAGACAGGGTGAGAAGGAAATGGTGTGTGCATGTGAATATGAGTGTGTGTGTGTTCTGCATATGTTAATAAACAGATGATCACACCCATGCACACAAAACATGCAATATATATGCAGCAACAACAACAAGGCCTGGAAGAAAGTACAGATGCAGTTGTTTATATACCTATTAGAATAGTAAGCATGTTAAAACAAGGACACAACAACAAGTGCGTGTGTGTTCTTGTTCTTATTTTGGGCAGAAAAAGAAGGCAATTAAAATTACTAGAGTGAAAGTATAATAGTTTTGGCATAACTAGTGCACTGGGAATTTTTCCATGAAGTTTTGATGAAACCATATTTAAGCAGATGTCAACAATGTTTGGCGTAAAGGTCTTAGAAAAGGCTGCTGTCAGATATCGCTTAGCTACTGCACGTAACCATACACACAAATATCCAATAACTATCCAGTAATATTAAAGAAAATCAAACATAATAATATTCTAAGCATTTAGTATTTCATTAAGAAAAAAATACAGCCTGCCAGATGCAAAACCATCCTGTCCTACAGGCAACGTAGGCGGTCGCCTAGAGCCTGCGGTACGCCTTGCAAATTCCTTGCTCAAATCAGACCTCTTGTATAGGAGCTGGAAAGTTTAGTGCACCATGCCAGTCTATACCATTGACAGTAATTAGCTTTTATTATTAGATCTTGTTCATCCAGAGAAAGTCTCAGATCTCAAATGTGTGCTTAGAGATGGGTGAAAAAAGGTGAGTCTAATGTCCCCTCCTGCACTTATGTTTCAGGTCCCTGGCCCTGGGGCAGCAGTACTCATCTTTAGGATCTCAACCCATCCTATGTGGCTCCATTCCTGGCTTGGTGCCCAAACAGCTGCGCTTCTGTCGCAATTACATTGAGATCATGCCCAGTGTAGCAGAGGGTGTCAAACTGGGAATCCAGGAGTGTCAGCACCAGTTCCGAGGCCGCAGGTGGAACTGTACCACTATCAAAGACAATCTAGCCATATTTGGTCCAGTACTTGATAAAGGTAACTTCTAAGCACCACATGCAAATTAGAAAATAAGTTGTCAGCCAAACATATTGTATCTAAACTCAATCTAAGTCTCAAAAAACTCACAGCATACCAAAATAAAGAAATAAAGATTTTATCTATACACAAGGCCTAAATAGTATTGGGACCCGTGTTATTAAAAATGTATACGTCACTGCGTTAATGACAAAATACTCTTCATGCACAGTGTATAACTAAGGCTCTATAACTGATACACAGTCCTGACAGGAGGGATGCTTAAAGGGTCTCTCTCTCACTTGCAAAAACATTCTGAATGGTTATAATCAATAATCAATACTAGTAATCTCTCACTCTGTCTTGATTTAGTGAGACACAGGGCAGACTGTAGAGCAGAAAGTGTAGACAGAATGAGTACAAGTTTATGAAAGTTGCCAGCATTCAAGAACAGTTATTTGTACTGTGAAGTGAACTGTGGCTACTTCATACCAATGGTTAAGATCCTTAAGCAGTTAGTAGCAGTGCAGGACCTGGGCAGGAATGAGCAGTGAATGAGGGAGAGACAGAAAGCGAGAAAAAGGGAAGGCAGGCCAAATGAGATCACAAGCAATAGAAAAGGGCTAGAGAGTTCACTTCGACCCCTACTGTGCATGAAGGCCAGTGTGAGCCATCCCTGTGTGCCTCTTACCACCCGGCTCCCACGGACGCCCCATTCACACGCCCTTTTGACTGTGTCATGAAAGCAGACTGAAAGCGAATCTCCATCCATCCCCATCATGAAGGAAGAGAGGTGGAAGGCAGGGGGAACTAGAGAGGGTGAGGGGCTGAGGATGAAGGGGTAGACATTATTAGGTGTAGATAAGGAAGAGGGGTCTTAGATTGGTCTATTGGTCTGAGTAAGAGGAGTATCGTTATGGTTGAGTCCTGACTGGATATTCCAATAGCTTTGGAAAAGGAAGGTTATATTTTGGCATAGTGGCTAGTATGAGATGTATGTGTGTTTTTTGTATGTGTCTCACAAGGGGGGTTGCTCCTTTTGGAGATGGCAGCCCCTGCTCTGGGCAGCACTGAACTGGGCTATGGGGTGAGGGGTGCTGGGTCCTTTTGTGTGGGTAATACAGTGTGACAACACAGAGACAAAGGCGGATTCATGGACTCAGCAGGTATCGGGAGCTGCGCTCCTCTTGGCCCTTGGCCAGAGCTCCTGGGGCCCAAAGCTCACAGTTCTCTGTTGTGGTGAACCCAAGCTGGGCCTGCCAGAACCAACTGGGCCTCCTTCTTTCCACAAACCCAGAGAGGTGTGCGCCCAAACATAACCTTTATTAAAAAAGGATTGTTTGTGTATGTGTGTGAAAATGAATATAACAAGAATACAAGAGGCAACATGAGTCTGCAAATTTATGAGAAAAAAGCTATAATGCAATGGACATCCAGACTGTCCTTAATGCAAGTTTTTGCTCAATTAAACCAAATGAAGTGCAGGACTGATCTGTCTCCTTATGTCATCACAGACCAATTAACAGAGTCAAAAGTTAATTTCTGACTACAATAATTACCATTCGTTCAAATTAAAATTAAATCATAAACAGTTTGCTGAACCTGGAACATTTTCTCTACTCTTAACATAACCAAACCTTTTCCCTAAAACCACTGGGAAATGATAGGTGAATAACAATGATGTTTAGGCACCTAACCCTGGTTAAAAGCCTAAACTCCATTCTAACTGTTAACTTATACCTCAAATCTGACTGGCTGATTGGAACTTTGTCCCAGGGTCAACATCTTATTTGGCAAAATCGTGAAGGCCTTGCTTGGCAAGTGTTAATTTTGGACACTTCCTATTAGAGAACCAATAAATATACTACAACGTTTAAGTATGTTACTATGACATACACCATATGCTGTTTAAACAACATTGTGTACTGCCATTGTGCTTTGGTTGCAAAGTCACAGGAACATAGAAAACAATGAGATGATGCCAACGGTAAACAATGCTGGAACACAATTCACATCACTCTGTTTTAAGTCTTTTCTGGGTATATTACCTGATAGCCCTCTGACTAAGAGAATCGTGTGAATTAGAGCTACACAACTGTTTGGGTTGATGAAGTGGGATGGGTTGTTTAAGCTGCATTTTCTCCAATGGGAAGGAGCCACAGTAAGTGTGCTGTGATTGTGAAACGAATGTGTCCGGTTACATAATAAGCTGTTGCATTCAAAGGGGGCGTAACTCCATCTCTTATCACATGCCTTCAGAAACCAAACACTCATACTTATTGCTGGCTTTCACACGTTTCTCTCACCTTGTAAACCATGGTGGATTTACTATTTCTCTGAGCTTGTCCCAATGAATTATGGGATTGTCTTCTCAATGAAGGACACACACAATCCTGTCCTTGAATTTGGCTTAAATGAGTTAACTTAGGAGGCATATGCCTTAGTAAGTATATTTAAGTGCTGTCTTCTAAGGTCAGACAGTGTCAGCAACATGCTCACTGTATGATGCCTCTGTAGGAGCTTACTAGGTAAAGAACATAGTTGTCTCTCAGAACAAGGAAAACTTCAGTCAGGAGCAGTCATAAGAACATGACAACATGTTTACACTAAGGTCACTAGAAGAAAAAAATAAAAAAATAATAATCACTCTTTTTCTTCTCTCTAGCCACAAGAGAGTCTGCATTTGTACATGCCATAGCATCAGCTGGAGTGGCATTTGCAGTCACCCGCTCGTGTGCGGAGGGGACCTCCACAATGTGTGGCTGTGACTCCCACCATAAAGGCCCACCAGGAGAGGGATGGAAGTGGGGTGGCTGCAGTGAAGATGCTGAGTTTGGGGTTCTTGTGTCTCGGGAGTTTGCTGATGCTCGCGAGAACCGGCCAGATGCTCGGTCTGCCATGAACAGGCACAACAATGAGGCAGGGCGAATGGTAAGTTACAGCTTTTTGAAATTGAGTAACAAGAATGCAATTAATACTTTCCATATAACATGATCCAAAATCTTTCCAAACAGTAATGTTGATAACATTAAACATAAGCTCAATATGCACCCTGTAGTCTGAAGCTCCAGAATTAAAGGTTGCATGTTAAGAACAGCTTTGAAAAATATACCACACTACTGAAAGTATGTGGACACCTCTATCCAACAAACAGGTTTGGCTAGGCTCCCTAATTCTAGTGAAGACTAGTCTTAATGATATGGGAAAACAATAAAATTCATGTTCTTGTACTTGTGTAACAGCTTAAAAAGGGCCCTTTTCTGTTTTTCTGACCATGACAATGTCTCTGTGCATAAAGAAAGGTCAATACAGAAATGGTTCACTAAATTTGGGGTTACAGTACTTGTTTGGGCTACGTGCAAGTCAAATTGTTTTACATTAGATTCTGAAAACATTTTTTATACATCTGGACCTACTGAACAACTTTGGGATACAGTCGAACACTGACTGTGACCTCACTGATGCTCCTGTCTGAACAGGAACAGATCACCATGCAATTCTCTTTCATTCCAAAGGTTGTGAAATCAAATGTTCAACAAGCACATTATGAGTGTTTAAGTGTCCATATACTTTTGATCACATGGTGCCACATGGATATCATATTTACAGTCCTAATATTGTGGCAGTCATGTCCTATGACAAACAACAAAGAGTAACACATGTAAAGTCAAAAGACAAAATCCAAGGATACACTTTGTATTTAGAATGTAAAAAAGTGAAGTTTGTAACTTCACTAGAAGAACCAAATAGAAATAAAAACTATGAATAATGTTGACACAAATTCATTTGTCAGTGTTCAGATAAATAATAGGATGTCCTGCCACAAAATGTATGCCAGTGGTGAAATAATGTTGTTATTCTGAGGCACTCAAACAAACAGGTGCTGGTAGTCCTGCAGAAATCACACACTTCACCTTTAAATCAGCAGGTTCATGGTAGCTAAACAATGAACAAAGCTGCACTTGTGTTGTTCCTGGGTGGGTCTTTTACCCCACAGTTCACGGAAGGTGTTAATGCACCACAGATCTGTCAAGTATCTCCTTATCCCTTCCCCTACAGACTTGACTTGATAACTGGTATTTTTATGAGAAATTACTGGGTAATTACCTTCCTTATCCTTTCATGTTTCTCATAACTTGCATCTGTACTAAATCCATGACAGAGGTGTAAACTCGGTGGTTTAAAGCATTCAAGGTAAAAAGAACAACACCGGGGTTGAGGGTTTAGTCCGTCACTGCTGCTGTCATGACTCAGAGTTGGAGTCTTTTGCACTAAAGGTGCTTAAGGGGCCATAGGCGAGACCACACTGCAACAGATCACTGCTTTGATCAATGCTTGACAGGAATCAAAAGGGACCACAGGAGCAGGTAGTGAGACAGGCGGCCCAGTCAAGAACCAGCTGCCTTACCTGTCTTGCATATGCCATTGTTTCAGTGCAGTCTGTGGAACCTGCCGGGGGCCCAAAGTGTTCACAACATGATGTCAGTGGCCCCAACTAGACTCCCCCCATGGACCCGCAAACACCTGTCTTCCGCCACACCTGGGGAATTCTGCAGCTAAAATTAGCAAGGGAATTAAGGCAAACAAACCAAAATAAAGGCACATAGTGCCAGTGGCAAACTCTATTAAGCAGGACTTCAGAAGAGAATTAACCAAGAACTGCAAGGGCCTGCTGAATAACACCTGTGGCCCGAGCATGAGGGCGTGAAGAAAAAGAAACAGCCCAGGTTGTTTTAAAGGCCATTTTACACAGGAACCACGAGTTCCCAATTTATTATCTATGAAAGGCGGCAGAACAGAGGCATCACTGAAAGCGAAAACATTTGCCAAGCTGCTAGCACCACACCCTATGCGAGATAAAAAGATCTTTTTCTTTTCATGATTGTCGCGTGTCATTGACCAATTAAAGGTAATTTTACAGTATTTACATCCAATCAAGCATCAAAGAACAACACAGTGGGGAACATCCTGAGCTCTAACTAAAATGTGTGTATTTATTTAGGCAATTTATGAATTGTACTTGTGTTTTTTTCATGTTATTAGCTAACATGCAAAAGAATACAACATTAACAGTAATCGCCTTTTTAGCATCGGTGTACCATGTAAAACCCACCATTATGTGGACATTGGATGTGGATCTTAAAGCTGCAATACGTATATTTTGCCTCTCTGTTGCCATCTCTGTTTGAAACATAAAATTGCAGATTGCTTTACATACTACTGTTATGTTGAAACCAAACTGACAATTTCCCAGGACATCGGACCCAACTCCTCAAATTATTAAACATTATTATAAACTAACTCTTGTGAATTGGGGAAAGACAAGGGGAATTTTTAACGCTGATCTGTCATGTCTTACTCTATAAGTAATTTTTGATGATTTTTTATTAAAAAATTTGGACTGTAGCTTTAATTTAAAACTGGTGTGAAAGGGCTGGAAGACAACAAATGTTACGCTGATAACAGCTGACCCCCAATGAATTTCCAAATGTTTTCTTTTTGCCAGACTATCCTGGAAAACATGCACCTGCGCTGTAAATGCCATGGACTATCAGGCAGTTGTGAGGTGAAGACCTGCTGGTGGGCACAGCCTGACTTCAGGCTGTTAGGGGACTACCTTAAAGACAAGTATGACAGTGCTTCTGAGATGATGGTGGAGAAACATCGGGAATCCCGAGGCTGGGTGGAGACACTGCGTGCAAAATACGCATTCTTCAAACACCCCACTGAGAGAGACCTGATCTACTATGAGGGATCACCCAACTTTTGTGAGCCAAACCCAGAAACGGGCTCATTTGGCACCCGTGACCGTGTCTGCAACGTGTCCTCGCACGGCATTGAGGGCTGTGACTTGCTGTGCTGTGGACGTGGCCATAACACACGGACAGAGAAACGTAAGGAGAAATGCCACTGCATCTTTCACTGGTGCTGTTACGTCAGCTGTCAGGAGTGTGTGAGAGTCTACGACGTGCACACGTGTAAATAAAAACAGCAGGTGGGTGGGCAACAGAAATTTGTGGACATTAAAGGAAAAAGACAGAGGAAGAAAGGCATAAAAATTGCAGACATCTGACACAGACTCCCTGGCGATGATGTATCATCATGATAGTAGTGGCACTAGTAGTGGCACTTCTGTATTAGAGCTTATTACTAATGTGCCCTTTTTGTTCTCCACGCCCCAAAAGAGGATAAAACTTGTCAAAGATGCTCAACATGATCATCATGTTTACTACTGCCATTCCTCTCCTGAACCCCACACAGTTTTGGCACAGTTTCGAACCTCCCCACTATTCGCTGTTATCATCAGACTTCTTTATCTGTAACACCATCTCTCTGATCATGTCTCCCTACTGCCCAGAGGCTGAAACAGGATCAGTCCACCTCTGCTTTTCTACACACATTAACACTAAACATGCATGAAAGAACAGGAGAGGGAAGTCACGAGAAGGACGAGAAAGTCACAGTTACCTACTGAATGATGGGCTTCCTGTATGCTGCTATACTACTACTGAATCCAATGCAATGCCCATGTTTTTTTCTAAAGCCTCCAATATGGGTCAGTACCACAGGCAAGCACAGAAGTGACATAAGCTCTCCAACAGGCTTCTAATTCTGAACCGTAAATGCATTCTGTCACACGTTTTACACAATAATTGTGCAAATCACATTCCCTATAATAATATATGTTTAGCATGTGGAACATTTGCTGTTTGCTGAAAGACTGCTGTTTATCTGCTTTACATAGCAGACGGGGAGACATTAGCATGAAATGCTGCATACAATACAGTACGATTGTGAAAAGTCACTGTGTAAAACTCTCCCTTCAGAATTTTGGTGGGCTTTTTTTTGTGCCATCAGTTACGGTCCTGGATGAGTGCATGACATGTTTGGAGCAGGGAAATGCGTGGCAGCAGAATGCAATGACACACACACGCAAACACACGCAAACACACGCACTGGGCTCATGTGCACCCGATGAGTACAATTTTGCACTTACGAAACTACTAATGAATATACTAATTCTAGAGATTAGAATGATTTTTAACATATTCTTTTTTGATAAAGCTCCTCATATATTACTGTGAAGGCTCCGTTTCAACACTTGCCTGATGAGAAGAAGGTTATGTGGAGGAAGGAGAACAAGTGATCAAGAGGAGAACAGTTAAGGAAAGAAATATGAGGGTCAACATGGGGGGGTTGCATGTAGCTGCTGTTTGGACTGATGCGGTCTTGAGTGTGTCATGTGAGTGAGTGAGCATGTGTGATAAATGGATGATGTTTGTGGTAAATGGATGAAGTGGCAAGAACGGAGAACATCTGGCTTCCTAACAGGGCAACAAGTTTCCATAAAACATGTTCTGACAGTTCTATGCACTTCCCATCTCATCCGCACCGATCTCTGAGGAGCCCTTCTCACTGGCCACATCTTTGCTCCCTTCCCGTTTCTCCTTCCGCTATATCCAAAGTTTTGTACAAAGCCTTTAAAAGTTCATAATTCCCTTTTTATTTTATAATCTGAAAATGTTATGTTTTTATAAATATTATTTATTACACAATGTATATATCTGTATGACTGAACTAAGATTATATATTTGAAGAACAATGTGTCTCGTGATTTTGCTTTTTAATCTATAATTGATTCTTGCTCTATTCATACAATAGTTGCATAACTTACTGTAGCCTATTCTATTTGACTATACGCTGCAGATTACAACCATTTGAAGAGCAACAAATGATTATCTCTATACAAAAGAGTACTGCGCCACTGGTATGCGACTAAATAAAGGGTTGAATCTACTTGATCACAAGCATCTCACCTGCACGTCTGCATCTACTCTGTCATCCCAGTGCTTACATCATTATGTGAATCTGCAGGCGGACCTCTGGTTTTTCAACTATAGTACCTGCAGTAAATGACAGGGTCAAGCATGGGTACAAACACTAGGTTGGATATCTAGAAATGTGGCCCGGTCACAACCAAGATCCAGAATTAACTTCACGCCAAACCTGGTTGATTGTTTTTTTAATGAACAGCACTACCAGCATCTTTTCCATGATCAGTTTCAACCCACCAAACTATGAAGGCATATGCACGTTAAGTTGTAATGTCATGTTGTAACCCTGACATTCACAACAAAACAACACGTCTGAAGGCAAGTATAACAAAAAATAATAAAGATACGATTCACATGCCTAGAACTTGAACTTCCTGAACTTACAATATGATTCACCTGTGATGCTGGTGCTTACACAATTATCTCTCTCGGCGAAACTGGGTGAAGACGTATAAATGCATCTTCTTTTTTTGATATATTTGTGTAAACAAATATTATGTAAAATATAGAGCAGACATACATATAAAAACATATTTATTTACAATAATATGTGTGAAGAGAGAGAAGAATGTTGTGAAACATGAATCCATTGAACACCATCAATGGATTTAAAAGTGTTTCAATATAGCCTACTTTCAAAAATATTATGTAAAATAGAGAGCAGACATACTCACATATAAAACATATTTATTTACAATAATATGTGTGAAGCGAGAGAAAAATGGTATGATCAAACATGATGAACTGCTGTATGAAACTGGCTGCCTGGAGCAACAAATATTGGACATCAGAATGCTCATCAGAATCCAGACTCGATCAGATCAACTATTCTAGAGCTGTGCAATCTAAAAATATTTATCTAAACCTTTTGTAGAATATTAATACATCTAGAATTTTAAAGATGGCACATAAAATATATGCTAAACTAAATGTTCAGTTCTGCTTTTATGCAAAGAGAGTAAAAAAATCTGTCTCTCAAATCAGTGCCGATTCTTTGTATGCAAATTACTACAGAAAACAATAACAACAGATGATTATTGCGATCTTAATTGCAATCTGCATTTTAATTAGGGAATCTTTAAATACAATTTATATGCATCATGAGAAAAAAGATTGCATTTATTCCTGTACATGCCATGAAAACATCTATATATAGAATGCTTGTTTTTTGTAGTAGAAAATATCTATTGCAAACACTAAGTGTGTGACATGCAGTCCCAGACAAAACAAAGAACTGCACTATTATCCGTTATTACGTACAAAGTACACACCACAAAATAATCACATTGATTATGACAAGTCAAAAGTCATATTGATATCAAATTGTGCATCAGAATTGAAAGAGGAAGATATTTCAGTGTGGTTTGTTTACTGTTATATTTAATGTGTAAACAAGGTCATAATGTTGTTCTTAAGAGTTCTGAGACCGAAAGAGTGTATCTGAGTGAGAAATACAAATAAAAGAAAGAAGAGAAAAAGAGGGGAGGTAGGTGAGGAGTTCACTTTCTGTGCACAATGCTTAAAGCCACTATTATTTCAAAGCTTGTCCCCTTTGTTACCCTTTGACCAAATAATGATACCTTCATTCATTAGGCTGAGACAACAGTATGACCTTTCCTTTGTTTTTCACATGGAACATGTCCTCAGAAACAAAAGATGGATGGACGATGATGAAGAATTCCTTTTAATAAAAACAAGAATTCAAAGAACAAACTTCTATGATATAATGGCATGCAAAAGGCACAACAATGAGGATTGCATCATTATTATTGGCAGGCACATTCGTTTGTAAGAGAAGTCAACAATGACAAAACAAAACAATAAGATAAATAAGCAGAGGATTCGTTCAGAGAAGAATCAGCACTGCTAAGGTCACCACTCAATCATACAAAAGACACAGATTTTAGGACCAGGGTATCACTGACAGGAATGATTTGTGTAAAATAATATAAATATGACTTTTTGATGCTTTCATATACATGCATTCATTTATACAGCCTTTAGACAAACCCGACACACAAATATAAAACCTCACATACTCAGTCATTTTTACTTAGTGTTGAACGTTGTCATTTAGTTGCCATGGAAACATGTTGGACACAATACCCTCAAGGGAAAATGAGGGACAGAGAGACGTAGGTAGGTAGATCTGCACTTCCTCTCAGTCTCTCAGGTGCACACATTGTTTCCAGACTCCTGTGAAAAAAAAGCAGAGAAACTTGATTAAACACTGCATGTATGGTCTGAATATTACGAGCAGGTATAGATGATGATACAAAACCTGAAGACATGTTTACTCTATTTTATTCAAAAAATTACTCAGCAATGCAATTATTATAAGAGAAATAATCACTGTCACGCACTTTCAATAAAATGTAATCAATTTAAAATTCTTGATCTCCAAAAAAATAAATAAAAGAACACTTTTTACGTTCCTGAATCAATACCTGACAATGCTTATTTCACACTGATCATTCGGTTTTACTAAGCAATACATCACAATACAAAGTTAAATGCATTGCAAATGCTGTGTCAGTATTTAAGTATATCAAAGGCTAGAAGTAAAATATCAAATCATGTAGACAAACATTGAAAACGTAACGTTGATCGTCTACATGTCAGTCCTACCATAACAGAATAGGACTCTCCTACACTGTGAGACTATATGGCCACAAGTTTATCAGAGCCAAAGCTGGAGAGAAACACAAGCAACATTTTAACGAACACATCAACATGAAGAAAATCCATTATAACCCAGAAATGGACTTACGCTCCTTCTTCTCTCAGTAATGTCAAGAACTTGTTGACTCTGTATTCAAGAGGCATCTGAAACACACACACATGTAAAAACCAAAAGTGAATGAAAGTAAAACTAGATTTGATAAACGTTGTTTTTTGGTTATATTGCTGTACCTTTTGAACCCTCTTTCTGAAAAGTTCTGAGATGTTAAAAACACAAAGCCCTTGTCAGTTATGTAAAGCCTGGAGGGTTCAGAGGGGCCCTGAGCGTGTCTGTGAGGAGCTGTGGAGGGGCGGCAGTAAATGGCTGTTGGGAAGGGGAAGTGACAAGACTGGTGATAAATCCAGCAGGCCGGAGGACCTGATAACCCGGGGCAGCAAGGCTGACAGACAATCCAGCCTTCATACCATTGGACTTCATGGCATACACTACTTCACTTTGGTGTTAATTCAGATGATTTCTAAAGAAAATGTTCAAAAATAATATCGGCCATTAATCTTATTAACGAAATTCAGTACTGGCTCACTTTCAATTCATGAGGATAAATCTAAACAGATGTGGCCACACCTAACAGATTGCTAAACTGAAATATGACTATAAAACACATTTACTGAACTGCATTTAAAAGAATTTCAAGATAACTTTATAAACTTGAAACTTGAGCTGTAATCACATACGTTTACTAATAACAAACATTTTATAGTGTAATATGAATTCCATTTCATTTTAATTCGACCCTAAACAGCATTCACAATTTAACTCTGAAGGCTGTGCTATCCTGAATGACATATCCAAGAAACTCTAGACAGAAATGTTCAGAAAAATAATTAAACCAGCGTTTTTACAGGGTTAGGCTTAGTTTTAAACTAAATTGTGCTGTTAATGCTCCTATATAGACTAGAACTCGACAGGCCTTTTGGAGGACAGCGTTGAGCAGGGAGAAGACAAGGGCAGAACAGGGCGGAACATTAATGAAGGTGTAACTCAACTTTTCAGCTGCCTGGGGCTGTTGGAGAAGTGCAGCTTCTGAAAGCATGGGAGGAAAAGGCAGTGCGGCTGTGTGCAGCATGCCCCGGCAGCCTCAGCCTCATTCCTCTTGGAGGGGAAGCGTTCAGCGCTGCCACATTACTGCATACCACAGCAATTACACAGCATCCAGCGCAAACACGGCTGCAACTCCATTTATACCACCACAGAAACAAGACAACAGCTAACGAACGTGACTGCAATTCTAACTGAAAACTACTATCACTCAATCGGTGGTGCGCTATCAAGAAATATATTAATGGATATTAAGACAATAATACTCGTTTCAATTGAATCAAAATATCTGTTTATATTTTGAAACAATTTGTTAAACTGAACTACGTCTGAATTAGTGACCACGTTTTTAGTTCCAATATTTTTTGGTTAAAAAATGTATTTTATTCATTTTTATTTATTTATTATTTTATTCATGCCATGAAGTGCCTGACATAAATGAATCAGAAATTTGGGTTTTACATATAAAATATATACACTGATGGTCATTTGACAACATGTTACACATAAAATGTGCATTTTATACAAATTTGTATTTACAATTTTTTATATGTATAAATAACACTATTTTCAAGTGCATTCAACAGTAACATTTAATGGTAAAGTGTGTCATTTCTGTGGCACTACTGGCACCCAACTGAATTGTAGTTTGTTTGCTGGAGCGGCTATGGGCCAGACATAACAACAACAGCTCAGCCAACAGTGTGAGTTTGGGGCATGAACTAACCGTTTGTCAAGATGAACTGTTTAAAAAAAGTCATTATTTAGAATATTTTTATTAGTGTTTAAAATGAAACCGTAAAAGCATCAGGCAGCTAACGTAAATGCAGGATTGTTAGGACCAGTCTTGGCAAGGAAAGCAAAAGGCTTCCATTAACTCCACAAACAGATCACACATCAGCAGCGATGCGTACGAGCCAAAGTGCACACAGATGAAGAGTACGGAGTTTGACTTTGTTTACTTGCCTGTGTCAAGAAATGATTTCTGGAGAAGCATCTGGAGGGGCTTGTTTCCATTATCATGCCATAAAATAATTTAATTTGATAGTGACTCAAACCACGGATGATTTAGCAAGACAGCTGTGAGTCAGGCGCCTGTCTAGACAATCCAGAGGCTAACAAGGTCTTTCCGTGTCTCACCTGCAGTGCCATCTCAATGAGCATCTGAAGCTTCTTAATGACCAGCCACACAGCTTTTCTCTTCACCACTCCAGCGACAGTTGCTCGTTCTTTATCTTGAAAGCCACCGAGAAGATGAAGCCCAGTAATGAAGAGACGCAGACAATCAGTTACGATTCCAATGACAATCATAACACAACACATACAGAACAATTCATTTATGAATGAATGAGATCCAATATCATATATGAATTAATGAGATCCAATTCTTACTAAGCTGAATGACTTTAGAGTGCTTTGATGCTGTCCCTTAAGTCCTTTAAGACTTAAGATGATCTGCTGAAGGGTAAATGTTATTGATTTCCTAGGAAACACTTTAAACTACTGTTCAATTCTGCTAGTGTTGCTTGCTGGGGGACTAGGTATGGTTCTTTATTTATTCTGTCTAGAAGAGCCACACCTCCAGGGCTTCCATGAGATGTTCTCCACTAGAGATGTTAGGGATGTGGATTGTAGTGCTGAAAGAGTCCAGCATGCCCATCTCCTTCAGAACATCTTTCCTGCTAGTTGTGCCAAGAATCAGCAATTTGCGACCCTGTAAAATAACACACACAAAACAAACTCTCAATATAATAAGTGCTCATGTGTAGTAATCATTTTGATTACATTAAAGTTGCAATCCGTAACTTTTGCCTTTCTTTCACCATTTCTCTTTGAAACATAAAATTGCAGGTTACTTTCCATATGTTTCTTTACGTATGATGAAGTCAAATGAAGCCATATTGACGTTTCCCAGGAAATCGGACCTGACAGATCAAATTATAAACCATTATTATAAGCTTATTGTTGCGAATCGGGGTAAAGTAACGAGAATGTTTTAAACACTGATCTCTTATGTACTTGCTTAATAACTGTTTTTGTTTGTCCTTAACAAAAAATGTTTAAAAAGTTACGGATAGCAGCTTTAACAGATACATTGTACTTTTACATGTTGTACTGTAGGTCAAAACTCATTGAAGAACTTCCCAGATTGTCCAAGTATTGCTGTACTAGCTGAAGCAAGGAGGTGGGCCATTCCCAGAGGCCCCAGCGAGCAGAGGGGATTATGGGTCACCCTCCTGTGGCGCCCAGTATATGTTAGTGCATGCAGATGAGGTGCCACACAGGCAGCGGGCCCGCCAGGTCCCGGTTCTCTCACAAACTCTTTCTGTCGATTCACCCCAGACCCGACTCCCTGCTGTGTGCTGCTCTACACAGCCCTGATCCAGAGGAATCACAGCTATTCAAAACACTTTTCAAACACAGCACAAGACCTATTCCTGTCACACCCACTGCCGTTCTCAAATGAAACTCTAAGCACAACAGTAGCTTCGGCCTGTACAATTTGGAAAATGAATCACACCTTCATGTTGTGAAGTCGTGTTTAGCTGATACATAAAAAGTGCTTGCTTGTGTAAAACTCTAGGGTGCTAGGGTAATTCTTGCTGGCCTAAGTCACATAAGCCCCACAGAACCTATAAGATATTCTGGTCCCTAAACATGGCTTGGATCCCTCCCTTAATGCAAGTCCATGTCATTTTTAGACGATTTTATTGTCTGCCGTGTAAGAATTAAGTCTGATCACTTCTTTTTATTTTGAAGATTTTTACTCTTCAACAAGCCATGCAGTTTCAAGCATCATTCAAATCCGGAGCACAAACCGTGCATAATGAGTTACCTACTGAAGTTTAATACTAAAGGTTAGGAAGCTCCACTGATTCTAGTTTAAAACTGTTGAGTAACACAATACCACAATATCTTGCTCAAAGACTGAAACAACTCCTATACAGTGTGTCTATGAATAACTTATGCAGGGAGCTTCTCCTTAGCAATCGGGATAATTTGTGATTTTTTTGCCAAAGAGGTGCTGCCCCCTTTCTGTGGATGCCAGTATTACATCCAGGTGTGAATGAAAGCTGTTCTTACCCGAGGAGGAGGTTTCTTCAATAACACCAGCAGTGCCTGCAGCACCAGGTTAGAGAAACGTGGACCGATAGGAACAAAATCTGTGGAGTGGAAAAAAATCATTAAAACTTAAAAACAGGGACAGAGAATGGACAGAGTTTTGGGTTTGTGGTGTATTTGGTATGTCACTTATGGTGGGGCCTACTTTTTGCCAGGACCGATTTGAGTTCGCAAAACTGATGCATCTTACATTATGTCCTAACCAAACGACGAAGCGACGCTGCAACACGCCATAAAAGGTATCTTTTCCATGTTAATCAGAGGTTTTGCTACAGCTACAGCGGATTCTATTTTAAAAACTATTTCTGCAATGTCGCGGCTGATGGGTCATGTCCTAATTGATTTGTATCATATTAAAATGGTTTATTAAAAAACATTAAAATGGTTGGAATACAATTGCTCAAAAGTCATATAAATGTTGTAAAAGCCATAAGGAAAGCAACAATTTATAATTTACAATTTATAATTTTGCTGAAAACAATTTTAAGTAAACAAATGTCCAAAGAGTTATCGCTGTGCAAACAAAGTTTATTCCACAAAAGTTGTATCAGTCACGTATGCATTTAGAATAATGTTAAAAATTATTTTATTTGTAATTTGATTATGCATTTATCCCTTTCATTGCGAGTGGGAGACAACAGTGCGCTTTAAGAGAGAGAAACAAACAAATTGTTTGTGGCTTGAATCTTGTCACGTCACATTTGGTTAGGACACAGTGTAATACAGACCAAGCATCTCCAGTTGCTGAGCATAATAAACACAGAGTAGATAATGAGAGAAGACTATAACACTAAACACAAAAGAGTAGATAACACCAGAAGACATACTGTACAAGTTTCTGTAAGCTTTTAGAAAGTATTGACAGGTTTGACAGAAATGCATTTTTCTCAATGTGATGGACGCACCCAGCAGACGCTCTATATCGTCCACCACCACGCAGCTCAGCTGGGACTTGTAGGCATCCTCAAATATCTATAGAAATTACAACCATAAGCCCACTATTAAAGACCACGGCTGAATACATCACATCACATCTATAATAACCCTTATTATAACTGCTCTCAATATGCAAAGATCTCAACATCTTAACCTACAGAAACGAGGCTGCTACCTTCTTGATGGCCTGACACTTGGCGTTCTCTGAAAAGCCGATCATTTTGTCTGGAGAGCAGATCTTGATGAAGGGGAACTGGGAGTCTTCTGCGATCTTGGCCACCAATGCCGTCTTACCACTCTGAGGAGGACCTGAGGCAGGAGAACGTTCATACTCTGTCATATCACATTGCAACATTATGGTGTATGTTTGCTTGTGTGAACGAGAGAACAAAGCAGGGAGTAATGTTATTCCCTCAACTTTGTGTGGATATGCATGGTCTTTGCATAGCCTCCTATGGCAGGAGTCTCCAATCCATGTTCCTGGAGATCCACAGACCTGCAGAGTTTAGCTCCAACCTATTTCAACACACCTGCCCGGATGTTTCTAGTCCAAAAAACCTTGATTAACTAGTTCAGGTGTGATTCATTACATGTAAGGCAGCCTTAAAATTTGGCCAATATGAGGTATCTTAGGAAGCAGCATAATTATGCTGTCCACATCTTAGAACAACCTTAACATCAGAAGCATGTCTATATGATGTCTTGTAATGCTGGCTATGAAGGCAGCTTAGTAGGCTTTGGAACAGAGCCTGTGTCTGTGTTTATGACTGTGTGTCTGTGTATCAGACTTGCCTTATAAGAGCACAGTTACTAGCGGTGTGCGTTCACTGTTCTTCGTCTGTTGCACCTGAAGTTCTCCGTCTTGCAGTATGTCAGACACAGCATTGCTCCATTTCACAATGCCATTCATGATGTAGCTGGAATAATCCTCCTGATTTGTACCAAAGGCCTGTACATGAAAACATGCAAAAGAATGCATTAAATATTCAAATAAGTTATGCAATTTAGTGGTAAAATTAATATTATTGATGCTGTTATGTTGTAGTGATAACACTCCACTCTGATTGGCTGACTCCCAACTACAGTTGGCCACTTCCTGTTTAATTCGAAGTTACAGAACAGGCCACAGAGTGGACCAGACCTAATGTCAGTTTGTCAGACAACGGTGTACTTACCGGCTTAATGTCATAGGCCCAGAAGTCACCCCTGCTGACCTGAAGAGTCTGAGCTTTTTCTGTGTCCACCTCCACCTGTGTGGTGGCCTGCAGGAGAAACAACATATGCTCACCCTCAAAGTCATCTAATTAATCAAGAAACATTTAGAAACTGGAAAAAAGAGAGAGAGAGAGAGAGAGAGAGAGAGAGAGAGAGAGAAAGAGAGACCCTGTATAACACCTGTGTAAGCTCCTGTCATTGTGTCAACACCATCAAATATGGAAGTGTGTGAGCTGTGCCACCTAAACACACACACATTTACCCGCAGTGGCTGTCCAAATGAGGACATACCACAGACTTTTAATACAAAGCTAATAAAATACATTTACCCCTTAAAAAACACACTAAAAAAATAATAAAAATAATTAAAATGTCAAATATTTCATAAATTACTTTTGTCGTTTGAAGATTAAACTACCCACAGGTTTAGGAGAAACTCCCTAAACTTTTAAAAACATTACAAACATTTATGTGATGGACAAAGAGAGTTTGCATTATACAGTTTAAACTGTATAATGCAATGGGAAGAAAGCAGAGCTTAATGTATTGCATTGTAAACTATGTAATGTATACCTGCCGTACACAACGCCCACCAAACAGATCAACAATCCTAATCCTTCATTTCTACAGCTGTTTAAAACCATTGTGGGGGATTCTTATAAGTTCAAAACAAGAACAAGGTTTATAACTGGGGTTGTCGTTTTATTATAATTCTTCTACCTCAAGCACTGATGCAATCTAATATGCACATAAAAACCACAGTCTTCAAATAACATGGTGTATATATATTACTGTAATCTGATGTCAATTGAATTTTATTTGTATAATAAAACTATTTTGTAACTTCGGCATGCTCAACTCTGAATTGGTTTAGTTTAAATGAACCGTGCTTTGTTATGATTGTGGTGCTGCAGCGTGAGATGAAATGAGATTAGACTGGGGTTGACTTGATATAATTTTGGTTGAGGTACAATAGCAGCTGCTGGTATCTCTGTACCAGACAAACTTAACATGATAAATTAATTCAAAGTGCAGCTTTTATTTCTTAATGTCACAAGTTCAACGACTATCGGGAAATTGCGTGAAATCTGAGGCAATAGCTTTCATGCCTGAACTTCCGAACCAAAATCTGCATCCCATGAATTAATGTTCATAATACTTCTGTATTTTCTGTTCCAGTATCTCAGCTAACAATTTTACGTTGTAAGAATGTTTCCCTAACGTTTCCATTAGTACAAAAATGTTTTTTTAAATGTTTTAGGACATCTAGTTTTTTATACGTTGTTTTAACGTTATTGCTTGGTTATATGATATATCATAATGTTAAAAATATATGATACGTAATGTTAAAGTTCTACCATCATTTCTCCAAGAATGCTTTTTTAATTATTTTTGGAGAACTTTTAGAGAACGTTCTGTGGAAGAACTTTCTGAGAACATTCCCTGTTAGCTGGGATATCACACAACCTCAGAACAGACCTTGATGTGACGGTTCATAGCACTCGACTGCGCAGCCCGAGACTTTCCAGCTCGGCTCCGCTGTAGTTCTTGGTCTCGACAGCCAACTCGTTGATGTCAACATCTCTGGCCAGCATGTTCGACTGCCTCATCTTCGCTGTGTGGATACTCAGGATCTGAACACGGCCCGCTTCATCAGGCAGGCCTGGAAAAGAACAAAACTTCACACATAATTCACTGGAAGAAAATGAGATGCAGAAGTGGAATAACAGTGTGCCGATGTGTCTTAATGAAATGAGTCATGATGGCTCATTCTCACCAATCTCCATTTTGACCTCCAGTCTACCTGGCCTCAAGAGAGCTTCGTTGATCAGGTCAGGTCTATTGGTCATCCCTAAAATCAAGTACAGTTTAATGAACACCAGTATGAACAAGATATAGGAACTCTTTATAGTTCTACTGTCTGATCTCACAAGAAGTTCTCACCAATGACCAGGATGTTGTTAAGCTGCTCAACATCGTCGATCTTGGACAGCAGCTGGTTGACTACAGTGTCATGGACCCCTGTGCTGCCTGCCATGCTGCCGCGCTGTTTGCAAATGGCATCGATCTCATCAAATATGATGATGTGCAGTCCGCTGTTGGCCCCCAACAGGGACAGAAAACATGAGCCAGAGGAGCTAAACATTAAAGTGGTTATGGCATACATTTAGTCATTGTGTCCCCTGAGGTCCACTTAAAATGCTTGTTTTTTCAACCTCCCTCTGACTTAAATCATTGTTATGTAGTGCTGTATCTTTAAGAAACACCTCTGTAAGAGGTTGCATGATGTCTCACATCTAGTTAACGCCCCCATCCCTCAATATCATCTTTTCAAAGCCTCCATAATCACAACACAATCTATACAAATAGTAAAGGGGAGGGGCATTCTCATTCAAGACAGCATTTAATTGGACAAAACCTTGGATACACCCATGAGTACGAGATGAGTCATGAATATTTTTGGTCCTTTTCCCAAAAGACAATGATTGCAAACTTTAAATGCATACAGCATATCTGCTAAAAACTGTTAACTTTTAAGAGTGCACTAGCACATTTACCGCAAAAATACTATTTTGATTTCACAGGGTCTCGGCAGCTATGGTTTAATGTCAGGCAGGTGAATGGACTGTGACTGCACAAATGCAGAGTTAACGCAGTGACAATGGTCCACAATCAGGACTTATCTTCTTCATCACTGAAGCTGTCAGGGGCTGCGCTGTAACATTTAGCACAGATGGGAGGCTACAATGAGTGTACGTGGCCTCCTATGAGTCAGGGTGAGGGGTCAGAGATAGTCGAATGCTCTCATTAAAGGGTGTTGAGTGAGCTCCTCAATGTCATGTAGTCACACAGTCTAGCACCACAACAACATCACGCTCAGAGGCAGCAGTTCACTGCCAACACTTCATGACACGACACCCTTGGAAAAAACACTGTGATACTATGATTACATTCATAAGCAAACACAAAGACATTTACAGTAATTCAGTAAGTATATTTTAACAATTTGGAGTTTGTTGAGTTGCTGAAGGACTCAAAACTAAGAACAGGTTTTGCATAAGAAGCAACATCCTTAGAGCAAACCAAAGTTCAGTTCATTCTGGCAGACTCTTGTTTCTTCAGAGTGCTGGGTATCAGTGGGTTCAGTCGCAGAACTAGATTAATGTAGGGGTGCGTGAAACGTCTGCATGTCTTTCTAAGTGACCTGTTATTTGTGAAGTTTGTGAAAACATGGGGATGTTGCTGTGTTAAGTTTTATAATTGCTATAAACAGCTTTTTGCTTTTCCTGCGTTCTTACCCTCTTCTGTTCCTCCTCAGCATCCGCGAACAGCTTTCTGATGTTGGCCTCTGACTCGCCCACATATTTATTCAGAATCTCTGGCCCGTTTACCACCTTGGGTTCTCTGGCATTCAGCATTTTACCTATCTGACGCGCCATCAGGGTTTGTCTGCAGCCAGGAGGCCCAAACAACAAGATTCCCTTCACATGTTTACAGCTTGTGGATAGAGCAGAAGATTGTGGGGTGTAAGAACAAAATCTGCTTTATAAACACAAGGCTGTTTTTGGGTTGGAGGCTTCCCAAGAGCACAAAACATTAGACAAATCACAAAAATGGTATACAGCGTGCCCATAAAGTAACAAACAGTCTGGTGGACCAAATCACATGGCAGAGTGTCCAGCGCAACTTTTTTTTGTAGTAGCACAGGGGCCTTTTTGATAATAAAAGGCATTTGGAGCAGGTTAAGGCCATTTCTCAGACAAGAACTGTGCTTTTGGTTAACATCTGTTGGCTGCCATTTGGAGAAAGCTGGACGCTTGTAGATAACCAGGAATCTTGAGATGAGAATCAGTAAAGCCATTTACAGCCGATGACAGATTCTGGGTGAGAGAGGGTATTAAAAACAAGGCTGTGGCTGGGCAGGGTGAAATGACCTTTAGGTGATGGGAGTTCTGGGAGAAACCGGGTGCACTGGTGTAAACTCCCACCCACGCATTAGACAATAACATACTCAGATACTTACACACACACACACCTTGCTTCAGCACCTGGGATCCACGACGAACCCCAGTTAGGTGCTCACCTTTGTGCTATCAAGGCCCGCCATCTCATTAGAGCAGCCAGCTGCGTGAGGCACAAAGGTCATCTCTGTCACACACTGCACTCCACTGACGCCTATGTACGTATGTGTGTGGGTATGCATGATGCATATAATAATGTCAACCAATGAAGTCAACAAGAACTTTTCAGAGCTGTAATTTTGTGAGCTGCTCCTGTAGCTCAACTGGCAGAGCATTGTGTTAGCAGTGCAAAGGTTGTGGGTTCGATTCCCAGGAAACATACTGATAAATTGTACAGCTCATTGCTTATTTTCTTTCTCTCTTATTGCTTATTCTCTCTCTCGCTCAGTTGCAATCTGAATGCCACTGCATGCCTTTTTTTAGAACAAAATATCACTTTTCCGAGCTACTTATTGAATTTTGGTGGATGTATATGAAGGGGAATTACACTCAGAAAATTCACAGTTATAGAACAACTGAGTACAACTAATGAAACGTTTTATTCAGTATGACAATCAGAAAGTGTTGGTTTGATATTTTGTCACATAATCACAAGACTTTCCAATCTATTAACTTTGACATTTTGAAGCCACTGTATGTCTGTTGTGCTCAGATACAGACAGACTCTGACAGAGGGTGAGAATGAGAAAATGTGAACAACGGACAATGTGACTTACCCATCTGCTCCACGATATCTGGAGGAAAGACTCTGGAGGTGAAGGCCCTGCGGAAGATGTCTGAGAACTCCTTGTCCAGGCCTCCAATGCCCATGCACTCAAAGTTCCAGTCGGGGTTGATGATGGACTGGCGAGAACCTCTGGTCTTTGCTTTTCCTGGGGAAAGACAATAAGACTGTAAAAAAAGCACTAAAAATAAAGGCATACTTCACCCAAAAATTACAATTATTTGATCATTTACTCACACACTCATTTATTTACCCTCATTTTATTCCAAACCTGTATGACATTTTTTGCTCTGAGGAACACAAAGATATTTTGAAGTACACTGAACCAAACAACAGTGACACCCATTGTGTGTCACTGGACACAACACCAGACAGAAACACTGAGACATTTCAAAATATCTTCTTTTGTGTTCCACAGAAAAGTCATATATAGATAGAATATATAGAATGATATGAGGGCTAGCAAATGATGGAAAATGTTTTATTTTGGATAACCTATCCCATCAGAGGAGGAAAATAATCCTATTTACTTTTGATTCCCTGGTAGATCATATCTCATGTTCATCTTTGTCAAGTACATAAAACCCTTGAGTGCTGATGAGAAAGTGAGGTGTTCTTGAGCCATAAGTTTTGACTGCCATCTTGTGGTGTACTTTGGTTAGTACATAATGTTAAACCCATAAACATCAACAATAGCAGGAAGGTGCCCTTATTTATGCCTTACAGCCTTAAAAGGCCCTAACCTAATTCTAACCTTACTGTAAAACAGCCATAATCAGCCTGCCAGGCACAAAACTGGGAACCCTGCAACAATCTGTTGTAATCTATTGTTAAGATTAGCTATGACAGTTCTACATCAGACACTGTACAAACATATTGTTTCATATCATAACAGCCCAAAAGCAACAGATAAGCAAATATGGAGTTGGGTGA
This sequence comes from Chromobotia macracanthus, assembly GCA_036877525.1. Classification (NCBI taxonomy): domain Eukaryota; kingdom Metazoa; phylum Chordata; class Actinopteri; order Cypriniformes; family Botiidae; genus Chromobotia; species Chromobotia macracanthus. The sequence continues at coordinate 3,026,580 of JAZGTH010000009.1, forward strand.
GCTTTAAACTTTTAACCTAACCCTAATGGTGGTGTGTTTGCAGTGTAAACACTAACCAAACAAATTGAGAGATGAGCTCTCAGCTTTCTCAAAAATCACCTGACTGTTGCCGTGCAGCAGACCAATTTCAATCTGAAGAAGCATAGCAAAGCAAAACATGAACAGGTATGACCTGAATGTACAATCGAAATAGTTTATTGGTGACTGGAGGTTTATTCAAGCAGTAAAGCGGTGCCTTCTGTTTTTTACTGGAGCGCTGCTCTCCCCTAAGGATGCTGGGATCCATGGCCTCAATGTCTTTGATGACCAGCCCAAAGAGCTTGTCACAGTAGCTGAATACAAACTATAAAAGAGACAATAAAAAAGCGGTATGTGCCAATGTACTACTGCATATGCAGTATTCAAATGTTTCCAGAGCTCAGTTAAGCCCGACTCTATATTTCATTTCAGTTCAAAGGGAAAATATGTCCCTCAGTCCACAGTCTGAATTGGATCATTAGGACAGTTCTTCTTACCTGTTGGCCCATGCTAAAGGTTTGCGCGTTGAAAAACTGAATAAATTCAATGGCCATTTTATTAATCATAAGGGTTGGTGTCGACGCTCTTTTTCTGCAGGAAGTCGATCTCAAGTGTTATGGTTCCTACATATTGTCTTGACGGATCAAAGGTCTAAACACTGACTGCAAACAAGACAACAGAGAGATGGAGGTAAGAGACAACCATCACAACCATCAGAACCGAGTCATACTGTTTTTATTTGTAAGTATTTCTGTTTGTTAATCGTCTTCACTTGATTTCCATATTTCTGTGGCCAGTGTTAACCAACTACAGCTCAGCTCTCTAAATATACAAGCAAAATTGAAAAAACAATTGACATTCAGCTAGAAATGTTTGAAGCCAATTCACTTTGGCCAAAATGACACCTTAAAGAAACTTAAGACTGTCCAGATATCTGAGCGCCACATATCTACATTTCATCACGCTAACCCAAACCCAATTTATCACATTTCATCAAAATCAATGTTCTCACACCAGATGCAGGAAACTAACCCACTTAAGGAAGAATCAAATTCAGTGTGTTTTGTATGACTGGTCTTTATTGTCACCAGAATAGTAATATAAAACTGTAGCCGTACCTTCCACATCCTGGTTGAGTGAAATTCCAGCCCATTTCCTCTGAGACACAAAGAGCATGTTGATGAGGCTCTATTAACTTGCATTAGGTAGATATATGAACAATTTATCATGTTCCATGTCTGATGCCCTTAGTTGAGAACAACTGTATATGCATACATCTAACAATGCAATGAAGCTCATTTTCTAAGATCCTATTGCTAAACATCACACAAACACGCCTATAACTTTTTCTAGATGGTCTTATTGTATAGCGCAAGCGTTTAGCTTGAGTTTCTAAAGGTTCATGCAGTTTTGTGTTTGATTTCATGGTTCAATCTGCTTTCTCTTGTTTGTGTTTCTACAGTGTCACATTATGCCATAAAATGAGACCAGTGTGAGAAAGTTACAGCTGTACCTGAGAAATCTCGCTGGTGTGATGTTAACAGGTGAAGGAGAAGCAGGTAAAAAAATAAGTGACACATTAAGCAGCATGCTGGACAGCTAATGACAGCACACTGTCTCAAAGCTCAGAAACAGGGCCAGTTGCAATGCTAACACGTCTTTTTAGATAACATAACAAGTGCTTAATATAACCATTTCAGCTGTCAGCATGTCAGAACAGCAGGAAGGAAAGTTAGACATGAGCATATTTAGCACATATTGTGTTTCACAGGACAATGAACACACAAATGTGTACCTGAGGGAGACTGAAGGCAATGGTTCCAGGAACCACGCTTGGGTGGGGTTTCACGGTGAACACAAACTTCTGAGTTGGTGTGGTTTTAATGGTCAGATGCCTTAAAAAAAGGATCAGAACAGATGATTGAACACATGCTTTCTGACAGTCTGTGTTTAAATCTAGGTTGCGCCATTTGTCCACAATCAACTTGTTGCCACATCTGCCTATTATAGTATTTTCATTTCGGTGGCTTACTGTGAGTTATTTTTCACATCTGGCCACATAAACAAAAAACTCCTGACAGTATTTTTTGAAAAATGATTTCTTTTGCAAATACTTGCATGTGTTTGATCTTAATCATTCATAATAATAGTCAGATTTATAATAACAGTAAAGGAGAGACTGTCATCGTTCCGTTTTAATTTACGGGCTGTGTTGTATTCCTAATAAAGTTTCTGCCCAAAGTTTAACCAGGGGCTCTGTGATTGTTTATTATGCCACGCTTTTCTGATTTCTGATTCCCTGCACATCAGACACTCACTGTCCAGAGTTGAAGTCCTTTTCACTGACGACCACACAGTTGGTGAGAGACAGCTCGTCGGTCGGACATCTCACTGCTTGCATTGGCTTTGCAGAAGAAAAGAAACAGTGATGGGAGTGATGAGGTGACAACTGATAGCACAGCACAGAAGCTGACGGTTCAGCTGGGATGCAGAATGAACTTCAGCTTAAGAAGGTCTACAGGTCTCAGACCTGTTGATCGCTCCAGCTGCGTCATTGCGTGAAATGAAGAAAACAGTAGCTTTTATTTTGTTTTAGATTCTCATTACAGTGATTTGTACTTAAACATTACTACATACACAGCCATAAACACACAAACTGTAGGTACAGTGGGTATAAATGAATAAATTTAACCAAATTATTGCAATTTTTCCTGCTGTTTGTCAGGAACAGTTCAGCTGGATCTAAGGTGGCCATAATAACAATACATACATATAACTCTCAATCACTCATCATTCTGTAATGGCAGCACATACAATTACATTAACACTCAAAGGTTGGGCAAAGTCAGCCTGCAAAATCGTTCATAAAAAGCACAATTGTCATTTTGTCATTTCCACATCAATAACTTTGTGTTCACAGCATTGCACTGAGTTCATCCTCCCGAAACAAAGTCGTAAGATGTGATGTTGCGCACTTCCGGTTCTGTACACAACGCGTCTGAATGAAACTCCTGTCTGTGGACGTCTTTAAAAGTATTTAAAAAGTGTGACTATTAATGCAGGCCCTCAAAGCAACTTTATTAATATAAATACTCACACTGCCATCTTTGTGTTTATTAGGTGATCAAACGCAAGCTCTTGTGTTTGGGTTGATGCTGCCTCTAGCGGCTGCTCTCCGCTATAACACGTACAGTGAACCGGAAGTGAAAAGCCTCCAAAATAAAAGCACGAACAAAAATCAATATCCTATCTATCTACCCATAATTATAAGCAAACGTCATAAATGTTTTGGGTGAAATAAAAGAGCAGTCCTATATGAAACGAAAACATCTACCCTCTCACGTTTGCTTACTTTAATCTTTTACCTGATATTTATCCCGAAAACACTTCGACACGATTTGTATTGACTTTTTGAGCGTTAAATAAAGTTAGGTTACGCTTCCATCAAGCTATCCTAAATTAAACACGCACCGAACAGTTAAAGGCCCAACTTCTTACATCTTTACATACGCTGTTAGATGGCGTCAAAGAAATAGGGCCCTCAGCACGTTTATCCATTATTACAAGCCGAAGTATTCAGATGAGTAAAGAAAAATGATTTAATTACAAAAAGAAGTCTTGAACTGCCACAACATTTACACTACTCGATGAATACGCTGAGGCATTGTAAAGTACATTTACACTGAGTCTGGCATAATAAAAGGCATGATTTTATTGCTGCATTTCAGATTCTGATCAAGTCTACACACAGCATGACACACAACAGCACAAGATGTTCATCTGAAGTAAATTGACATTGTAGATTATGACTGTCGGTATAAAACAATGTAAGGCTGGGGTGGCTATATCTTTATTCAAGTCCAATTGCACAAGCAATTTATTAAAAACCGATCGCTTTTAAATGTACAATGTCACAGCAGCATTTGTGTTTACAGTCAACACAAGCTGAATTGTACACGTGCATTGCTTAACAATTAAAGACTAACCATGCAGGTTTGTTAGGAATGTGCCGCTCATCTTGATCACAGCATGTGATATTTTTACCATCCTGCAACATTTAACTCACCCGATTTGCTTAATTGCAACTTCAGTAGTTTGACATTCCTGGTCAAGCCATACAGTACAAAGTGACTTTTTAACATTCTTTGTTTAAAATACCAACATAATTTCAATACAAATATATTTTAGATCCAGTAATGGACATAAGAAACGTATTAAAACAAATTCTGTCTGTATAGTGTCTATAAGAACATTCCAGTGTAAAAGATTATTCCCATTTGGGTCATTTCCAATGATCTATGGCATACTCCGAGTCTTGTCGGTGACCGTACTGGCAGCTTGGATAACGCGGTAACGCTCTCTGAGGTTGCGGCGTCGGACGTGCTCGTTGGTGATTTCCAGTACGTTAGCCACAGGAAACCAGCCTTTCTGTCCATCAGACAGACGAATGCCCTCATACCATCCTGAAGGAGGAAAGCACAGGTGAGCCAACGAGAGCATTGGAATAAAATCCAGCTACAGCTGTCAATTTAATCTAAACGTTAATTCAGTCCATTTAAAAAAACACAATTAAAATTCTATATTCATGAATTAAGTTTTAAACATGCCACTGTCTCTCACCGTCAAAGCAACTTACAAGGTGAGAAAAACAATGAAGCAATAGAAACAATACATTAACATACATTAACATCTACAAACTAAAGCTTCTAAAATCAATGATTTATTTGCCTTTCACAATAACAAAAACCCTTCAAATCTTTATGTGGGTACTTTTCTCTTTTTTCATTGATATATGCAATTAATTGCAATTCATTTGATGAATTCATTAGCACACAAACTTAATTACACACACTTTAATTAACAGGTACAGTTGGACTCACCTTCATTGGTTTTGCGTGAGATGTTGACAAACTCTGTGGGTTCCAGATTTAACTCATCTGCCTGATTTGCTACATACTGTTCCACACACTGCACTTGAGGACAATCTACACACACATGCGCACACACAAGCACACACGCATGCACGCACAGGGTTTAGAAACGTAAGAAAACATGTTGAGAATCAAAATGACAGGCAAGCACACACACGTCACACAAATGATACAAATAAACAGCCATATTTACCCCAGTCCTCATATATGACTTCATCTTGATCTTTGTTGGGGTCGTTGGGATTTGGGAAAACTGCCAACCACCTGTGCAGGTCAGATCTGATTGGAGAAACAGAGGAAACATGACCCATAAATGCAGCAGAAGTCATGCAGTGCAACTCCTTCATTTCCGCACCCCTGTGACTTAGCAGATTCATCTTAACCTGTTGTAGTCTTAAACATCATACAGATCACAAATAAAAGAGTAATAAACATTGACACACACGCTGGTGTATACATTTTAATGGATGAGTAAAATAAACAGTATATGGTTCACTTGTAATTTCACTCACTGTGTGGGAGCTTTCAAAACTCTCTCCATTTGGCGCCCCTGGTGATTCTCCAGCAGGGTCAGACAGAAGGAGTTCTCCAGGCTGGGAACAGGTGGGTCCTCTTCCACAGACTGCACCTGGACCAGAGAACGATGCGCGTGATCCAGGACCACATACCGCTCAGAACTGCAGCACCGGGAAAGAGATCAGTCTGATTCAGATACACAGCACAAAACATACTGGATCACCTCCAGTAGAAGCAAAGGATTTAGAGTTAAATCTTAAATAAAGCAAAAGTTCATGCATATGGATACAAAAGGTAGTATGTCGCTACTTCTGAGAATTGTCTAAAGACACGTTTTGTTAAATTGTTAATGCACTTCCTCAATCCACAACTCATGATTGTTAATGCACAAAAACATCCTTGAACAATTCCCCCTTTTGTTTCGCTGTCACACCCACATTTCTGATCTGGCCTGTGTTTTAATCTGCACTTTCAAAACATTGTATTTGCATACTACTAATGTTGCTGCCTAAACGCATAACTGTCAAATGCTATAAATGGTCAGGGAAGTTTAACTTTACACATTACTTGTCAAAACAGTCTGAAAAGTATGTAGAGCAGAGGGCACATTATAAACCGTATTAACTTGGCTCATGAATATTTATTACGTAATTAACATATTTGATTGCTACAGCAGGGAGTGGGCCCTAGCTGTCAGAGCTGTCGCATGAATGAACATGAACACAGGGTGAACATGAACACAGGCAGGTTTTTCAGCCTTCTACCTTTTCTTGGTGGCAATGATAAGCAGGTCATTGAAAAGAAACAGGTAGACTAGAGAGACTCTGGGTCGGAGTGTTAGGAATGCCCCTCCGCTTTTATTTACTTCCTGCAACTCTCCGCGTTTCTCCAGGTAACGTGTTTGAGAGATAATTGGCACAGCCTGCAGAAAAGATTCAATTATGAGACAATAAAAGTACAATAGATCTATTTATCAATTGTACGATTCAAAACAAAAATTGTACAATGAAAACAAACCTTCAGTTTGTCGAACTCCAGCATACCGCTGATCTCAATGAGCTCCTCCATCTGCCTCATTTTTCCAACCTCACTGTTACATTCCTCTATGATCTGTATGTGTGGTGTCACATTTACAGTTCAAAGAAAACATCCGAACAGTCATGAATAACATGCAACTACAATTAAACAATCATCCTAATAATGACAACACATAATAATAATAATAATAATAATGAAACCTACACATGAACTATTATAAGCATAAATTCTCATATTTAAATTTTGTAAAAGCACAAATCTGTCTAAATTTAAATGCATCATAACTGGACGAACGTCATTAAACATGACCTATTATTGTGCTTTAATAAATATGTAAAACAAACACACATACAAGGCAGCTATCTTTCTATAGTTTTATATCGCTAGTGTCATAATATCAACTGTATTAGTATCTTCAGCTCCATTATAAAACCATGAGCAGCCTATTTAATTTTCACTGAATCCACACACATATTTTCTAATGAACTTCTAATGAACTTCATTTTTACACACACCACCGGCCCCCCATGTATTGTCTTTTTCTTTAGCGTTCCCCTTTAAGCTATTCAGGGAACAACTGGCTCCAGTCTAACGTTAATATGAAAGAGTGAGTAAGAAGAGACATTATTATAGTAGAAAAAACAGGTTGCATTATTTACTGTGCCATTATGGGATGTTTACCTTAGACACTGAGTCCAGAGCTTTTGATGCAGTTTGTTCCTTATCTGTACCAACTTCTGTTTTCTTCAGAATGTTCTGATGAAAAAAACAAACATTTTTCAAAATAAATCATCTGTATTTTACTGAAAAGCAAGACTTCTGTTTCTACAGCTGACAATTTCTCCTATTCATTTTTTAAACGGCGGTTTAAAGGTTTATCCCAAAAGCGAGAGGACTGCTGAGCAAGATATCACGAAAGATAATTCCATTTGTGAATTCACATGTTATGTGGATTGTTCACTCACTTCAATGAGCATTTTAATGCGTGTGATTCGCTGGAAGGGCAGCAACAGGAAGGACATGAGAGGCAGGCGCTGACACTTGGGCGACTCTTGCAGCCGGTTGACCACAGTCGCAAACTGGGTGTTAGTTTGCCTGCATTGGATATTAGAGAGTATAACAGACTACCAATTGAAAACATACCCTTGAAGATCTGTGTTATGTACTACACATTACATCCTGACACATTAAATCACAAACACAAAACCAATGAAATGCACTTATTTATGTGTATTAATGTATGTGTATGAAAGAAATTTCTACATGAGATGACATCTCATGTAGAAATCTCATACATCTCTCTCACATGAGATTGGTGTAGGTCTTTTCTTGATAAATCTGATTTCGCACATAGTCGATATATGCAGGGAAATGATGCTGGGCGTGATAGTGGATGATGTCACAGATGTCGGAAATGATAACGTTCTCATCTAGGCGCTCCTGCAGGTCCTTCAGAAATCTGCAAACATTTGTCAGTAGACAGACAGACGTTTATGACTGCTGTCATTTGTTTTACACACTACATGGCATTTACGAAGAAATAAACGAATACAAGTTGGTGATGATACATTTATTCCTTTTCCTGTCATGTCAGATTTTAATAGTCAATGCTAACGCACGCAAATGATAAATAAGATTAGTTAAAATTGCGCTCTTGGTAAATCCTATAGCGCAAACTGCTGCACTTGGCAAGCTTTTAATGGCAATACAATAATCTCTTCATGGCTCTATTCCTTTATACAAACATCAAACAAGTTTAGGTGCTATCTATCTAAAGGTGTTTATTACATAGACTTCTATTGTGTCCATTTTATACACAGCTACTTATAAACAATATAACCTAACCCTAACTCACACTCTAACTCTAACAGAAAACCGTTTTATAACTTTAAAAAACGTTATTTACTATGTTTTGTATAGAAATGAAAAGGCGTTTTTTGGGCTACAAATTTGTTCCCAATATATGACTGAAGTAAACCACACACACACACACACAGGGCCGCTCACCTCATGCTGACCTCCTGGATACGCTGGATGTTTGAGAAAAGAGTTTTTTTGTCCCTGATAATGAGAGTGTCACTCAGGTCACTCGACTTCATGAAATGCTCCGTCAGCACACGCAGAGAGCGCAAGTACGACATTTCTGATGTGATTACCTCGAACATGCTCTGCGCAGAGAAGAAAAACACACATACAGAAAACACACGTATCATTTGAAATGCAATGCAGTCCTACATTTAGTCACATAACAAGCAAAATCTTTAAATTCGATGCAATAAAATAAAACTAAAGAAAAATACTTTTACAGATTTACCATCACTATCACTCTTTATTCTCTCACAATCACTCTTTTATAATGTATAACTTTGTAACGTCTTCTTATGAAAATTAAAAGAAAACAGCTATTTTAATTTGGACTTACTTTACAATTTTGTATATTCAATTGCACAAACCTTAAATTCGGAACAATAAGTAGCAGTATGACAATTTAATCTACCAAACAATATAATGATATAACAGATCTTTTTCTTGATATGGTGATAATAATGAGAATGTGGGTGTTTGTTATGAAAATAATGGCACAATGTCAAACACATCATGTTAAATGTAGTTTCTTTTTCTTATGATCGGACATGTTCTCACTAGGTTCCTGAGATTCCCCGTATTTCTCCTTGCTTTCACCCCATTACCTCATAGCTGATTTCCATCTACATTTCTCCTTGTTGCTTAACACAGCACTTTATTTTCTTCTTAAATGGACCCTTTATAAGCCTCACAGTGCAGAACTTGTTCTTCACACAAGCTCTGTAGTACATTTTGAAAAGGTTTCTGCTCACCTCTTGATACTTGCACTCCTCTGGAGACAAGACCTGAAGGAGACCACCGTCTCGTACTGCCCGCTGGTCCTGCCATAAATTGTTCTGCTGGACAGCTGGAACAGGGCTGGATCTGAGACCTTCAGTGCCTTTCTTTAATGTATCTGCATTGTTTTGGTTCATCTGGAAGTCTGTGCTGGTCTTACTGATGTTGCGACTCACAGTCTTTCTGATCTCCCTTGATATAAATGTTTTTGTGTAGAACTGATACAAATACTCTGCAAGGAGCAGAAAAATCAAAAATAAAAGTCAATTGAGTAACCTTATTTGTTCAAATTTAAGAAAAGCTGTCAACTTTTTGGCCTCACAGTGACTCAAAATTGTGAGATTTTGCAAAGACAGCAATAATTCTTGGCACAAGTCTATTTTAATAGGTTTTGTTTCAATTGGTAATTTAATTAGTCAGAAATAAATGATACCCTCAGCCATCTCGGCTTCCAAATTAATGGAATTCTGGTTACGTGCGAGGAGTCGTGAAGGTCTGGAGTAAAGAGAAATATGATGGTTTGCTTTAGATAGCTTTAGAAATCATATACAAACTTTAGGATCAGTTAAAAAGTAAAAAAAAAACTACTTCTCGTTGGATCCACATTTGTGCTCCTCAGCTCCTATACCATCATTCTCATCTGTTGATGGCAGAGAGAAAGTCAACATGAAAAAAATGCCAACATGAAACAGTTCACAGCCCATTTTACTTCCATAATGTAACTTTTCATTAAAGCTGCAATCTCTAACTTTTGCATCTCTACCACCATCTCTGTTCGAAACATAAAATTGCAGGGTACTTTGCTCATTTTGAACCAAAAAGTTACGGACTGCTGCTTTAAAATGAAAAAATACTTTGAATAACATACTCTGAAGACTCAATGGATGTTCTTGGTCTTATTTTGCATTAGAAATGAGATGCCTTTACGCACCTTTAGACTTCAAAGAGTAACTGCTGAGTCGTCTTCCATTCTCATGTATCTTGGTTGGTGGCGGTGGTGGACCTCTTTGTGGTCGAGGGCTGGCAGGCGGGCTACATTTGGCAGGGGGCATCAGAGGGGACACCGGGTTTGCTGGAGGCTGGGGCAGAAGAAGGTGAGGAGAACGCCTGTTATCTAAAGGTATTCGGGGAGGAATGGTTGGAGGGGTGTCTTTGCTGGTCAGAGTGTCTGATCCCTTTTGAGGTCTGAGTGGAGCGATTATATCCAGGCTTAATTCATAGATAGATTCTTCCTGATCAATCAAAGACTGGGCTTCTGGGACGTTCAGAGGTGTCTGGGGGAACGGGACAGAGTTGATCACCGACGGAGGCCCGGGATCGGATTTCCTCCTCAGCTGCTGCTCTATAAGGTTGCGTGTCTCCTGAAACTTGTTTTTATTGGTTAAAGGTTCCTTGCATCTGTTCTCAGCCTTTGCTAAAAACGTGCTCAAAAACTCCGCGTCCATATTCAAATTGGCTTGTTCTCCTGCTTTACTCTTTTCTTCTTCTTTTTCATTCGGATCATCCATGTCATTGGTTTCTATCTCAAGATTCGGGTCGATCACATCTGTCTCATCCTCATCATCCTTATTTTCACTTATTGGCACCCATACAAGCTTCATGCCAGGCCTCTGAAGATGACACACACAGTTGCAGTTCTTCTCACACAAGGGCTCCGGGAGAGGGCTTGAATTCTGTTCTGTTGGCAGTTTTCCAGCCTCTTTTCCATCAGGAGCTAAAAAGAGAATTAGGGGTAGGAGTTAGACTTTCCAGGCTCCCAGCTAACAATTTTAAGTTGTAGAACATTTCGCTAACATCTCTAGTAACAAAAACGTAAATGTTATTTAGACATTTCTAGGAATGTTCTTCAAGCATTTTTTAAACCATTCCACTAACTACTTAAGAATATTGTTTTCAATAAATAATATGTAAACTTTAAAAAAGTCTACTAACAGTACTGCAAGAACGTTTTTTATAATGTTGAGAGAACTTAGAAAACCATCCTCCATCCTCAGAGTTGTTACTCTTTATTTTTAGACATGCCCGTTCTTCACTACAGTGTTTTTCAAACAGTACTTCCAGGCCCAGCCCATAACAACCCTTCTAACAACTATCACGTGATTTGTGGCACATGGGATCCAAAGACAGCAGAACTATGAATGTCTGTCAATGCCTCACCCTAAACAAGAAAGGCTTTAACCTCACGTTGTTCCCTGAAGGGTTTATTATTATGCATCTCTCTGCTTTTGCTTTTGCTTGGATTGTTTATGGTTTTGTTTCACCTCATTCTTAGAACCTCCTGTTATCAGCCCTGTCAACCTCCTTATGGAACCTCTGCGCTCGGCTGGCCCTCCTCCCCCTCTTTACTTCACAGTTCTTCAACCACTTCAGCTACATTTCACTTCAACTTGATAAACGCACATCTTGTTTTAGTACATCTGCCATTTTACTGGGGTGATCTGCTATTTTGGCATTTTCGCCTTTAAATGGCGTGAGCTGAACGTGAGAGAAATCATATGGCAAGTTTAAGGCAGGGCATCAGTTTTCTGATGCCAATATAACAAAAACAGCAATTAAGGTCACTTACAAGTCAACTTCAATCCACACAGACAGTCATACTGTCTCAGTTCACATTGTACAAACAGCAGATGCTCTCCAACAGCAGTATGGAGGAGCCAAAAGTCTTTCTGCCTATGTTCATGACTTTGACATCCTCTCAAAGTTTAAATTAAATCTAAAAATCATTACTTAAGCAAGGCATGCATACAACTATTAGCATCAGGTCATGTCTGCTGGAATCAGAATTAATGCACTATTTACTTTAAATTGCTTTAAAGCTGCAAACGGTTACTTTACTTACTTGACTGTATGCTGAAGTCAAACTGACATTTCCTAGGAAATCTGACCCAACAGTTGCAAATCGGGGTAAGGTAAGGAGACCATTTTGAACACTGATCTGTTATGTACTTGCTCATAACAGCTGATTTGTGATCACTTTTAACCATAAAATTATGGATTGCAGCTTTAAACTTCAAACTATATTTGCCACAAATGAAGGAGGTGCCATAATATGAAAGTTTCCACATTTTATGAAAGTCAAGCTGCTTATAGTACAAATTCCTATGCACCTCATTCCTCAGATCCTTAATACATACAGATATATTATTATTAATATACAGATTTATTTTATTTGTGTCCGGGGGGATTGAAAATCTGTCTATCTGTTCAGAAAACTGCACACACTATATAATCTCTTAGGAAAACTTACTATCCACTTACTGGTCAACAATAGCACAAGGCATCTTTGATGTGTTATCTGTGACAAAATTACATTTTATTTAAATTAAAATGTTAATAAAGACATACAGGTACAGATGGATTTTAACTGCCTTTCCTCTCTCCAAGATTACTCTACCCTGCACTAGCATTAGTCCCTCAAACAGCCTTTTAAAGGGGTGTTAGAGGGTGCACACACACACACACACACACACATTTACTTATATCTAAACGTGGGCATTGCATAGACTTCTATTGTTTATATATGCAGCTAGCTATAAACAATATTACCCAATCCTAACCCACGCTTTAACCCTAACAGAAAACTTTCTGCATTTGTATAATTTAAAAATGTTTTTTTACTATATTTTAGTAAACGTCCCCTAAAAGGAAGTTTTCCCCACTTCTGGGTACAAATATTTCCCCAATATATGATTACGTAAACACACACACACACACACACACACACACACACACACACACACACACACACACACACATACAGTTACTATATTTGTGACTGAACTTTGTGAATGCAAATTCCTGAAAACAATTATACAGAAGCATGTTTGCAAACCAAAGTCCTGAAAATGAAAGTAAATCTCCATACCTGATCTGCTTCCATCAGTAATTCCGCCAGCCAAGCCCTCCTGCTTTGTCACTGCAGATGCATCCTCACCTTCCATCTCTTTCTTCTGGCCACCGTGATTTGGTTTTGTCTTCAGCAGGAGAGGAGGTGTTTTGCCAGCTCTGGGACATTTAACTTTGTGTCTTGGTTTTATTCTGGGAGGTTCCTGTGGTTTCCGATCCAAACTGGTGGTCTTTGGTACTGCTACATCTCCACAAGGAATCTTAGTCTCTGACTGGCTGAATTTGCTGACTATCATTTTTACATTCCCACAGTTCTGTGAAGCTGTGGACTCGGCAGATGACGTATCTGAGGTGTTACTGGAGCACTTAGAAGGAAAGAGGGGTCTCTGTTTAACCTCAGGTTTTGGAAGTCGCTGGGGAGTCTCCGGAGCAGACATCTTAATGGCTCTTGATGTTTTAACCAACAAAACCTGGCCAATATGTGGCCAGGCAGGAGGCTCACCGGTCTTCAATCTTCAACCTGCATGAAAAATCAACAATAAGTACATTTGGGTAGGCAAAACAGTAAAGTTACGCCTCCTCCAACACACATGAATGCAAATACAGTGTGACCGGCAAAGAGGACATTTTATGGTCCCGTGCCTTTCACAAAAGAAATATAAATATAAAAATGTATTTTGACAACTCGACTTAGTGATTGCTATCAGAACGTGAAGAGACTTGAACCAGCATAACAAAAATAGTTTAAAAAAAATCACCTACCCTGCCTTTACAGTCAAATAACATTTATTTTCATTTTCGCATTCCTCCAAATGTTTTTAATAGCTTTTCGGTTGATTTTTAATTTAATTGCATCTTATGCGAAATCCAGCTGGAATTCCCTCACACTGGTTTAACTGCAGTGGACTTTGCCTTTACCGTCATCAGACTTCCTTTAAATATGAGCTGAACTTCCAATCAGTCTGGCTCTTTACTGAAATACTGCACCTTGCTGAGCATGCTCAGTAAAACATATTGCTTTGCAATGTGCTTGCATGCCGTGTTTACAACTAGTCCCATGTACTCTGACCCTTTCAAATTCCAGTGTGTTCATGTCTTAGGAATGCATGACTCCATTATAAACACATGAATGCCTGATGAATACAATGCTGTATATTTATCATTTAATGATTGTGTGGCTTGAGAAAGAATAAACGTTTTCCAAACAATGACAATCACAACGTGATGTTCTTTAAGACATATTCTGAGGATACTGGAGGGTGTTTCGCTCACGGCTTCTTGTGTCAACATTTCTCCAGTCGGGCTGAACTTTGGTGTCACTCACTGCAGACTCATACCACACATCAGACCCAGCAGGTCTGTCGAGTTTTGGAGTTGTTCTCTCGTGCTCTTTTTGATCATCTGAACCTATGAGACTTAATATCACACAATCTAAGTTTCTTTTGGATGAAGAAGCACTTTTCTTTCATAAGGCACAACAGGATGGTTCCAGCGGTTACGTCTGATCAAGTTGGGTTTTTTTTATTTATAGTGCTATCTTATATTTCATACTTCTTAAACTATAAACATCAACAGTATACCCAAATATCCATCCACTTGCACACTTTTTGGTATAGCATCAATCATATATTTAGATGTGTGTATTGCCAAAGAGCAGTTATAAACCTTTTTTTAACCCAAATGTGATGCTTTTCACCACGGAGTGCCTGCACAAACTGATCTGAGAACATCTGATCTCCTTTAAAACTCACCACAGTAATACATTTACAGTCTACATTGACATGCAGGGGTTAAATCCTCAATTTTCATGTGCATATACACCAAACCACTCACCTGATGTGCGCCTCCCTCGCATCTATAATGAATAAAAAAGAAACAATTGTGCAAAAAGCAAACCTCTTCATAAACTTCATAAACACATGCATGAACACAGGGTTCAGACATCCATGCAATCGCGGTTTAATGCAATGCTTTTAAAGGTCAGCAACAGATCTCCACAGTCCGATGCACACGGCTGTCTGGTCGTGGCATCCCCGGCTCTTGGTTTTCCAGGTCTGGAGCAGGAATGCGGTCTGATGACTGAACCTTCTCCTCTTATCTGATCCATCCATCCATCCCAACCCAACCCATTCATCTCCGCCTGCACTTGAGCTGCCACCCAGCGGACATTGTCCGTGCGTGTGTGTGCATGCTTTACTTAACTGTATGTTAATATATAACTATACTTAACTGTATGTAAATATATAACCATACTTAACTGTATGTTAATATATAACTATACTTAACTGTATGTAAATATATAACTATACTTAACTGTATGTTAATATATAACTATACTTAACTGTATGGTAATATATAACTATACTTAACTGTATGTAAATATATAACTATACTTAACTGTATGTTAATATATAACTATACTTAACTGTATGTTAATATATAACTATACTTAACTGTATGTAAATATATAACTATACTTAACTGTATTTAATATATAACTTACTACTGTATGTTAATATATAACTATACTTAACTGTATGTAAATATATAACTATACTTAACTGTATGTTAATATATAACTATACTTAACTGTATGTAAATATATAACTATACTTAACTGTATGTTAATATATAACTATACTTAACTGTATGTTAATATATAACTATACTTAACTGTATGTTAATACATAACTATACTTAACTGTATGTTAATACATAACTATACTTAACTGTATGTAAATATATAACTATACTTAACTGTATGTTATATATACTATATAAAAACTATACTTAACTGTATGTTAATATATAACTATACTTAACTGTATGTAAATATATAACTATACTTAACTGTATGTAAATATATAACTATACTTAACTGTATGTAAATATATAACTATACTTAACTGTATGTTAATATATAACTATACTTAACTGTATGTAAATATATAACTATACTTAACTGTATGTTAATATATAACTATACTTAACTGTATGTTAATATATAACTATACTTAACTGTATGTAAATATATAACTATACTTAACTGTATGTAAATATATAACTATACTTAACTGTATGTTAATATATAACTATACTTAACTGTATGTAAATGTTAATACATAACTATACTTAACTGTATGTAAATATATAACTATACTTAACTGTATGTTAATATATAACTATACTTAACTGTATGTTAATACATAACTATACTTAACTGTATGTAAATACATAACTATACTTAACTGTATGTAAATACATAACTATACTTAACTGTATGTAAATATATAACTATACTTAACTGTATGTTAATATATAACTATACTTAACTGTATGTTAATATATAACTATACTTAACTGTATGTAAATATATAACTATACTTAACTGTATGTTAATATATAACTATACTTAACTGTATGTAAATATATAACTATACTTAACTGTATGTTAATATATAACTATACTTAACTGTATGTTAATATATAACTATACTTAACTGTATGTTAATATATAACTATACTTAACTGTATGTTAATATATAACTATATAACTGTATTTAATATATAACTATACTTAACTGTATTAATATATAACTATACTTAACTGTATGTAAATATAATTAACTATACTTAACTGTATGTAAATATATAACTATACTTAACTGTATGTTAATATATAACTATACTTAACTGTATGTAAATATATAACTATACTTAACTGTATGTAAATATATAACTATACTTAACTGTATGTTAATATATAACTATACTTAACTGTATGTTAATACATAACTATACTATAACTGTATGTTAATATATAACTATACTTAACTGTATGTAAATATATAACTTTTATAACTATACTTAACTGTATGTAAATATATAACTATACTTAACTGTATGTTAATATATAACTATACTTAACTGTATGTTAATACATAACTATACTTAACTGTATTGGTTTGTTTATTGTTTGTTTATTGTTTTTTATTGTTTTTTATTGGTTTTTTTTTATTTTTTTTATTTTTTTTATTTTTTTTATTGGTTTGTTTGTTTATTGTTTGTTTATTGGTTTGTTTGTTTATTGTTTGTTTATTGTTTGTTTATTGTTTTAACGAATGCAATCATTGTTTTGTTTGAGTTAGCTCGTATTTTCAGCTTCTGTTTGAGGAGCAACACTCGACGCAACGGGATGCTTGTTAAACGTGTTTGGGTGCATGCTCATGTCATTTACAAGAAAGAAAAGAGAAGAAGAGAAAAGAGAAGAAAAGAAAGTGCTTGCAATGCATTGCATGAACCGGTTGCACATTCAGGTTTTGTGCGTCACTTTGTTTTTTTGCGCTTCAAGACTTTTATTTTGAAAAGCTCCAGTCACGTGATGACGGGAACTAATTTAGTTTAATTATTAGCAATTTAGTTGAACTTATAATTTAGTTTAGCAGTTTCATCACACAGAAGACAAGAGTTCCTGTGAGCTAGACTAACAAACAAAATGGTGTTTGATATGTCAGTTTCATAAGGATCTGCAGTACCAACAAACCTCAAGAAGTCTGTTGCTTTGTAATCACAATATCCCAGTAAAACAATCCAATATTTTTGTAGGAGAGAAATGAATAATATGAATATCAGGCTCCACATTTACGGTCCAGGACCATATAAAATATATACACATGACACAGAGTCATGGGAATTAAAGTTTTGCATTGAATCTGATAAAGAGATTCGAGTCTGGTGGTCAGTCGACTCGACTCCCTATTTCAGTTTGTACTGTTCATAGATCAGCAGTTTTAGTAAATGGATGGTCAGCTAAACTCTGGTAGATATTCTGGAATAACGTTGCATGCAAAAACGTTTATTACTATATTGATTGACTTCACCACAATTCACACTTGAAGTTGTAAGTGCAGATCGTCGTTATCTACCTGCTCCTGTATTTGTTTACATGGGCTTGCAGGTGTGAACTGAGGTTGCAGATGGATGTGAGATGTTGTTTTGTGCTGTGCATGTAACCAATATGGTTATGAGCTTTCTTGCTCCAACACGCCTGCCTGTAATTTTCAAGTAATCCTGAAAGCCTTTTTTGCTGGTTCTTGTGTATTTGATGACGGTTGGAGCCAAATTCTGGAGGAAGGTGTTGTTCCTGGACTGGAGTTTGAGGCCTGTGGTGTAAATATATGGAATTATTTTCCAGGAATAGGGTAAAGCGAGGTCGTTTCTAAAACTCTGTTCTGGTATACATCCACCACTGGCTTCTGTTTCTCTAGGAAAACGAACGCATGAAGGACCATGAACAGATCAGGGACAAGTTTCCTGAGATGCTATATCAGTGTTTTACATTTAGTGACATTTTTGATCACCTCAACCCTTTTATATTCCAGTTTCAGATACAACAGTTTTTTTATATTCCATTAAACGGTAGATGATTTCATACAGATTTGTATTGAACTTTTGGCTTAATTTTGCAGGTCATTATCATCTTTCCAGACCAGCAACAGAAAAGCAGCAGTGCAGCTCCGGGGGCCCACAAGTGTGCAAAGTTTCTACAGAAATGTTGAAATTTCTCCAGTTTCCTTCAATCGTACAGAAATAACCTGTTTAGTTAGTAATGCAGGTTCACAAAAAGAATAGCCATTGCCTTCTCAGATAGCTATGAAATTAAAACACTTTGCCTGCAGCTGATGAATGGTTGCTCTTTGCTTATTTTTTCCCACGAGCTAATTCAGGAATTGTTTCTGTATTAAAGAACTGTTGACAAGGTGTTCACTCTCTCTGGCAGTCTCTCTGAGTTTTTGAGTGTTTAATTATAAAAATGGATTTTAAAAATATTAATTCTGCTCACAGCCACACTGGCCGGCTTATTTGTGTTAATATTGAACTGTGGGTTGGTTATCACAATCTTTTTTTCCATCCTTTTCCTCTGACGATTGATGTTGAGGTTTCCTGAACCTCAGTGACATCCTCAGAAAGGATGTGGAATCAAGAAAATGAGGTAGACTAAGAGGTAGAATGACTGTGAGGTCGAGACATACGGAATGACACTTTAAAATAAGTTTTATTTTATTTTTGTGCCTTTGCAACTTTTGTCTTTGAATGGCGCAATCAGGCTTCATTCTTTTTGTGGTCAAGAGTTAAATTATACAACATTTGACAACAAAACGTCTGTAAAACAGCTTTACGGCTGTGATCTTACATACAGCTATGGTCTTAAAATTTAAATTAGTTTGGATGATTATTCGGTTTGTTGGTAGGCTTTCTGGACCTTTAAGGTGACCCTCTCAGTAAACCCCAAATATCACCCCAAAATATTAGGCTGTAAAGGAGCTGTCATCTTTCAAATATGCAAAGACTTTGGTGTCAACGTGCAGGTTCCTGACGAGTGATGCACAGCTGCGTATGTGCCAGTAACACTGCTTAGTAAGATTCCTGGAGGCAGAATGTTTTTCTCCGAGACATTTCCTCATGCGATCACCCAAACCGGTTCTTCAAGCACTGTTCTGGAATTTCGACGCATTGGTGAGGGTTTATTAGATACACCCACACATGCATTAATGGACGACTCAGACAAATTCCACATGTTGTGCATAACGCTACCTTTTTTGGGATTTTTATTTTCTTACAAACCAGGAAGGTACTGTTAGTGTTATGTAACAGGCTGTACAACGCAACATGAAGACATAAAAAATAACAAACATAATACAAATGATGATACAAAAGCAGCAATGGGCCAGACCTGAACCTGTGATTTTCGAATTTACGCTGCAAGCGCTCATTTACTGTCGCCTTGGCAGTAAAGCAGAATTGCTAATGTAAAATGTATACTCAAGTATGTCATCTTGGCAACGAAAGAATTAAAAAACCCTAATAAATGGACAAGTAGCATTCAGAGAGAGAGGGATTAAGGGCACTGTAAGTCCACATACAATCAGAAAACAACTGATTTAGTTTTCCAGCAAGAGCTTAGATTTGTGCAATCTTATTCATAAGAGAATACCAAAAATGGCAACATGTCTGGAGTAAACAATATTAAAATCAAATCACATTCTTAGTGTAAACACCAATCTTAGGGCCAGGTAACTGAGCAGATAACTTCATTTCCCACAATTCCTCATGGGACCACAGGCGCATCGACAGCATAGCTGAAAAAACAAAACTTCATGTTGAACAGAGAACATAAACACATTCCAGCTCAGTTTTGTACGTGACACCATTCATTTTCTGAAACAGTTTCTGGTTCTTATACTAAAGACTGTAAACAAAAAGGACTGATTTAAGTTACCAGCATATGTCATTTGTAACAGGAAAGAGAGAACACAACCCACATGTAAACAAGATGTAAACAGTGAGCTGTTTTAACGTAATACATCAGAACTTCCATAGGTGACAGTGCATGAGCCCCTTAACAAAAAACAAAGACAACAGGAACTGCCATTTAGCCATTAGATGGACACACATTACAAAAACATTTTAACTTAATGGACTGTCTTCTCCAGGTCTTATTAGAGTGCAACCGAATAGAGAGTGACATCATTTGTGTCTGTACATCCAGTTAAACTGAATCTTTTGTTGCTGTTAATTTCATGTGAGTGTGATCCTCAGTGGTCTAACAAATCAGACAGGGAAAATGAGGAAATCTTTAAGAAAAAGCTAAAAAATAGTTCATTTACAAATCCTTTCATCGTTTCAAACCCATACGACTTTCTCACGTGAAACACCAAAGTTATCTTGCAGAATGCCCATGTGGATTTCTTCCATACAATGAAAATGTTGACCACAGCAGTCCCTATTCACTTTCATTATATGAAACAAAAAGAAACCGCATAAACATTCTGTTAAACTTCTCTTTTGTGCCCCACAAATGACAGAAAGTTGGATACAGGTAGGGACTTAAACAGACATGAGGGTGAGTAAAATGACTGAATTTTTACATTTGTGTGACTTGTGATCAACCTTTTTTCTTTGCTATCCATTACACACCTTTCTGTCTTTATTTAGCTGTTTTAATAAACACTTTGCATGTTGCCTAAAACACTACATTAACTCATTGAGATTTCTGAATGAATATACAGCTATAATGAGAACCAAATATAGAGCAGAATCTGTGACGCACGTATAACAAACAAAACATCAACAACTTTGTAGTCTCTTCCTGATTATTTATTTTTATGCATCCGCATCTGTTGCGAGCATCTTGACACTGTTGTTTCATTTCATCTTTGAAATGGGTCTCTTGGTTGTTTCCAGTTTGTTTGTCCATTACAAGTCTTAAGAAAAATAAACTAACATAAATCCAGGGCTGTGCTGTGAATAGGTGGTTTGTATTTGTTCAGTCTACTTAGTGTTTGTGAAAAGGATGGGCTCTCCAAGCGAAAACAGAGGGGGTGATACAGATTTAAAATCTGTGAAGAAAAAGCAGAAAATTAAGAGAACCTGCTGAGTGAATTTAATGAGAAAGACTAAAAATCACTGAACAGTGTCCGAAACATAAAGTGCAGGCAGTGTTTTGTCTCTGGGGATTCACATCACCCTCCTTCCAAAAAAAGGATGTTTGAAACAACATGCAGAGATGTACGAGTCTGGGAAGCGAAAAATAATGCTAAATCCTCAACACCCGAGGTCTGCTTTAAAATTTGGTTGATATTAAAGTTAGTTCAGGGGGAAGATGGTTTCTGTCTACTCCACCCGTATGAGGAGGCCGTAGAGAAGCGTGCCTCCTGTCTCCTTGGTGATCCATTCGATCTCTGCATTGCTGAATCGAGGATCGAGGGGCTCGCTGATTCCCAGCGATGACGGCCCAACTTTGTAGGAGCCCGGCCGCACGCACACCTGGAAGCCCACCTGCGCCTGGTGACAGCAGAGGGAACGCGGGTCTCGAAATCTGAAAAGATAAAGCAAAGAGTGTGAGAACGATCGCTCTCATCTGTAATTATACTGCAGGTACTCATGATTTAAACAAGAAAAGCCACAAATTTACCCTTGTATTTTTAAGTACCACTCTTTAAAGGAAAGTTTTTTATTACACCATTTCAATGTTCAGTACTTACAGGTTATACTGTTTTAACGGCTTTGTTTTAAAGTTAATTCAGTAATACATTTTATTTATTATAGTTACTTCCTGCTAAATTTGTAAATTTGGTAAAGCTGTATATTTAGCATGTGCCCTGTTTAGATATTCAATTTTTTAATCTTAAAAAATCTTAATCTTTTACACTATTTTATCTTAACATTTCCTGACAGTAGATTTGAAATGTTCTTGTTTGTTCTCTCTGCTGTGAACTTACTGCACTTTGGGGGCAAAGACCTCCAGGCCGGTGTAGCGCATGGTCGGGGAAAGCTGCACGCGGGGGATCTCGCGCTCCGGGGCGCTGTTTTCCTCGGGCTCCCCGTAGCTGCCATGACCCTCTGTCTTCAGTGCAGACGAAGAGAAAACGGAGGACGATTCTGCTCGTGGGAACACAGAAAAGTTTCCGATCTCTCTTTACCTGATTCACAAACTCATCACGAGGGTGAATAAATCACTGAATCATTTTAACCCTAAAATGAATGCCAGATTATTTAAAGGTGCAATCCAGCTGTTTGAAACATAAAATTGCAGGTTACTGAATGAAACCAAACTGACTTTTCTCAGTAATCGGACCCGACAGCTCAAATTTTAAATCATTATTATAAACCTACCATTTGGGGAATTGTGGTGAGGTAAGAAGTGTTAAACACTGATCTGTTATGTACTTGCTTAATAACTGATTTTTGTTCATTTTCAGCTTTAAATCAACCAGCCATAATTCACCTGAAACACAGGTTCCTTGACAGTAACTTCTTGTTTATAGAGCTCACTGATATCAGGCTGCTCACCTGACAAGAGCTGGTTGTGGTCCAGGATGCGTCTAAGGGAGCCGACACTGGTGCCGTGGTACGCAATGTGCCACTTCTTGAAGGCATTGGACACTTCACAGTGGTTTTTGATACTATTCATATACAGAGGGAAAAACAAAACACTGCTAACAATCTACACTCAAGTTACTAAATTTAATGAGAAAAGAGATAAGCTGACCGGAGTGCAAAACGGCACCAGCCAAAGGGCAGGGCGTAGTCTCTGGGAGGCTCTCCTCGCTTGTAATAGGCCTCATCACCCCGAAGTTTGTGACAGGACTCACAGTAGCACAGGTTATATTTTGCATCCTCATTAAAGTAACCATCTGAAAGAGAGGAT